>JACDQD010000012.1:671489-1347739 GCA_019843655.1 Lethocerus indicus
AAAAATGGCTATTGTCTGAACAATTTCTAACCAAGACATTTTTTAAATTAAACCCACTGAAAACATTCTAAAAATATTTCCATTATAGTAGTACAATGATGATAGATATTTATATATATATATAAGTACAAATATATATATAGAGAAAAACACGGGAGAATTTTCAACAGAAAATGGCTACGATTCTGAACAATTTTCTAAACCAAAGGCATTTTTTTTTTAAATTTAACCTAATCGAAATTTCACTATAAAACATTTCCCTCGCAATAATAATACAATAATGGATATTTATATATAAGTACATAAATATATACATAGAGAAAACACGGGGGAGAATTTCAAACAGAAAATGGCCGGTCAATTTTCTAACCTAAAGACATTTTTTTAAATTTAACCCAATCGAAAACATTTCCTAAAATATTTCCTATATAGTAACAATGATGCGTATATTTATATATAAGTACATAAATATATATATAGAGAAAACACGGGAGAATTTCAACAGAAAATGGCTACGGGAACAATTTTCTAACCGAAAGACATTTTTTAAATTTAACCCATCGAAACACTCTAAAATATTTCCTTTATAGTACAATGATGGATATTTATATATAAGTACATAAATATATATATAGAGAAAACAGGAGAATTTCTACAGAAAATGGCTGGGTTCTGGAACAATTTTCTAACCAGCATTTTTTAAATTTAACCTAATCGAAAACACTCTAAAAATATTTCCCTTTATAGTACAATGATAGATATTTATATATAAGTACATAAATATATATAGAGAAAACACAGGGAGAATTTAGGCAGAAAATGGCTACGGTCTGAACAATTTTCTAACCGAAAGACATTTTTAAATTTAAGAACAACCTAATCGAAAACACTCTAAAATATTTCCCTTTATAGTACAATGATGGATATTTATATATAGAGTACATAAATATATATATAGAAAACATAGAGAAAACACGGGAGAATTTCGAGAAAATGGCTACGGTCTGAACAATTTTCTAACCGAAAGACATTTTTTTAAATTTAACCTAATCGAAAACACTCTAAAAATATTTCCCTTTATAGTACAATGATGGATATTTATATATAAGTACATAAATATATATATAGAGAAAACACGGGGAGAATTTCAACAGAAAATGGCTACGGTCTGAACAATTTTCTAACCGAAAGACATTTTTTTAAATTTAACCCAATCGAAAACACTCTAAAAATATTTCCCTATATAGTACAATGATGCGTATTTATATATAAGTACATAAATATATATATAGAGAAAACACGGGGAGAATTTCTACGGAAAATGGCTACGGTGTGAACAATTTTCTAACCGAAAGACATTTTTTTAAATTAAACCCAATTGAAAACATTCTAAAAATATTTCCCATTATAGTACAATGATGGATATTTATATATAAGTACATAAATATATATATAGAGAAAACACGGGGAGAATTTCGACAGAAAATGGCTACGGTCTGAACAATTTTCTAACCGAAAGACATTTTTTTAAATTTAACCTAATCGAAAACTCTCTAAAAATATTTCCCTTTATAGTACAATGATAGATATTTATATATAAGTACATAAATATATACATAGAGAAAACAAGGGGAGAATTTCAACAGAAAATGGCTACGGTCTGAACAATTTTCTAACCGAAAGACATTTTTTTAAATTTAACCTAATCGAAAACACTCTAAAAATATTTCCCTTTATAGTACAATGATGGATATTTATATATAAGTACATAAATATATATATAGAAAACAGAAAACACGGGAGAATTTCAACAGAAAATGGCTACGGTCTGAACAATTTTCTAACCGAAGACATTTTTAAATTTAACCTAATCGAAAACACTCTAAAAATATTTCCCTTTATAGTACAATGATAGATATTTATATATAAGTACATAAATATATATATAGAGAAAACACGGGAGAATTTCAACAGAAATGGCTACGGTCTGAACAATTTTCTAACCGAAAGACATTTTTTTAAATTTAACCTAATCGAAAACACTCTAAAAATATTTCCCTTTATAGTACAATGATGATATTTATATATAAGTACATAAATATATATATAGAGAAAACACGGGGAGAATTTCAACAGAAAATGGCTACGGTCTGAACAATTTTCTAACCGAAAGTCATTTTTTAAATTTAACCTAATCGAAAACACTCTAAAAATATTTCCTTTATAGTACAATGATGGATATTTATATATAAGTACATAAATATATATTATAGAGAAACACGGGGGGAGAATTTCCGACCAGAAAATGGCTACGGTCTGAACAGATTTTGAACCGAAAGACATTTTTTAAATTTAACCTAATCGAAAACACTCTAAAATATTTTCCTTTATGGTACAATGTATGGAATTTATATATAAGTACATAAATATATATATAGAGAAAACACGGGGAGAATTTCGACAGAAAATGGCTACGGTCTGAACAATTTTCGAACCGAAAGACATTTTTTTAAATTTAACCTAATCGAAAACACTCTAAAAATATTTCCCTTTATAGTACAATGATAGATATTTATATATAAGTACATAAATATATATATAGAGAAAACACGGGGAGAATTTCAACAGAAAATGGCTACGGTCTGAACAATTTTCTAACCGAAAGACATTTTTTTAAATTTAACCTAATCGAAAACACTCTAAAAATATTTCCCTTTATAGTACAATGATGGATATTTATATATAAGTACATAAATATATATATAGAGAAAACACGGGGAGAATTTCAACAGAAAATGGCTACGGTCTGAACAATTTTCTAACCGAAAGACATTTTTTTAAATTTAACCTAATCGAAAACACTCTAAAAATATTTCCTTTATAGTACAATAATGGATATTTATATATAAGTACATAAATATATACATAGAGAAAACACGGGGAGAATTTCGACAGAAAATGGCTACGGTCTGAACAATTTTCTAACCGAAAGACATTTTTTTAAATTTAACCTAATCGAAAACACTCTAAAAATATTTCCCTTTATAGTACAATGATAGATATTTATATATAAGTACATAAATATATATATAGAGAAAACAAGGGGAGAATTTCAACAGAAAATGGCTACGGTCTGAACAATTTTCTAACCGAAAGACATTTTTTTAAATTTAACCTAATCGAAAACTCTCTAAAAATATTTCCCTTTATAGTACAATGATGGATATTTATATATAAGTACATAAATATATACATAGAGAAAACAAGGGAGAATTTGGGCAGAAAATGGCTACAGTCGAACAATTTCAGACAGAAAGACATTTTTTTAAATTTAACCTAATCGAAAACTCTCTAAAAATATTTCCCTTTATAGTACAATGATAGATATTTATATATAAGTACATAAATATATACATAGAGAAAACAAGGGGAGAATTTCAACAGAAAATGGCTACGGTCTGAACAATTTTCTAACCGAAAGACATTTTTTTAAATTTAACCTAATCGAAAACACTCTAAAAATATTTCCCTTTATAGTACAATGATGGATATTTATATATAAGTACATAAATATATATATAGAGAAAACACGGGGAGAATTTCAACAGAAAATGGCTACGGTCTGAACAATTTTCTAACCGAAAGACATTTTTTTAAATTTAACCTAATCGAAAACACTCTAAAAATATTTCCTTTATAGTACAATGATAGATATTTATATATAAGTACATAAATACATACATAGAGAAAACACGGGGAGAATTTCGACAGAAAATGGCTACGGTCTGAACAATTTTCTAACTGAAAGACATTTTTTTAAATTTACCCTAATCGAAAACACTCTAAAACTATTTCCCTTTATAGTACAATGATGGATATTTATATATAAGTGCATAAATATATATATAGAGAAAACACGGGGAGAATTTCAACAGAAAATGGCTACGGTCTGAACAATTTTCTAACCGAAAGGCATTTGCCAAACCAAAAACCAAAACCAAAAAACCAATTTGCCAAATACAGTCGAGATTTTCACTTCCGGCTCCTCCTGAAAACGATAACCCCCCGTCCACCTCCCGCGTTATATCCTCCCCCGCGAAACGTTTCTAGGAAGGTACTATAAAACACGGCCGCTATTATGATAGGGAGATAATGGAGCGACCCGGGAATGGGTTCCTCCGGTTTTTCTGTCCCGCCCCTACCGGTAATTGGAGTCGGGACACCGGAAAATCCGGATATTTTCCGGATAAATGCCTTGTTTTTCGTCGGCCGCCCATATTTGAACTTCCTGCATGGGCGGACAAGACTTCTCTCAACCCGATAACCCCCGAAACCCAACCCCTCGAGCGTATAATCCTCATCGAGCCATTCGTATTATCTCAATAATTACCAAAACCAAAGAAGAAATCAAAAACTTTATTGTAATCAAAATTAAAAGACACAATGGGATAGCACACAATTGTTGGTGTACCACAAAACCCAATTTCAAATTATCATACAAATTATTATATAAGATAATATTTTGTGTTTTGATTAAGCTATTTATATAATATTTATGATATTTTTAAATACATTTGTTAAATTTTTATAATATTTTAATATTACCGCTGTCCTGAATGTAGTAACCCGCGTAAGTCCCTGTATAGTCCCTGTATTGCGGTACAGTATCAGCGCCCGAACCCGAGCCTTTCGATATGTTATTGTTTTGTACTTTTATTTGTGTTAATACTGTTATAAAATATGTTGGCGACAATACTGTGTATCGACAGGTGTGTTCGAGATGGTTAGCCGCTAGCAGTCATCAGTGAGTTAATTTCTATACGTTTACGGACAATTTCGAACGGTTTAATTCGAAATTAAGCCTCGCTTTTTTTCGAACTTTGCTCTCAACGGCGAATTGAAGCGGGCGAAAAAATTCTTTATGTATTTCATTATGTTGAAAAAGAGGAGACCAATATAGCCCTTTTTTCCTGAAGAACGAGAAGGAATCGGTCATTAGGGCCAGAGTACGTTGGGCTAACCCTATGTAAATTCCGTCGATAGAAGTTGAGACCGCTCTGTGAGTTTTCACTTTGGGCCTTCCACTTGTAACTTAGTTTGGAAAAAGTGTACTGAATTTCGACGTCGGGGGTTGAGGAGTCTAGTTCTAACCCCTCGGTACAAAAGTTGGCCGCCGGGTTCTTGTCTCCCAATGGGGGGTGAAAAAGAGGGCAAAGAACACAAAGTACATAAGAAGGGTCCCGGCGGCTTGATAAAGTTAAGAGAGGCGGACCGAAAAACTCGGAATGCGGATAGGTCTTCAATTTAAAATTGAAGCAAATGCGAGATGAAAGTATTCATGAGATAGGTCCCCGCCAGCAAAGGCCTTTTGAATACCTGCTGTTTCGCGGTCTCCGAAGGGTTGGAACTGGTCTTTCCAGACCGGTTTCTGCTACTTTTCAGTGGCATTGTGATATCTCACTTGTACTGTAGTAGACGTCAGCAAAGGACAAAAACCAGCGAGAGGAGACAGAAGAACGCGAAACCACGGCCTTTTTTTCTTACTTAATTCTCTCTTCTGGGTGGTATAAGTTAAAGCATTAAGTTAATACTGAGAATTTCCCTGTTTCCGCAGGGAATTTATACGAAAAAAGCTCATAATAAACCCCAGTTGTAAGGAGTTGCCCATACAAAAAGTAAGTCAACTTACACATTTCTAGTGTGATATATTACAATTTTCTTTCTATTCATAACGTTTTAAACACTTTTAAAACTTAGTTAATCAATGTGTTTGAAGGAAATTCCGTTAGAGGGATTCGAACCCTATTTCTCCCGTTCTTCCTTTGAGAATACAAATACACTATTTTATATGAATATACATCGTAAATGATAAACAAATTTTGATTGTTACATTGGCATTTGATTCCGGCCCAATGGCCTTACTGCACTTATGTGCATAAGTAATGAGACAACAAAATACTTGTATTGCGTGCAATATTGATATGGTAATCAGTTTTTTGAGAATCGGGTCAGCAAAATGTTCACCCTTACGAGATAATGAAGTAAAAAAAAAGTATTTGAATGGTGGAAATACGTCGACTCGAGTTCGAATTATGGGGGATGATAGAATTTGTATGATAGAATTTCATAAAGTTAGATATAATAGTCCGAATCTTGGCTTTTACTTTCTATATTACAGCTGAAGAAAACACTACCGGAAAATTATGTAAAAAAAGTTTTTTGTTCGAATCCTGCAGGCCGACCGAAATATGCTTTAATTACATAATTCAACGTACCAGTCGGTGTAATATCGGCCCGTGGATTATAAGGACGGATGGGGAATAATTTCTGAATTATTGCGTTGAAAACAGGGGAGGTCATCGGACGGTCCTGTTGAATTCGCCCGAATCCGAACTGCGTCCTGGAGAACGGGCCATCTTGGCCCCCGGCGGGAGACCGTAATTAAGTTCGGTTTGTCAGCTCTGGGCGGTGCGAATTAATGGCAAACTAACAACCAGGGGGGTCGGGTGGTTTGCGGCCAAGTCACTGAGGCCACTTGCGCCCCCCCCCCCACACAATAGACCGGCCTACACTAATAGGCCGCCAGATAGCGTAATTAGTCTACGCGCTCTAATCTACACGGTCTGTGGGGAGTTTAGAGTTGTCACTAACAGGCGGTAAGTAGTGGGCACCGATAATGGAATTGGATGAGGTCCGGTTCCGGCTGGTATTTGTGACCGAAACTTTTATTTCATGTCACAACTACAATTTTTATGAAATTATATTAGATGCTTTCGACACTTCTGACAGCTTTCTATGAATGATATGGAGGGAATGTGATGCTTGATAAGGATCAGAGCTTGAGGGAGTCATCTGATAGGGAAGCAAGGAAAGGATATCTTTTTCCACGTGTTAGATAGGAATCCGCCCTATTAACCTTTTCTATTTTACTTTACCAGCCCCGTTTCTATGCCCTTCGGTAAATTACAACTGATCAATATTAGAGGATGCGTTTATTTCAAGAGAATCAATTTCAATGAACATACTTCCTGTAACTAGTTTAGAATGCCTGTTTTATGGTCTGCGAGGGGTTGGAATACCGTAGATTTCGTGTGTTTCTGTCTCTTCTCGTAGGTTTGGTCTTTAGCTACACCGCTATCTTCAGTAGCGGTGTTAGTCACTTTGGCACTGGCAAAAGACCGAACCAGCGAGAGGAGACAGAAACACGCGAAATCTACGGTACATACTTCCTTTGCTGATCTCACCGTCTGAATAAAAATCTTATAAAATGAATCTGGACAACTTTCAAAGACTTCCTTCGAATACTCATAGACAAGATGTTTCCTGGTTGGCATACGTGAAAGTTTTGCTCTCAATACTGCCCGGCGACTGGTTCTCTAACCATAAATTCTGAACTAATTTTTTCTTCGTCATCGACACAGGGCTTACCGTTTATATTATCCGGTACCGGTTTGTTAGGTACGAACCTCAAAAAGTAAATTCCTCGGATATTTCATGTCCGCTCATAAGTGGTTAAAATTTTAATTGCCAGATAGAAAGGAGGTTAAGTGTGCCGACATATGGCCGTGATTTATGCATACTAATATTTGTAATTGAGCTGACACTGTGTATAATTTACGGGATTGCTACTGGTGATGGAGGGTAGCAGCAAAAACGGAGATTATTCGGGTCAGATTGCAGGAGGGGGGAAAGTAGTGTTGGCGAAGCTGTTAAGGGACTAGGGGAGGGTAGGGTAGGCTTAGTCCCGCAACACGCCCGTGTCTCGCGGGACACGGCATTAAGTAGAGCGAGGGCGCCGCTAGCCCGATAAGCTGATTATTTCCACACGTCTTGGCATCGTATAGACAACTACCCTGAGCACCGAAAACCCCTCTTAAATCTTGGGCTCGACCCAACTCGTTCACTGGATTACTCCGGTTTTAACTAATTTTTTACACCTTAATTCCTACCGAATAAATCTTTTATTATCTTAAATTTGCAATACTACCCATTTCAGCCGGCGACCAACCCCGGGGTAAATAGAACCAGCGTCATGTTTTGACTTTGATTTAAATTTAAAGTCCGTCATATACGGACCTTTATCCTCTCTGAGAACACACTGTTCATACTGTCAACTGTAAGAATTTAGTTTTATTTATGTCGGCGAAGGTGATGGACATACCCAATTTTTAATAGTGGACTCACAGAGATACTGTGCCTGCGGAGATAGTAAAACCGAAATTATTATTTAAACTTTTTTTTTATTGCGACATTGATAACAGAGGGAAAACCCGCCGGCATTACCCCAAATATTAGCTTTATTTGATATATTTAAATCACAAGACCACTTCCTTTTCAGGCGTCTGTATGGAACGTGCGGGATATGTTCTTGTACTGTATGAGTTATTCTAGCGTAATAAAATAACACGGAATTAGTCATTAAGTTTTTAATATTCTCGGAGGTCCAATCAAGCATATAGCTTAAGAAGAAGGTTTATACTTTTACTTCTCCAAAAATATACTTTGTCGGTTTTTGTTTTTTTAAGTTATTTACCTCTTCGTTTTGGCACTTTGGAGAAATTTTCGTGTAAGGACCGGCCTAGAAATTTCTTCTTCTCTGGAGTTCCTGTCGGCGCGGAAGTATACCTTTAGCGACACAGACTACAAGTTTCCTCCCCCCCATAACCTCTTTCCTCGCTTTCGACTAAAGCACCCTCCCCCTTCAGCCACATGATGTAGTGTACCTCCGTGGGAGGTACACTTGAAACGAGACACTCCGCTCCGAGTGGCATCGGTCGTGGGAAAACTTCCTAGGCCCGAAAGTCAGATACACCAGGACCAAAAAGGGAGCCACAGCGTCTGTCGTTAGAAAGACATCCGGCTCGACGACAGAATAAATCAAATTTACCGTATATTAATGAGTGAACGTGAATTTACGGTAATATAAAATTCTTGGCCCGACTAAACGAGAAATTGTTGTCACTTCAAATTGACGGAAAATGTAATACCCCATCAAATTACTCCTTTCTCCAGGACCCAATGTAAAAGGGCGTCGACATTATTAAGGC
The DNA here is from genome assembly GCA_019843655.1 of Lethocerus indicus. Taxonomy (NCBI): domain Eukaryota; kingdom Metazoa; phylum Arthropoda; class Insecta; order Hemiptera; family Belostomatidae; genus Lethocerus; species Lethocerus indicus. The sequence goes on from JACDQD010000012.1 coordinate 680,537, forward strand.
AACAGCGCCATAACCCAAATATCTCGCGTTCGAATACAGAAAGCGAATTTTGTAACCGATTTAAACGAGATATTGTTGAGTTAGTTTGGAATATCGTGGTCCTGTCGGGCTCGCTGGGTTCTGTAGACAGGTTTTGTGATCGTTCCCCCACTTACCGGTCTATCAAAAGACCAAGAAATAAGATCGAATGAAACATTAAACCTTAAATAATACCCCTAATAGCTGCCTGAAGACTGACTCTTGAAATTAACTATTCGAGGGCTGGCAGTTGCACATGGAGGGTACCGAACAAAAGTTTGAACGGCCACAGGTCGTTAGCTTCGATTAGGCTGAATTACAAAAAATATGAATAAAATAAAAAACAATGTACTTCCACATTGAGTCGTTCGTTTCATTTGCCAGAGGAACAACTCAAGAGGTATGATTTTTCAACATGTTAATTACTAATGAACTTGCGTGCAAAAACTCGTCTAGTGCTTTTAAGTTGTGTGCTAGTCCTCCTGCCCAATATAGAGTGGCATTCTGTTGCAAGGTTCGAGAAAACTCGGTAATGAAAAATTGGTTATAAAATTATAAATCATCGAGGCTACTTAGGATTTGAATTGTTCAATGAAATGGGGGCTTAAAAAGCTTATTACATTCCTGGTTCTTAAACTTAAAATCTCCAGTGGGTTGTACGGCGAGGGGGGTTCAATAACATTTTCAATCGGGAGAGGGAAATTTTCAATTATTCCCCAACCCCCATCATTATGGACTACTGTCGATCGATGGCTGAAATTCGGAATGAATCCGCTTTTCCCTTTCAACGGAGGGAAATTCTATCTCCCGAAGGCCACGATTGTGGCATTCGGCGTCTGCAGATGGAAAACCTCATATTTCATAAACGCCGCATCAATTTCAAATCCATACTTCACCGATATGTCCCGAAGGGAGGGCTTAGACGAGTTCACGCATCGCCGGATCTCCAGCGGCCCCATACGCCGGGTTATATAACGTAACCCACCCTCCTTATTCATACATAAGATCTAGTCGGATCCGCACGCGATGGAAATGCGCTCGGTCGAATCTCGAAAAAAGCCCGGATATCGCGTGTATTACGGTATTGCGGCGCATTAAGTTTATATCACGGGTCAGAGAAGACAAGCGGTACAATAGGAGGAGATTCGACGGATTGGGATGGAGAAGACGAGGTACCCCAAATGGACAACCTAATCCATTTTCAACAGAATAGTAGCCGAACTCGGTCTATCTTAAGCTGTCTAGAAGCCTAGAATAACTTCTAATAAGATGAAGTTTGTTCAGGATATAGGTCAGCGGTGGACACGCAGAAGATCAAGAGAGGACCGCACAGTTTCATACTATTAATTACATAAATTCAAATTTAATTTAATTATAGTTATATATTCTACGCAAGTCCTAAGTGCTATAGGAAGTACACTTATAAGAAAATATAATTAAGAGAGAAAATACAAACTTATTATTTCAATCCAAACGAGTACATAAGACTTGAATTCTTCACTTATCTATTGAATTTAAGAATATTCGTGAAAATAGTTAGAAAAAGGGATATAAATTTTCAATGTGAGCCGCGCTTAACGAATAGTCCCATTCGCCCACCCCCGATATAGATTATGGATGTTGAATGCATGCTAATGCCGGGTCCCGCGAAACACCGCGGTGTTGCGGGCTAAGTCTACCCCCAAAGCCCCCTTTCAAGTCTCCCTTTCGACAACGCACTTACTTGAATCCCTATTAGAACACCTTTCCACCACTTGTTGTTCCACACTGAAACGACGGTTAAAAACATTTTATGATCGAGGCGCGGACTCGGTCGCATTAAAAATTTAAAACAGGCCATCAAATCTGTTCTTGTTTTCATTCCCAAATGATTATTTCACAGTACGCCTGTTTCTCTTAAGCTAGACGGGTTTCGGCTTATAGAATATCCATTACTAGGCTTATATATGTAGTATTTTCCACTATAATTAGTGCGCTTCGGATTTATGGAACTTAAATCTAAACTTTAAAATTTTGGATAATTGAAAAACTTTGGTAAAAATCAAATTAGCGGTCCAAAATGTAGAGCTTTCACAGGATGCCAAACGGTAAACGGATAATACAATCCTGTTTGTTAGGGGGCCTTTACAAGGCTCTCGAAGTAGTCAGGATTCGAACCTTCCTCCGACCATTCGGACGGGGATCGATCCTGAAAATTTAATTTGATTAAATCCATTTAGGGAACGCGTGCTCTATCCTTCAAAGGTAAGTCCTCTGCCCTCTTCATTCTGTGTTGAAGTTGCATAGGGCTTAACAGGATGGGCCACCCGAAGTCAAGTAGCAACCCTTTCTGCTATATATATATATATATATATATATATATATATATATATATATATATATATACCCTATATATTTCTGTCCTTGTAATAATGAAAATTGTCGAGTACTAAATAATAAGAAATAATACTATAATAATTTGGATCGTCTCAAACAAATTTGCAGTGCTGTCACGATGCATCAGCACACTTCCAACGGGACGGAAACCTACTGTTGATAATTATTATTCAGACAGAATAGCAGAACGTTGACGAGACAACAGAGGAAGGTGTTCGGTTGGGTTGTAGGTCGGAGGGAGGCTTTTAAGGGGCCGGGCGGGGGCGGGGGTAGGCTAAGACCCGCAACACTCCGGCGTCTCGCGGGACTCGGTATTAAGTGACAGCCCCCGAACGATAACCAGATTATTTCCTCTCGACAACGTGCTGTAACTAACCCCCCTTTTAAATGTTCCGGTTATCAGACCGGTTTACCCAATCAACAACAGTTTATATGATAATAACAAGGCACTACTGATAAGGCTGTACTATAACAGTGCGTCTTGTTTCCACCACCCCATATTCGTTCTGATTTGGGGGTTTCGAACTCCTGAGAAGGTTTAGAAGGTTCGAATTTGGCGAAAGGGAGTATTCAACCAATTCATATCACGTTTTCTTGAGTCAATAGAGAATTCAGGGTGTAACTAGTTAATTCAATTTTGAAAAAATGTTGCAATCAACACCAGTTTACTTTTTAGTTCATTCTCTCTTTTGGTTGAAATTTGTGAAAGTTTGTCTCTCAATATATCCCGAACCGGAAAGATTTACAGATAAATAAATATATATCCGATCAATTTTCTATACGGTCCTCTAATCGTACAAAATACGGATTCGAATTGAACCAAACCTCGGTCAACTACCCTAACGCTTCTACCGGACCGATAATCTCCGGTGATTTCGGAACTCCCGTTCAACTCCCGACCAACTCTCATTTCACACGGCCGTTACCCGTACACGGATTCGTGAGCGGAGTCCTCAACGGCGCATTTAGACGAGAAGCAGTTGTTCAACTGTATCCTATTTTGAGTTTTCTCCAGTTCAGCGGGGTGAGTTGTCCGTCCTCTCGGAGTAACTGAAGTGTTACGAATTCTGAACTGAACGCGAAACTACGGTGTCAGTTTAGACGAGTGCCACTGTACAAATTCGGGAAAACTCAAGATAGAATTTTTAGGTAAATAAATTTAGATTGTAAAGATTAGATCACATTAATCCCATTGTCCAATCTCCCTTGAGACCTATACCCAGGGTCTACTCATTGTTCAAGGGAGGAAGGGAGGGTCCCGGAGGTATAAAATTTGTGATTAAGGTTAACTAGGATCTGTTAATCTGTTAATTAGGTAAAAGCCTCAATATCGAATACTTCAAACCTCTCCAATGTTTTTCTAAAAATCCCTACGGTTCGGAAATTTATTTATTTATTCCTCCCCCCGTAATAAACCTTGAAATCGGAGACAGATTTGGCCTAAACCAAATTAAAGGTTATCTATCGACGCACTGAGTTGCTTAATGGCAATTTAACCGGTCTGCAGTTTAACTTCATCTCCGAACGATAAGGCGACGGTTTAATCGCTCAGGGGAGCAATAAACTACCTCCACTGAACCCAACTCCCTCAACAGTCGTAAAACCTTACCCGATACTCCCCGTTCAAAAAGGGGGGCCCCCACACCTTTATCCACTAGACAGTTCGTTGCCGTTTACAGAATACGGAATAAATTCCGAAACGTCGGAAGAGCACAACACCATAGTAGGAAACCAATTCCGATATTTTTCCCACAACATCACGCGATCTTACCAGAAGCCAGTCAGTGACAATTTTAAAAACCTGTTTGGTGTAATGCCAAGATCCTTCCATCTACCACAAATTAGGGAATAATATTTGCTTTTTAATGTTCTGTGGAATGTTCATGAACAATGGAGGAAGCTCATCTATGGAAGTAGACCCTGTTGTCCTCTACCTGTACTGCGAGAGTTACCCAGCTTTTAAATAAAGTTCGTACAATCGTCGCGGATTTCGGTGCCGGTTTGAATCGTCGCTAATTGAAAATACGCGGCGTCAAAACATCGACTAGCGTTCGTTAATAAACCGTCCCGGGGCCTCTAAATTGTAATTCAACTCCCAATTTCGGGACAGGGTCAGCTCCCGCCGATGAGAACTCCCCTCCTCAACCCCCCATTATCAGGAACGCATTAATTAGAACGTTATCAAGGGGTCCGATACGAGCTCAAAATGACCGATAAACATTGGCCTGCCCAGTAATTACGATCCGGAATAAGCTCGGTCGGCGGCCACAATTGTCATCGCACAAACTAGAGACTTGTTCGAAATTTTCAATTGAACCGAATTTACCTTCAACAACTAAAAAAAAATGCTCACAGCGTTCGAAACATTTATTGATTTTTCTGTTCTCCCTAATAAACTGAGTGGGCGTTGAGGTAAAACGCGAAATGTTCTCGGTTCAATTTGTTGTAAGTTTCCAATCCTTAAGTGGGGCCGCAGGCTGCAGCTGAGCCATTGTCCGGGGGAAGCGGCGGACCGGAACTTCTCTCCAGGGGAGGATTTCCGAGCACTTTAAGTCTCCAGTACATAAGTTCCTACTACAGTGTATATATATGTATGTAAATAGGACAAGAAACCAGACATATCTGGTAGCGAGCCGGGAGGGGGGGGTCGTAAATCCGATTCAAATACTGGACACTATATTCGGGGCCAAGATTCAATTTAGTAGGTCATTTCGGCCGGGGTTAAAATACGTTCACCGAGAGCGTTATCGAACCACTTGCGGAATTTATGTGGTATACATGTTGCAATTTAAAGAGGACATATATGTATACAATAGTGAATATTACTTTTATTCCGTAGGCCGCGCTAAATGCCCGCAATGTGGATGAATCTACTGGGCGACCGGATTGGATAAGGTCCAATATACGACTTCCATTTCGGACACTAATATCAGGTTCTCTCGAATTCATAAGCAAAAAAGTATATATGACATTATTCGACCGGTTTGAATTCTGGATTTACCCACTAGTAGTTTTCACGGTCCTTGTGACATAGTGACTGCTACTGAAGATGGCGAGCAGCCGAAATCGGTCCAGCGAAAGACCAAACCCGCGCGAGGAAGACAGAAGACCGTGAAAACTAGGGTATTTATTTTTATCTTTTACTAGATCGGTTTCAACACATTTGTGCTGATAACAGTCAATATTGATTATGTCGAGTACCAAATCATTATGAAAATCATATTTGAGATACATTATTTCTTTGATAACGCCACTAACAATCGCATCACCACTCTGTTGGACTGCGAAGGTTTGGGAGCCGTAGAAATCTTCTAAAGTCCTGGTATGAAATTAATTTTTCGACATAATAATTTAATCGTTCCGAGGACTTTTTCCATTAGAATATTGGCAAATACGCGACCGGGGGGACGGGATGAATCAGAATGTCTGACAAAAGGAAAAACCCACAATTGGACGTTGGGAGTTTTCAATTAACGGCCGATTACATTTGCCAGCCGTCGGCCGTTCACCGGGTCCATTGTTGACCGAATTTTCGTAAATAAAACGAGCGTATTCAGCGCACGTCCCACTGACCGCCATAACGAAATGGCCGGCTCGAAAAATACCATTAATTATCCTCTCATTGTCGCCATCAGATTTGGTCGCGAGCCAGGAGGGACCTAGCGCGACAGCAAGAGCGTTGCAGTGTTCGGACAGGGCTCAGAAGGGTTTTTCTCATCACGATATGGGAAAAGTATCCCAGGAAGAACCCCGGTTGTCACCAATGGCAACCGGACGAGAGGAAACGGAAAGGGAAACGGATACACGACTGTACAACACTATTTTCAATGTTGCAACAGTACTATACAGGGATTGAAATACCGGCAAATCTAGACCGTTTTCATAGGTTTCGAGAAGACTATGTTCATTTTTTTTTTTAAGTGGCGACTAAATTTTTTTTGTGTAATCCAGTGACAGGGCTTTATAAGAGCACTCACAGAACTGCCGAAGGGAGAAGCCACCCAAGGATGGCACTCGCGTGATGAGGACCCTGGATTTTCAGGAAGGCGAAGCCAGGAAAGTTGTCGAATTAAGGGATCGGAACGATGGCGTAATTTGGGATGGAAATTCGCTAATTACCGAACGGGCGGGAATTTCAGATCGTTATGGATTAGAGACTTGTGGAGGGGCTTCGGTGATTTTTCAAAGGATTATGGATTGGGAGGATTGGATTCTATAGGAGTTGGAAGGCTCGATGGATCCCCAAAGTTGGATTCCGCATCATCGAATTTCCGGAGGAGCTGCTAACATCCAGTATCCTCAATAGAATGCAGTTATAACGTTATAACTTGCCATATGACAATATACAATCATAGCACCGGCGGTTTCGTTCCTAAGTTATAAACGCGTTGAATTGCAATAACGATGTAATGAGTGTTACAATTTATCTGTCAAGACATGCTCCATTTGGTTTTCTGCATTCGCTCCGAGATAGTACTCGTTTAGAGTCATTTGGGCAATAATTCTTGAATAACTAATAAATGTTCGTTAACAATTCAAGGATATCTGTGATAAAAAGCGGTTGGCGTTCTGCCTAAAAGGATTTCATACTCGGTTAAGTCAATTGCTTGTCACCCTGCTACTTTACTTTTTCTCTTTTTTAGCTCAAACTCTCATTTGACATCGGTACACGTTTTGCTTTCCTAACGGGGAGAGCGAGTGGTTCTTAAAAATTACTTTCCGGAGTAAGTTATTTCCCAGACTCTGGGGCAAAGCCCCTTATCCCTCTGCCGTTCATCCCCCCGCAGAGATTTCCGCCCTCGTTGTTAAGTGAAAGCCGGCTTGGGGGGTAGAGGGGGCGGAGGGGGAGAAAAGCCGAAAGAGAAATTTCTTATTTACCCCCCGGTCCCGCCGCTTGTTAAGGATAGACTTCAAATTTCATCGGTACGCCGTTATAGGGAAAATCTCCTCCGAGAGAAAAACCGACGGGAAAGAGCCGTCCGATATCAGTTACCGACAAGAAAATATACTGTAAATATCAACAAAAATTTGGAAGATCGGACTCGAGAACGCCCAAATAAAATGGATAACAAGGAACAAATAATTAATTGGGGCCGTTTCTATTTTCGTACCTTCTTTTTCCATTCGCCTTTTCGAAACGTGTTTATTTGGGTTTTGCAATCGCGTGTATTCAAAGACCGGCTTTTGAAAAGCCAGCGAGACCGGTACAGCGTAATGAATTCGGAACGGGGGGGGGGCGATAACAGCGACAGAGTCCGAAAATTGAAAATAAACGTTGACAATCCTCCACAGCCGAATGTCGCGATATGCCGATGAGCCGAATTCATCCGGCCGCCGGGAAATTTCCAATCACTTTTCCGCACGGGGTAATTTCGGGAAATTTTCGCTATATGTTTATATCAGTCCGGTCTATCGCGTATTCCCGCAATCTCGAAGTTCGGTAGGTTTTCCAGAAAGGCCGGACGAGTGTAACGGTTTGCGGTGTATCCGAAAATTGGCAGAAAGGGTCCGTGCACTGTCTCCGGACGAGGGGATTAAGGTTTTCTCTATCTGCTCCCTGAGCCTGAGCAATATACAAAGGGTAGCTCAATACAAAGATCCAACCTACACCTACCTACCTACCTCGTGCAGTCATTAAATCGTCCCTTTTCCGACTTTTCCAGGAAATGAACCCGATGCCTTCGCATTCGGATTCTGTCCAGAGCCTGTGTAATACTGTTGTTACAAGTATTCCAAAGATTTCAATTACTACCCGCAAAATTCGTGTAGCGCTATTATTGAAAAAAAATTTTCCCACCACGATCGCAGGTTATGTTTTATAAACCCGTCTGGAAATGACGCCAGATAGGTTTCGGTTTTTCTTCATATTCAGTGGCGTTACGCCAGTAGACTAGCGAGGGACTTACGGGGTCTTTACTGGCTCTCTGCCATTAAACGAATCTAGCGAACGAATTATACAATAATTTCTCAAAAATTAATGTAGCTGAATAGAATGATAAATAAATCGCACGAATCAAAATATTAATTTCTTAAAGAAAAAAGGAAGAAAGGATCCTAGTCATACCCTTTCTGGGTTAAAAGTTTCTCAGGGAAGGTTGATAGAACTTTCTCATTCCTTATTACATGTGATGGGTGTTTTATATGTAGTTTTATATATTGGTGTGTAATTGTTCTGTATGTGATGTTGGGTCGCTAGATACATCAACTGGTACACTGAGTGGAGTGCTCTCGAGAATCATTTGAGCCCCGACAATTCAAATTTTCAATCGACCGAAAAGCCATGAATTCGAAAACCGCGTCCCAAGGGCGCGCGCCTGTCGAGAGCCAAACAAATAAGCCGGGTTCAATTTTCAAATTTGAATTTGATAGGCACGCCACTCCAAAACGTTCTAAACGTAATATAAGCGCGTACAGCAATGATCGAACCATTTCCAGTAGGGAACCGTAGCGGGGCTAAAGCTCGAACTCATTTATTATGGAATAATTAATGAGTGAGTATTTCGGAGGAAAATTCATAGTGTTTATTCTGCCCGCCGGGGGTACTCATTGTACCGCCATTACAGTTAAATAAACACAAGGAATAATTCATTTCGGGGGCCTTATCCGCGGCGCTACCACTTGGACGAAGATCTTATTTCATTCATTTGAACGACGAACAATGTCTCCGTTCGATCGAAGTGAAATTCATTCGATCCCAAACCGTTTAACCGTGTCAAATCTGAATTTACGACGAGTTTGGCCCGCCCTGGTATCGCGCTAAGATATATTTAAGAAAAGTTGAAATATTGCCATCGGTGGCTGCCAGTTGGCCAATCGCTGCAGCTGAATGCAGATTGCAGACAAAATACTAAAAATATTTATAAAAGGGCGGGGGTGGTTTGGAAGTTAATCGTGCGCGGAATATACCGCATTATTCGCGGTCGAGTTTCTGCGCTGAAACAAGGTGTATATATATAACGAAGGTGTCGGTGCAGAAAATCTTATTAAAATAATCATTAAAAAGGTCTACGCGGAGTATCACTTTTCTGAGCTTACTCTCGTGTTTTTTTAGTAACCAGACCAAAGTTGTCTATCCCAAGAAAGGCTATTTTTCTACCTGACTTTAACGTTAGTTATAGGATGATAGACCATTGAAATTTCATCAATAATACAGATTTGTGTGGATGAAGAAGAACAAATCAGTACACAATTAAAGACTAACCAATCAGTCGCCAGGTAGTATTGAGAGCAAAACTTTCACAAATGCCAATTGGAAAATGTAATGAACTAAAACACAGCCGATAATGCCCCCGTCATAAGAAGTAACAATATTGTTATTAGTGTTGGTCTCATTCCAGACCTGTTTCGGGTCAGCATCATCATGCCCTACCTGTCTGGACGGTGTGATCGCTGCTCTATTCTTAATAATGAATTTAAAATTTGAATTATTTCGTCGTTATTATATTTTACATTAGTGCCGGCCGGTTCCTCTCAGCGGAAACTAGTTTGCCAGCCAGTCCCCCATCAACGTACAGAAGAGGAGTTTTCGTTGTCTACTGATGGTGGTAGGAAACTGTTTTGAATTTCAAGTATTGTAGATATTATTGATGTTGTACACGATCAAATTTTTAAAAAACCAACAACAGGAGAGATTATAAGCGAATTGAACACTTAGCGACCGCACGAATGTGTACCTCTAGAATAAAATTCGTCATGATTGATTACTATTCCGTCCAACGGTTAAAATCGGGGGTTAAATATTCGGATGGGTTGAAAAGCGACGAAGTCTGTTTCCAATTCCGAGGATTCCTAGAACACCGGAAGCGGTGACGATCGGAAGAGCGATCGTCCGGATTTATGCGACGGAAGCTCGTCGGAATGTCACGGCCGTGACTTTTCCGAAGCTACGGGGACGAGGGAAATTCTGCTAATATTTCGCGGAAGATATTACGATGCACGAAACGTTTTGGAAAACCTTTCGATCAGTTTTTCGATATTTTGAAAATTTGAAACAAACCGCTTGCGATTTCACAGCCATTGGAAGCATCGTCAGTAATACAGGGTTATTAGTCAAATTAGTATTACCTTCAATTAAATTAACGGCTCAAAATAGCTCTAGCTTCAGACCAAATAGGCCGGTAGAAATTTCACACGAAATGAAATTTATCCAAAAATTAGCAAACAATTATTATCAACCTTCCGTATATGTTATTATATTATTGCTTTAGAGAACCCCTTCAACCAAACCTGTGGTAATAATGTCCTTAAAGGTTTGCGAAATTCTCTGTGTTCCTGTTGTGTTTGGTTCGAAGATTGCCCTCATCGGATTACTCCTGTTGCTTCCTAGTAAAGGGTTGTCAGAGTGGGGTTCGAGGATAGTTTCACTTCCAGCACAGTAGTGAATACAGAAACCTAAATATGTTTATGTTTTCCAGACCCGTTCAATTCAGACAGTCGGAAATTTTCATTCGACGCGGAAAGCGCGCGACAGACAGGAAGTCGGTAATGGCGTTTCCCCTGTTATCGAACTCGGTATTTCCCGGGCGAAAAAAAAATAACCTTCAATAAGCTGGTCAAACCAGCGACAGGAGACAGAAAATCGAGAAAACTACGCTAGAATAATTGTTAACAGACATAATTATATCAACAATATCGAATTAGGTATCGCTATTATTATATTATTACACGTTTATACTCATAAACTCTGTTAAATACTGAGACAGTGCCGACGGGATGCTTGATTGTCCGACACGCAGGGGGGGAACCTGAAGGATAGAATGGAATTTTCAATTGAAGAGGTAAACGCTGAAGTCGTTCTTAAAAAGCCTACCAAGTGCTCAGCTCGGAGTGATGAAGTGCAGGGGGGAAAACAAGGTACAAAATTTACTTTTCTCGCTTGATATTTTCACATCAAATCCGGTCTCAATCTAGACCGGGATTTTTATTGGCAAATTTGAAGAATTTTTTTTATAAATGGGATAATAACTATCAATTTCATGAAAAAGAGATTAGTGTATATAATAAATATAGATCTTAACTACTATTAAAACCTTTGTGTGAGAGAAATAAAGTTTACTTTAAAATATTTGAATTGATATTTGTATAAAAAGCACTATAAAATTTGAGGATAACATGAATACCACATTTTTTTATAGAATTTAATGGCTACGGATACTACGTGCATTATGCTCGAAAAGGAAAAAACTGGCGGGTTATTTTTCGAGCGGTCGCAATTCACAAATAACAAAATGAAACTAAAAGCTTTTCGCCTTGGCCAGCAGCGTCAACAATAAACAATATAAGAAGCGTCAAAACACAGTTTCCGACATCTGTACCTAAAATGTAGGTAATGTTTTCGCTGACTCTGCGCGTATTTAGTTGCCCCAAAATTATATTCACGAATTCGGAACAAAATGAATTTGACCGTCAAAACTATATGTACCTCATCCTGTTGAGTTTCGACACGTTTTCAATTCCTCAGATTTCGTGCTCTTCCGTCTCCTCGGTCTTTCGGTTTCGGTCGCTCGCGGTCTTCAGCAGCGGTGTGGGTCACTTTATTGGCAGGTTGGATTTCTTGTGGGGCGTCCCGTTCGAACTGTCATGTAGGTCATATAATGTTCGGTATTTCGATAGGCCAATACAAAAAACAAAACAACGATATTCCCAAAACACCAAGACAAGGATAACATATATATATATATATATATATATATATATATATATATATATATATATATAAGTTATGCATGTGGGAGAAGCCCACCATTAACTCTGTTTATGATTGTCAACTACCTAATATACCTAAGACCTAATATATTGTTAGCGAGCAGTCTTGTCTCGTCGGTGTTTGGAACCGACCGTTGGTTTTGTTCGTGCGTTTTCAGCGGGATGTGATTTTAAAAGCTTATTTCCTTGCGCAACAACTTAACTTATAGCCGTAGGTTCGTGGTGTTTCTGTCTCCTCTCGCTGGTTTGGTCTTTCGCTAGACCGGTTTCGGCTGCTCGCCATCTTCAGCAGGCACCGCGAACCTACGGTATTCCAACCCGTCGAAGACCACAAAACAGTTATATTAAACAACTTAACTTATATATATGTCCCCGCAATACAATTGAAGCGAGTGACACTGAAGACAAGCATCCAACGTGCGAAAGTGACTACACCGCTACTGAAGATGGCGAGCGGCCAAAACTGGACGCCTCCCGGAAGTTTAGAATTCCGATTCATAGACGATAACTGATATTTTAAGCGGGAGGGGAGGAAATCAAGGGCGATCATTGTATCCTACCGTTAGCCGGGAAGGCCTGGGGGTGGTAGTCGTCCACGTCCAACCGACGTCCGAGGGTGTGGAAGTTGGGGTGGGCGGAGTGTCGCTCGGATGATAGTCCGCAGCCCACTGGCGGTAGATCCGAAACCACCCCCCTGAACTCCCTCCACCCCCACATGCGCATCCCCGCCCGCACGCGCACGCACCGCTAAATCACGCCGCCGGAAACCGAAATATATTTAAACCGAGAGCGTTAATATTCCCGTCACGTACCGGTTCATCAATAAACAAAAAAAAAATGAAAAAAAATGAAAAATTTCGAATAACAAATATACAGATGAGCGGACGTTTCAGCGGCCAGAGCTCGAATCGTCACCGACCGATGAAGCGGAGCAAATTAGTTCAGAATTTATGATTAAAAAAGAACCAGTCGCCAATATTGACAGCGGATGTTTTACACGAGAGAGAATGAAATAACTAAATATACCAAATTTTTCGAAACTGCCCACCCGAGTGGGCTCCATCGTATGATGAGCCGGATAATATAGTATTACTGTCGGCCATAACCTCGCAAACCTCAATTACTTCCCGCCATCTTTGGTAAAATTCAGTCCAATATTTTTTCTATGTTTCCATTCTGTTATTGTAGTTTTTCTGTCCCAATATTTTTTTCAAGCGATCGGCCTCGAGCGTGATTTATGTCCGCACCGCCTATTATCCCGTAGATCGCATAGAACCCCTTTTGCCCTTTGCTTTTTCAAGGTGCCTTTAGCTCTTAAGGTTGCAGTCGGTTTCGGAATTTACACTCTTTTCTAAAAAAATCTCCATATTTTCTCCGTCCACTTGGGCATTTCAACCGGTGGAAATAGTTGGCTAATGGACATAACAACTACATAATTTCATGTATTAATCCTTCACAGGAATGCAGGTCACTGTATAATTTCCTCCTCACCCTACAATTCTTAAATTTGTTTTTAGAAATGCCTTCTTTAATCGGCCACTTGATTCATCACTCAATATTCTGTGTTCTATTTTCTTGCCAGTCCCTCACGATGCGTCAGCTTCCTGTTCGCTCCGAATACATAAAATATACAAAGCCCGCGCGTTTTAATTCCCTGTACCGACGTGTATATATTTATTTAATTATGCACGTTTCCAATTGTACCTTAATAATATGGGGGGCTATAACAGAAATTTTAATTTGCCACCGCGGGTCCGGAATTCAATTGCGGCTCTGCCGTTTCAATTTCGAATTTTCAATCAAATAAAACCGAACGCCACGGGCGAGATTTCGAGGGCTGTAAATTGTGAACGACATTAAATTATAATGAAAATTGGAATTCGTCGTTCGGGGGTGGATCTGGAATTTAATTTTGATCTAGTCGGACAGTTACCCTTGTCACCCGTGAACATTTACGAAATATTATCAACTGCATTGTAATGTCCACAGTTCTAAATCTGCTCTGGAGTAACGAGACGTGAGAAGATATTATTTTAAATATAGTTTGTTGTTTGATTCAAAAATCTCATGACGCAACCACCAACTACATATTTACACCCTAAGTGAACGGAATCAGAATATTATGAGTCATGATAGTGCTAAAATATAGTTGGGAAATGTTAATTTCAAATGTAAATAACAAATAATTTATGTCTAAACTAAAATTTTGAACTCACTATTTAAAATACAACCTCTGGAAATTCGGGCAACGTTTATTCAAAATATAAAAAGTTATAATTTATTTTAAATGATGACTTCCAGCCGCTCTCAGTTATATTTTCCTCAATGCCGTATGCAAGTTGTTACTTTCGGTCAGTAACAATATGAAACTTTGTGAACACTTTCCCGAACAAAATTTTCTTCAATAGGGATGTCAAATTCAGACACCGAAAATAACTGAGTAAACCCATTCAAAATATTTCAATCATTTCAAACAATGAATTTAAAATATGAAATACGTCAGAGGGCGGTATTGTTAAATTTTAAAAGCTTAAATAAAATAACTTTTATATTGAACAGATATTTTAGTTTAAATATAATTATACTTTTCGGATAAATTATTTTATAGGTACTATTAGTTCCCGTGTGCTACATCCTTAACACAAAATTTAAGTTAACAGGGATGAAATATTATTTTTAAATAATTCCCTTTGCCTTTGTGAACCTAGACCAGGAACTGATTGGCACTGGGAGGTAGTCCCTTTTTTTGCCGCCCTGCCGTAAGATGATTTTTTAGTCTTTTGTTTATTGTTTTTTACCCTCGGCCGGTAATTTAGTTGTCACCGACAGACCGGCCGCTCATATTAAGTACCGGAAGGAAGCAACGGAACCCTTTTAACGGCGGACCATCGGTTCAGGAATAGACATTGTGGCGGACGCTCCCCCGTACCGCTATAGGTTCGTGTACCTGTCCAATCCAGGCCAACATTTTGTGTCAAAAGGGCCCCAATAAATATTCGGAATTCAATTTTTGATTTTATTTCCGGTAGAATAGATTTTGACACGGACAGTACTAAAATTTGAATCAACTATACAGAGAATGTTTTTCTCTCTCTCTTTTATTGTTGCAACTGTAAAAAATACAATAAGCAACATTGATACAAGCACTAACTACAATGGACAACTATGGAGGAGAAACCCACTCGTTTCCCCCCCTTCTTTTTTATTTATTACATTTTTTTAGGTCACGTTGCCACTTCCTTTTGAGGCGTCTGTAAGGAACGTTCGGGATATCGGAAAATAGTAGGGTTCGGACTAGTAGTAGATTAGGGTGATGGGTGAGTCGTGAGTGCAATTTGTTGTATTTTTGTATGGCAAGATCTCGGACAAAGACGGGACTTGAATTCTGTGTGTAGGGTAAGGTTGGAGACATAATAGGGTGCGTCGGTTATTGTCCTTAATATTTTCGACTGTAAAGAGTTGATTTTGTCGATATTTGTCTGTTTGGCCGAACCCCACAGTTCGAGTATACAGGGAATTGTGTCAAATAAAGTTTTAGATTCATTGAATAGTATTCCATTAATTCCTATATAATCAGTAATTTTAGTTAACTATGAGCGCCAGTAGTGTGGCAAATATTTAGCATTCGATCAACATTATGTATAAATATTTTCTTTAAAGTTGAATATAAAAGAGGAGAATTTTATTGTCCTCATTATTTTGAATTGACCATTTGTGTTTATGACTGAATTTTCCCCGTAATAACATCGATTCAATGCTTTCAACCTCCTCGTGGATGGAACTCACTTTTTGTGAAATGGGGACATCTGTTAATTATTCTTAAACAGATTGATTCCGGTAGTTCATTCGGACGAGTTCAAATTAGCAGTTTCAAAATTAAAATATCCCGGACGGAGTTTTAACGAAATTATCGTCGACCGTTATTTACGTCGCGGTTCCCGTATGTAAAAGGTTGATTGGACCCGCGTTCGGGCCCCCCGCGGATTTAATCCGGGAGTTCGAAACAACTTTGTTTAATTGGTACGTATAGCGGATACGATTGGGACGACACAGATATTGGGCCTAATTATTCTGTCGATTCTGTGCCGCATTTAATGGGGACGTCCCAACTGGGAGAGAAGCTCTCTACATATCGCAAATTAGTACCGACCCCCAACAATCCCCGGGGAGAATTATCCACAGGGACTTCGGGAAAAAATCGAAGTTTCAAATCGCACTCAGAGTTGGCTTTCTTTTCCCTTTCGACAAGAACGTATTTCCACAAGGGGGGGATATGTATCCTACACATATCCCTAGAAAGTAACTAAGTATATTAAACATTAAACTCCATGCTTAGTACCGTACATTTCGCGTTCTTGGCATAATATTCGACCATAACGTTCCGAACCGGGTATTCAGCCGTTAAAGTAGAAAAGGTGCGTTTTTCTTAATTATTTCACTATCAATTTTTTTTGTGGGCAATTCCGTCTTCTATTTGATTCAATTCCAGTTTGCGTTCGGCTCCACTTAGTAGCATTCTGTGTCAACTATAATAGACTATCGAATAAATTAAGTACAGGATAAAACATAAATAATTTATAATTAATAAATGTTGTTGAACTATCATTAATCGCAGTCCATAATATGGGCACCCTATTACTGCATATTTTGGTATAAGTATTTCACATAAAAATTTAAAGAATTTATTCTATGTTTTCTGATGTTTCGTACGATTCTCTAGATTTTAAATTCGTGCTTATTATTTCATGATTTCATGACTAATTTCGTTAATTTTACGGCTGATAAATATGAAAAATCGAACGACATTACGGTTTGGAGCCGTTGGAGCCCAACTGAGGCCGGCACTAACCTCTACCGTTTCCTATTATTTTAAATATCGAGTGATTCACTATTTACTAACGCGCGCGTACGACTAACAAACACTAGTTGGACTGAGTCATTAGTCATTGAAGCGCGGGCCAACTGTTCGACACTGCTGGGGCCAAGAATTGAACTCAATCTGTTGTCCGCGACCCAAAGGCCTGACCCCGGGGCTTGAAGTCTCGTTGCGACATTGATCCTAATTCGGAATTCACTTCCTCTACTTAAATTTAACTCATTTATAACATCAGCGGCAATAATAATAAATAATTTACTACCAGAAATTTAATGCATTCGTTCCGTGCGTATCGGACAGGCGAGTGAATTATTTTAATACTCTGGGGAATGAGACGGTTGTTCCTAAAGATATCAGTAGTAAGTGAGTGAAGTTTTCACAGACCAGAACTTGAACTGTCAGTAGTAAGTATCACTGACTGGCTTCCGATGAGATCGTGCCTTGATGTGGGAAAAATATCGGTTAGCCGGGGTTCCATTCAATGGGGCCCTCTTGGGTGTAATCCCCTTCCGACGTTTCGGAGCTCTTACACGTTCCATCACATCAGGATCCGACCGAAGAGTGGATTTTGGTATTAAGACATGTTTCTACCCATATAACCTATTGTCCATGTTGAAACCGTTGTTTTTATGAATTTCAATTGCCACAGTTACCGCTTAATCCAAGGCGAGGGAGAGAAGCGAAATCCGAAGTGCCTGGATGTTAATGGCGACACTGACCTAGTGATAAAGGTTTTATTCAGACATTTGTGGGCCCTCATGTATTGAACAGGACATCTGTTATGATATGCTTGGGCTGCTGAGTAAACCGAAAAATATTAAGACCCGCTCGGATTCCGCCTCTTCGAGCGCAATTGCAGTCTTGGGGTATTTATTACCGGAATAACCCCGGAAAACTGGGCATTATTAGGGGGGCTCACTTCCGGCCTGTTGAACAATGGGCAGGAATTGGAAAAAAAGAAGTGGACGGCTCCCCCGCCACCCCCGCTTCGGGAAATTGATTGATCGTTGTCCCCCCCCCCCGGGGGTAACTGGTCCTCTCTGTCGGCTAATTGACGTGTCGGGACCCAAAAGAAAAATGATTTCGCGGATACGCCGTGCCCCCTAAAAGGGCTTCAATCACCATCAAATCCATCGAGAACTCAGCGTCAGAAATTGGGTTTTGAATGCCCCCACCACCCCATTGATGCTAGAAGCAAATTGGCCGGTCACTTGCATTTGCAATTTTATAATTCCATTTTCTGGCCAAACCGACAAACATCCACAAAATCCAAACCTTGGATAATGGAAAACTATTCAATGAATCTAAAACTTTATTTGACACAATTCCCTGTATACTCGAACTGTGGGGTTCGGCCAAACAGACAAATATCGACAAAATCCACTCTTTACAGTCGAAAATTTTAAAGACAATAACCGACGCACCCTATTATGTCTCCAACCTTACCCTACACACAGATCTTGAAGAGACCTCGCCATACAACGATACAGCAATTTCCACTCACGACTCAACCACCACCCTAATCCACTAGTCCGAACCCTACTATATTCCGACATCCCAAACGTTCCTTACGGACGCCTGAAAAGGAAGTGACCACGCGACCTAAATGTTTAAATAAATAAAATTTAAAAAAAATAAATAAAATAAAAAAATTTTTAAAAAACAAAAAAAGGGGGGAAACCAATGGGTTTCTACTCTAATTGTTGTTTATTGTAACTAGTGCCTATATCAATGTTGCTTGTTGCATAATTTTACAGTAGTAACAATTAAAGAGTGAAAAAAAATATTCTTAATTTCCTTTCCCTTTTCATTTCTTGATTGAACTGAATTATTTGGTTCTTCCCCGTGAATTCACCACTCGCGTTTGATACACCCCTATCATGACTTTGACAATCCTATAACCCCTTAAAATAAATTTATTTCTTTCGTTCGATTTTATTTTGTACCCATTTCGGCGTCGCGCCACCACATCAAACGTCTCGATAATCTCGATTTCCTTGGTTGCCAGAAAATTCGTTACGGCTTTTTTTGTTTTTCTCTCATTATTTATTGTACCAAAATAATATGCATAAAACAATCAATTTGGTAAACGGTAACTTACCAAATCCCCAAATTGCGGAATTCCTCCCCAATATTCTTTTCGCGAATTTTTTTTTTAATTAAACCAAATATATTGCAAGTTCATAAATACATTCAGTTTATTAGTATTTTGAATGCAGCACACCCGGGAAGCGGTAAGCATTAAATTTACTTCATTAATAACCCCTTTGATAATCCCACGTAATCGTTATTATTTAATAGCGCTCGCGGCACAAATTATAATTATGAACACCGCGTTATCGGGTTCAAAACGTTGACCAATATTATTCGCCGACCAATATTATCCCAGGGAATGACCGACGAGGCCTTAGGGGCCGTACGGAATTGGAAATATTCCAAAACAAAAGGAACGCGGTTCTGATAAGACAGACTCGAGAGGGGCGAGAAATGCCGTTCGTGACGGTATAAGTTGCGGTCACTTGAGCGCAGATTAACTCAGTCGCATTTTTTCCTCTTTTTAAGCACTTCCAAGTAGCCGGATTGAGGCAGACATTCCTCGCGAATCCGAAAGCCCGAGGTATTATTATCCGCGCGGCCATGACCATGAGATAATAATTTGCAAAGTGGGTATGAAGACAAAAAAAATCCAGATTAAAACAATTTCTTTCAGGTGTTTACCAGCCTTCCGATCGCTATTGCGGTCGCTTGATTACATATAAATTGCCCCCATTAATAGCCGATTACAGCCCAGCCTACCAGTTAACACATATGTCGCCTTAAGATAAACCTGGGATTTCAGATTTTCTGCGATTTATTACTGGCATATTCAACCGGGTTTAGTTGCTATTAATATATAATTATATAATATTAATATACCATTGACATACAATACACGTGGTCTTGAGCTAGGCAATAATAGGCTTTGTACTATGAATGTCAGTAGCATTCGGCCAAAGTCTGGTACTGCAACTAAAAATAACAGCACTACAGGTAATGCTGTGCTCTATCAGAGTGCAGATAGCGCTTCGTCGTAATGCTGATGCAACTCACTCTATTACTGACGAAACGCTGCGGCGATAATGGAGACTATCTTAATTAGTAGTGGTTTCTACCAATTGGTAAATTCCGGGGTATAAAACGGTCGAAAGAAAGGGTAAAATTTTCCCATTCAAACGCGCGTCAACATCAAGCGTATTAAGTGAAGTGATATGACACAAGCAGATATGAAGTGAACAATTAGGCTTAAAATCCATTTTTTAAGGACAGATTGAATCTGTATTAAATAGAAGTGATAGTGGAGCTAATAAAGGTTTTATCGGATTGATCAGAGAGGGCCAGAGACGGGAGCCACCGACTAAATTGCAATCATTCGTTCATTTGCCCGCTGAACCGGCTCACCCGCACGCACAGTATCGCTTTGAAGTGCATTATCGTCCATTGCGTGCGAATAGCGGCCCCCATCAATCGAAAAAGGTATTGATCGGCGGGGCTTAACGCCAAAAAAAGGGGATCTGGTACCGCCAGATTGGGGGGGGGGGGAATCTCTTCTCTTTCACGCTTTTCCTCCTAATGGAACCCTCATCTATGAGTCCGAGACATTGTTAAGGAAGCATTCGGACAATTCGCAGGAATTGCCAGCGATGAGGACGAACGATTCGGTTCAGAACGAAAGCTTGATGAACCGGTCGCCAGGCAATATTGAGAGCAATAAAATAAAAATATAAAGTGCCAATTTCGACCAATCTTCAAAGGTGTATGCCTACGAACCACTGTTCTGCAGAAAGATTCTACAAAAAACAATACATAGGGGACAACTACTGTAGTATTTGTTCCAGAATCTATTCCTTCACTGCAGTTAAATGAACGAAGGTTTCCGCGACTGGAACTTGAATTAGTCAGCGATACTAACTTCCGGTTGGATCGATTAATACATTGCGAAAGAACCTCAGTTATTCCTGTATTTTTATTGTGTTTGGAAACCACCTGAGAGAGCTTTCTCGAGTTCTTGGAAGCGCCAGTGGAAAGGGCAAGAAATCCTTCCTCAGGTGGTTTCCAAACACGAAAAAAATCTCGGGATGGTAGGGGGTCCACTTCTGCCAACCGAGGTTCCTTCGCAATGTATAATCGATCCCACCGGAAGCAGTAACACGCTAGTAACAGTTAGTAGCCGGAAGTAATTAGTCTACACTAGATTCGAGTTGGATCCAATCTAAGTCCGGTATCGTCGGAAAAAACATATCTTCGGTCAACGAGACGGTATATTGCGCGTTACACCGTCGATCGGATGACGGAAGTGAAAAATCGATAAGGCTCGATCGATCGAAAAAGAATCCTAAAAACAAAGACAAAAAACCAGGCGCAAAAACGCTTAGGGGCCCTCGGCCATTTGAGAGGTTAAGGACACCGGCTATTGAGAGAATGAAGAAGAAGCGCCGATCGAGAATATGTGAATTGGCCGGACCGAGAATTCGACCACGGAAGTTTTCAATGGAGCCCAATCTGTATAGATTAGCGTCAGAACTTTTGCTAGTGGATCACTTAATGTTTTTTTCACACATCGCTACAACACCAGTTACGCTTATATTATATAACCCGGTAGGATCACAGTAGATTTAGTGTTCTTGTCTCCTGTTTGGTATTTCACCAGAACAATCCAAAAAAAATGACATTTCGAAAACCAGGACAGAACACACACCCAGAGCTGCTTAAGCATCAATTATTATCCCTCTATTTTGATACGAAGTACTGTTTGAGACTGCACTCGGAAATACATATATTTCTTACGAGACAAATCGTAAATTTGCAATAACCGAAAACCCGAAAAACCGTCGTTCAAAATCGAATTTCACCCGATAACCGGCGCTGGACGGCGTTCGAGAATTAACGTTCAATTTGAATGCTAATTAGCGCCCAGAATAACCAGCCGAGTTATTTCCCAAAGATACAACACAGAATCGATTCCGGTACAATTAGTTGGGCTTCACGTTAGTTAACATTGGCCCTGCTGAATTTACAATATTTTGCATTATAATGCCCTTTATATATACTGAAAATGATTATCTGTAGCTTTTTCTGATTTCCATGATAATCACCGATCTAAAGGAACATCATGATTTTCACCGATTTTCAATTTTCGACTAATTTTGGTGGATCTCATGGATATTCGCCGATTTCCACTGATTTAAATGATTTTCTTTAAAAACTAATTCTATCCCTAGGTAATTAGGAAATGGAAATTTACTCACCGTTAAGGGCGCCCTCTTATATACTGCTGTATCCTGTCGGCATACCTGGAATACAATAAGAAAGCGGTTAGGATCACTGAAAAAATAATACAAAGTAGGTTAATAATTAGTCATTAGAATGAAATATGGCCGATTAAAATTCTATAAGGCTAGGTGGACACAAATGGAAATTTTTAGGATGATTTCAGGAAAAAACTTCAGAATATTAATAGATGTAATAAAAAATCCGAGTATGTTTCTCGTTGAAAACTGAGGCTCTGGTAAAAATGAGGCTAAAAAAAATTATTATTGGCCATAAGAATGAAATATTGTTGATCAATTTCAAATTTATGGAAGAATTAATACATTCATAAGAAATAAACCGCATGGGAATTTTTTAAAAATCATGAAATTTTAAACTGATAGTTCTGTTCAAGGTCTAGAACTCTAAATCCTCGTTGGATGCATCAAAGGACGGAGCATTAATTTTTAAACAGTTCCAAAGACCCAGTTAGGTCAGTCTGTTTAAGTTAAACCGGATTAATAAATCCATTTAACTTAAATTAAAAGATGTTCGGCGAAACAAAACGAATTCGGGTGAACTGTGTCCCCCCGTACAAAGTCGAAGTCCCTATTTAAATTCATTAGAAATTTCAGAAATATACAATCAAGGATGGCAATGAATACTAGCGGGATCGGGGCAATTTTCGAATAGGGTTAAGGTTCCCGTTTATATTTGAATTATAATCGCTCGAAGGGAGGCCAATTATGCGCAGTTTGCAATTTAAATGAAACAAGAACGCGACGTACCATTTTCTAGACTCGCGCCGTGTGTTAATTTAAAAAACAAGATTGAACAGAAAAATGTGGTAATTATATTATTTTTTATCAGACATTCTATTAAATAACGCATAATTTACAACACAATGCTGTTGTACGATACAAAAACATTTATTTTTCACATCCGGCATTAAATACGCTCTAGCTTAAAATGACTATTGTGTATTCAAATCAAACTGTATATACCTTATATATTATTTTAATACCTGTTTAGAAAATTATGAAAATATTATGATGAATTAATTTCTTATATGTTATAGGTGCAACGGATTTAAGTATTACAAGATGAAGAAATCACCCACTGCGGCGAAACTTTATTGACCTGTTATTCTGGGAAGATCTCTGGGCAAGTGGCGATTAAAGCAGTCCGGGATGGGGGAGGGGTTTTATGACTCGGTCTAATCTAGGTATGTTGATGCATTTATAATTTAAAAAAAAACTCTTCTGTACTTAGTTTGGAACCAACTGGGTCCATACACAGGGGTCCAATTTGGCACCTTCGCTGTCGACAGGTTAGATAATTATGGTTCTCATGTGCAATATACCGCGGGACCAAATTAGCTGCTTTTATATATATATATATATATATATATATATATATATATACATATATATAGTCTTCTCTTTGTGCATTAGAACGGCATGTAATTATCGCTTGCAGTTAACCGCGTCCGTCTCGGGCGTACATGTTCCCCAGCGTCGTCTGTTACAAGTGATACAATGTTTGGCCCGCGCCCATATATACGCCGTATGTTTCACGTAGGTTGGCTATCGCATTCCATCCTTTGAATTCCCCGAAAAGTGATTTCCTCTAGTTTTAGAAAAAACAGAAAAAATTCGAATCAGTCTCAACTTAAGACACTAAGTAGAACGAAGTTAGTAAAGCTTTTCATTTGAACAGCAGCGTAGTCATTGTTTAATAACCAATTGCATTTTCGCTATTTTAAATTATATAAAGTACAACATGAAAGTAAACGAAATTGAAATTGAAAGTAAACGAGATTTATCTGTAGAATCGAGGCCTCACCTCAGACCTTGTCTCAAACATGTATAAACTGTATGCATCCGGTATTACTTTGAAATTTTGAAATTGATAGGAAATTCGACTCACCAAAAACAGACGGAGCTCCACAGAATATATTACAGTGACACTTGTTCACTCACAGTAATACGGAATAATAACGCTGAAATACACTTTTATTACGATATTTTATATAACCGAAATGTATTAATTTTTGGTACTTCTCTGGGGGTTACAACACCGATAAAAATAACGATACATCGCCCGGATAATTTACTTCGGTTAGTCAATAGTTTATACATATATATATATATATATATATATATATATATATATATTCTTTTTTTCCGTACATATTTCATCAGGAGCCAGTACATATTTTTACGTCCGAGCCAGATGTCGGTTCGCCGATAAAAGTCCGTCGGGAATGAGCTCTCGTAAAAAAAAAACAAAAACCGATCATTCGACGAAGACGGACTTTATTGGACTCATAAGTCCGCCTTCGCGAAGTGCGCGACTTTAATGCAGGCGAGTTTTATATTTGTCGCAAGTTTTAAAGCATCTCATTCATGCTTTGATGAAGGGGTGAGGGGATGGTACGGAAATTTACAATTTTTACAGTACACAATTTACAATGAAAACGCCCGCAATTAGTAACATTAATAGAGATTCTATCGTCTAATAAAGTTTAAATGTAGAGAAGAAGTCGATCAATGTTGTAAATATTTTCTTTTCTTTGAATGCACATAGGATTTCGTTTGAGGGGGCCTTTCTACGATTATATACTACATGTATGTAGATATTGGGACTTAGTAACACCCTTCCCGCTTTTAATATTATTCGAGTCCTGCTATTATATTTGTAATATCGTCTGTTTTTCGTGATTTGGGCTTCAATCGTTGACAACCAATTCGAATTTGGTGGCAATGAAGTTATAAGGAAGAAAATAAGAAAAGCTATAAATTTTTGGAGCTAAACATATTCCTAAGAACTGGCCATGGAGTAGTCTACTGGGGATGGCCGGAAATCGGGACCGGCCGAATCAAAGCTTGGAGACAAACGGACGGCAAAATAATTTTTTTTTTATTTTTAATGAACTCAACCAAGATAAGTTTAGACTGCGTGAAAACTATCAGTTTTATTCGGTGTGCCTTTTTCGCTGGAGGTCTGGCACCTGGCCATGGCGGAGAGCTTCTCGGCGGGGCATTATTTAAAGGAAGCGGCAATTCTAAACTCGATTCGAGCTTCGAAAAGGGGAAAAAAAGGCACTTTCCGTCCGCATAAAAACGGAATAAACGCCACTCCTTTTAACGCCAGACCGTATAAATTTCGGACGTCTCTCCAAAGGACGACGCGGATCAAAGGGGCCGTGTTAAACAGGTATGTTTACTGATATTTACGTTTTGATTCGGTCGAGCGTTTGAGTTGAGAAATTCGCCCGGGAGTCGGTGAAATGGAGTGACCGTTTTCAAGACGCGGTTACGCGGCCCGTGTAAAACATTCTTAAAATAAACTCGATAAAACTGAAAGCGCTCGGCACAATTCCAGCCACGACGGAAGTTGTATCGCAATTATCTCCTAAAAATAATAACAATTATCCAAATTTAAATATATTCGTCTTCACTGATTATTAAGTACGCAAAAATTATTCCACTATAATTTTTTTAACTGTTTTAATTGTCACAACTGTACGAAACATACAGTCAGCGACAATGCTGTTCATGTAACACAAGTAACGAGTGATTCTTTTGAAAAAAGAATGTATTTAAAATATTTCCTTCACGTCCAATTCCATTTGTGACAAATCTGTACATAGGTGAGGTTGGATTATTATATTTCTCTCAGTATTTTTGACTGTAATTTTGATAAGGTTGGCCGAACCCCAATACTGACAACGTGAAAACACGAATTTTACCCCTCATCTATATACACTGGAGAGTACATAATTGAAAATGAGCAAACCGATATCGTCAGACAGACCTAGGCCGTTATAAAAGGTTTACGATGCCGGTCATCGGGTGGAAACTTGAATCTAGATTCTATATCTTGCATTCCGTCCTCTATCTATATAGGGACGTGAATCTTGAATGGCGAAACATTCAATTTTCATAAAGATTTGCAACTCGATATAACTCAATGTTATAACAATTTTACGTATACGAATGCGCTGAAAAACCAGGCTGGCAAAAGATAAGAAGAAATAAGGTAGTTTTCTGTATCTTTTTCCAGAGTGACTCACAACTCTACTGACAATAAGTGGTGGCGTCCAGCCGAAACTGTCTAGCAAAAGGCAGAAGATTCAGAAAAACTACAGTATTCCAAACCCTCGTTAGCGTGCTGAACAAGTCGATGCACGGTTTCTCACCGTCCCGATCGTTTACAAAAAGAACTTTAAAGGCTGTACGGAAATAAAGAATCGTGTTGTACGTTTATTGAGTTAGATGTTGATTCAGAACAATAACGCTGAGTGTAATTACGAGCGGAAAATAGATACAACGCTGCCTGTAATGACAGAGCAGATTTGATTTGCCGAGTAATCGTGCAATCGAGTACCTCCTGAGGTGGTTTTCTACTTATTAGAAACCCGTTATTTCAACCTCAAGACACTATCGTGTAACTTGTCAGTTCTCTAGGTATTCGTTTGGGGGTCCATAAGTACTCTTGAAGTTAGGAATCGGGACACAATTGTGAAATTCTACTGCCTCGGTAGTCGCGAAGGGCGTTGCCAACCTTAAATGTTTATAATTACAGATATCTCGTAAGTGTGAACGTCATAAGAGGTTCCTAGTGTTCCTGCCGGAAGTTAACGATTTTGAACCGTCCAACAACCGTAATCAAACTCTCGCCACCGAAGGACAATTTGAAGCCACTAATTGGAGGAAGTGCCGGGGCTTGGGGACTGCGCCCGGACTTCGCGGTCCGATCAAGGACTTGTTGCGCAACATCCCCGGGCTTTCCCCAGCAAAGTTTATAACTGGGCGATCGTCCTAAAAATCCTGAGCCTAATGCGCTGAATTATAAAATAAAAATGACTTAAACCTTACGCTTTCTGTTCCTAAAAGACTAACGAAAGGCGCAGGCAAAAATTTTCCAATACTTGAAACGTAGCCGGAGATGACTCTCCATAGTTTCCCTTCTGGCCGTATGCCGCATTCTGCGTTTAATTCATGCAATACACTTGGTAACTAAATACAAGGTTTCAATTGGAATCCTATGGAAATTCAGCTCCCTACCTGTATAGAGCAGGGGTGATCAGTGACAGTCTATTTATATACGGGCGGTAGTAATATTAGAAACGGAGAAACTGTTGCTATTGCGCCATTCGGAACGACCTCGTTGTCGAACAATCATATTATTTTCATCGCCCGGACCGATACGCGCGGGGTTTCATTACTCGTAATACAGTCCGATTGTTCGGCGTCGCAAAAATATTGAATTCACAGAAAATAAGGAATTTTTGCGTCAACAACTTTTTGCTTTTTAGGGTCTTCAGGAGAAAACATGAAGAAGAATGTTTACCATTATTTCCATTAACATTTTCTGGGTATCACAAGTGAATCTTATGTAGTCCGTTGTAATTCATTGTCTAGACATTAAAACAGAGACTTATTTTCCTGAATACTGACGCAATCCCAACCGTTAATAGGACGGAATTTTTTCTTGAATGGATATCGAGATAGTACGCAATAGATTCAATACCAGATTGCGTCATGTGCACCCGCCGCATAACAAACCGATACAACCGTTTCGAAGAATCCACTGTTTGAAAACAATAAAATTACGGATTCAATATTCCTTATTCGTTGTGTTCGATTGTCTGTAATCGGACACTTGTTCAAAATATAATTCTTATTGTTTTGAACTGTTTTGACGTGCATATTCCACCAACTGCGGAATATGTATGAATAATGCAAAGTTATGTTAATTAATGCAAAATGTTGCATACGGCAATTGTTGGGCCTAAAATTGTTAATATCTAACGAAGCATTAACACTACAAATTAATAAATTAATAATACAAATTAATTATAATATAATAAAATAGAATTCCAATTGAACTTTCTCGTCGATCTAAATCGATTTAAATTTGCAATTGAAATCGTTTGAATTGATTACGAGTGTAGCTCAATTAACACCAGAACATTCGTTACAATTCAATTTTATTATAAAGATGGAAAGAATTAATTAAAATTTCCAATCAAAGGGAAAATTAGATTGACTAGGGGTTTCTCCGGGAACTTAAAATTTTGAATTGATTAAGAGAAAGTTCGGCTCAATAGTTTGTTTGTAGCACAACTGCTTAAGTAACAACTACTTCTTTGTAAGTAAGGCCCGTGGATCCATGTAACAATCAAAATTTGTATATTCATAGAAAAATAAAGTATTTGTATTTGGTTTATTTGAAAATGAAAAATATGGAATATCTCAGACGGCAGTGAACTGACTTACCACAAAAAATGTTTTTTGACGAAGTTAGGTTAAATCGTTTAAAAAAGTTAAAATAATTTAAAATGCAGCAGTTAAAAATCGTAAATAACGTATTGTGTTTCTATTTCTTGATTTTGTTACCGGTGTTTGAGAGCCAGCAGTGACGCCGGAAACATTTGCGTAATATCATGTTAAAACGCAATAAATAATTAAGGAAGAACATCGCAATGCCGAAATTACATCTTGATAATTTTGTTTTGCTGTAATTACTTTGACGGGATAGTGAATCAGAAGATAATTAGAGCGGTAGTTAAAAAAAAAAACATTATAAAATAGTGCAAAATGTTATACGGTACAGATGTAGTGATAACTGCTTGTGCGAATTTCTAACCGGCTTTGTTTCAAGACAATGTTTCAGAGACAAATATCGAGAGAGATTTAAATATCGTATTGTGCCGGAATATTAAATTTTTATTGGAATGCTTGACAACTGAAGAATTTTCGTCCAAAATTGTTTTCGGCCGTGTATTAGCCTCGCCTGCTCGGGCCTGAGTTCCCCGAAAGTCCGCCGAAGCCCGAAGTCCGATCGACCTTTGTTAATATTAAGTCGTAAATGTGACCGGGTCATCGAAAATTAAGCCGGGGCGCGCCAATTAACGGCCCTAATGGACGTTCACTTCCACAGCGCCCGCTCACATCTGAATTGTTCATTATACCCCCTCCTTCATCATCCCCTAAAATGCACCCTTGCGATTGCCCACACCGTGCAATATTAATATCATATCCACGTTTTGAGGTTAACCTCGCTAACCGAGCACCAATCGGAACAGCTACTGACATCAATAATACGACATAAATTTGTAGATAACGCGGAATTGTGTTTTTGTTTTCTCAAATTCATTAATCCTACAAGGATATTTCCTGATAGTTAAGGGTGAGACTGCTTATTCTGGTGTAAATATATATTAAACTGAAATTGTATTTTGCATCGTGCCAGGTTCAAATGTTCCTCACCATACCGCGGTCACTTTTCGCGCATGGAAGAATTAGAAGAATCGGCATAAACTAAGCAGCGTATTTTCATATATATTTCATTAAAGTTGTAGTATATTCACTGATGAATAACCACATGGAATTTTATGCGTTGTTAAAATTAGGTTTCATAGTGTAGAAAGTGTTTAAGAGCGTAGGCAGAGTTTTTAAGAGTGTGGCGGGGTGTTATAAAGCCTTATAATATATATAAATAATGAAATAAATATAAGGTCACTACTTTCGCGATATGCATATATCGCGGTTCTGAGATTTAACCACCCCCCCCCCGCAATTAAAGAGGGACGACTGTATAGTTAAAACTACTCAATGCATACTAACACGTCAGCACGTTCGTAAATATCCGTAAATTTACAAACTGTACGTATTTATGTACTGTAGTCAAATAGTACTCATATATTCAAATATATTTTGGCGTAGACCGACATTTTTATAAAATGGTATTGCTTGAACGGGTCAGTGGTTGGGGCCAATACTGACTGCAAACAAATAAAAGTACCGAGACCGTAGTCGTTAATAAACCATACTATTTAAACTTAATACACAAATACGCGCTTTAATTCACTCTACTGGTCCTTACCTATTTACTTTGAACTTGCGTCCATTTTGCGAAACGCCCGAGGCATAAGTTTTCAGGTGCCCTTGAAACGAGAGTACCGGGGACCGAAAGTAGAGTCAACTTTATATCGCCGATTCAAACTTCTGTTCGAAGTCCCCACCGAAGTTTACGTGGAATGCCTCTATCGGCTTTCACCACGGCCCGATGAATTCTGTTCACCGGCAGAATAATTGGCGCATATTGTCCCCGATTTCAACCCTCTAACCCCCCTTAGAAAATATATTTTCATTCAATTTTTCGGGGTGAATTCTGTTGAATTGTTCGACCGTCGAAAGTCGGTCTTCGATTGTTCGGCGGGACAGATTAAATTGAAAACAGCGCAACGCGATAATCGTGACCTCCGGCAAAATTGAAAAGGCAACAAACGACGCCCGTCATCAATTAATTACTGTTTATCGACAGATCGATTAACCCAGTTCACGAACTTTTTCAGAGTTTTTAAAAAATTATTTCACGGTACATATCATAAACACCCACCGGGTGGTATTTCGGTCTACCGCTAGACAGGTTTCAGAACCTAAGAATGAGTCCATGATGATCATTATTGGTCGACTTTTTTTTTCAATCAACATTGAATGTTATAAGTACAAATGCTGTATGTATTTTTTTCACATGCATGTCGTGATAAATGAAACCACCCAAAGATGGCACTTTTGACACAAGAACAATTATGGTCTAAGGGCTAACAAGATCTCTAGGCCAGCGGGGGGGATAAGGGATGGGTAAGGGAGGAAAGGGACCGAACGAGTGGATTAGGATGAGGAGAAAGGCGGGAGTGGAACTTCGTCGACTGTCGGTATGTTGAGGTCATGGTGGATTGTGCGGTTAGAAACATACCGGGGAGCATTAAGGATGGTACGAAGGACTTTTGACTGGAATCTCTGGATGCGAGCGATGTCGGATGTCTCGGTGGAACCCCATAGCTCTATACCGTATGTCCGTGTCGGTTTAAGTATCGCTTTGTATATTGTCACAGTTTGTTACTTAAGGTCAATTTTGATGTCCGTTTTAGTAATGGTCTTAAAAAAGTCCGAATTTTCGGTTTAAGTCGATTCTTTTGAGTCGGGTATGGGGATTATTAGTCGAAAAAGGGATCTTGTCCGCTGGACTTTAAACATGCCTTTAAAAAGGGCCCCCCAGCCAAATAAAATAGATTGGGAAAAACGCAGGAATGATGAAATTTATAAATATATAATGCTCTTACTAATTCCGATCTGATTTTAATTTAGACCGGTTTCGGTTTCTCGGATGCGTCAGTTTCGAGTAACAATGCTGTGACAGTTTTAATACGACAGCTATATTCAGTTGTCCATTGTTGTTTTATAAGTTGTTTGTATGTATTCCAACTAAAACCCCCTCCCCCTTCCTCGTGTATATCATTGAGCAGCTTGATGTTGCTGTATACAACAGTAACGATTCGTACAGCTCCGAAAACAAACATGACAAAAATGACTTCAGGTAGTCTTCTCCTCCCTAAGGCTTGGGAGGATATGCTTGAATCAATTTTGAATGTGGTTCTACAATTCGAATGGCTGAGAGTAAAGCCAATTCGCGTAGCGAAATCTGCCGCAAATATTTACGATCTCGGCTACGCCACGTGGGGCCAATTGCGAATCGGAGCCCGACGATCGTGTCCCATTTCGTTCGCCCGCAACTCCTTAGATGGGGAAAAAAAATACGAGGATTTAGAAAATCCAATTATCCGCCTGAAAAATACGCCCGCGTATCCATTGCGAATTCAGTCGTGTTTGTACAGCGCAATAAATGATTGCTGAAATCTGTTTGTGGAATTGCAACTGGGAAAATATTTAAATACATTTACATACTTGGGTACGGCACAACCGTTATAAGAAGGTGGAAGATGCACTTCTTATGCTTTCACGATGTCGGCATTAACAGTACCCGAGATGCTTAGATCAAAATGGAAATTGGTTTCAATATTTTTCGTAATATAAAACGTATGTTTTGGAATACCTCGTTTTCTAAATATTCATGTTTCTGACGCTGGTTCAAGCGTTCCAAGGATAAAAATTAAAAGTTATTAACACTGTCGTTACGTTCTTCCACCTCACCCCAATAACGAACTTAAATATTTCCATTATTTCAAGCTAATTATACTCAATTTCACTGTACGCAGGCACCGGATTTTTTTCAGTGCAGATTATTATTGCTAATTTTAAATAAATATTTCGTCTTATTAGTACGGGGCGGCCGGAAAATATTACAGAAAATACCCGTCGTTTAAATGTTTAGGAAACGCCGGTCCAAAACATAGAACAGTTTGATCGGGGGAAACGTCCAACGGTATTTGGAGAGTGGCCTTATCCCGAATGGAACGAACTACCGAAATGAAATCTACTTGTGCGATCGGAAGTCAATTCGATATCAATATCAATTCGGTATCGGTAAAGAGTATTGGTCCCGCCGGGGCCGAAATAGAAGGTCCTCGCGACCTTTTTTGTATATAGGACTGAGCTCGTACCGTAAAAATGGTTCACAATAATCTACTTATTTAGAGAGCATTTTTTTCACATAATATTATTTGGTTTGTCGTCCTAACAAAATGAAGTTTGAAAATATTTTCTCTTTACCGTATTACCATGTTTTCTTTTTATTTTATGTCACTACTGTAATTTTTATGATTATACCTAGTGACAGAGCGGTGAAATTACACTAGATCTATTGATGATTCCAACCCATCGCAGTTAAAAGATAATAGGATTGTAACGATTGAATTTTGTGGGAGTAAGACGCTTTGGTGGACCCCCGTGGCCATTTAAAAATTAAATATGGCGCAACGGTTGCGACATGTCCTCGGAAGAAAACGTCGAAGGATAAAACAGCACCGAAATAAATACCAATACAGTCACTCGTCTCTCGTGTTCTCTAAAACACACACACACACACACACACACACACACACACACACACACACACACAAACACAGGAAACGTCCATTGACGTCAGAATTGAACACAGTTTTTTTGCCTAGAGACATATGTCCGTTATTTCTGTTCAGGAAAACAGACACTTACACACTCACATATGTTCTACTGAAAACGTTTAAGACTATTGCCAACTATCCGATTCCTAACTAGGACGGACGGCACAAAACAAATAGCCCAATCGGGAATTCCTAAGATTGATTCTTTCCGAGGATGAGCCGGAAGAGGAAGGATAGCTCCAATTTAAACTTCCGTTCATAGCTGGTATAATAAAATCGTATTTTAAACATAAAATGGCCTTTTATTAAATGCCTTCATTTTAATAATATATTTACAGATAAACAAGGTTTTAAATTGTTTCAATGGATACCGAAATTGCAAGACTGGATGAACATTGTCGGTTCAAATTCTTAGTTTGTTGTCTAATGTTAATTTTGATACAGTAATTCACTCGATCCTAATTTTCTGTTTAGGTCAATTCTTTTTAGTTGGGTACTGTAATTCCATGTTATTCTAGTTGGAGCCCGAGGTAGCGAATCTTCTGCTGGGTGTGGAGGCAACTAACCGAACAAGACAAAATTATAGTTTAGAGTACCTGTTTTAGTTTGACAGTAAACTGTTAAGTAACTTTTGTACAAGTGACAGGTGCAGTGAGGATGCCATCCAAACATCCAAAGTGACTAACACATCTACTGAAGCAGCCGAAACCGGTAAAGCAAAAGACCAAACCAGCGAGAGGAGATAGAAACACACGAAATCTACAAAATTATAGTAAAAAAATAAATAAATTGTGAAGGAAAATAAGCAAAAGGGGAGTAAATAATAACAGCAGAATTAAAATATGAAACCGTCCAATCAAAATATTCTATCAATACAAAATTATGATAAAAACAAGTATAATGCCCTATCGCTCTTTGTAAATACAAGAGGGAAAATGGATTTAGGCCAAGTTCTCGCGAAACGATCCAATCTGCTTGCCGAGTGGTATTTGAAAGTCCCGAACAGGATTGGAGCGAAGTTAAGGCCGCTATCGAAGCACCCCCCCCTCACAATTTTAGACTGGCAGCAATCGGGGCGATGGCTCCAATAAACTGAGCGCCTCAACATCGGATCGGTTTTCCGACTCCCCAGTCGGCCGTATCCCACGCCGACCCCGAGACCGGTTTCTCCCCCACCACCTTCATAAATTGCACCCCCGTGAATTATTTCAGGCGTACGGGAGAAATTCTAGACGCCGATTCGTACAGTGGCCGCATCCAGTTCCCCAGCCCCGCCTACAGGTGCGCCACCAATGCCTACTTATCGCTTTTCTTATTTCCAATATTTTTGTTTCATTTCAAAATGTTGAGGTCGCGGTTAATATTGTGATTGGAGCAAATCCTCGTTCGGTATATTAAAATATACGTGCACATATTAACCCTTTCGCGGCGAACAGCGCCTTTAGGCGCTCGGCTATAGATGCTCACTCTCAGCGAACAGCGCCTATAGGCGCTCTATTTCTTTGGGGAGTACAAAATTTGGTTCCAAAAGTTTTTGATTTTGATGAAAATCTACCAGGAATTAAAGCAAATATTGACGATAAATCGTCAATATTAGAAATCTTTCGACTTTTCTTTTTCGAAAATATGGTCGAACATATTGTAAGAGAGAGCGATACCACGAAAACTGTACGCGCTAATAAAAATTCGGAGCATCGTCGACAGACTGGGTAATTCTTTTACACGAGCATTATGTCGTATTATGTCCTCGCGGTCGATCTTGCATCGGCTGCTTAGAGCACAACTCATTTCTGAGCGCTCCGCCGCCAAAGGGTTAATTAAATAAAATTAAAATACACGTAGGTTCAAATTAAAGTAGTGGACCTTTCAAAATACTCTCGGTCCTCTAGAACAAGCATTGAAGTTGTCAACTAAGTTCCTATGAAAGTGTCTCACTGGTATTTTTTCTAATCCCTGGAGGACATACATTTTTGATAAATAACTTTTATAAAATCAGCGTCAAATTTATTTACAGGTACCCTGTAGTCATAGTGATGAGCTTCGTCCCTGTTCCATTTCGCATTTGGGATAAACATATATTTCAGTATTGGGCATGAAAACGCGCTTCTGCAAATATAACGCCTAATGTTACAACTCATTTTTTTGTGAATTTCCTCTATACAACCTGAAAACAGTGTGCAACCGATTGTTCGTATCGGGGGCTAAATTTTCACGAAACCGAAACCTTCGGCCGTAAATAGGCACCTCGGCTCTGGTCCTATTTTCGGGGCCCCAAAGCGAGTGAGTTCTTCGAACTTCATTTCCATATATAAAAACTGCAGGTGCTACCTGTTCAGTTGGTGACGTTCCGGCTCACGTCGGGGGGACGTTCGCGCATGAACGAACCCACCTGACTCCTCATAAGATATTCCAGTATATTTTCTTTTTTAAATATTAATTTTTTGGCCTCGAACGCGAACACTGTACCAGAATTGATAACCGAACTGACTGGGATAACAGTCCTCGCACCAGTGATAACATGTCAGAACTGCTACATATCATAAAATTGTATATTCTTGGACATAATGAATGTACATTTGAGTTATAAAACTACTCCTCCGGTTAGTATCACGAATGGAGGATGTAGTTACTGTCACTACAGTGATTTCTGTTTCTATCTTCAAGGTTGTATGAAAACAAACAAATTCTTTTTTCGATTTGATTTAAACTAACTCTGAACTTTGAAACATTGGAAATACTACAGGGGTGAAATTGAGGTGTGTAAAAGTAAATTTACTAGTTTACTATACATCTCTTCCTAGTACTCCCACCAACCACTCCAGGAGCCACCGCGTGCACTCAATTACGAACACTCCCGGTTTAATGAAATTTCGTCGTCGACCCTTCTTGACACAGTTTGCCGCGTCACTTCCACACAAAAGACGGGGGATAATTTTCTAAAATTTGTTGAACAATATCAAAGAAATGGAAATAGTCAATCTGATTTAACCGATACGGTACGTTATATTGGGAGTCCTAGCACTGAATCTTCAATCGGGACCTTATCTCGGTCATAGCTATTCAATAGTCTTTTTTTCTCACTATTTTATTGTCACAACTGTAAATTACAATGAGCGACATTGGAGGAATAGCCTTTACAAAGTATTAGCGCTATAAAGCCATATATATATATATATATATATATATATATATATATATATATATATATATATTGGTTTAATTATTTAATTTCTAAGTAAAACTAAGTTATCGTACTCGGCTGCAAGCCAAATAAATAACAATACCGAGAAATTACGGCCGTTTAAAGGAGTAAATACTTTCTTAAAAAAATTTTGTTTCGCCGAATACCAATTTGTCCGAACCATATCTGCTCCGCCAGGAATACGGTGTCTGTTCGGAGATCGAACAACAAAATATAAAACGAAAACATCCGATGAGATCGTAAACAGAACGTATCGATAACCGCCATCGACGCCCGCCCTATATCGATCCCCGGCTATAAACAGTGGGGTATTGCGATATCGAACGGCCTTCTGGCACGATCGCGGGTCCAGATACTGGGCCGTATCTCCTTTTTATTTTTAAATCTGAAAACCGGTCTCCTTTTTTTTGCCATCAACGATAACCGGAAGAGGTCGAAACAGAACGGAGTATTTTTCTTCTGAGGATTTCGCGGAATCGAATCTCTCAGTCGGGCCGGTTTAAACATTTCAACCTGTGTCGCGCGAATTTGAACATTTGACAATGACGATTGGCAGACGGGGAAACGCCCCCGTTCTCTCGGGAATATCCATTGTATTCTATTTTTTTATGAGCAAACTACGCCCAACGTGTACACCAAACGGATGTTCCGGAACAAGGTCGCCGCAAGGATACTCGATTGGTTTTGAAAAAAACTTGTTGGTCCTCTAAAACTAAAACGTGAATTTCAAACAATAATACTGAAATTTTACAAAATACAATATAATATTTATTTATTATTGTGTTGGTGAGGCAGATGTATAAAGTTCAGGTATTGCTCTTTAAAAGTTATAAACTGAGTGCATTCTGAAGTTATTCTCAAAAGTCTTGTGAAATTTGAAGCGTGTACTTGACAACCGCTGTCTTATAATTGCAATTTAGACTGGTGACTTTTTTGTACTACTGACGGTGGCTAGAAACCAGAAGAGTGATAACATTCTAAACCCTAGGCCCCAGTTATCCTAATATTTAACACTAGATAATGTTTTTAAAAAATTTTCCATTCGTTTTATCCAGGAAACTTGCCTCACCCGATGATTTACCTCGTCCCTCTTGATATAGCGGTTTAATAAAATCTCCCGATAGAGTATTCAATTTCCTTCCAAGAAATCCCAACGAAATTAAAACTACTTAATTTCCTTCAGGTATTTATTTTCCCATCGAAAATTAATCAGACTTTATCCCAAGCAAAGAGGGATTAATTAAGCGGGAAACCCATAGGAAAATAAGCTCGAAAAGCTTCGTTAATGTGGTGGACCATTTTGCGGATTGAACAGTACCGCAAATCACAAAATAATATTTTAGCGAGGCTTTGAAATGCCGTGATTCTTCTTGTGATCCTCTGATTACGGCTGGTCGCCACTGGAATACTGAAGATTCCGTGCAGCCGAAACAGGTCTAGCAGAAAATGAAACCAGCGAGCACAGATGAGCGAAATCACAAGACTCGTGGTATCAAATTAAAGCTGTGGGATCTTGAAAAACTTAGGACAGCAATAAAAATACACACAAATCGGTAAAGGTAAACACACTAAAGCGAACGTAAGTTGAAACCGAACTCAAAACGGGCGAAAACGGGACTCTACAAAAAAAATTTCTTATACCTTATTCAAATATAATTTACGTCGTTAGCGCAGGCAATGATTGATGAACTCTTTTTTCGGTTGAGATGGATCACTGTCTCAGAGGCTTGTAAAACGAGCAAGTTTTCAGTTTACCCGGTCTTCTTTCGGGACATTTTTTTTACGGTGGGGAGGATAGTCCCCACCAAAGTTTCTAAACTTTTAACATCTCGATCAAAGTAAATATGCCCAGTGATGAATAATTGGAAGCTGGCCGAAAGAGAAAACACTAACGCAAATAATTCGCGTACGGAAAAAACTTATATTTCGAGACTAGTATATTATAAACCTTTTTACCTCAATTACGAAATTCATTCGATTACAAAAGTGGAGTTTATTAATTCCTGTGTACTGTCCATATATTTGGGATATCATAATTCTGTAGTCACTAGTGAATCACTCAAAAGCACCTGGGCTTCGGACGATGCAAGAACTATAAGTAAATGGATCGCTACTGAAGGTGGCGACAATCCAATACCTGTCTAGTAATAAATAGTGAACAGGAATGAATGTCTATGTCTTGAGCTATTCAGAAACCGATCTTTCCCATTTTAAACTACAAATTTATCTATTCAACTGTGATCAACTATGCATGTTATGCATACATGTCTTACAATAGGGCAAGTAATATATGTTGCCTTTGAATATCTTAGTTATTTAATTAAACCATCAACATCGCATTCGCCTTGGTATATTTATGGTTTGATAATATGTGACTTTTGACTATTTTCTAATGATGGTCCTAATTAATTGTAATCCTTCCAGATGATTCCTACTCCAAGACTAGCAGGACTTCTTTGTTCTATTCGGTATTGGATTGTATTTTTTTTATCTCATTCCGTACTGAGTTTCTTCCAGGGGGTGACCGACCGAAAAAGAAGATAAGACTTTCGCTATCTCGTCTTTGAATTGGAGAGACGCCGCACTGTGTGTTCTCCTTTCTCGTTCTATTCCGCGTCCGGACTGTTGTTCCCCCGTCCAATTTCCGAAACGGCGATGAAGTAATTAGACAAATCGGCGATGGACAGATAACGGCCGTCCGGGGTCAACGACTAAGTAGCGGATGGCTTGGTACGACATTGGAGCTAATCAGAGCGCGACACCCACACTTTAATATACCAGAGAGATTAATAATAGTAGCCGCGTTATATATATATATATATATATATATATATATATATATATATATATATATATATATTCACTGTTTTATTGTCACAACTGTAAGATACAATAAGCGACATTGGTGTTTGAGCTTTTTATTTTGTACAATCAACATTGAATGTTATAAGTACAAATGCTGTATGTTGAGGTCATGGTGGATTGTGTGGTCAGAAACATACCGGGAAGCATTAAGGTCAATTTTGATGTCCGTTTTAGTAATGGCCTTAAGAGTCCAAATTTTATGTTTATGTCGATTCTTTTGAGTTGGATATGGGGAGAGTAGTACTAATAACGAGTAGAATATAATATAAAACCCACTGGGGTTTTTCTCCTTTTTAAAAATAGTTATATAATTTTATTTATTTAATATTATTGTTTTTTTTTCCTATTATATTTTACACATTGCGCAGATCGCGTGGCCAGGCATATGGCAAGGTCTCGGACAAACTTTAAGACTGAGTGTAGGGTGAGGTTGGAATATATATACATATGTATTTTTTGTTTCCACAAGTGACGCGATTCAAGTTCCGGTCGCGGACACCTTCGCTCATTGAAATATTCCAATTGGAATATTGCAAATTTTTACCAAATTTTTATTTCCCAATGAGCTGTTTTTTTTATTAAGATTGCTTCTTTCAGCCTTGTAATGGTAATTGTAATGGTAATGTCTGGAAACAAGTCAAAAATACTTCTCCACCGCGGAAAAGGGTCAACCCCCGCTCCCCCCACTCACCCCCCGTACCAAAAATACGATCGTTCGACTTAAACAGCGAAGCACTCCTGTCCGTAATTTGACCCAGTTTAATATGAGGTTTTGATAAACTGCTCGCATCCGGTCCACGGAATCTCTGGCGCTTATGTGCGTCCGGCTGTCCAGAAAATATCTCCATATTTCATGCCTAAGTTGACTTGTATTAAGTGACGCCTTGCGGTGGATACGTGTAAAAATTCGTGGAACTATTACTACAGCCAAACAGGACAGGTAGTATACTCTATCACCGGCATTGTACGTATAAAAAGTATGAGTTCCATTATCCATTTATATACGGAAAGGCCCGCATTGCCGGTAACAAATGTATTGCTAAAGAAAATAAGTATTTGTAGTCTGTAAAAGTATGCGCGGGATAATGCCTACTAATCCACAGTACCCGAATACATATCCGTATATATTTTATATACATATACAATGGAATTCAGTTCGGTAGTTTGTTCCTGAACTGCCTCAGGGAAGGTACCCTTACGAAAGCAGGTTCCAGATGAAACCCCGGATCGAATCCCGCGGTAGCGCACTCGGCTTTTACTTCAATTACAAATATCGACTGAAATAAACTGCAAGCAATGGATATATAATTACATCGATTAACCCGATTGTATCCCGCCTATGTAGGAAATCGAGTCTCGAGGTGCAAGATTTTATTCGAGATAATTACAACGATGTATAAGCAGAGTCTTTCCCTCGGTGGGTGGGAAATAGATCTATAAATACGGCCGGAAAATACGGTCTGTAGACTTTATTCATAGACAAATCGTCGACATATCAAACCAGGTATAGGTATGGGAGCATACGCCGCTGTTCGTATATCATAGATCGGTCCAGTTACTCGGTAAGTTATGGGCCGGCGTGAGGAGCCAGAACGGAAATAGCGGTTGGGAAAAAATATTCTAAATTCCCCGTCATAAAATACAGACTGGATTCCGCGCAAAATTATTTTCGTCTTGCGGTTTCTGACCCGCAGTCATTTCCTAATTAGTCCCGGAACGGGAAACCGCGAAATATCTAGACGGACATTGCATTAGAGATTTGTGCGTTGGACATTAATTTTTTTTCTCGTAGATTTGTTGTGTTTTTATCTCCTCTCGCTGGTTTGATCTTTTGATAGACGGTTTCGGCCGCTCGCCATCTTCAGTAGCGCTGTGTTAGTCGCTATTGGCACTTTGGATGTTTTTCGGGCATCCTCACTGCACTGTCACTGTCACTTGTACTGTGGTGGTTGTCAGTTTGTCGTGCGAAACCGGTCTAGCAAAAGACCAAACCAGCGAGAGGAGACGGAAACACAACAAATCTACAGTATTCCAACCCGTCGCAGACCACAAAACAGGTATGTTATACTTATTTTTTTTTTTTTAGTTCATCTGTTCCTTCATTCATCGATGAAAGTTTCACCTTATCACTGTCCGGTAATTTAAAAAATTATTCATTACATTTTCGTTTCCGAGCGAAGCACGTTATCCCCCGTACCGCCGCCTGTAGGCGTTTCATCAGTGCAATAAGGCGTTAGCGTATTATAAATAAGCTAATAAGACGTTAATATCCGCTGGGAAAATGTGAAGGGACCCCCACACATGGGGTTAAATGTGATTTAATCCCATTAAAACTGACACTGACGCCACTGTTTATAATAGAACTTGGGCGAAGGAAAACGGCGCTATACCGCTCAATATACTATATGAACGTATGGCTTAATGCATATAACTTTCCCAATTACCATACCGACATTGTGCACAAAACAAGTATGTTTAGTCCAAAAATTCAATTATATAAATGTGAAAGGCCCGCTGACCGTTTCTCTATTGCATACATTATGCTGTGTTTACTTAACAAAAAAATAAATAATATTGGTATGTGTATTCGCTTACAGATTTTAACCGATAAGGAGCTCATGAACTCAAATGTACTCAGTTCAGTCCAGACTTTTACCGCTTTTTATATATTTGCCGGGAGAATTTATTTTTCGGCGGGCTCTTGGGTATACGCGAGGTCCAGTTGATGAATGAATAGTCGGAGACTGTGTGATTGATCAAAAGACTGGTGACCGAACGCACCGGGAACAGATATCGCCCCTTTCTTTATTTTTTTTTTCGGTCTGTAAAATACAAAGAAGAGGAAGCCGAATGAAGAATAATGGATTTCTTCATTGGTCGAGAGGGTGGGCGGGGGGATGAAGAAGATTGAGAGGAATGGCGCTCGAGTATAAACGCGACTGTTTTTTTCGTTCACCCGTTATTCATTCCGATTCACTTTCGGACGGAACGGATTTTTCCGTACCTAAAAAACCGTTTAGAGCACTAAAATACCAGAGAATTGATTGCAAATTGATAATAAATATCACTGAGCCACAGGAGATTATATCTTTCTGTTTGGTTTTGAATTACAGTATTTGGAGGGTTCCCAGTAAACAATAAAACGCGTTACAACCAATAAAATTATATAGATAAACACTGCGTTCGAATAAAAAAATTTAGCACTAGAAGATAGTTTAGAAAATCAATTTTCGCCCTTTTGTTGGAAACCACAGGACTTCAATGTCTACCCTCGATTATTTTGGGATATTGGGACCGATCAGATGGGGCGTTTCAATGCAACCCACGCGCCAATAGCTGAAAGGCAAGGGGGTGAATGTCCGGTCGGTGATTAGGGTCGCTACAGTTGCATTGAATGGCCCTTGTAATTACTCCAAGAGACGCCGAGACATTTACATTTATCTCGATGACTCCTCTTATAATACTAGGATTTTCTGAGGGAAATTGAATGAAATTGAAGTTTCTAAAATAAAAAATTGATTTCTGCCGTCTGCGGCCTGTTTGGAACGGCGGCCACGTGACTTCCCGAATCGACCTTCGTCATGCGATTGTGCACCCAGTGCACGGTGAATGTCTCCGCTTATTTTTAAACGTTTATTTTCATTCGAGCGATTGAAAAACGCGCTTCGGAATCCATCGTAGTTTTCCGGCAACGTAAAAACCTTAAATGGGAAACGAGGAAAAAGTTGTAAAGTTCGGAAAGGTGCAAATCATGGGACGACCATTATATTAATAATAATATTTTTTATTACTGACAATAAGTAATTAAATATTCTTCTCCTTAGGTCAGACACGGACAAATTACCGCAAAAAGAATAATAATGGCAGTAAATGTAAACTCGGGTAATGTTGAACGGCTTACACGTGTCCCTGTAATTTTCAGCGACCGTATTACAGCCGGGTGCGGACAAAACGGTGGGATTTGAAGAGGCTTTAATTAGTTTTTAACTGCCCCAGTTAGCAGAGTGAAATAAGGAGAGTTCATATAATCGAACGACAGCGGTCATCATCGCGGGCATATTTGATTTACTTGTGTTTCTCGGCGAAAAACTCAGATGTTACAAATATTTTTTAACAACAGAGACGGGAGTAACATATTAAAAGAGGTAGAATACGTGTGCGTTTTGGGCGCGCGCTCGTGTGTGCCACCGAAACGCCGATAACATCATTAATATTTCGAGATAACGCATCTAGGTTGCTGATAAATGATTTTGTCCGCACAAATTACTGTCCTCTCCTGAATACCAGTTTGCATCCACTAATGCCGCTGGCGGAACGCTACTGGTGATGGCGAGAAGCCATTAACCGACGGGGAATATCTCTTGCCGGGAAAACGA
Source organism: Lethocerus indicus (assembly GCA_019843655.1). Classification (NCBI taxonomy): domain Eukaryota; kingdom Metazoa; phylum Arthropoda; class Insecta; order Hemiptera; family Belostomatidae; genus Lethocerus; species Lethocerus indicus. The sequence continues at coordinate 724,120 of JACDQD010000012.1, forward strand.
TAAAAACCCATAATTGTAGTTTTTCCTTTCGGACAGTCCATACCAAGGATATTGGAGATCCGAGAATTGTCTACCGCAAGCAATGTTCGTGACACTGTACCACTGTGTCGTGACCGATGGAAGTACACTCAGTGCAGAAAAGACAGAGGAATGTTTAGACGCCAATTTAAAATCCAGAGACGAGTTTTCCCAATTTTTAGTATTCTCGACGGTTTGGATCAGTGCAAATATCTAAAATATAGAACAACAATTGATGGCAAGCGAGTTGAGTATTTAAAACCGCCTTAAGACAAATATCTAACACATATGTGTTCTTCCTTCGATCTCAAGAACGTTGCATTGTTATGCTTCGATTCGAAATGTGTTTATATGAGTTGCAGATGGTAATTTGGGAATTGAGAGCCGGCAAATTTAGGTGGTTTTTGTTTCTAACAAACGACGACGTAATTTAGGAAACTCTTTCGACCGCAACCCAAACAACTCTCTCTCCAACATCGACACAAAACACATCTGCGAATAATTAAACAAGCTGCCCCTTGGATTTCTCGTTGTCTCTGACCTAACAATGTCTACAAAGCTCAATACAGAATAGCTGTTCCGCGATCGTTTTGTTTAAAGTGTTCTGTAAACAGTAGAGTTGCAATAAATTCAACCAATATGATCGCAGATTGTAACACTCGATTGTTCGGGTTATGCATGACCGCCTATTTGACATGTTTCGGCTGTTCGCCACCTTCAGTAGCCTCCCTTTTGGCTTTTATATATACACGTTGCCACCAATAAAGGACAAAACCAGCAAGCGATGGTAGACAACAAGAATTATGGTAAGCCTCGTTAGTTTGTTTACTGACGGTGGCAAGAAGCCGAAACCGGTCTACCTTAAAAGACCAAATAGGCGTGAGTAATAAGAACGCAGGTAAACTAAACTAAATTTTAGTATGCTTGCCCCAAAATATTTGTTCCTCAGATATTATAATTGAAAAACATTTTAAAACAATACGAACGATTTTGAACAAGTGTCCGATTACACATAATCAACACCGCGCGGAAGGAATACTGATGAGTGGCGCGTTGGCCTAAATCCTAAACCTCGGTCTGATCAAACAAGTGCTTTAAATTAATATTAAAACCAAAAATATAAATTTCACAATTCTCGCTACTCAATTGACGGTATATTACAGGCGTTAGACCAAATATGTGACAGAGGATCACACGAATCATTACAAGCCCTTTATTAATGATATTTGGTTCTGTTAAACCAATGTTGAAAATCGTCTAGACAATTTTTGACATCAACAAATATTATCGTTTCTTATTATCTTATCAGAATACGATCCAAATAATGATCTGAATAGCGAGAACATATTTCACGAATTTAAAAAATAATATTATAAATTGGGAAAGAGGAGCTTAAGTTTGTCTCAACTTTGCCTCGCTTGTAATTCTATGCCGCAAAGCTCAAGCTCGGGATGAATCATCGGTTTCCTAGGTATATTTATGCTAGAGTGTAATAAAAAAAGATATTACTGGTGGGGGGGGCGGGATAATTCCAGGCGGCTGAGAGAGGCGTGAGAACGGGCCCGGGCCAGAGGCAGAGAGAGAGAGAGAGAGAGAGAGAGAGAGAGAGAGAGTGAGAGGGAGGGAGAGAGAGAGAGAGCTTAATATCTACTCAACCAGTGATGTAACCGAGAGCCCAATTGGTTGTTTAAACAGCCACCAAACACTTTAACGCCAATTGTGTTCCCCCTCTCATCTCATCACCAGATCTTAGCATCCTTTGCCTCCACCTCCCCCCCTCTTGGCGCAAACAGAAACTGATCCATTCTACGATTTGAAACGCCCGAAATTTAATTAAAAATCTACTTTTTTTTTATTGCACATTCAACAATTACATGTTATATAGCAATGGATTTATGTATGTAAATATTGTCTTGAAATAGTTCACACGATGATGAATAGTTCACCCGCTGGTGACACAGTTCCCAACTTGTTGTTTTAGACAGAGTAGATCTTTGGGCTAGTGGCGTTTAGCCCACTCTTAATGTGGGATAATGGACGGAAATGAAATTTCCAGAATTTCACCCACGACTGTGGGTATGTTCAGGTCATGGTGAAGAGTATGATTGGAGACATACCCGGGGAGCGTTGAGGACGGTACGAAGGACTTTCGATTGGAATCTCTGGGGATGCGTTGGATGTCCCTGTGTGTGCCCCAACAGTGCACCGTATGTCCACGTCGGTTTCATATACAGCTTTGTATATTGTCAATTTCTTGGCTACAGTAAGTCCTGAAGTGAAGGCCTTTTCAATAGAGGTCTTGGCAGTCCATATTTTCGATCTAAAACTACACTTTTTAGATGGGGATAGGTATATTATTAAAAAAAAAACGGTAGGGAAACTAGTAAAGCGCAATATTTCAGGATCTCATAGCCCACCCGATGGCCAACATAAAGCATAGATTAACTGGGGCCCAAAGCTCTGCATTCATACTGTAGGAAAATGGAACATAAAACCTGAAGTACAGTCGTGATAAATTACAATATTATCCGGGTCTAATAATAAAATCTAATAATGTCAAAGGGTAATTCAAAGTCCGATAAATTATTGATTCTGAACCCGATTCCCTATAAATTGATAATTACCGGCCCGGCAGAAACAAAATATCTGTCTGACTCATATATATGTTTGTTTTGTTCAATTAAATTGATATACCGCTTTGTAAAATCCGCCAATTAATTACTAATAAAAATTTCTATCTATTTGGAAAATCTATGATGTCTGAGATGGAATATATCACTAACGGAAACAATTATCTTCCACACTTATAACACGGAGACACGGGTTTATTCATTTTGTCTGAATATCTAAACATATTCTCGTTGTATTTTTCCACTATTTTAAAATATTATCATCGATCTTCCATCTGTGCACACTCGGTTGTTAGACCGGTCATCGTACCCGTTATTAGAACAACAGTGATATGATGCGACCTAAATACCTCCACTACGCTACTGAAGATGGAGAGAAACCGGTCTAGCATAGAAATAAACCAGCGATAGTTGGACCAGCAGACAGTAATTCACACTTGTGTACAATAGTTTAAGCCGTTGAGAACATAAAAACGATAGTAAGAAAAGGGAAAACATAAGGCCGCCGAAAGGGCGACGGTGTAGACTGGGCTCGGGGGGCGAAAAACTGTCCCCTCCTCCCACGACTCTCCAATATTTTGGAAACCCGTCTATAAATAGACCGGTCGTTGGAAATGGTGCCGGGCGGCGATAAATTCGCGTCGAGTTATTCGCGCGATGGTCTTTTCGACCTGAAGTGGCTTAAATCATTGGTCCGGAGGAGAAGATTCCGCCCCCTAAAATACAGGCCTCCGCTCGAGGGGGCAATTCTTAAAATAAACTGCCCTACCCGGGGGTTTAAAGCCTTCGGCACATTTTGGCAATGGACCGTCTTCGTGCAACCGCTACCGGTTGTTAATATAGTAATAATCGATTCTCCGCTCTCGTGCTTTGGTCGGAACAAAGATTCGCGGGCGGAAAACAACAGTAAGAATGAGCCCAGGATGAAGAGGAATACGTCAGTTTAGAGAACCGGACGCCGGACACTATCACAGACAGAATGAACTATAACAAGAATATTCTCGATGCCCTAACTAAAATTCAATTACATTAATACCAAAACACTACAAATAGTATAGTGTGGTATCAGTAAACAAAGAACTCTATCTCTCTTCGTCTTTAATTAACGATATTTCGTTCTGTTAAACAATTTCAAACTTTAAACAATTTACTACTAAATACCTAATAAATAATACGAGATGGCGAGAAACCGGTCTAGCATAGAAATAAACCAGCGAGTTGAAACAGTAGACAGTAATTCACGCTAGTGTACAATTGTTCAAGCCGTCACGACATAAAGTTAACTGTAAGAAGAATATTCTCGATGCCCTAACTAACATTCAATTACATTAATACAAAAACACTACACAAATAGTATACTGTGGTATCAGTAAACAAAGAACTCTATCTCTCTTCGTCATTTATTAATGATATTTCGTTCTGTTAATTTCAAACCTAAAACAATTTGCAACTAAATTTTATGAAACATCTGCATGCCTCTGTTTTTGCGGATAGATATTATTGTTTTCATTTTAGTTTGTTGTATTTGTTAAACTTTTGCTACAGACAATATCTGTCGACTGGAGTTTAAAATGAATGGCCGAATTAAACGATTTCTTCGTCGCTAGGGACAGTTTTCCTAGCGCTATCGCTCGGAAAAAAAAGAAAAATCCTTTCTGATCGATCGGTACCAGTAATAGTCATCCTTAGGGTCGGACGAAGTATCCGAAGTCCGAATCGGTCGCGGCTCGGAATAATAAATTTTCCCCGCCTTCATCGGCCAGAAAACAATTACAGGAGAAGGAGAAAACGTGTGGAAATTCTCGGTACTTGGCAAGCTGACAACCGGCCACTCGGCATATTTCAAAACGCGTTCGGGAAAAACATATAAACAACGTGTCTGGTCTTCAATTGAATGTTCAGGAAATTGGCGGCCGAGATCCCTCCGGCGGGTCAACGTCCCCGCAACGACGATTCCCCTTTAACCGAATATCCCGGAGGCTCCTGATTTTTAAATCATATTCAATACAGTGTTTATATAGAGCTGGAATTTAAGTTTAAATTATGCCATAATATTTACCACGTTTTTTTACTATTCCGTCTTGTTTGTAAAGCTCACTTCTTGTTTAGGCCCCAGGGGGAGGCCGGCTCACTTATCTTGCCAGACCACTCAAAATGTCTATTTATAGAGTATACTCTGTCCTTCCGTAAGATAAAAACGGACCCGCCCAAAGGGTTAAGAAAAATTGCAAATAATTAACAGAATGAACATATTTGAATAACAGATAAGTTTTTGTTCAAACATAATGTGATATAGGACTTTACTTTGAGAACTCTTGTTGGGCGGAGGCGTCTTTTAGACCTGAATATTTTTGAAATAGCTTTCAATTTAAATGGGCGGTAGTACATTTCGACTTTTAAAATTTGATATATCCAACCGAGTATTCGATATCCTCAATTATTTCGCAAAGTTGGGAAGAACTCCCATCTCGTTCGTCTTATGATTTAGGGACCTGTACTCTGAATTGCAGAACTGTTTTATCTCGATTCAAGCTATGGTAAAATGACCATATTTGACACTGACAATTGTATGTATAAGAAAGTCAACAGAAGAAAAAAAGGGAAAAAACTATAAACAATGAACAATGTACGCGCTGTTAAGTGCAGACATCGCTAATTGGTCTGTTCCCATGCTAATTCCACATCTGACGGTACTTTTAAACTGGCCCCAATCGACAACTGGGGGGCAATTTAAGCTCAACTTTTTTTAATAAGCGCTTCCACCCACCCCCACCCGCTGGCGAAAAACCGAAACCAGTGAGTTTCTAAAAGCAAACAGCACGGCGGAGAGAATCCGTGGGCGGACCAATAATCTCCCGACAATATCCTCGAAAGTTCGACGAACAATATGAATAAATATTTATTGAAAGTGATAACGAGTGGGAATCTAACGAGAGCGTTATTAATGGAGCTAGTAGAACCGGATGATGATTCAGAGCATGGTGCAACTCGATACGCAAGTTTTTAGTCAGCCATTCGAGACAACAGATGTCATAATGAAGATATACGCCTGAACGTCATTCCAGCGAACTGTTCCTACAATTCCTAAACGCCAATTCTAATTTACAAGCATATGATATATATCTTAATAAAACTGAATGTTCTGATTAGTATTTAAATCAAACAAATAACATGGAATGGATGCTAGCGGCGTTGGATCTCGTGGTGGGTCTCTATATCCGCATTAATCCAAATTACGTATTAATCTAAATTGAATTTATACAGAAATCTGAATTAAAAACTATAATATTTATGCAATAATTCGGAATTAAAATTTTAATTGCTAATTGTGAAACATTTGTGAATTGTGTGTTTTTAAATTAACATCTATCGTTTAAATTTATATTGCATTGACATGCAGCTTGTTTAGTAACCTGACTACTATGTAAAGACGAGGACTGACACAATGGGAAGACTGTAAGCAAAATATACACAAATAGACTAACTAAACATTCGGCTATAGTGATATTGGTTTATAAGGTCATATAGATCGGTATATAGATATGGTCAACAATTTATTATTACTTAGTTGTAAATGACCGATCGGCGAACAGTAGAAGGTTTTAAAACGCGGACGCGTTAAGCTCATTCTTGATCGTACGCCAGGACTTCACCTCCGACCGGCATATTGATTTCATAAATTGAAATCAAGTTAGTCATCGTAGAGCCTCGGCTTCAATGCGTTATCTGGACGCGTTATCCGTGTATATTCATATCGTTAATGTAATTCCTGAAGATTTTTCCTCCAGCAAAAAACCCACATCGCCTGTTCTCGACTCTCATCTCAACTCTTAATTGATTGCGCCTCTCTTCAGGAAACTCTTAGGGAAATAATTTCTTTTCTTTTTTTTGCGATAACAGAAGTGTTCGCAATAATAAACAAAACCCTTTTTTCTGACAAATGAAAAGTTATTATTGGGGGGAAAAATGTTAAGCTTCGAGAACAATAAAATCAGTCAATTACGTATTATTGATGACTGAGCAGTGATTGTACAGTGGCTACATTGCTGATGGAATCCTACTAACGTGGGCGAGAAGTCGAAACTGTTCCATCGCAGAACCTATAGGAGGTAGGGACAGAACAAAAACGCGTACATTTTTGTGAGTCTAATATTGTCAAATTTAGGCGAATTTATAATTTAAAATTAGGGAAAAAATTTTGAAGCCAGATTGAACGCGTACACATAAACACTCGACAACCGTTCCGCAAAGTAACAGAGAATTGACGATAATGACTGAATTGAACTATCTGAGAACTGATTACCGTTTAATTGGGTTACGTGATGCAATGGAGGGTATTTTTTTTTGTTTGTAAAGGGAATAGCCCATTTACGAGCAGATATAAACCACTCGTTCCACTCGAAATGAAGAATCAGGCTATCACCACTCGAGCCGAAACTGTTTAACAACAAACAGATATCTCAACGTCTATAAAGCTCACCAATACGTCGCATAAATATATTAATATGTTTTTATTAAAAAATACACACACACACACACACACACACACACACACACACATATATATATATATATATATATATATATATATATATATATATATATGTATATATCCAAAAATCACCACCAACCCTAACAGTGTATACGAATACGGTTTCAGATTTTTTATATTAAAATATCCTATTTTAAATACATCACTCTTTGGACATAATATACTATATATTTCCTCGATTATAAGACGCATGTATTTTTTTCCTATCCGGGTGCGTCTTACAATCGATGTAAAATTCCGCAATTCGTCATGAATCAATCACCATTAGGCGTGGAAAAGGATTCGTACGAAAGCTAAGAAATATAGTAAAAATCGTACTTTGTTATTGTTCGGAAGCTTTTTGAAAGTTGCGATTCACGTATTATTCATTGCCTGATAGTGTACCGTATGTAATAATATGTCTCTGATATTGACAAGTGATTGGAACAGTGAAAATGTAAATAAAAGACTGAAGCCGTATTCGTATCCGCTGAGCGTAACGTGAGTAACATCACTGCACTGTCACTGTGGTGGAGGTAGAACTGTGTAATTTATTCATTATTTAATAAATAACTTATGTAATAAAATTTAATAAATAGCATTTAATCCGCTCCTTTTGCTGTCTCGCAAGTTACGCCCTACAGACAATTCAGACGGTCATTTCTGTGCGGTTTTCATATTTTGAACTGTGGTATGGAGATTTTCAATGGACCGGAACATATTTTTCAAAGTAAAAAATCGTTATTGGGCTCGTTATTTCTTCTGTACTTCCCGGGTACCCATTCGACGTTACCCCCAAGCGGGGTGCTCGTCCATGATTTAAAGCCACTCGAACCCCCTACGATGATCACGGTATTTTCGTAACGCCCCAACGGTAATGGGCTCCCCCATTACGGGATAATGTAACGCCGTGCCAGATAGCCATAGTTTATAGCTTCCTAAAAAAAACACGGACGACTTACTTCGCGCCACGTTGAAGAGGAAAAATGAAAACATTCGAACGCATCGGGCATATTCTAAATTTTCGAAACAAATCGACCTATAATTTCTTATAATCCATATATACTAGACGACACACTAGGTTCACATTAAATGTTAAATGTAACAACTTATAATAGTAATTCTTTATCCAAAGTCTCGCCTATCAAATAGGGAGGTCAGAGTAGTGATATTCTGAATTTAAGGGGTCTGTATTGCGAGGTTTCAGAATTTTAACTCACCTAAATTTCCACTGTAACGCAACTAGATACCAAAACATTTAATATTCAAACACTTAAAAATTGCTAAACAAGTAGTTGTAACAATAAAAAAGGTACATCCCGCGAGCGAAAGCCCTCTCATAGATATTGATGATTCGTAGACTGTCGTCGCGGTCTGGTGGGAGCAGTACTCGGTCGTTATAAGTAAACACATGTATTATCGCTTGATTATAATAGAAAATGGCATAAACTAGATTGTTTGAACAATTGACCGGTCCATTAAGTTCGGTCGACCTTCGTTCTCGTGACTGTGACTAAATGACTGGGAGCTTGAACTTCCGCCCGGGGCCTATTGTATTCGAGTACGGTTGATTTGTCCTCGCGAGTTTGTTCAAGAAAATCGCCGATTTATGTTTTTTATTCGTTACTTAATAAAGTTGTCCAGCCGAGCGAGACGGTTTGATCAAAACGATGCAACTCGAGCTTAACTTTCTTAAAATATGTACACACTTAATATTTGCAATATACAGACAACAACGTGTATACCGCCGTTAACGTACATTCATATTGTGGTTTATATTCTACCTAATAAAATCCGACACCCGGGAGAGAATTGTCCGAAAGACGGAAGTGTGACCCGGTGGTGGGGGACACAATTTAATAGGATGATCCATGATACGCGGATGGCCCGGATATCCTGGACATGAGGCGGGAGGATATTAAAATCCTTCAGGATTCCGACGACTCAATCACCTAAAAATAAAGTATATGCAAAATGCCTGCACCAGAAGAACTTCCGAAGAGATCCTCTAGAAACGCGTAGAAAGTCCGAAAAGGTATCGAGCTTCAAGTGCTTGACAAGAGCAAAGAAAATGGTCTCTAAAGGCAGGGCGACAAGGTCTACTTTGAACTTTGCTCAAGTCAAAACTAATAGGCTGGAACAAGAAAACACGACCAGTATTGATACATGTAGGGCCGATCTGAGGAAGCTGAATGTGAGAAGCAGTTATAATTTACATAAATTATGCAGGCATCGGCCACTGCCCACAATTTCTAAAAATCTCCCATCTGTAGACGCCCTGTGAAGCCCCTGATAAATCAATCACGTATTTATTCCATCGCATAAATTATAATAGCCCACTTGGTAATTAAGAATTATTAGTGCTGAAAACTTTAATTTAAAAAAAAAATTGAATAAATACACTCTCTACGAAGTTTCAGGCGCAGATTAAGCTGATTGATATAACGCTGGATGTGGCATAATTTTGGAAGTGACGCCGCTTCCTTATCGGCCTCTTTAAATAACAACTTTCATCATCTCAACGACTACCGGTATATTTGTTTGTACTGACGGAAAGCAGGAAAGCAAATTTTGTTCTCAAATTACAGCTCCAAAACTGACTTATAACTATTTATAACATTCTCATTTATTTTTTGAACTTTGTCTAACGAACTTCGTCGAATTTTGGAATATGTCGCTCTATTTTTAACCGATTATTGATTTAACCACGAAATTGGTCAGTTACGGGACGAAATCAGCGATTGGATGGGGATATTCCGAGCCATTTCTCACATTACACATTTACTACTATAAAATAAGAAAGCAGTAAGCGAGGAGTAGAATTTAAATTGACGATACCTAAAAGCTAGAGTTACACATGTGAGCTGAAACTGTGAAATCAGTCAACTACCAACATAATAAGATTTACTGGATCAAGAATCGACTCGATCGAAATTTAAATAGCATTCGGCTGAGACATTTCGCAAAGAATGTTACATAATCTGAACTTAATATCTGCAGTCTATTCTGAACGCCGCTTAAAAAATAAGGCTTCGCCGGTAATGATCAACGCCGTCGTACAGAAATAAACACAATAGCGAATATTAAATCTGTTCAAAAAATAGAATTTGAGCTCTCGATCAACATTCGATACAAAACAAATTATTTTCACATTTCATTTTTAATAAAAGACTGAAATAGCGACGACGCCGATACTTGCGGAGCATGTTTTATCCTAGTTTTCGGAGGTATGTCAGCCAGAATGGGATAAAGGACGACTATCTCCTTCTAAACGTGTCTCTTTTCGAAGAGTTTTCACGAAATTATAAAAATTAAAAATCAAGAATGTTATTATAACTCGGAATATTTTTTATACGAATATCAGACGAATTTCGCGGTCCGAAGAGTTGAAATTTGTAATTATAGATACAATTTTCATTGAGTTACTAAGCTACATCAATTACAATTGACAATTGACTGAATTATATACCCTGGTATAAGTCCCCACAAATTGTGATTATTGCGTGCATTGTGCATGCATTTTGTTTTCATTGTGTAAGCATTGTTTATCCATTGTGTATGCATTGTGCAGACGTTGTTGATCCATTGCGTGTTCGTTGTTTAACCATTGTGTACGAATTTATTATCAATTTGGTACGCATCGCTTATCAATTGTCTGCGTTGTATATCCATTGAGCATACACTGTTGATCAATTGCGTGTGCATTTGTTATCAATTTTGTATGACTTCATTATCTGTATAAATTATTTTTTCATGCATGATCGATATTAACCCCACAGGGAGGTCGATATATGCAGAGGGGTGGCCGTACATCAATATTTACGATTGTTTCAATTATTTCCGTATTATTTATTTATTTTAAAATGTTTCATTAATAAATCTGTCAATATTATTAGCTGAAAAGGCGGTAGAATTTTACTGGAGACTCTGAAGTAGACGAACTTAGAAAACTCTGGTCAAGACTCTCATTTCAAAAATACAATTCTTGTAAATCATTGAATTCAGCTGTTTGTTTGAAGTAGTTTTCAGTTTAGTTGGACTGAGTTTTACAGCAAAAGAAACCGAACTTGTCAGTCTGTAAAATGGGATTTCATATAAGCCCATTATGACGAAAGGACTGTGCTATAGGTGATGATGGGGGGAGTGAGATTATAGAACAAACGAAGGAAACTTATATCGAAATTTCTTCGACGGTCAATTTTATAAATATTAGAATAAAAAATACAGACAAATGTGCTCGGAAATCGCCGAGAAAAGTCGGAAAACTTATTTCGGCGGAATTAAAGGAAAATGTGATTTACGCCACTTTAACCTAACCCACGCCACCAGATCCCCATCGCTGGCTTCGGAATTCCCCTATCAATTATTCCTTTTGCAACGCAAAATTTCCCTATTAAAATTATCCTTCACTTGCAAATTTCGACTGAATAAAGCTGCAGGAGCTCGTCAATTCCAATATAATATTAATAACATTATATTATGAAGTTGTTAATGAACACAAAAAACGAACTCATTTTAGTAATTCAATGGACCTTTTAAAGCCACGAATTGTTTTTAGACCCGGATATTGACTTTGCGGTCGGGAGAGAAAACCGCAAGAGTTTGATGATATCCATCAAACCGTAAACTAATAATATCAAATCAGTTTCCTCGACAATATAACGGATGATTTTCATGATGCATCACGTCCATCATTAAGTATTGAAGGTATTGTATTAATTTTTGTTTTTCTAGAATTGTTATCCTAGAGGTGGCCTCTCTATACGCCTCATTGTTTTTTCTTCGATGAAACTCAAAAATTCATTATCCAGAAAAAAAATTGACCTATTGAGGAGATATACTCGCATTGTTCAATTGTTGAAATGGGAGACGATACTGTTATCTATTGCGGTACCGTAGGTATATATGTATATTCGATTTCGAAGTAACAGCCAAATAAACAACTATTTTAATAATGGTATTTTATGGCCACATACTATGTTGGGGCCCGGTTTAGCTCGGTTAATGCGGTTTCGATGAATTATTCCGGACGAATAGGAAATTTTAATTTTTCAGAATGGGATTTCGGAAAGAAGTGAACGTACTTACCCCAGGATATTGGCGGTGGAGAGTCCCTACACTAGAGGGGTATATGTAAGAAGGGCACTGTGTCTAGACACGGCGGTAACTGGCGGTCGAGACCGGTCTGTAAGTGTCTGTCGTGGGATGGCGAGGCGCGAGGTTGCCCCTACTCCGCCTCGGACACAACTGACAAAGCGCCAAACACAACCGACGGCCCTCATTCACTCCGTGGAGATTATCCAAGATACCAATCTACTTGAGCCGCTCCCGCACTCTACCTCTGGGGAGGCACTTTTTCTATTAAAGGCGAACCATCTACTTACAAGTGGATTGACGTTTTCCCTCCGCGAGGTTTCTCCCACCGTCGGTAGAAGACGTCTACAAGACTGGGATTGGGTGCTAGGAAACGAGGAATATTTCCCTAACGAAGGTAGCGGCAAGAATGAGCCCGCGATGGAGAATAACGAAGGTAGGATCGCCTGTTGTGGGAAGAATATCGATCAGTATCGGACAAACTAAAGGGCAGAAAACCTTCCAATTGGGTCCTCTCTGGCGGTTTCCAAACAGAAGAAAAATCCCTGAACGGCAGTTGTTAAACCACTGACAATTCGAGAATAAATTAGGCTACCCGGAAAAGAGAATTAAGCAAAAAAATTTAAACTGTTTATGAATATCCGAAGGAAGTCTTTATTTTTGTCCAAATTCGTTTTATAAGACGTTTTTTCAAACGGTGAAATTAGTAAATGAAATTGGTTGAAATTGTTTTTCTTAAAAAAAAACAAAACCGCATCCTCTAATATTTTTCAGTTATAATTTAACTGAAAACCAAAAACAATTCAGCATAAAAGGACTCCAGGGCGGATTCCGTGTCCATTTAAAGTGTAGAGATAATATTAAATTCCCCTTTCCTTACCATAGTTCTGTGGTGAATGAAATAAATGCTTTGAATCCATACTTAACTACCTCATTTCAATTCATGAATGATATGAAATCTTGCAAATCGTGGAGATATGCCGAAAGAGGTATGGCCTATTGCCAGCTATTGCAACCTTAATCAGTCCTGTTAACAGACCAGTTTCGGATTCTCACAGTCTTCAGTAGGCATCTTTGCCTGACAAAGATTCTGGGGGGGAGATAGAAACCCATGAAGAGGAGCATATCAGTTCAGATTTTACTACAGTTAGTATTACCACAAGCAAATCTCATGGCAGGTTCCCTAAGATTGGATCACACATTATGTTTGACCTTTACGTAGCAGCCTTGAAAAAATTTTCCTTTATCTCCTGTCAGAGCTAGGGGTGCTTTCCATGATGAAAAGTATCCTTAACATTAATTACAGTGAGAAATAAATGGCAAGAATCAAGAGAAATAAATTAATTCAAAAGTTAATGTTAAATAATCAAATAATATGGTTTATTGAACAATATGAATTTTAGATATTCACCTCATTTGGCTCTTCTAACACGACTAAATTTGTGGTTATTAGAAGCAGTATAAAGATAGAGAGTGTTGAGTGATGAAACACAAACATAAACAAGATATATTCAAAATTAGTCACACAATGGGCCTCATACATGCGATCTCGAGAAGTGAATGGTGAATTTGTTTAATGTTAAATATTAAAGTTCTACTAAAAAAAATCTCATAAACATTTAAATGAATTAGTTTCTTCATTTTTTAAGTCCCAAGTCTAATAAAAATTTGAATAATAACAATGATATATATTAATTAATAACTATAAAATTGAATTTCTTATAGAACACACAAAAAATAATGGGATTCCATCTGTTTAAATTAAAAGCTAAAAAAACTATTTTGCTTTCATAATTCAAAATTTGTAATTTAACTACAAATCCAATGTTTCTATTGCAAGCAGTTGAACATATTTAATATTCGGATTTTTATGTAAAAGTTTTCTTAAATGATATATAACCATACATGGGATGCATAATTTTCATTACTCTTAGTTATTATATAAAAATTGCATTACTTGTTTTACAGATACCCGCATGTTATATTTCCCTTGTAAATCTCAATTATCACTCATTTTTAATGTAAGGGTGTACACTATGGAATTGGATGCAAATCTATAATTTTCAATGTTTGGAAAATCTTAGAGCACTTATCCAATATTCAGGTAAGAGTTTTACCTGAATGTCACATTTCATTTTGCAGAAATTAACAGCCATCTGCCGGTCTCAAGAAAAACTAAGTGTTATCATGCCAAATGATGAACCAGTTGAAAGATATTTAATTATGTTTCATGCACAACTGCACAGTCTAACTGTGAACTATTTGAAAATTGAATAGAGAGCTAGAGATCTGAACAATTAGACCATGCTAAGCAATAAAGACATGCATGTTAAGAAATGAAGACTGTTAATTTACAGCCACCATCAGTGGCATTCTATTAAAAATATAGTGGAGTACTTACATAGGTTGGCCGTAGTTGAAGCATCCTCCTTTCAGCAATTGCACTTCACTTTTCACTCACGAACCCCCAAACGCACCTTAAAAGAAATAAATTAATTAAGAACAATATCTACTACGAAATGAGACAGTAAAAACCATATATATATATATATATATATATATATATATATATATAAACAATTAATAAATAACATTGTCAGAAACTGGTATTAGATGCTTTCGATAATAGGTATTGTAATTTTACAATATATATAAAATATTGTGCAATATATTTTATAATATATACAAAATACTCATTTGTATAAAATGCACGAAAATAACTGCTTGTTGCTTATAAAGCTATGTAATATACAGTTAATGTTATAAATGTCTAGTTTTAATGGTTCATACATATGACTGGTTTTTACTATTTAAAAATGGGTTAGTTTTGAAATTAAACCAAATTAATTGAAATAATCACTGCTTTTCAAAACCAAAATATATTTCAATACAGTTTTTGTGTGTAATAGTTAAGGTATATCAATAAAATGAGGGCAGAGACATAAATTAAAACAAATTTGTGGTCACTAAGATAATTTGAATAATTTGGTTCTTAAAAATTATTGTTGATACTTGAAGATATGCTCGAAAACAAATTACATTCCATAATGGAATTATGTTTGCAATTCTAAATTATTGTGCTGCAAAAAACCTGTATACAAATCTATATCTTAGTTATGACTATCCAAACGATTATGAATTATTATTAAATAATGATTACTTTGGTGAAAGTGCCAATATTATTGCATTACAAACAATATTATCTCAATGTTGATGGATTGATGACTATATGTCTTCAAGGTTGAGTATTACTTATGGTAGCAGCTGATTTATTGTCGATTTACAAATCAGGCTTAGATAATTTTATTTTCTGTGTTAAGAATTATGGATAGTTTAAGTATGTTGCTGCCATCGGTGGCGTTCTATTAATAATATAGCGGAGTACTTACATAGGTTGGCCACAGATGAAGCATCTTCCAACCAGCACTTTCACTCCACTTTTCACTCGCGAACCCCCAAACGCACCTATAAAAAAATGAATTAATTAATTGAGAACAATATCTACCATGAAATGAAAAAGTAATACCAGTGTATATATATTTTTAAATGTAGTAATAAATATATAATATTTCAGATTACCAGACACCTGAGGTACATGCTAAAACAATTATATATATATTCTTAGTATGAACTCAGATTTGGTTTGTTAATGCGATATATGCTGCCATTTTCAATTAACTAATATCAAATTATATTAACTGCTAATAATAGATAACCAGAAGTAATACAAATTTAGATTAATTAGAAGGCTATCATAGGTATGCATAACTCATACAATTCAATCTGTGAGCTATAGTCTAACTGGTTATTGTTAAAAAGTATGTTCAAATTAATCATCATTATTATACCCTACTTTTGCTTACTTTGATGTATTTCATTGAAATGATTCTCATATTTGTACATCAATTACATCTGGAGTTGTATCAAACCCCTGCTTCCTCACAGGGTCTTGTTAATCTTTGTCATTTCTAATTTAAAAACATGCTATACCGCAAATACATTGTACAATTTAATATTTAATACCTAGTGACTTACTTAAGTTGGAAGAAATGCGATAAAACAATCGGGAATACTTTCATTTTTGGAATTAACAGCGGGGGCAAAATTCATTTCCGGATCGATTGCAAAATGGCGGACTACTGAGGCTTATCGATTGTTACAGCATAACCCCGGTACTGAAAATCGTTTGTAGTTATAGATATTGAGCGCTAAAGGGTATTAAATTTTCGATATTAAACCGAAATTATTTAATTATTTTGATAAAACTCAGGAATTTTTCGGATAATTGTAAAGCGATTGAAAAAATAAATTCGATTGCGGTAGATGGAGTGGGCGCATGCGCAGAAAGCCGCGTACAGTATACAGCCCTATTATATTGGAACAGAAAATACCCATCCACAATATTTTATTTTTATTTTTCGGCAGTAAAAGTGAATTGACAGTGGCCAAGAAGCAACTAATATTGCCCGGAGTGGCTCGCCAACTGACCACTTGAGATACTTAAGGACGAAACCGGTCTAGCAAAAGACCAAACGCAGAAGACAGAACTGGAGGTGTTTCGACCCCTTGCAGGCCACAAGACAGGCATCCTATGTTAAACCTTTTTCATTTATTGCGATTCATTTATGTGAAACCTATTCATTTACTACATTCTATTTATAGCTGTATAACTTCAGGTCCATCTTTCAGTGGAGCCCAAATCAATCTTCTTTTATTGATAAAACTCTATCATCATTCTGAACATTAGCATATTGTTGACATGGCTTTTGTTTAATTCTGTACACTCTTAAGGCAATTGAAACTTCTTTTTCACTTATAAAAATCAACTTTCTAGAGACATATGGTGGGCCGTTGGTAATTTTGCGAAGGATTATGGATTGCAAGGATCGGAGTCTATAAGAATTAGACGGCTCGGTGGATCCCCACAGTTCGATTCCGTAGGCCCAGATAGGTTTCAGTACGCGGTTGTAAATTAATAATTTGTTCGAGAGTGATAGTTTGTATGTGGGTTCCGTGTCAGTCTTCTGTCTAAGAGTAGTCCCAGGTACCGCACTCGATTTTCAATAGGAAGTTGGGACCGGTTCAGGAAAACGGGAGGACAAGTTGCTCTTCTCAGAGTAAAAGTAACGCGAAGACTTTTTTGGCAATTGAACTTAATCCTCCATTTCCTGGACCGGCTTTCTACGAGGGAGAGGTGTTTTTGCAGGGAATGTGATGCTGAGTAAGGATCTGAGTTTGTAGAGAGTACAGCTTTGTCGTCTGCATAGGAAGCGAGGAAGGTATCGGGATGTTGAGGGATATCGGCAGTGTATACAGAATAAAGGGAGGGACCGAGAACACTACCTTGTGGAACACCTGCAAGTATAGGAAAGGAATCGGATAGGAAAGCGCCTTGAGAGACTCGAAAGTGTCTGTTCCTCAAGTAGGAATTAAGGATTAGGTAGTACGTGGGAGGAAGGATTCTTTTGAGTTTCACCAGTATCATGAAATTTAAGGAGAAATGTACAATTCTCGATGTCCTGTCTGTACCAGTTCATAGTTCAACGTTTGTAATTTTCTTAATCGGCCGGTTAGTATGACTAACGCCGTTAGTAGACTGCCTGTTTTGGCCGGGGTAGGTTTAAATTGAAGTGTTAAAAATTATCTCCCGGTGGCCGTAAAGTGCGAAGAGGCTTCCAGGTCTAACGATTTTGTCGAGTGTTCGAGCCGCCGCCTATCATCGTTATCTTCTAAACAATGGGGCTACCCGAGGCCCATGACTTGAGATAGTTGGTCCAAAAAAAAAGAAAAGATCCTTCTCCTTTATCTCACGGTATTCGCGGTTTCTTATCAGTGTAAATAGAAATGGTTGGATCGAAACCAACTTCTGGGTCAAAGCATAGGGGGATGTAAATTTTTGTAATAAACTAACTTTTTCCGGATAAAAATCCGGCCAACAAAGGATGTACAATATTTCGAATCGACTTACATAATTTAAATATTTCATTTTAATAAAGGTAATAATTTGAATTTCACAAACAACCACCATACGATATTCCACTGACACAGCCCATCATAATGATATTTGTCTTGTCTAATAAATAGCTGTATAACTTCAGGTCCATCTTTTAGTGGGGACCAAATCAATCTTCTTTGATTGATAAAACTGTATCATCATTCTGAACATTTTGTTGACATGACTTTTGTTCTTGCGTAGTTATTAACATAAATCTTAGTTCGGTTTTAGGGTCGAACAGGATTCGATGTATTTAGGGCCTATTCGGAAAAGCGAAGTCCTTAGTTCATTTAAGCCGCACTCCAGTTTTCATGTCAATATTTCAAAAAATATTGCGCATTCAGTTTTTGGCTTGGTCCAACACAACGGGAAGTTACCATTTTATTACATTTTACAGGATAAATGCGAAGATATCCTGTCCTATCTCAATGTTCGTATATATATTTGCTTATTCATCCAACAGGCTAAGTTAGAACTGTGACTTCACAATTTTTAAACCGGCATCATCACTTAATAATGCAAATTCCAGTACACAAATTAATCCAAGTGAAAACGCCAGGTACTGGTTATCTTGATGGGTTTAAGTGGCCTGCGACTGCGGTCAACTTTAATGTAGTAACACCTATAGAATAATTATATTCTCTAAAGGGTTATTCAATCATTTCTAAGTGGTACATTCGATTTTAATATTTAAATAACAGGAGCAACACATTCGGGTTATTCGATACCTGTTTCCCTTCCTGGCTCCCACAAAACATAATATTTCCTCTAGACGGTTCACGGACGGACAGACACCATTCAGATATTATGTTTTGGCTCGTCCCATTACAACCGGCGGCGACTAGACCTTTTTATAGATCCAGACCGTCTGGCCGAACGCCCAAACCCGTCTATAACTGAGGCGGGGGACGTCGACTCGATGTCACGTCAAATCTATTTTCTAGACCGTTTAAATGTTCGTTAAAATTTCGCATACAGAGCGCCAGAAAAAGAATTTCAATCAAGTAGATTCCGTACGTTTCTGTCTCCTCTCGCTGGTTTGGTCTTTTGCTAGACTGTCGTGACAGTGTAAAGTGCCAAAGTGACTAACACCGCTACTGAAGATTCGGCGAGCGGCCGAAACCGGTCTAGCAAAAGACCAAACCAGCGAGAGGAGACATAAACACACGAAATCTACGGCATTATTTTTTTTTTTATATAGATTCCAATTGTATAACTGTCCATAAATCGTGACATATAAGGTTTCAAACGGCGGTAGGAAATGTTTTTAAAAATCTAATTCCCGATCTCTCTTCCGAGTTTAAAATCGAACCTTGAATGGACGAATAAAGGAACACAAAAAAAGGTTATCCTGGACTTCGAAAGTTGACTTGGCACCGAACCGTGTTCTGTGGCGAACTTTAATTGCTTCAAAGCTCAAGTCCAAGCTCTTTCTTATATCTCGGATTCGAGCACCGGAGTTTTTACTTACCAGAAGACTTGTGTCCAAATAGAGAACTGTCACCTGAATTGTTAATTGTCTGATCATTAAATAGGCTTACGCTGAAGAATGCGTATTAAAGAAGTGGCGAGAACTGCATCCGGAACTGTTGTTGTAGTCACAATCTTAACACATTTCACAAGTGATACCAGTCTATTTAGATGGGTTTGGGGTAATCTCTTGGTGAGATTGTGCAATGTCGAACTTCTTTTTGTGCCCTCAAAACAGGTCTCCGTTTTCGAGACCGCTTCTGAATCATGTTTCGAAACCGGTTTGGTTCCTTTTTCTCTCGGCACTTTTCGAGACCGATTTCGAAAGATAAATTTTGACACATTTTTCGCTGCACTTGTTTAGAGATCAATTTTTTGGGAGATAAAATAAAAATAAAAATTAATTTCCTAAAAATAACCACAGGTTTTGAACCTACTTTAAGACAAAAATTTATTACTCTCGCAAATATTTTGTACTTAAAATTTCCTCCCATTAATATATCGAAATATTCTTCGAATTCGATAATTCAAAATATTTAAAGACTTAATATAGATGCGTAAAATTGTTTTGTTCTTTTGCGATTGAGGGAAAATATAAGCATATCCTGTAATGACTTGACTTGAATGTTCACCCTACAATGTATTTTAAGTTAATAATATTACCGTAATAACGCTGTTCGGCAACATTTACGTTATTGTATTTTCATGTCAATTATGTCATGTTTCAAGCAATTTATTATCCTCTATATACCTTCTATATATTGTGCGAAATTTGATATTGACGATCTCGAATGTATAAAGTCGAAACAATAAAGTGTATACAGGGGTACGTTCGACGTTACCCTCGTTAATCTCAATTCCTGAGAATGGAGGAAACGCTAAAAACCATCATTCATAATTCCATAGTTCCATAGCTCATAGTTCCATTTACATCGGCGGCTTCGAACCAAAATGAACTGTTACCGAACTACCGTTTTTCCCGTTCGGAAATGGTCAATTAACAACCGTAAATCCCTACCATCCCCGGAGAGTTTTATTTACTTACCGTCACTTTTGGTTAGAGTTCCGGCAAGTACAACTACTATATTTTACGAGACAATTACGTCCAATAAATTCTCAGTTGGGCCGAAAATGAGTTCGGGTACAAAATCTTCAATATACATCGAATATTTAAGTTTCAAATAATATTTATTTTTTAAAAATTTATGCGCCACTATTAGGCGCATTTAAATTAACGGACCATTTTTTTCACAATCAACGTAAAACTGGGTAAGCCCAATTGAGAGGACGCTGTGTTGCAGTTCTCAATTTAGATCTAACTTTAATCTCGAACCCCAATTAGGGGGAAAGAAACCCGGGCCTCTTTCGACTCCATTCGAAGTACGCCGCAAGTCCCTTTACACAATACATTGAGCCTGTCGGACTTAAAAAAGAAAAAAAGAAGAGAAGAAGCTTTCCTTGTATCAAATTGGCGATTAGCCGTGCAAAGAAAGAACCGTACTTTTTGATTAGAAGTGTGAGCAAAGTCCCAATATATTTTCAGGTTTACTATTTTTAGCAAGACAAAGATACGTAAGACAATTGATTTTTGGATTCGAATTAAACACCAAATTGGAGAAAACGTTAAACATTTGTCGTAGATTTCGTGTTTCTGTCTCCTCTCGCTGGTTTGATCTTTTGCTAGACCGGTTTCGGCCGCTCGCCATCTTCAGTAGCGCTGTGTTAGTCTCTTTTCGCACTGTGGTTGTTTTTCGGGCATCCTCACTGCACTGTCACTGTACAAGTGACAGTGACAGTGAGGAGACAGAAGCACACGAAATCTACGGTATTCCAACCCCAAAAAGGGGAATGTTAAACTAGCTAAAAATTTAGTTTCTAGGCGTTCATTCTTTATTATAAATTATTGTCTTTTTTTTCAAACACTTAAGTTTTAAGTTTTAAAATTTTAAACCCTCTCTCGTTGTTTTGATCTTCTTGTATCTGTTAGTCGCCTAATGATTAAAATAATTTCCAATCCGACTTTCGCCAGAAGGGTCATTAGACCGCGATATAAACAAGTGTTCCAGTCCCGGTTTCTAAAGTTGGAAGTGGGGCCGGAAGTGCAGAACTAAATTTAGAAACCTTCGGAGCAGCCAGCACCGCTCGGGTATATAAACACTTGACTGTTAAATCATTCCTCACTGTCCGGCAAAATAAAACCATAAAATATTTAAAATTTATAAAAGTCGCTAGGTTTTTTCTTTTGACGAATATATAGTTATATTATATAGTTGTTATTTGAAAAAATAACCGAGTGGTACAGAACATACCACAGTGTGGTATTGTTTCAGGAAGAGACGAAAATTTTCAAATTTGTAATAATTCAGAAAATTCGAAAAACGTTAATAAAAAACCTATTCGGAATGTAATTG
The DNA here is from genome assembly GCA_019843655.1 of Lethocerus indicus. Taxonomy (NCBI): domain Eukaryota; kingdom Metazoa; phylum Arthropoda; class Insecta; order Hemiptera; family Belostomatidae; genus Lethocerus; species Lethocerus indicus. Next base: position 746,269 of record JACDQD010000012.1, read on the forward strand.
TTGGCCGGGACACAAACACTTTAGACTAGGTTCCGTATAGTAATCGATAGAAATTTTTTCTTTTTAAATTTTAATATTCCATAACCATTAATCGTTGTTAGGGTTGATTTGAAAGTCTGTCCGGTTCAATGACCTGTACACTTGGCATTCTGTAGGGCTTCGTCTCTGGATACTTGGGCGGATCTATGGTATGATACCAGTGGCTGGGCGCCAAGCTGAGCAGGCAGAGAACGTCGTAAATTCCCAACGAACAACGCGCTATACTGTAAAGCATTGCTCTCTTCCCGTCAGCGTATTGTTTCGGTTCGTGGAATATGAACTGCGTTTCTCCTGGAAAAAACGGGACTAAGTCAATCGGTATTGATTTCGCGATCAATTATCAGTTGGAATGGACAAACTCAAGAAAATAAGCAGACACTTCAGCTCTCTCGACACAATGTTACTGTCTAGGATCCGTAGATTTCGTGTGTTTCTATCTACTCTCGCTGGTTTGCTCTTTCGCTAGACCGGTCTAGCAGGAGCGAGAATCCTCCTCTAGCGAGAGGAGAAAATCAGTTCAGAATTTATGGTCGAAGAAGCAGTATTGAGAGCAAAGCTTTCACAAAATCCTCCCTAGTAAAGCTAATAAACTGAAAAAAAGTGACCCTTTCCGTCTTGGATAATTGTATTTAAATACAGTTTTAATTTTTTTTAAGTCGCACTTTCTGTTGCATTCTGATAAAAAAAAAAACAACTTACGATTCATCAACAGTTTCATTTCCTCAAGTCTCCTCACCGATATCTTCGATTCGACTGGCCTGTTTGCAGGAGTAAAAAGATTAACACATCGTTTTGTATTTAATTTGCAATAAATTTATTTCCAAATCGAGCCTACCGACCTAAATTCGTGAGGAAGTGTCTGTTTGTCCTGTAGCTGGTCCTGTAGAGATCTGGCATCTTTAGCCTGAGTGAGGACACTCCTCTGAGCCCTCAGCGATCTCAGCTCGTTCAAATTGATATTTTCCATTATATACCACACTATAACATAGGCTAACTCTTTTTTCAGATTTTTTATCCCGTCTTGAAAATTTATTCAACTCGAAACAATCACTTCTGCCGCTGTCAAATATATCAAAATTCGGAAATCGGTGATTTCAACTGTACCTTTCACGCCTTCCACTACCGAATATTGCACAATAAAAATGTATTTTTAATAGGCAATTGATTTTTATTGAGGCCACTTCCGAAAAACGATTCATTAAGGAACAGTGTAATTAAATGAAAAAAATTATACGGGCAAAAAACTGGAATTATTTAAAAGAACTGGACCCCAATACAGATAGAAGAGTCTATATAGACAAACATCGAGATTATGTTATAGTTATTAAGTAATACTATTAAGTAATATATATATATATATATATATATATATATATATATATATATATATCGACGGAATTTGAATTTATTTTTGAAAATTTTAAATTAATGCAAATATAACTATTTGAAATCACTTACAATTTTAATTATTTGGAGGAATTGTCCAAATTTAATGAACACTAATACTGGCCAAACAGATTCTAATACCGAAATGAATAAAAACAACCCGCTAAAATTCTTACCTGTTTAATCGTATATTACATATAGAGTACCTTCTTTTCAAGAACTAGTTCATCTTCATCCTAATGCTGTAAATTTGTTTTCAGTTCGATAGCCAAACTTGCAGCCTTCATCTTAAATTACCATGTCGATAATCTTAAATTTAAGCTAAGCTTACGTTTTGTTTTCCTGCGGAGCTTCTTTGAAAATGGTCCGGGTTTATTGTTGGTGAAACAAGTTTGTATACAGCTGCTGAATATTATCCGAAATCCATAATTTCAAATTAATAAAAGACATGGATCAGTCGTACAAAGACTAGCTCCAAACTAAACTCTTGGAGTGCATCACTAATTATTATGTTTATGTAATAGTTTTTTTTGCTAGTTTCAGTTATTCGCGGATATTAACATATGAGAAATATTCGATTTCAGTATAAAATCATCTATTAATAATATTATTTGCTACCGGTGTCAGCTGTTGATATGAGCGAGCGCAAGTCTAATATGAGTTCGGGCAAAAATGGATTTAAGGTAATACGTGCAGTGTACCTAACGTATGTTTAACAAACCAAGTAAGGAATAAGTCATTGTTATATTGTCTCTATTAAACATTTTTGGTAAGGGTATAGAGGAGGATATGGAGGATGATATTACAACATATTTCAGGATTAACGACGAGTATTAAGTAATGAAATGTAATGAAAACAATTCTGTAAACGAAACAGGATCTTACACCGAAGGACTCTCTAATCTTCCTCCCGCCTGGATATCATGGCCAGGAACAGCAGAAGAAGGACGATGACCACAAAACAGGATCAAAAATATCCCTCAAGAGGAAATGTTTCTCGAATAGGTTAAACAATTTATAACCAATATATACTTAGCACTACCAAAGAATGAACTACTGTGAACTAGGACGCCTCTGAGAGGAGTGAGAAACCGAAGGGGGGGAATGGGCCCCAGGATTCAGTTCTGAACGAAACGTTGATGTACCATTTTTTTAATCAACTTCTCGCTCAGAATTGAATCATTCCACATCCGGGGGTCCATCCGCCCAGGGCGGAGGAGGGAAAGACCCCGTCCTTGGAAAAACCCCTTTGGGAAAAACGTTTGGGAAGCGAGATTTTAAGATGGAAAAAGGAACGTCCTGAACATGCACGGACAAGCATGACCCTACCAGGCAAAATATTTCGTGTTCTTCAGTTTCCGCCCGCCGGTTTGCTCTTTTGCTAGACCGGTTTCGGCCGCTCGCCATCTTCAGTAGCGGTGTTAGTCACTCTGGGTTCTTTTTGGGACCTCCTCTAACAAAAGAGTGCAAAGAGTGACTAACACCGCTGCTGAAGATGGCGAGCGGCCGAAACCGGTCTGGCGAAAGACGAAACCGTAGAGTATATATCTACGGTATTCCAACTCCTATCGTGTCGAAAGGTTGGTGAGGCGGCTTGTGGGCTTCCTGTGCTGTGCGAGGGGGCGACCGTCGAGGAGGGATTCGCTGGCGGAGCTTGAGGGCGGAGGATCGAACGGGGGCTCGTCGGTGGACTCCGGCGCCGACTACCCGGGCCTATTCTCTATCCGAAATGAGAAACGGAGCGAGGGGACAGCCCCGGCGGCAACACCCGCAGCGTCGAAGGGACACAGGGACGTGGCGGTGGGGACGGACGATTCCCGACTTCTTGGGACACGGGCGGTAACCACCCTCGAGGACAGGTTAGCCGAATTTTCCCAGTAATACCGGGAAAGTATAACCGCATTTCGGGGCCTTAAAAGAGCATTTTTGGCTTGAAAAAAGCATTTTGGGCCGATTTTGCGCCTAATAATCGCACTTTTGTGCACATTTTGCGCCTAAAAACCGCATTTTTGGGACAATTTTGCGCGTTTGCGGTTTTTAGGTGCGAAATCGGACCAAAATGCGGTTTTTAGGCACAAAATCGGCCCAAAAATGTGGTTTCTAGGCCCAAAAATGTAGTTTTTAGGCGCTAAATAGGCCCAAAAATGCGGTTTTAAGGGCCAAAAAATGCGGTTTTTAGGGCCAAAAATGTGGTTTTTAAGAGAAAATCGGCCTAATATGCGGTTTTTACACACACACACACACACACAGTTGAGAAGAAGTTTTAAATTTCCTCGATCCGTTTCTGTTTCCTCTCAGCATCTTCAGTAGTAACCCCACGTCGGCGGGTTATCGGAATTACTACACTTATCTATTTACTCTCGGCCCAAACAAATCATGCCTATTGCTCAGTAATAACTCCCAGAAATTCGCTAATCGGAGGTGGCCAACAACCGACTGAGGTTGTGGTGCGTATCGTCAAACATTTAATCTGCGTTTAATATTCCTACAAAAGGTTGGACAGCTTCCGGGAGGCTCTGGAGAGCGAATACCTCAATGGGAATCGGAGGAACCCGGGGGCGATAAGGGTTTGGCCGGCTGAAAATGTGATGATATTTGAGGTTCACATGCATGGCGCTCGCTGAAAATTACCAGCACGTTTTGATGTATACTTCGTAACAATGGATAGGGGAAAGCTTCGAAGAAATATTTCCCCATCTTTTTTATTCCGAATGTTTATTAAAAATACCGAAGAGAAGATATTTCCAGATAACCGGAAAACAGATTTGTATTGTTTAACGAAGGAAGATAAACTCTGTTCAGTTGTTAATAAAAATAGAAATTAATTATAATAATAATAATTAATAAAAAAATTATGTCCGTATTTCGACTTCAGAAATTGTGATTTTAAGGTTGAATAGTAAATAAGAACACAACCGATTGTATAGTTGTTTATTAAAAAATCGCACAATTAATATTAAAAAAAGATATCGATAATGTCCTATAATCTTAGAATATTAACAAGTTCTCTTTATAACAATTAAACATTTTATGTAAACTTATTATATATTACAGCTCTAAATTAACCCTTAAAAATCGTAGAGAAGATATATATTTGGTAAGTTCGATATAAAATGTATAAAACGTGTTAATGATAATGTATACAAAAAGGTTAAAATTTAAGACGACTTTAAGATCATGTATAAAGATGGGACAGACTACAAAATAGACAACCTAGACTACGTTAAAGACCCATATTACCGATAGAAAAGACGTCAGAAAAATACCCGAAAATAATTATTTCGAGATCTTTCGCTAACCTTCGTTTATAAATAAAATACGTATAGAAATATAAAGTAGATCACCTACTTCTATTAGAAAAACTGTCGACGATTTCCTCCAGAGTCCTGCCCTTGGTTTCGGGCAGGAACAGGATGACAAATATGGTGCCGCAAAGGGCCATCACGCCGAAGAAGAAGAAGACGCCGCTGGCGCCGACGCCGATTATAATGTACGGGTAGAGCTTAGCCGCCATGAAGCTGAAGAGGAAGCCGAGGCAAGTGGCGATACCGGCGGCGAGGCCCTTCACGCGCAGAGGGAAGATCTCGCCGAGCATCGACCAGGGCAGGATGAGGAAGCCGAGAGAGCTGATGGCGACGTTGGCCAGGATGAAGAAGGGACCCAGTTGAGGAAGTAGAGGCCCGGCGAGTCCCTCCAGACGCTGCGCAGCAGGTGGAATATACCGAGGAAGATCATGGTGGAGGCTATGCCCGCCCCGGAGACGACCGCCACGGACCTGACCCCGGTCTTGGGGTAGACGGTGCAGGCGAGGAGAGAGACGGCCAGGATGATGGAGCCGCCGAGGGCGGTCACCACGTAGGCGTCGACCGTCACCACGTCCGCCGCCCGCACCACGTCCACCATGTAGGCCAGCACGACGTAGACGCCGGAGAACTGCTGGAAGAAGAAGAAGCAGATCATGATGAGGAGGGGCCTGTAGGCCTCGGGGCGGAAGAGCTCGCGGAAGTCGGGGCGATGTTGGGCGGCGGGCCGGGGGTCGGTCCTCGGGACGGCGGGCAGGTTGAGCCGGCGCTGGGACCACTCGGCGTCGCCGTGCCTACCCCTGGAGGCCAGCCACTGGGGGCTCTCCACGATGAACAGGGAGACCAGGATTAGGGAGAAGATGGAGGTGAGGGTGGCGAGGCTGGCGACCGCGTAGTAGGGCACCAGGGAGCCGAGGGCGTAGACGAGGAATATGCCTATGCTGAGGGCCACAGTCGGCCAGGTGACCAGTGAGGACCTGAGGGGCAGGTTGGCGGGGGCGAGGCACTCGGCGGCGTAGAGCTGGCCGGGTACGCTGGCGAGGCCTCCCGCCACGCCGGTCACCACCCTGCCCACCACGAGGCTGGTGAAGCGCGGGCTCGACGTGTGCACCGACAGCAGCAGCCACCCGATCAGGCTGACTATGTTGATGGAGAGGAGGGCCGGCCGCCTGCCCAACTTGTCCACCAGCGGCCCCACCAGCAGGCTGCCCACCGGATAGCCCATAGCCGCTACGCTAGCTGAAAAATAATACCCCGTATCAACTGAACAGTACCGCTCCGACTAAGAAATTAGGAGTTTGAAGCGCGACGACTGACATAGGACGGAACGATGACTAATAAATAAACATCTTACCGAACCACGAGGCTTCGTCCACGTTCAGCCTGAGCTGTCCCAGCGCGATGGCGGAGAAACCGAAACTCATGCCGGGTGGAATGCTGGGCAGTGCCACTATCATACCGAGAAATATCTGCAATTTTTAAGAGAAATATAAATACCATTGTATCCTTTTAACGCAAAAAAAGAAAAATACCGTGACTCGAAACGTAAGTAATGGCCGCCAAAGAGGGTATTAACCCTTTCGCGGCGAACAGCGCCATTAGGCGCTCATCTATAGATGTTCATCGCTCTCAAAATTTGGTTCAAAGTTCGATCTACCAGCGACCATGGAAATCTTTTAACTTTTCTTTTCCGAATCTTACATCGATCTTGTTATTCCGATCTTGCATCGGCTGCTTAGAGCGCGACTCATTTCTGAGCGCTCCGCCGCGAAAGGGTTAAGGTACCGGATTGATATTAAAAGCCACACTTGATATTGTTAAGACCTTTTCTGGCTTTGTGCCACGATTATTGGCTGGGGCGAATGACCGAATTAATGACCTGTCTTATGGCCGTCGGCCTTCTCCTGAACGGCTCTGGCTGGGGTTGGAACTGGGGCGGCTGGGAGGGGCCCTGGTCGACGGCGGTCTCCGCCGAAGCGGGAGCTCCTCCGGCCGCCTCCGGGTCCAGCAGGGGTACGCTCTCCTCCCGGACGTCTTCGCTGTCGACGCCGTCGGTAGAAGAAGCCATCGCTTCCGGCCCAAAAAATAATCTGAAACGAAAAGATAAAACGGGAGAAAGCCGATTAGTCAGTAAGCGGATGATTTTCTCTCTTCTCACGTGTGAAAGTTCTTTCAAAACTACCCCGGCGACAGGTTCATTAACCCTTCGTTCCTCCTCATGTCGCCGAAATATTCGTTAATTGAAAGGCCCTCGTTTCCTAACACAGTACCCGCCCAGTCATCTTCATCTTTAAAAATACAGCACTCTAGCAGTGTTCAGTGTTCAAATGTTTTCATTACAGGTCTCATCTTGTGGCACTTGTAGATTTTGTCCTAAATTTTGTATTGCACTATTGTAGTGCGGATAAAATACTACAAAAGAATTTAAACTTGTGTCTCTCAGAACATAAAAGGAGCTCGAATAAATTGTATGAGAATATTGGTGTCCTACAACGATCACAGCCTTGTTACCGCAGATTGAAATTTTTTTATATCGGTTTTGTAAAGTGAACTCAATTCGAGAAACTAGAACCCCGACAGAAATTTCTTGGGGTTGCGGTCTGTTGAAACCCGTTCGGGGCATCGGAAAGAACGCCGGTTTTACATTTCCATCTGGTACCTAATCGGTACAAAACTAAAAGTCGAATCGAGTATTCTCTCCCAACACTTAACCGATTTCGGCTTCTCTGCAGCAGAGTTTCATTTGAAATAAGTGGCCACAACAATTATTTGAAATCATCGCAAGTAAATTTTAAAATTAAATCCCTATAACCTTATCGGAAAAAACATATTAAATAATTATTTTGTACGATTATAAAAGTATTTTTAATAATATGCCAATGAATTTGCTGTACAATAATTCAGCGTTAAATCTATTATCTATTAAACTTCTTAAACCTATCTATAGTTTTCATATATATTTATAACTAATATAACCATAATGGTATCTAAAAAGCTCGTTTGTATTTGTTATTCTGTTTATATTGATTCATATATTTCACGCTTTTCTAAAATTTTTATTTCATAATATTTAAGCCTTTTACATGGAATGTATTCAAATAGTTTAGACGTTTGCCGTTAGATGGCAGTACCGTGCAGGCTCGCCTGTAGCGCTCTCCTGCGATCGTTCCAGGAACTACCCGCGTCCGCTTTTTTAAAAGCTTTCTTCCTACAGCTATTAATAATATTATTATTAGGTAATATTTATTTTATAACGTTAATAAATGTATTAATTACTATTCGAATTTATGATCCTGTCTCTCGCTGTGTTATTGGAAGGGTACAATAGCGGGAAGTAAAAGCCCGAAATAGGCTTAGCTTAAGCTTAGCCTTCCGATCAGCAAAAATCATGGATTTTAATTCTTATTCAAATGATTGTATCGGAGATTATGAAGTCGCTCTTTTATATTGACCCAATTCACCCCCGATTTACAAATGTCGGCTGATAATTATTATTAGCTTCGCAAGGGTGGAAGTAAACAAAAATCGTAATTAATTTCCTTATTATTTGATTAACATGCGCGGGATTAACTCGTATGTATTTGGTCGTCGACTTGGCCGGCACAGGTAAACCAGTCTGGTTATAAAACACTCATAAAAATGGCTTTCACTCTGTTTTGCATTCGAATGGGTGACGACAATATTAGGCCCGCGTGCATTTCGACGCGAAAGGCAGAAAAGTTGGCAAAAGATCAAAATTGTGAATTTAAAACGAGATTATACTATGTTTTTAATGGTGTAGGGGTTCAACGTCCGACAGAAATCATTCCAGAAATTCAGGTGGCCGTTGTACAAGTTGGCGGACGGGTGGGCGACATTTTCTTTTTCTTTTTTTCTCCCAATCGATGGCCGAACTTTTTAAGTCCGCCCGGCCAACGAGGACTTGGCTGGAAACGAGGCCAAATCTTTCCACAGCACAGCCGCAGAAGAAGTTTAACCCTCAGTTGGTATAGCGAGATTTCTATTTCTATTCCTCTCAAAAAAAAGGAGAAATAATAATAATAAGCAACCCGTTAATCCGCTGACAATCTACTGAAGACCTGAACGGCGAGTGAAACATTGCGAGAGTATTTATACTCGGGTATTTATACCAATTTAGGGCGTATATAGGGTATACCATTCTGTTCCGCTTATTCCTCAGCGTAAAGTGTATAAAAATGAATGACACAAACAAAACTAGATACAATTCAAATGGCAGAACGTTTCACAAAATATTGGCCAAAAATACCGGCCAAAAACTCCAAAATAATAAGAATTCACATAATTATTTATGAAGCCAAGTCCAAATTCATTTGTACCCAACCTACGTCAGTCTGATACTGCAAAATATCGAATTATAAATTTAGAACGAAACGAGTTGGTCGATTTTTAACGTCAACGCGCATCCCGACCGTCGAATGTGATTATCCCGTCCATCGGGTTGTTTATGGGGAAAGTTCTCCGTCTCTTTCGTGAACGGGCTTTGAATTATACGTTTTTTTTGCCCCTCCAAAGAAAAAGTGCACTTAATTCGCCCGTTAGCCTTGCGACGGCGACGACGTCAAGGGCGGACGCATAGTGCAGACTTGCGGTGTGCAACGTCGAAGAAATCATATTTGCGTTTTATAAATATATATATACATGTGTGTGTGTGTGTGTGGAATCCGCTGGAGAGTCGACATTACGCGAATTTCGGTCCGAGAATATTTAGTGTACGAGGAGGGGCGCGGAAATTTCGCGAGGACGACGCCCGAAGAGTACCTGAGGCCGATCGGAAGGTGGACGCAGGGTGAAATTAATAGTTATTGAAGTAAATAATTATTGAAAAGAGATAATTTACCTGCTAATTTGCCAATGGACGCAATCCGTACGGCGCCGGTAACGGGCTGGAACTGGTGGTGTTCGATGCTACGGATTGACCAAGACGAGGGGTGGAGGGGACGGTACCATTACGTAACTACTAAACCCCGGTTATATAACCAGCCTTTATTCGATGTTGTATCTTGTTACACACTTAGAGTTACTCGGTGTTACAGCATAGTTACAGTGCGAAAAAACCGGGTCCCGAAAGACTTGAACCTGCTTCGGTCGCTGGCGATCGAATAGCCGGGTTCAAGGCTTCCAGTGACACCAGCGCCAAACAGTCCAATAGACGACACTGTTCGGCCGGCAACCCAAAACGAAAAAAAAAATTTAACGTGGATTTCGTTTGTTTTTATACTCCTCTCGCCGATTTGCTCTTTTGCCAGACCCCGGTTTCGGCCACTCGCCATCTTCAGTAGCGCGGTTTTAGTCACTTGGGTACTTTGGATGTTTTTCGGGCATCCTCACTGCACTGTGTCACTGCCACTTGTACTGTGTTGGTTGTCTGTTTGTCGCCTGTACAATGTGTGTTTGTGTCTTGTTATTGTATTTTGGCGAATGTTAATTGTCTTCTTTGGGTTGGGAGGGATTTTGTTAATAGGCCTAAATTTGGGAATTTATTATATTTTTTCGTTCGTTAATGAAAATATCCGTACCATAGATTTGTGTTTCTGTCTCCTCTCTTTTCTGTTTACTCTTTTGCTAGACCGGTCTCGGCCGCTCGCCATCTTCAGTAGCGGTGTTAGTCACTTTGGATATTTTTCGGGCATCCTCACTTCACTCTCACTGTCACTTGTACTGTGGTGGTTGTCTTACGTATCTTGTTATTGTGTTTTTGGGGAATGTTGTTTGTCTCCTTCGGTTTGGGAGGCCTAACTTTGGGGATTCATTATATTTTTTCGTTTGTTCACGAAAATATCCATGTTCTCCACTGCATCCATCTCTTTGCCTTTCCTTGCAGTGTGTATTGATTTTAAAAATTCGTCGATGCTCATCGTCCCTCGTGTCTAGCATCATTGAAACCGGTCTAGCGAAAGACCAAACAGGCGAGAGGAGACGGGAACAGACGAAATCTACGGTATTCCAACGCCTCGCAGACCACAAAACAGGTATTCTAAAAAAAATTGAATTACAACCAATTAATTGTAGATATCGCGTTCTTCGGTCGCTCACCATCTTCAGTAGCAGTGGGTCACCTAAATTGTTTTTTGAGACAAACTTTTTTTTTGTCTCTGATTCTTCAGGCCTTACCTTTTCATCAGGAACGGCAGTTATTAATTTGGACTTCATTTTCATACTTTGGACTTAATTTTCTCGGACTTAATTATGTTCCACGCTCGGTTTCATCGGGTAATTGCAGGAGTATTCCTAGGGTTCGATATATCGATATATGACGGAATAATCGATCCGTTGCTGTTGGATTTTAAGGTTGGGCGGTACCGTATTCTGTGATTTAACCGAAAATTCTGTATACAAATCTTGGTTATATACAGTTTTATATACAACACAGCGTACAAAATAACAAAATGTTTGTCAGGACATGGCGAAAGGAATGAAACTTAAATTTTATTTTACACATCTACATTCGCTATACATATTGGCGTGTCTAAATATCTAGTTATAAGTAGTGATAACGCTTAAAGCCGTCTAGTTGATCAGTGATAAGGCTTAAAGCCGTCTTCTCCAGTGCCAGTTGATAAGAAGAACAAACGTGCTAATTCTTGGCCCTTAGCGCGGTGAGCATGTTGAAATAGCTGTACGACATAGTCAATATCTGCGAAATCAGTGCACAAATTTTAAATATTTAAATCAACGAACTGTTTAAAATGATTCAAAATAAAGTCTTGATAAAGTTTAAAATATTTTCGAATTATTTTCACGAATAAAATTGTGTTATAATATCGTTCTAGATGTAAACATTTAATGTTGAAGCTAAACGGAAATTTTCCGAATTTATGACTAAAATTTCCTACCTCGGCCAATCCTTCTCTGGAAAAGTTTTGCAATTTTCTTCCAGACAGGGTTAGCTGGCGTCCGCATCTAATTAGCATCATCACGACCATTTTCCTGTCGCCAAAGTTCTCGTACCATTTTATATTGTAAACGGCCTCTCTCAAAAGTTCGCCCTGAAGATTTATTTATTTACGCAGTTACAAAATTAAAAGTACCGTTTCATTATTAATTTTTACAAAATCGTTAATAAGTTTATATATATATATATATATATATATATATATATATATATATATATATATATTGGGAATTTATTATATTTTTTCGTTTATATTATTAGGAGACAGAAACATAGGAAATCTACGGTATTCCGACCCCTCGCAGACCACAAAACAGGTATTCTAAACTAGTTTCAATAATTTTTTTAATAAAATTCCGATTGCCACTGTTATTTTATTTCTAATATAGATAAGGTATTGTAATGTCTCGTAAAAATTGGAATAATTTTAACATTTTAATATTTTTTCCACGTTTCGCCATCGGTGAAAATCCCTCGCGTGCAAGCCCGCGATGTAAAGGACTTTGACAGGATTCTCGTCACTGTTTGAACTTAACAATAAGGTGTAAGCTCACTAACATCAACAGTACTCCGGACCACTTTGCGATAAATGATGCGTACCAAAGTCCTTCGTACCATCCTTAATGCTCCCCGGTATGTTTCTAACCGAACAATCCACCATGACCTCAATATACCGACAGTCGACGAAGTCGCGAAATCCCGGTTCCTGAAGTTCCATTCCCGCCTCTCTCCACATCCAAATCAACTCGTTCAGTCCCTTTCCTCTTTTACCCACCCATTCAAAAAGTACCATCACTGGATGGCGTCTTTATCGAGTGAAACTAATCGAACAAACCGCAATTGTACCTATAACTGGCACATAGTTTACTGTACAATAAATAAAGTTAAAAAAAAACCCAAAGTACGCAGTAGCGGTTTGTCGGGACCGTTTCATTATATCGCGTTAGACCGACATTTCGTCTTATCGCGTTAAGACGTATTTCACTTACTCGATAGTGATAATTGTTACCTCGTCGGTGATGATCTGTCCCAGCCAGCAGTAGAGGAAGGCGGTCGACATTTCGGGAACCAGAATCGCTATCAGGGTCAGAACCGTTCCGGCGCTCGTGTTCGGATCCTGTCGGAGGGGGAAGCGGAGATTTGAGATTATATATTTTTATTCGTGAAAGTTAAAAACCGAAAACGGAAACGAATCAAAAATTACCGACCGTCAGGAGATAGCCGTTAGTGCAGAATTTCAGGGCTGTCGACAGCGCCGTCGTCAGTAGAACGTAGCTGTACACCTCTTGGAAAGAGTCGAAATACCTGGAAAACGAGTAAATTAAACTTTATATATATATATATATATATATATATATATATATATATATATATATATATATATATATATATTTATAATATGTATTTTTTGTCACTGAACGGTTTCCGGTGAGATCGCGTGAGCGGAAACCTTCGCTCGTGTATTTTTTGTTTTATTTTCTTTTATTATTTAATTATCGTCATCTAAGGCCACGGCGGCCGGAGCCAAATATTTAATTAGCGCAATTTAAATATATGACGAGAAGATTTCCGTAGATTTCGTGTTCTTCTGTCTCCTCGAGTTACTAACACCGCTACTGAAGATGGCAAGCCGAAACCGGTCTGGCGAAAGGCCAGAAAAAAAGGTATTCCAAAATATGAGAAGATTTATTTCATTAATTTACTTCTTTTGTTATTTATTTTTCGCGTTCTTCTGCCCCCTCTCGCCGGTTCGGTCTTTCGCTAGACCATCTTCAGTAGCGGTGTTAGTCACTTTACCGCTAGCGAAGATGGCGAGCGGCCGAAACCGGTCATTTATACCGATCGATTATAATTAATTACCCGAGTATCGATTCGTGAAATTCGATGCACCGCTTGAAAAATCGTTTCCTCTCCTGTGCCGAATCGATACCGTCCAGGCTGGCGACGGCCAACCTCAGTAGTCGTATTTTTGCAGTCAGGTGGTACGCCAAAGCCACGAAAACCACCATCAGGGAGCATTCGCACAGGCATATGTTGGTCGCGAATATTATCTGAAATCACCGTTGAAACAAACTTCGACGTCAACGAAAGTGTTAGAGCCAAAATGTAAAATTTCATCAACTTATAAGAACGATGATTTCCTTTCGATTATTGGTGGCAACTTCTTTTGTCACTTGTTACTGAAGAAATTCTTCTGAAGACGAAGCATTGACGACACAATACTAATGTCAATAATAATGCCGTTAATTCAGTTCGCTGGCAATCCAAATTTTATAATATTCATTGCCATAGATTAATAATAAGTACTAATAGTAGACCTCAGACCGTAAAGCCTCACAATTTATTTATAAGCCCCTCTATGGATCTGGGAAACTCAACTTTGACTCATCGTTCCACAATGGCTTGGCTAACACGTCGATTGTAGACATAGACCTTAACTATCTAATTTCCTTAATCTGCTCCCTTTTGGCTTGGAGATAATTTTATTTAGTTCGGAATTTTCCACGATAATTATAACTGTGTAAAAGATTGAGTACGCCTTCAGTTTCGGCTTCTCCCACGTCGTTATTTTTCTGGAGATTTTTTTATTCTATTCTGTTTATTCTCTCGTCTGTGATGCGCGAAGATTTAAACGTCAATTCCGAACTGATTTACCCTAATAGGTTGTAACGAAATTGAGGTATAGAATAATAATGCGCGGAGGGGATGACATCAAATAGGAATACTGAAGAGTCAGAGATACAAAGCAGTAAATAAATGTCTGTCTCAAAAAACTACACAAATCATTAGGAAACGTCCGTAAATTTAGCTTTAATCGGTATAATAATAGTAACCCGTCTATTGCTGGTACACTATACTTAAACCAATCTTGACATACGGACTCGGCAAAATCCAAACTTTACAGTCGAAAATATTAAGTACTATAACCGACGCACCCTACTAGGTCTCCAACCTCACCCTACACACAGATCTTAAATTCCCGTTTGTCCGAGACCTCGACATACAAAAATACAACAAATTCCACCTACGACTCACCCATCACCCTAATCCACTAGTCCAGACCAAACCATCTTCCGACATTCCGAATGTTCCTTACAGACGTCTGAAAAGGAAGTGGCCAACGCCACCTAAATGGTTAAATGGGGTGAAACCAGTGGGTTTCTACTCCATTTTTGTCCATTGTAATTAGTGCTTGTATGTTGCTTATTGCATTTTTTACAGTTGCAGCAATAAAAGAGAGAAAAAAAATGTATCGCTGGAATAGGACACCTGGAAGGAGAGCGCCAGCCAGTATCCCGGATTGCAGTTTTCGACGTCGAACGGAAACCATCCCTTGAGCGGGAGTACGCAGGCAGAGGACCCCGAGGCCATCAGAGGCTGTTTGAGGAGAGCGCCGCCGAGCGCCACGAACACTATGACCGTGATCTTGTTGGAGAGGGAGGCGACGGAAGCGTGGGAGGCCGCCGCTAGGTCTTCGGCGACCGCGTCCTCCAGGAGTGGTTCGCCGGCGCCGAGCGAGGCCATCGCCGGCTCCAGGCGGAGGAGAGGCCCGCTCCAGAGGAGCAGGCTGAGGGCGCACGCCCAGTCGGTGACGCAGACGCTGATCCAGTGGAGGACCTCGATGATCGTCTCCGGGTCCATGCCGCCGGCCTCCAGGTACAGCTGGAAATATATATTGGGTTGGCAACGAAGTAATTGCGGAATTCACCGACAAGTGGCGTTGTACATATTTTTAACCCTTTCGCTACTACGAGCCCCTATAGTCGCCTTCCATAAGTTGCCACCGAGGTACTACGGGCCAGTATAGTGGCTCTCCACAAGATGCCACTGAGGTACTACTGGCCACTATAGTAGCCTTCCATAAGATGCCACTGAGGTACCACGGGCCACTATAGTGGTTCTCCACAAGATGCCACTGAGGTATTGCGGCCGACCGTTTTGCATAAGTATCTGACCTGGACACGCACTGATATAGTATTTTTTTGCATCATTACCCTGGAATACGCTTTATTTATAAATATCCTTTGGAGAAAAATTTTTCGTCCGAAAACATTCTAGCAGCTTTGGTTCTCCGCCGCGGTACTCTCGCTGACGAGCGGCGTGTGCATATATTTCGTGGATATATATATAGCGTGGTTATATTTCGAGTGTACCTCACTTGGGCCATACGATTTCAATAATATTTGTCTACCTTAACCGAATAGTGTAGAGCTCCGAGGACAGTGAGGGAGAGTACGAGGGTTGTGTGCAACATTGAGCACACCGTTCCTCTGTAGCTCAATCCGAGCAGTTTCAGATATCTCATGTTGGTTCTGACTTCGGTCCTCGACTTTGAACTAGTCCCGGCGGCCTTCAATAAGGGGAAGAAAAAAGAAATTAAAAAACAGTAACGCTCCTCTGAAAATTACAAAGTCAAAAACTCTGCTATCGTATTGTAAGAAAATTAATATTATCCGACGCCATTCCGATTCCAAAACGTATACTTCGTGTATGTTATTTGTACATGTTGCACAGAAAAAATGGGCGTACAACAAAATAGAATGCACTACGGAAAACTCAAATACGATATTTGTTTTCATAAAATTTAATATCGGTTTATTCGAAAAAGAGAAAAAATTAAAGAGAAATTTAAATATCGGCAATGGCTTATTGCCTAACCTGAGCTGAGATTACGTTTTTCATTTCGAACCAAAAACAGAGTTCGAAATACCTATTTTTAAAAATACGTAGTCTACAGAAACAATGGGCATATAAAAAAAATTTCTTCAGTTAATTCCTCCGCTTACCATCCGGCGAGAAGTCTCCATATCCGGAACCAAATACAACTGTGGATGAGTTCCTGTATTCGACAGTACGCCGTTTTAATTACGGCCCAGTTAACGACGGCCCTAATTACAGGAGGGATTGTGTACACACGGCGGGCTCCGAAAAAGCAAACATCCGAAATATTTTAAAAGACCGGATAATTACAATACAACCGAACTTCTGACACGCACGCTGCCAATACATTATACAATGTACTGTATTCGATTTATCGTTTTTTCTTTTTATCACCTATTTTTATTTTGTACAATCAACATTGAATGTTAGAAGTACAAATGCTGTATGTAATTTTTGTTCGCATGTATTTCGTGTGTGAAATATATGTGAACAAACAATAGAGTGAAAATACTCTATACTGTATGTCCGTGTCGGTTTAAGTATCGATTCGTATATTGTCAGTTTGTCACTTAAGGTAAATTTTGATGTCCGTTTTAGAAATGGCCTTAAGAGTCTAAATTTTCCGTTTAAGTCGATCTTTTGAGTCGGGTATGCCGATTTCACGTGTCGATTTATCGTATCTCGATAATGTTTGTCTAAGCAAGATGGTATTTACTTTTGTATATCGGGTAATTCAATTTTTTTTACATTCAATTAGATAAATAATAGTTATTGGAAAAAAAATTGTATTTTTTTTATCTTATACTCCGATATATCTTTTAACGAAGTATGTTAACAGTTCTTTAACTGTTTCGCGGTAACTCGCGAAACTGACGCCTCCATATTCGGCAATCCTGCATTACAAAGTTACAATTTAGATCGATACACTGGCAACTATCGAAATTAATAAATATTGCCGAATATATTTTTGTGTTTTTTTGACGACCAGAGAGGAAGCCCAACTTGCGGATGGTATTTTTCAAAAAGCCATACATTCTTTAAATTCTCAGTGAGATGCTTTTACGGTTATATAATAATATTATATTATACAAACAGTTATGTAACATAATCAATAAGGCATTGTTTTTCACTCATAGCTCTTGCCTCATGGCCGATACACTGTTCATTACTGTTTTGTTGTATATATATTATTGATTGTATAAAAATTATTTTAAAACCGATGAAATTTATATTATTGAAATATGTATAATTAAATAACTTAATATAAAACATATTTCACATATAAAACATTTTTTAGAATAAATGGTTGATTGTTTATTTGAGTACATTTTGAGTTATGTAAGCATAAGAGTTTCTTTGGCTGTTTTGTTGACCTGCATATTTTTTTATGTGCCAGAAATTGGGAAATAAATTTCAATTAGACTTTCTACCTGTCTTTCTGTGCCAGAGTACATAAAAATAAATATCAGCCACACAATAAAATACTTCCTATAATTTCAGATAAAAATAACTGCTTATAAATTCTTATGTATTTCATCCAAACAACATCCAGCAAACTTTCTATCTAACAAAATATCAATTCAAGTTCTTTTTGGTATTTATGAAACTGAGAATTATTATTAATACATATTCAGAATTACTAATATAAAATTAATTTATCATTAGTTTTATGGGTCAGCAGCAAAACTATGATCAACAATAGCTAATATCCCAGTGTGATGAGACTCAATTTAACCATTTTTAAATTGGTTTTATTATAATAAAAGGTAACTGTACTTTATTTTATTGTAAGATTACATTTATGTTATGGAAAATGATCACAAAAACATTAATGATAGGATCCATTTGCTAAAAACACAAATGAAACCAGTTCATGATATTTTACTTGCTGACATTCAATTTACGTTAATTTGGGTCATTTTAAAGTAAAATATAAGTAAATTAAAAATAACAAAAATTGATCTAGGAGAGTAGAACTTCTGATGGTACTAGTGGTTTTGTAACAGTTATGTGTAAAATTTATAATGTAAGTGTTCTAAATTTAGTAGAAATATGAAATTTTATTAGTAACTTATATGAAAGAATTATTAATTTATGGCAAGTTACTTTCAATGACAGAAATAAAATTGAAACAAAGCTGTACTTTATGATGATATATACGGGCCTGTTTTATAATATGTTTATGTTATAATAATATCAGCTTGTAGTTAGCTAATTATATTACCCACTATCACAATGTTCCAGCACAAAAGAAGATACAAGCCCCACATAGAGTTCAAAAATTATTTAATAATAAATAAAGAACTAGTACAGCAATGAACTGAAAATATTTCACCACTTGCAGTTGAAATAACCTGAGACCTTCTTTATTTAAGAGGTAATGTACAGTATTCTTTAGATAATCAAATTATTATTTTATTATAATTAATACATACAATGGTTATTCTTATTTTGTGCAAAAATGAAATTTAACAATTTCAGATTTAAATTTCCAACTGCAGATTTCATTGTCACTATTAATAATTACTGTTTTAAATATTGCATCCGCAACCAATTTTGATTGTATTTTATGTAATTTTCTGTTTCATTTAAAACTTAAAATGTTTATAACATTACGAATTTCCTGGTGAAAATTTTGTTTATAAGCTAATGTAATCAGTTTTATAGTAATTCAAAAAAATATTCCTTGTTCATTATTTTTATTCCCAAATGGCATTCGTGATGAGAACTAAAAAACAAATAAAAAGCTGTTTCAGTATTTTTCTTCATGTTTTATTTTTGTACAATATAAAAACTTACAGAAATAAAAAATAATATATGTACACACTTCTGACAGAATTCAAACTTAAATAATTTGTTAAAAATTAAACATTTCTATGAACTCCTTCCTAATATCTGGCCGACAGCTTTCATCTCATCTTTGGACAACGGATTCAGATTTATTCCAGGCACAGGATCCTTAAATTCAACGTCCCTCAGATCGTTGACTTTAACTTTGAGATCGCTCCTCAGCTTGTTTATCTCAAGTTCGGTCGAAGATTGGTCCTTTTCTAGTAGTTCTTTCGCCCGGTCATTGGGCAATTTGACGAGGAGAGGGCCAACTGCAATCCACGACGATTTTAAATTTTTCTTCGCGTTTCTCAAAGCCCTGAGACCCTCCCGGTTTGAATTCCGCCTCTTGTCCAAAGCCACAATCTCCAGTCTGTCACGCAATATATCCTCAGCAATGAGCTCGGCACTGGCCAGCTCGCCCAGGCTTTTCTGAGGATCTTCCATCTGCAAAAATATGTATTTTTTTTACATAAACGCTATAGTCTTGTTAATGCAAATTTATTATTTATAGTCACAAAATTCAGATGATGAACAGCATTCAGATGAACTGCAAAACACTGTGGACTGTTTTTTATTTGTCAATGAAATTTTGATAACTGACAATAAGCAATCATTTTTAAAATTGTTAATGCACTAGTTAATAGCTAATTTCTTAATTATTAAATAATAACATTATCACTGATAATAATTCGTAAGACAACCATTTGATGATAGTGATTCAAATCTGTAGTGAATGCAAGTTACACAATGTTATATAATACTGAACAGACATGTATTTTAAACCTATTACAGAGAATCGGGTGTGAACTAAAGTTGTGCCTAATGCACAACACAGGTAATATTAATACTTCGTTATATCAACCACAAAGCGTTAGAGCAACATCCGTTATCTCGGTAATAGTTATCGAAAAACAAATAACAGATATCAAAATAACAGCGTTTGAATCATGGATAGTTTTAGTTCTATACATCAGTACCAGAAAAACGGTGGTATGTACATTTCTTTGCTCGGTGCGTTAATTCTGACAAAGTACTTACAGCATATAACAGACGAACACAGGGGCTTTAAAGCCTGAAATCTGTAACCGCATTGAAACCTTCTTTTTGTCAAGGTAGAGCTGTTTTTGATGAGCGTACGGATCATTTTCATCGAATTCAGTAACGATCCTTTTGGGACCATAACTAAATTCTCGGTCTTATTTAATTTAAGCTGTAAATTAATTCGCCAACGGCCAATTTCGTGATTATTCTCCGAATCGTTAGTATCGAGCAGTAGACTGGAAAGGATGGAATAAAAAATTTATCTGTACTTTTTTTATTTTCGCATTTATTTTTAAAGTAAGCGTTAATTTATTTTTAATTTAAAGGATACATTCGAAGAACGGTTCACTGGAGCGACCGGTTCAGTTTCCAGATCACGGCTCTTTCGATAGCGCCCGAAATATTCGGACCCTTTTCAATTTTTTTTAAGCCAAACTATTTTTAAATTAGTCTCAGGTAAACGGTTCAATTCGGGCGGAACTATCAAATTCTAAAATTAAATGGCCGAATAATATTTATTTGCCTACAGCCTCCGGCCGTACGCGGCGGTACACGAATGTATTATTTTAAGAACGAGGTCATTCGGCGAATTGGCTTTTAAATCGTCGAAAGTGGGGCTGTCCGCGTGGAAATATTCGATTCGATTTTTCTGAGATTATATAATTTTTTTTTTTTTAAATTTATTCGCCGAGATCATAGCGAGAATCGCGAAAACCGTGGATCAATGAGGCGATGCGCCTACACGGCCTACCTGTTGATTGTCAACTCCTACTTTTCGTACAGTTTCTGTTAACTTCTGTTAAAGAAGTTTGACACCGGCAATGGACAAACTGAGGAGGTTTTTGAACGGGAGCGATGCCGACGACGACAGTGCAACGGGCATAATACCGGTAACAAATTGGTTTTATTCACCGTTCAAATATCTGATTTTCCGGCCGGAGCTTATTTCATTTCGTTTAATTTTTTTTCTCCAGAATTTGGATTCTGCCACGACACTGAGTTGGTCGACGCGGATCAAAGGCTTCGTGATCTGTTTCATACTGGGAATTATAATATCCATCTTTGGATCTTTGGCGCTGTTCCTGAACAGAGGCCTGGCACTGTTCGCCTTCTTCTACACACTGGGCAACATTGTCTCCCTTATGAGGTAAATTTAGATGTCGTTTAGAACGAGCACATTGAATAACACAGATCTGACTTCGCTTCCAGCGGACATCGTTTTCAGAACAGCCGAAATATACAGTAAAGTATGTGCTAATAATAGACAAATATTATCTATCGGATCCAATGAGTATCTTATAAATACATTTAAAGCCCGTGTTTTCCCCGATATCCACAAATTGCTTTTAAGTATCCGTTAAAAGAGAGTAAACTGAAACAGGGACTTTGTCGTAATTTGATTTTCTTCATCCCAACAAACTGATCCCAACGTACGTATTGAACATATCCCAATAACCTATGTTCATTGTGAACACATTGACAATGTTGTTTTAAAATGTGCGCATTAAATGTTCATAGTTTTTAGTACATATTTTTGTTCGCTAGTTTACAAACTTCATTATTACGCTACTCATTTTTTTTCTACATAAAATATCTGAGATTTTTAACAATTTTAAATGTATACCCAAAACAGCTGGTTAACTAATCTGGGTAATGATACATCCATCTCCCCGTCTTAATAAGACCTTGTTAACACATCTGAAGGGAATTAAATGAATTGATTGTGCGTATAAAATGTCTCAATTAGACTGTAAGTTTCTAATTTTCGCTTGAACAGAAAGATTTAAAAAAATACAATGAAATTAAGTGTTTCAACATTATTTCTTCCTCTCATGTTTGGCGTCTTTGTGTATCAAAATGTTTTCATAAATAAAGTGGAAAACATTTTAATTTCAGAATCATCCGAGAAATGTTGGGCAGACATTTCTCTTTACTAATAATTATAGTTAATATATGTTGCGCGGACAGTAATTTTTAATTTACTTTTTTAATTTCAGTACATGCTTCTTGATGGGTCCTTTGAACCAACTGAAGAAGATGTTTGCACCCACTAGAGTTATAGCCACAGTAATGGTCTTTGTTATGATTGGCCTTACACTTTTTGCTTCATTTTATGTAGGTTTCTTTTCTTTTGTTTATTTCCACTTGTTAAACCCTAGAAGAAAAAAATCACTCGATAAATTAATATTTATCCTGATTTGTCACAATTTCTGTTGTTTTTTATAAGCTCATAATGTTAAATTTATTTTATTTAAGTAATTTGTATAATTTTGTGATCATATGGCGTCATTCTATCAATCTTCTATCAATTTACAGTAATATGCATAAACCATTCTTATTATTATGTCTTATTGCTTTCAAATTCAATATTGGCTTGAGTGGATCTAGCTAAATAAATAATGAAATTTAATTAATTATTAAAACTAATTACAGCTGAAGAATGCCGGTCTCTCACTTCTATTTATGATACTGCAGTGGTTGGCAATGACATGGTACTCACTGTCCTACATACCTTACGCCAGGGATGCTGTCAAGAAAACTTTTGAATCGTGTATAGCTTAAGTATATATATATATATATATCTATATTAACATTTATTAAATAATGCATTTATTGAAACAGTCCGGTCTAAAGTAATAATGAGGTATCTTGCTGTTTACCCAATTGAATGAGAGAAATCCACCAACTATAGTTTTTAAAAACTTCATTATCTCTGTTGACATATTTATGATGCATTTATAGTCTGTAGAATTTTCAATCTTTTATCGATGTACAAAAAAAACTCAGTACTCAGTTATTGTTGTAAATGTCTATTTGTGTCTATTTTTTGAAATGTGTGAATGAAATTAACAGGGTACAAACATTGTTGTCAATTATATTCTCTTCCAGTTGTATTAAAATGATCTTTAACAATTTAATATTGTTATAGTGTTCCTGTTCTTGAAAGAAATGAATTTTCTAAACAAATGCAAAAAATAATCCTACAACAGGTATGATAATTAAAATATAATGAAATAATTTTTTCATTGATAAAATGAAAGCTGGTATTTTTCTATTCTTATCTACAGATTATTTTAAATGTATATGTAGGGCTATTCTGTTACCAAATGTTTAAAAGGCACAATTTAAATTATAAATTAAATTCATGTTAAAATATTAAAAACTCAACTTAATTGTTACTTATCGGCAATAAAAGTTTTGTATAGGTCCGTGAACATTCATGATATTTTAAATCATAATGCCGAATACTTATTTTAGTAATTTGTTTAATTATTTTTTTATTTCTTCAATATATATGTTCAATATATGTGTGTATGTCAGAGATATAGCAATTTACAGGCATTGTTTTTATATTTGATCCATGTTTTTGAAAATTTTGGGAAAATAATTCAAATACTGTCTTTCAAGTTGTTGTTTCAAGTAATTGTTTCAATGAGATCAATTCATTGATTTTTTTTATTGCAATGATAAAAGAATATTTAAGAACTTGAAAGGATATATAATAAATATTATTAAAATTATAGTATGGGTCTGTTCCTACAACTAAAAAATATCAATGGAAAAATAGAAATATTTATTTTTAATACGAATATAAAAACATCCTTATTAAAACAAAAATTATATACAACAAACCTTTATGTTGTGATGATTGTTTATATTTTTTATTCCTTTCATTTAATAACAGCATATCTGGATTAATTGCATTTAAATGAGTCTCTTTGTTGGACTTCATTTTATATACCTTATGTGTGTACTACATGCGTGCAAGTGTCGTGCCAAACACATTCTGAGCATATTTCAGACAATGTTTCAGACAATTGAAAATGTGTTTTAGCCAGAGGTTATAGCGGCAATAGTATCTATTAAGCTGTATCACTGCAATATAATCATCATAGAGTGTGTTAATTCATTTCAATTTTGCTTCCTCTATTATGTCAGAAAGGTATGTATTTATTGTAAATACCGTGACAATATTCAAAATATTATCAATAAGGCTGGTATATGAATTAAGACTCAAATAATTAGTTGTAAGAATATTTTTAATGGTGTCTTCATTAAAAAATTATACACACATTTTGTGTTAAGCCCAAAAACTAACGTTAATCCATTTTAGATATATAATGCTATTGTTATAATTAATAATAAGTTTGATAGCTTTAATTACTTCGCAAGCATATGCTTATTCAAAAACAATATCGAGGCACTTATTTATTTATGTATGTACTTATTTTTAATTATATATACAAATATTTTCTCATTGTAGTAATTTATAAAACTACAAATGGGAACAAATACCAACAGAGATTACTTTTTGAATTCAGTTCATGACTATTTTATATTAGAAAAAAAGAAATGAAATGGACCTAATTTCAAGTGAACCTATTTATATTGTTATACAATGTGTATTTTGAAGTGTTAATTTATTTTGTATAAAATAAAAGTTGTTAATTCCCCACTGTAATTCTTTATATAGATTGAGTATCTGATCATCGCCTTCCAATCTGGATAACTACAATCCTTATGCCATTAAGGTATTGCATAACCAGGTAATTAATATTTTTGCCATAAATATTTATCTATAAACTGCCAAAATATCCCTCGAAATTTAATTTAAATATTGGAGCATATTTAAACGATTAAAAATTATTTAATATATTAAGTAAGCTTCAATTTATTTTAGTATTGATTCAAAGAGTGTTTCACATTTAATTTTTGTTTTATACCAATATTTCAATATCTTGTATTGTTCAATATTTACTCTTTATCATATAATTACAGTTTTCAGCTATCCCAAAAGCTCGCTAAAACAACAGGTACGAGTTAAGAAGAGAGTATGGTACATAACAGAAACAATTTCATTTCATTAGAAAAATTAATTAGGAACCTTTCATTTATTGACTTCAAACAATTAACAATTTATGGCAATGCTAAATGAACAAATAATGCAAATTCAGCAATGTTAACAATAATTGAATACAAGATTTTTTTTAATAATTTTACGAGATTAATTATCCTCTAAATTTTAACATCACTGGAATTACTTGCACTGTCACTGTACAGTTTTCTCACAGAGAAAAATCAGAAAAATATATCTTCTTCGAAATTCAACAATTTATACCTCTGGATTGACAAGCAAGAAAAAGTATCGACACTAATCAAATTCTTAGAGTACAAAAATAGGTTTTATTAGGTTTATGTTTAAATACGGGGGGAATACTTTTGGTTTACAAAAAAATTATTGGGAGTATAAAATGATTACGTCTGTTGTTTAGATTTGTTGGAGCGGGTTTTTCTGACAGCTTTTTGCGGACTCGCCCTTTGAGCCGGTTTAGCGACACTGCCGGCTATAATGGCCGGAGCGTCCCTCCACGTAGCAGCCTGCTTCGGCGGCGACTCCGCTATGTCCTCGACCACTTTCGACTTGACGACCCGTTTCCTCCCGACCGTTTTCTTTTTGACCTCGAACATGTCCGGGCTCTCGACCTCTTCGCTCCCGTCGCCGGCCGATGCTTCCTCCTCCCCGTCAGAGACGGGTGTTGGCGACGGCGCCTTTTTCTTCCTGGCGTCGACCCTCCTCCGCTTCGGTTTGACGGGCGACGGTGTTTGACCGGCGAGTTTTTTCTTCGGCGTCGCTCTCGAAACCCTCGGCGATTTGCCGTTCCTCAGCATCGGGCTCGCGACGCTCGAAGCCGAGCCCTGAGCTTTGTCGAAGAGCGATCTGCAGAAATCATAATCGGGAGCCTGGTTGTGCTTCAGACTGGCGACGTACTCCAGATAGCTTACCAGAACTACAAGCAGAAATAAATAAATAGCTAAGTATCCTGTCTGCGTTGTAACGGCGACAGTACAAATTGAATGCTTCATTGGCAATGTTACGAGAGCGAGGACATAAATTTATACTATAATAGTAAAAGCTAAAATAAATAGATCACTCCTGTGATCTTCAGTCTCCTCAATCCATTTTAAATAATTGAAGACAATTATAGAAAACACCCATTGGTCATATGAACAGATATTTATGTAATTGAAATTAATATTCAATTGGAATTTCCGTTATAGTTTTAAATTCACGTACGTCTTGTTAGGTGTTAAGATGGACAGCAACAGTGGAATAGCAAAGTACTTAAAGGATGCTTCATCACCAACAAACAAGGAGGTAAGTACTTCCACAATCGATAAGAATTTTTTTTAATCGAAATGAATTATTTATTAGAATATATAAATAACTTGGAACCACACTGAAATAGGTTAGAGCTCCTCTAATTTTCATATCTCAATTTACAACTGGAGTACAATTCAATTGCAATAACAACAGATTTCCATTAGGTAGAGTCGGTCATTCTTATAACTACTTCTTTAGGAAGAAAATAAACAAAGTGTATGGCATTGGTGATGACAGTGACCACTCTAATGGTAGATCGACCCTATACAGAAGGGTTATCTATTCATTATATACATTATTTGCAATTAGTGATTACGCTTACCTTTAGGAACATTAGAAAAATGCTGTTTCATGGAAGAACTGATGTTGGTCATGAGCTCTTCTTTCTTTTCTTGTACTTTGACCGGTGTCGAAAGAACATCTTCCCAAGGCAAAGATGAGTTGACCCAATGCAAAAGATTGAAACCAAGTATTTCCATGTCACCGCGTCTCGTCGGAACTGGTGACAAAATAAATTTCATATTAAATACAGTAACACCTTGTGGTTTAAATTTCAAGGTATCCCCCCCCATTTGTTCACTCTTAAATTTTCATACACAACAGCAGTGCAGAACACAATTCTGCATTTTCCAGAATTCTAGACCGGATTCCATAGAATATCCAAGTTGTATCACCCCGATTCCTACCCCTAAAACAACTTTATCTATCTAGTAACATTAAACTCATCTCGTTATGTAGAGAGCGAGAGTTATTTTTTTAAATTTATAATGAGGAAGCAAACAGTTATTATGTAGAACTTCTCCACAGTGAGAAATTTAAAATTTTCAGTATTAAATATTAATTAAAGAATTTAACAACAAATGCGTTACTACCAGTTTCTCATTTGATCTCTTATAATCTACTGTAAGAGACCCAATTTATTAACATTATTTGAAATTGGTAAATCTGCCAGCTCTGTTCAACCAACATGAACTGAATTATTATTGTAAATTATAACAGTTTTTACACTATCGAATATTAATTACCTCCATTGTGCCAATCCCTGCTAGTGTATTCGATAGTTCCATTGTGGGCCTTTTTCGGGTCCCTCTTGAACTCTTTGTCCGAATATTTACAGGCGAGTCCAAAATCGACAAGGAAAATATTGTTTTCCGTGCCCTTTTTCAGGCCCAACAACAGATTGGCACCTTTTATGTCCGCGTGAACGTAACCCTTGCAGTGGATGTACTCCAAAACGTTGATCTGGAAATAAAGAAATGGTGCATTATCCTATGAATACATACAATGAATACATCAATCACATTTTACACAATACAAGTGATGACTGTCAAGAGAAAGGTAATTTATTTGTTTTCAAAAGATTGTACCTTTGAATGTGGTCCTTAGCCATAATTACTTAAAAAAAATTAACTCTACTGTGTATTTAAAAAAAAATTTCCAAACTTCAAACAAAAGTGATTCAATTCATAAAATTCCTCACGAATTACAATGTTACATATTGGATACATTGTTGAACAATGACCCAGAAAATGGAATATATCACCCTGTACTTAACAAATTAAAATCAGCAATTAATTTTTTATCTTGACAGCAATATTAGTGTAGCTAATGTCCGACAAGATGGGTCATTATTACTTCCACTATATCACTATAATAATGCTAAGTCAAAACTGGCCAAGTACATTCCATAAATACAAGTATTAAAATTTTTTTTCAGCATAAAAAAAGTGTTACATTATTTTTTCACTGGCCTATTCGGTCTTGAGCTAGACTGGTTTCAGTCTAGTATTGTACTGTAAAAGAACAATGGCGACATGCAAGCAATGTGCTTACATCGAGCTTGATACGACCAGTTTAAACTTCTTTCCAATTATCTTCCAGGTGATCGCACAACCAGTGATAATTAACAATACAGGAAAAACTGACGAATTCAAAAAATAATTTAACTTACTATTTGTACTGCATACCGCCAGACAACATCATTTGAGAATTTTTTATCGTTTTCCAAGAACAGACTCCAGAGATCTTTGCCGTACCTCTCGATGACTAGAAAACGGTATTTCTGTCCGTTGTAGTCGTGCGATCCGAGACCGTGAAATGATGGAATACCCAATGATTTAAGCCCGTTTGTCTCACTCCACTCTTTAACTTTTGAAAAGTGAGAATCGCATCAGTGAAATGAGCGAAACAGAAATGTTTAAACAAAATAAATAACATCAAATATCTTCCGCAACTTACCATCTTCGGGTTTGGCGACCTTAAGGTAGAAATGGTTTTCAACGAACAGCGGGCCGTTCTCGTGAGGTTCCTGGAAAAAAGGTAGAACAGAAAAATGTAAAATACTTAAGATCTCCCTTTTATATCGGAAAGTAAGTTTCTGGATATGAGTGTACTAACAATTTTAACGACGTATGAATAATTGCTTCCTTTTGATTTCGCTTCTTTAGCTGAAAAATAAAGATAGAAAAAGCTCAGTCAATATACATTTTTTTTATGACATGCGCTCGGGTCTTCGCCCTGAAACATAGAGCGACATGTATTTCGTTGGGAGGACAGAATAAAACATAATTTTCATCTTTGGACGGAATAATAAGCGGGCTTATGCACGTATTACCGAATATCAAAAAAATGACTGAAAATCACAACTTCATCGATGACAAACGGCCAGATATAGGACCAACAAAGTGAGACCCGCACTGAACACGTTAAACTCTGTAAATTTATATAACGCACTCGTGCCAATTCTATAACACTGTGCTACCTTAATATGATTGAAAACAACATGACAGATGTTAGTCCATGCAGCACAGGGTTATTGGAAGGAAGAGTCATGGAAGTGTAGCGCATGAAAAAGTAGTATCCTATAGAATATTCTACAAAATAGAGAATAACTTTAATAACCGCTGTATATTTCGCCGAATCCGCCTTTGCCGATCGAAGGCCCGAGGACCCATTCTGCTTTCTTCAAGTCCTTGAGGACTTCACCGACCGGGAGTTTGTCGGGAAATTTGTAACCGTTCTTCTTCTGCCTCGGTTTAGCCGGGGTGCGCGCTTTCTTTTCAACTTTGGCCATTTGTGCGCGACAAGGTTGAACCGCCGATTTGTACGCAACTGAACACGACGAGAGGCGTCTGAATTGAGAAGCGAAACGCGAATAATTAAAAAAAACAATAAAAACGCGGGTTAAAATAAAAATACTAAAGACGACAGCGGAGGAGCATCGGGTTAAATAGCAACAGGCGGTAAACCCACCTTATCTTAGATACTCATGGACGACCGACGGGGTGGCCGTTGGGCGGACATTTAAAATCACTGTTGCAAACGCACCTTTCAGTAATGTTAATAAAGAGAAAAAGAATTAATAATTGCGTTCAAACACTCCAGCATTATTTGGCACGCGGCCAAATTTCAGTAAATGACATCTTAGATGATTGGGGAAGGGGAAAAAATACAAATTCATAACGCCTGTATAAGGAAATTATTATATAAGTATATAATATTTTATAACTACATTTTCGTTTATTCTTTCTTCCCGGGATTTATTATCTTTCTGAGTAACAAATAAAGTTAACCATAGAATAAAATTATGAAACTAGGACTAAGATTTCGATATTTGTGTATATATATATATATATATATATATATATATATATATATATATATATATATATATATATATATATATATCGTTATTGTATTCCAGATTTTACTAAATATATTAATTTGATTATTAATCCCTCATTTTTAAGGTATCTTTTAGTTACACTTTAAAAGAATAAATCGGAACGAAATATTCTAAAATATTTTTCGGGTGTCTATTATATAAAAATGAAAGCGTGGGATAAAAAAAACTTGTAAGCGTAAAACCCGATCTTTAAAAAATAATAATGTTATTTGAGACCTTATAATAAATCGTGTTTTAAATTAATTGGATTGACTTAACAAAAACTTGTGTCCCATTGTTTGTATAAACAGATTGAATGTTTCACAAATAATATATAACAAGTAAATAATTAACGTTTATCTATCTGTTTTTAAATCATTGATGAGTTTAAATTGAGACGTTGTTTGTGGGGGGGAAAGCCGTTGGGCTTCGTTTTTAAATATGGGTTTGCCAGCCTGATTTTCAAAACCCTTTTTTTCCGTTTCGATATTTGAACCTAGCGGCCATTTTCCGAGAACGTCCCGCTCAGTAAGTTGCTCGCTAAGGGATCTCCAACTGTTTTAAGGTTCGTGGCCCGAATATTTCCCCGACTTTCGGTCGGTTTTAGCGTAGGAATATCGCGGAAATTACAATTGTCCAGGCATCCGCCCGGATTCCAGTAGAATTAATTCGTTACGGGCTGTTTCTGCGCCAGTTCTTTGTTTGGCCTTCGATCGGCAGCCGACCGTTGGGAACACGAAATCCTCGTAATTAACGATTTTACCGATTTCGTCCATTTAAACTCTAACCAAGGCTCGTTTCTACACTCCGCGCTTTCTTCGACGGTGTATTTAAGATTTCGTGTTGGACTTTTAATTTATTTTTCCCCTTTTATAATTTCAGGCCAAGTACGCGAAAAGTATTGTTGAGCAAAATGCCGACCCAAGAAAATGATGTGCCCAACCGCCTTAACAAATACAAGAACAAAGGAAAGGATTCGGAGGTAATGATTAAATTGAAGCCATAGTTTGTATTATGTATATGTAACGCATTATATGCGCTCGGATATAGCTAAGGAGCCAACATTTTAGCGGTTTATGTTTCTCATGAGTTTCTCACTCTCAACCATTACTGATCATCGTGAGAAATTAAAACCGGCTTCGAGTAGGATTAAAGGAGATAGGCAAAGTCTTCTTGTAAGAAATACACGAGGCTAAAGGCAACTCTGGAACAAAAAATTCCCACCCCGAATGTTTAGGTTAAGAGATTCATCTGATTGTACAATGTTACCATTAGGGCAGGGAGTGTTATTGAAATAATCCTAAATTAGAATGTATTGTGTTCTAAAAAAAATTTAATAAATTGAAAGATTCAGCTTCTGCTGATTAATGATTATGTAATGGGCTAAATTTAAACCCCCATATTTGAAACTTGTTTCTACACGCTTATTAAAATCATTCCAATTAAAAATGTTTAAAAAAATAAAATCAAACTTTGTAATACTACTACTTTATAATATAACTTAACATTATATAATCACTGTACGCATTTTATTTTATATTATTAAATGCAGGAAATGCGGAGGAGACGAAATGAAGTGTGCGTCGAGCTGCGCAAAGCCAAAAAGGACGAACAGCTGTTGAAGAAACGAAATATCGCGTTTGAGGAAAATGCGAGGGCCATGGGGGGACCTCTTCAAGAGGTCAATTCCAAACAGATTATGACTATTGAAGAAATTGCGGCAGGTATAACCATAACACGCATACAACTAGAGATTTATTAAAATAATTATACAAATATACAAAATCTAGTCGCAGTCTTTCAAACTACTTATGTTAAGTAATATATTTTATTTCTTACAGACTCTGCTCAAGCAGAAACTTGTTCATTTCTATTTTCAAAACATAAGATGAAGATTAATTGGTCCATAATGTATAAATATAAAATTGAATGTTATAAATAGTAGAAAAAACGTTTGAAATTAAATATGTACAATGCATTGATGTGGGTTTTTCAATTAACATTTATTTGAGTTCTGCTGAATCATTTGTGGTCATAAACTCAGAAGATTACTCAAAAAATATTGTACAAAGTATATGAATCACATGTTTTTTAATGTTTAGAAAATGTGAAGCAGTGTATTAAATCTTGTTATATTAATTTTTTTCAACTGTTTTATTGAACAACTATAAAATACAATCAGACTCGGAAATAGTAATAAATTGGGCATAATGGAAGGGAAACCAACTGGCTTCTCCCCTCTCTTTTTTTCATATATTTTATTCATTTTCCTTATATTCTTTTCGTTAATATAATTTTTCTTTTTAAGGTATGGCCAGTTCTGATGAAAACCTGCAGCTGATGGCCACACAGGCGGCAAGGAAAACTTTGAGCAAAGAGAAGAACCCACCGATTGATATTCTCGTCAATACAGGACTTGTACCTAGGTGTATTGAATTCCTCGGCAAGCATTCAAAGTGAGTACGAAATTAATCTTTACACTATTCATACATTTTTATTTCTTAGTCTAAAAATTATAATTAGACAATTACAATTATCTATTGTTTAAAAGTTAATTATGTGAAATATTATTGTACATCGAGGATGTACAATGGCTTCTGTTAACATTGTTCTCTCAAATACAATAGCACTAGACATGTGTCCGGTCACTAAGCCAGTTAGTACCTGACATTTTGTCTTCAATATTTATTTCATCAAATTCACTTATTTATCCATCTCTTTATTAAAATTGTCGTTATACAAATCACTATACTGTATTCTCTGGGTTGTGTGACTTATGTTGTGCACTTTCAAGTATACAAGAAATATGGAAGAAGTTCGTACGAATGTAAATTAAAGTTGACGGTTGTTCAACTTTGAATATTATTTTTTATTTGTTAATACTGAAACTCTTACAGTGATTTTCATATTGGGAAATAATCATTCAGTACCCTGCAGCGCGCAGTAAAATTCCTCTCGGTTTATTTCGTCGAACATAAAGTTGTTTTTATTCTCGTAGTGTAGAGAATTTTATATATTAGTCTGCAGTGCCTATTTGATGTGTTCAGTTTACTTTTTCAGTATTATTTCTCCTCTCTCCGGTTTGGTCTTTTGTTACCAAACCTAAACTTTGTATATGCGCGCTGTTTTTATGCTTAATGTACTTGCATTTATATCTTGACCACTCCTGTTAACAGAAAAAAATTGCCAAGAGCAAATTTGAGGAATTAATAGGTGAAATTTGTTGTAAGGATGAAAACATTGGGATATAATTTTTAACTTTTGACTAGATCAGTGTGTTGATGATCCTTCTACCTACTGTGTTTATCCAGTCACGAATATAAAGATAAGTTGTCCAGGTGTAATAAAAATGTGATGCTCTCAAAATGCATTGAGTTTGCTTAAAATAATTTTTTTTTTCTTTTCAGTCCGATGTTGCAGTTTGAGGCCGCGTGGGCTCTGACGAACGTTGCTTCGGGGACTTCAGAGCAGACTATGACCGTTGTCAAAGGAGGAGCGATACCGAAGCTTGTCTCACTCCTTTCATCGCCCAATGCCAACGTTGCCGAACAGGCAGTCTGGGCCCTCGGCAACATCGCAGGTATAATAAATAACTACTTTTAAGAGACACTTTACATGGGACAACATTCCTGCCATTTCCCCTTCAATATTTACATCACTAATTCATTCATCTCTCTGTTTATTGTTATACAATGTATTCTCTCGGTTATATGATTTATTTTGTATACTTTCAAGTACACAGAAGAAGTTCGTACAGATGTAAATTTAAGTTAACGATTATTCGACTTTGAAATAATTTTTAATCAGCGAATGAGTGTTAATGGAATTTTTTTTTTTAATGCCAGGCTGTCTGGGCCTTCGGCAACATTGTAGGTATAAACAAGTTCTTTTTATGAAACACTTTACATGGGACAGTACAATTTGTGTCCCTGATGAGCGCAATGAAATAAAAGCTAGCTGGAATAATATTTTATAAATAATAACTAACTATATTTATCTGTCCATCTCCATCTCTCTCCCTCTCCTATCTCTGTACAGCTCTCAGCTCGGGAAGCGGGAGTTGAACATTAGAAAAAATGTTAGAAAAATTGAACTCGAGCGGTTTATTGAAAAATATAAATGTTTTTTTTATATAAAGAAGTCTGGGTTGGGTCCTTCTTTCTGACAGGGTGCAATGTTGCATTCAGGCATACTATAACTTGTATTTAATTATATAAGTGAAAGCGGAATTAAATCAGATAACTCAATTTTGAATGATTGAGACTGTTTAATAGTAATAACAGAATATAACAAAAGAATAAGATTAATGATAAAATAGGCAACATCTGATATTTTGCAATTTATTCGTGATTTATATTAGTTTTAATATCAAATATATAAACGCATTTTATACAAAAATTTTCGATAATTTTTCAGGTGACGGTCCTGAAACGAGAGATCTGGTGTTGGAGAATGGAGCAATGTCCGCTATATTGTCGTTGATTAAAGCAGACGTAAATGTAAGTAAGAAGCAAATTTTTCATTACGAACAGGAAGCCCTTTTACATCATAACTTAGTAATAATAAAAATCCTTACCCTCTTGCTTGGGGTTAGATCAGAGCTTTATAGAACTTTTCTAGAAGTCTTTTATAGAAGTTGGTGACAAAACTTTTTAAGACCTTAGGGTAAACTAACCCCCTTTATAAGATATACAGATACAGATACATGCACAGATTGTAGCCTTAATAATAATTTACTGAATAAAAAATAAAATTTAACGACTTAATAAAATATTTCGGTTATTACGAAATATTTGTTTTTCCTAAACAGTATTATTGAGTGAGCTTATTTTTTCTAATATTTTCATATACCTTACATCAATTTTATTTAACAGATAATTTAAAAACGAACTTGATTTATTCTGTGATTAATGCATATAATAAACCACAGTTCTTAAAATGTGTGGGGGGGGGATTATAGGAATTATAATTTTAACTGAAGAAATTTATTTTACAATATGTCTGTAGGATTTCTTGTATAGCCTGTTGTTTTTGTTTGGCAGTAACGATTTTTTTTTTTTAATTTTATTCAGGTTGTGTTTTTGAGGAACATCGTTTGGACTCTGTCAAACCTGTGCAGAAACAAGAATCCGCCGCCACCTTTTGAGGTTGTTAAAGCTTGTCTTCCGTTTCTATGCAAACTTCTCCATTACGACGACAATGATGTATTGGGTAAGACTTGTGTTTTTCTTTTTTGAACATAATATTTGCAGAGTTCAGACTACTCTAACTACAGTTCAGAATTTGTGTAACAATATTAATGTGTCAAATACAATAAGTGTTAGTGTCTAAAATGAAAAACTACCTCAAGAACATTGTCTTACACTGCATCTACGAAATAATACAAAAAGTTAATAATTTAAATTTTATTAATTGATATTTTGAATAGTTCAGTACATTGTTCTGATATTTGTTTGAATTTTTTCCTGTACAAGTTAAGACTATTTGATATCATAGGTGTTTACAGTTCTTTGGGAGTCTAAATCAATATTTGAAAATGAATATTTTCAAACTTGACTATTGACTAAGCTTTCAGGTTTTATTTCTCATCACTGCCAATCGATATCATTACCTTTCTTTCTTCAAAATTATTGGATAAATATTGGTGTCTAAAATCAGGAATTTGACTGTTTCTAAAATAAACTTAAAATTACAACACTAGAAGACAATTTCGATTAGATCACTCGTAAAGCCCCTGTCGATTGCATGTTGTAAATAACCTGTAATTGAAAAAAGTTTGTTCGATGATATTTTCAGCTTATTAATATTTGTTTCTATTAATTTTTGTCTAGCCGATTCGTGTTGGGCGTTGTCCTATTTGACCGATGGTCCAAATGAAAAAATCCAAGTAGTGGTCGACACAGGAATTGTGAGCAGGCTTGTCGAACTTCTGTCGAGCAGCGAGATCGCCGTTTTAACCCCCGCTCTGAGGACGGTTGGCAACATTGTCACCGGAAACGACTTTCAGGTTGGCGGAAATTTTGAACAAATATTTTCTACATTTTTTTTTACTCGCATAATTATCCAATTTGAGTTTTTGTATCATATCTGAAAATCAATTTTACGGAGGGGGGGGGTTGTCGATGAAATTTCTCAAAATTATCAGTTACGAGACACTTTCTTTTAAATGATCACTACAGAGTATGAAATAGAAACAAAGTACAGTAAAAAATTGTTAAATAGGTTGTTTTATTTGTTGTCGGTGTTAAAATAGCACTGCAATATTTCTTGAGGGCAACCAAAAATAAGTTTTGATTGCACATTATAATTATCTAGAAAGGAAGACATAATTATAAGCTTTATCATTTTTTTGTATGAATTTTCAAGTGGGAGTAAACATCATTTAAATCATTAATACAATTCGAGTTAATAAACAAGAAGTTGTAAAATTGATCATATATAGTTTATAATATTTACATTATTAAAATAGGTCCCCCTTATTTAAAATTTTTTAATTATTAAATACATACAATAATCACAGTCATAATAAATCCACACCAAAAAACACTTTGTAATATTACCTAGTTTTGATTGCACCTTATAATTATCTAGAAAGAATTATTTTAATTATCTAATTAAGCTGTATCATTTTTGGACAAGATAGTAATTTTACTGATAATTTTAGAATACAATTTACCCTCGTAAGTAATTATGAAATTGTTTACAAAATGCAATAAATAGTTGAAGGATCATTGGATGCATGTCCAAGAAAATATTTAGAATATAATATGTAATATTTCTCACAAAGTAAGAAAGACTGTTAATAAAAATTGAGAAACAATTCTGTGCAAAAGTTGTTTCGGTGTAAACCAAAAGTTTTTCTTGGCTCTTTTCCTTCTCAGTAACGGAGTCAATATTTGAAAAGGACATGTTGAAAGCAATTCTTTTTTTTCGATATATTTAATTTAATACATTGTAAGGGTATAATTTGGTTTGGTCGCGGTTCATATAGACTTGGACAAGCTCTTGCAACTGATGGCCTATGTCGGATCTTTTAGATTTCACTAATTTTATTTTTGAATAAAATGGTAATATCTAATTGTGTTTGCTGTTGGGTTTAAAGACGGATTCGATCATAAACGCCGGCGGACTGAACCAGTTGTGCCACCTTTTGCAACATCCGCGTAACAACATAGTGAAGGAGGCCGCGTGGACAGTCTCAAATATAACGGCTGGCAACACTGAGCAGATTGAAAAGGTCATCAATTCTGGAATACTCCCACCGCTACTCAACGTACTGCAGAAGGTAAAAAACCCGTTTCAGATCAGCGGAACAAAAATATATTTACAACCGTTTATTAATAAAATAAATACGTTAATCGAAGTTGTAATAAATTAAAAGTGCAGTTTTCAGATTTTAATTACAGAAAATTGATCAATAACAATTTATAATATTTGCATTATTGAAATGGGTACCACTTATTTAGAATATTTTTTATTAATAAATAATTACAATAATCACAGTCTTAATAAATTGAAATTTCTGTTTTCAGTTTTAATTCCAAAAATTGATCAATAATAGTTTATAATATTTACATTATTAAAATAGGTACCACTTATTTAGATATAATAATAATACTTATAATAAATAAATATAATAATCACAGTCTTAATAAATTGAAATTACTGTTTTCGTATTTAAATTTCAGAAAAATTTATCAATAATAGTTTAGAACATTCGCATTATTAAAATGCGTGTAATTTTTTTAGAACTAATGTTAAAATGTTTATTTGGAAAAATAGAACTGTAAAATACAGTCGGCAATATTGATGTTCACCATTAACATATAATGTCACATTTAAACCGTCCTAAATATGTCATTTAACGAAAATATTTTATAAATCAATTTGAACTTTTTCTGTGGTCGAATCAGACTCTTGATTGTCTTTTTACCTTTACAAATTAATTTATTTTCAACAACTATACATAGAATATCGAAACAACATTCCGGCCTACAGGGTCTTTCTACGTATATATACTTTATTATGATAGAGGCTACTTGAATTGTTTAAAATGTTGATATGCGATAATCGGGAAAATTTACAATAAAAACTCCCGACGACAGTTCTTTATTCTTCCAACTGTACAAACGGTTCAACGTCATGTAACTGGTGGAAATAATTGAATCTGTTTATTATTTTTTTTGAACAGGGCGACTTTAGGTCGCAGAAGGAGGCCGCCTGGGCGATAACGAACCTGACATCCGGAGGTACGATAGAACAGTTGGCGATGCTGGTAGCGAATGGCGCAATACAGGCGATGTGCACGCTCCTCGATACAAAGGAGTCGAAAACTGTCATGGTCGTCCTTGACGGAATCCAAAATATTTTACAGGTGAAATATTTCTCCCGTTTTTCCGACCGATATACCGACCACTCGATGGACACCACCTTCTACTCGCGGCTACAACTTTCCTGTACCGATAACGTTGGAAATACGGTCGTAGAAAGCTTCGGATAAATAACTGATATCAGTTTAAAATACCTGTTCTGTGGGGTGTCGGAATAACCGTAGATTTCGTGTGTTTCTGTCTCATCTCGCCGGTTTGGTCTTTTGCTGGACGGTTTCCAGACCGTCTTCAGTAGCGCGTTGGTCACATCGCCACTTGGGATGTTTTTTGGGACTGTCACTGTCTGATATTCATAGGACAGTTGCCGTAAAGTGAAGGCGCCTTTTTCCTTTGAATTAATCAGTTGGAACTATTTTGAAATTGGAATTTTTTGGGGGAGGGGGTTAAAAATATATGACTGTAATATTCTAATTCCCCTCGATGATGTGAAAAGAACTTATCTATCAACCACCGTGCAGGCCTATGAAAGCTTCTAAAATAAATAACTGCCTGACTAAAGTAAAACTGCATTTTCATTTGAATTTATCGAGTTATTCCTCTGAACTTTTTTTTTTTGCATTAAGATTTTTTTCAGTAAGAAATTTGGCCCAAGTCAAAACTTTTTCTCTTATATATTTTTCGAATTGGGAAATGAAGTTGACACAAATCTTGCATGTCCTAATAAATAACTGATATTCATAGGAAAGTCGTGTAAATTATGTTTAGAGCTGAAGTAAGACTGCCTCTTTCGGTACTCATCCCCTTTT
Organism: Lethocerus indicus; assembly: GCA_019843655.1. Taxonomy (NCBI): domain Eukaryota; kingdom Metazoa; phylum Arthropoda; class Insecta; order Hemiptera; family Belostomatidae; genus Lethocerus; species Lethocerus indicus. The sequence continues at coordinate 785,407 of JACDQD010000012.1, forward strand.
ATAGGTCTCCAAAGTTGTAATATAATAATTGTTGCGCGCGTTTTTGCAGGCCGCTGAGAAAATGGGTGAATTGGAAAGGGTGAGCTACTTTTTCGAAGAGTGCGGAGGTCTGGACAAACTGGAAATGCTCCAACACCACGAGGTGACGGACATATACCAGAAATCGGCCAACATTATAGACGCATTTTTCGGATCCGAGGTAAACCATTTTTAAATATATCTCTATAACAATGCAAAATAAACGGACCCCGTCTGAGGTTCGGGTCTTGGGTTTGATTCGCAGCCGAGGACTGATTAAACCATCGGCAAATTGAATTATATTTGTTTATAATTATTGTTTGGGAGTAAAATAAGATGGGAGCACTTGTGAATTACTGATACAAGCTGTCTATAAATATCGAGCGATTAATAATAATTTTTTAATACTAGTACAATAATACCGCAGAAATATTCACTTATCAAAAATTGTTTTGGAACAATTTAATCGGATAAAAATAAGTTTTCAAGTTGTTGTTTTTGGTTGAAACGGATTTACATCTGAAAATTAAGGATCCACTTGACGCAATTCTGCAATTTTTTGAACGATTTTTTTATTTAATTTCTTAACAATATACTTAATTTTTTCAGGAGAACGAAGACAATTTGGTAGGACCCGAAGAATCGAACGGTCAGCTTGAATTTTCCACAAACATGTCTGTCCCGAAAGGAGGGTTCTCTTTCAAGTGAAGACTGAAAAAAAGAAACATTCCCAGTGATATATTTTTCGCGCCCGACGATATTTGGTTTTCTCCTTCCTTTGTTTTGCTAGTTTTAGATATATTTCGGTCCCACCTTCATGGTTCCTCTTGTCATTTTGTTTTATACCTGTTTTTGTTGTATTATGTGATGTCGTTTTCTATATTGTTTTGTTTTCCCATCAATTTTCCCCTCATTAATTTGGTTAAGAAAATGTACTGTTATCGCTTATTGTAAAAAAATTATTACTGTTCATACTAAATCATAGTTTAATGCTGTATACTCGTTTGTATATTTTTTTATTCCATGTCACTTGATTACATTAAGTTGAATATTCGACATTGACTTCTTAATCCAGTGAAACAACCTTTATATGTTAATACAAAAATATTTATATATATAACTCGATTTATACTGTTAGAATTTTATTAATACAATATGATTTCATAAGAAATTTTTTCTAAAACCTAGTTTCATTTTTTTTTCCCCTATCTTTATATAATGCCAGTCATTCAGGTTTGAGTCTTGGCAATGGTTTTTCTTCTTAATTACTAATTTGAATTAGGTATATATCTGATCACTAGTTTGAATTCTGTAGTAGTTCTGAACTGAAAAAATCCTAAATAATACAAATACATTTCCTAGATTATATACAAAACTATTGGTCACTTAATTTGATCAAAAAACAAATTCTTTTCCAACTTTGAGATTAGATTTTTGACAGTTTAATTTGTAATAGTAAAGCACACGCCAGCTAGTGATGAAATTAAAGAAAAAAAAGTTGTAGAGAAAATATATTTTTATTTACAATAACTTTTATAATATGACACTAAAATAGTGATGTGATTGTGTTTTTATTGAAGTGCAATGAAATTGGTGAATTTCCTAAACTGAACGATACACCTTTTATTTCTTATAACTGATATATACTGAAAAAATCAACGATTTCTTTTCCGAATAAATTGCATAGGTAAAAATTACTAGGGTTCAGCAAAAATTAAATTTTGCATCAGGCGAACAAGGCGCCGCAGGTTGATGCTCCGAATACTGGTAGATTTTGTTATATAAAAATTCCATGAAATAATTAAACAGCTAATCAATGAACAAGTAGAGCTTAAAATGAACTTAAACTGTACAAACGTAGTGGCAATTTATCTTTTATTTTATATTTGTAGGGGTAAAATTTACCGGGGTTGAGAAAAAATCGAAATTTTGTATTAGGAGAACATGAGGCATCAGGAGTTCGACGATCCTGATACATTGGGGAGTTAGTTCCGGGGCTATCCTCTAGATGGCGTGGGCGGTACCAAAAATCGAATTTTGCATCAGGAGCACAATCCCTATAGGAGGTCATCGATTTGTCCTGATAGTTAGTTCAGTCAACCGCCGCTAGATGGCGCCTGCGACCCACCCTAAGTCAGCATTCGAGGTTCCAGGTTTCTCCGCCAGATGGCGCGGGTGGTATCAAAAATAAATTTTTGTCTCCGTTTTTTTCCAGTTAGTTCGGCCCGTCGCTACAAGATGGCGCTGGCGTCACTTGAGTCGGCCGTAGAGGTTCATCGTTTCCCCGCTAGATGGCGTCGGCTGTACCTAAACTGGGCGATGTATCAGGAGCGTCGACCTCCTATGGCGCCTTGTTCTCCTGATACAAAATTTCGTTTTTCGCTCAACCCGAGAAAAAAATTTCTCCTCAATTTTCTTCATTTTATATTGTATTCGGGGTACTAGTTCATAAAATTTACTCCCTCCACTGAAATTGGTATAGTTTAAATCAGTTTTAAATCTTATTAATTCGTTAAAAAATTTATATTTTTTTTACTCTGCTTATATAGCACAATTTTCAACTTTGGTAATTATGTGCTTATGATATTATGAGTGACGGGAATGTAATGCTGTTTCAATGAGCAATTTGCAAATATGGAAGAAGGAATATACAGTTATTAATTTGCACAATATTTTACGAATGCAAGTATATTTAAAATGTAAACAGAACAGAATATACATATTTCCTATTAATAATGTGCTTCAAACTCTACAGCGATTAAAAAATAAAGACAACCAATTTATTAACTTTCATCAACAAAAAAACCTTCAACATAAGTTTGTATGTTACATCAAACATCATCGGCATTTTTTTTAAATTGTAAAATATATCTTCTCTATTCCTAAAAATAATTTACAAACTTTACAACTCAAAATTTTTTTGTTACCTCATTATCCCCATCCGGACAAAGGACGCGTATATATATGAACCCAAATAACATTTGCAGGTAAATGATTTACATCGAAGAGACTTAAAGAGCTTACTAATAATATGGAGGCCCATTTATTTTCCTCGGGCCTATACTCATTCATGGACGACAACGCGTCCAATACAAATGACACAAGAGGGAATTCATTTTAAGAATTAATTAGTGACAGTGGACGATTTAGCAGCTTTCGGAGTCGGCGATGGACTGTGTGAAGGCGAATCAACCTCCGTGCTGCTCCCCAAAGCTTTTTCCTTCTCCAGTCGCTGTTTACTAAATTTACCCATTCCCGGCCTATATATTTCGATAGAAGGACGATCCTAAAAAAGAAAGAAAAATATTCGAAATTTATCTATTCGTCTAAAATACCAATAATAATATATCACCGTACAGTAATAGCGCCAAACTCTCGCACGTTCCAAAATAATTCGTATCATCAGTATTTTCCATCCAGATCAATCGCTCTAGCCTTATCAGTTTCACAAATGTTTCAACAACAAATTAAACAATTCATCTGGAAGAGCGAGTTAATTAAAACTGACAATTTTCAAACAGAAACTTTCATGACTGTGAGTGCTGAGAGAGTAAGCGGTGTGGATGGACTTGTACAGTTTTCGTGTGTTTCTGTCTCCTCTCGCCGGTTTGGTCTTTTGCTAGACCGGTTTCGGCCGCTCGCCATCTTCGGTGTTAGTCACTTTTGGCTAAAATGAGCGAGAGGAGAGAGAAACACACGAAATCTACGGTATTCCAACGCCTAGCAGAGGAGAGAGGTATGTTAAACTTGTACAGTTATTATATTATGCGTTGAATTACCTTGTTTCTGATGCGCCTCTCTGTCCTCGGGTCTTTAGTCGACTTTGGGTGGCCGCCCTCTTCCTTCAAGTCTTTCTTGTCCGTTTCCTTCAGTTTGGCCCCGGGCGCAGCAGCAGCCGCCGCCGCTCCTCCTCCTCCTCCTGCTCCTCCGGCGGAGGCGCTCTCCTTCTTCTCAGCCTCCTTCCTGTCGCCCACTTCTCTTTCGGCTAACTGCTCAGCGTCCGCGTTGCCACCGTCTTTGAGCCTCTCCGACGGCGGGTTGTCGGAGCCTGTCGAGTTCCTGCGTTTTTCAGCCGCCTGTACCTGACCGCCGGCCTCCTCGGAGCCGGCGCTGTCCCCTTTCCCCTTGGAGCCGAGCGAATTCCTCCTCCTGAATACGAGGGCGTTCTCCTTCCAGTAGGGCGGATGTTTGCTCTTGCGCGTCTCGTCCGCGCTCTTCTCTTCCTGTCCCTCCTTCTTGGCCTGTTGTCCGTGCGCCGTGCTCTCCTTCTTGTTGTAACTGTCGTGCTGGCTGTTCTTGTATACTTTGGTCCTTCTCCTGTCGGCCGGTGTCGAAGTCTCCGCGTTCTTCTTATCTCTCGTGTTCCTCCGCCTGGTCGAATAGGCGTCGTCTTTCCTGTCGCGCTTCACGAACACTCTGTCGTTCCTCTTCTTGTGGTCGGCGGCGTCGCCCTTGTAATTCTGCTGGCCGGATTCGCTCTCCGATCTGGAATTCCTCTTGGACTCGAAAACTCTCTTCTTCTCAACAATCTGAGGAGGCTGCTGATTCTTCTTACCTTCGTTTATGCTAGGCCAGCTCTCGCCTCCGCCTCCGCCTCCGGCTCCTTCTTCGGCTGTGCCGCCGCCGCCACCGCCTTCCGCATTTACTCCGGCCAGTGCGGATTTTTTCTTCTGCTCTTCGCGCCTCTCAATCTGTTTTTGCCGTTCCTCCTGATAGCTTTTGCCGCTTCTGCTCTTGAACTCCCTCGGCCTGTCATTTTGGTTAATAAAATATCGGAGTTGACGATTTTGATAAAGACAAATTATTTTTCAAAATTCTGATACATTAAAATCATTTGGGATCATTGATACACAAATGGAATCATTTGGAATCATTCTAGGTACACTCTTCCTTCAGTTCTAAATTTGAATATGATAAAGTGTATGCGACTATAATTGCAATTCACTTAAAGATACATAATACAATGTTTGGCAGTTTTTATGAGGTTTTTCCAAATCTAAGGATGCTTAGAGAGGGATTTATATGTTTTTCAAATATGTTTGATTTCAACTTGTTTATTAAATTAGAAAATTTCAACAGATATTTGGTGGTCTGTATTTTGTATTTCCTTAGATTTTAAATCAAATTTAAATAAGATAATTGAAATTTAGACTGACCTATTTTCTGAAGCCTGTTTTTCCCTATTGGGCTTATCTTTCTCCTCCCTGTCCTTCCTCTTTATCATCTTGCCATCTTTGTCCCTGCCATCTTTCTTATCTTTCACCGGCTGAAGAACCTGGAAAAATAAATAATAAATGACTCAACAAACAATCTACAATATGCGTACAATCAAAATTTACAAGCAGAAAAACTGTAGGAGATACACTTTGATTGTTGGTGATTTAAACCATTTATTTGTATCGAAAGTGTTTTAAGTCAGGAGCAAAATACAATTTTTAAGGCACTGAAAATTGGTTTACAAATCGATGCTTTCATAAAAAAGATTTTATTTATATACTTTTTCAACTGTTTAATATCTTTTTAAATTTAACTACGGACACAGTCTTATGCTCGATAAAGAATTATCTGATAATTCCAATCATACCTGAGGAATTCTTATCATGCTTTGAATGTTAATTATTGAGTGTGAATGTTAACTATTTCATGGTTAAATAATATAATATAATAAATAAAGTGAGTAATCCTAGAACAGTAAAATTCACATCTGGGCAGGATCACGATGACCATTTTTTATATTGCAATTAAATTGCAAATTTAAATTCCTACACTCCAATTATAATTTTCATTGTACATTTATGCAGTATAAATCACTATATTATCTGCGTGTGCATACTCCATTCTTGCAAAGCTGTTACAAAGAGAAAATCCTGTTGTATGAACATATTTTTTTGTTTTTTGAATTAAGTAACAAATATAATATAACATGCAAAAAAAATCAATGAGAAATAAATAAACTGAATATTAATAAATAGTAATGTCTTTTGTTTACATTTGTCATGAAATGTTTCCTACAGCCCAATGTATACCTAACAAAATTGTAATAAAATTTTAATATAGAGTACTTAATTGCAGTAAATCTAGAACATAAAAGAAAGAATAAGAAAGGTATATTTGTTGTGTGTACACAGAAATGCTGTTATTTGTTTCCTGTGGTCCGTGAGGCCACCAAAAACAATTGCCACAAAATGATATTGTTTTAATTCCTTCTCTGTACTGTAAGAGTTAAATTAATGTACAAAACAAAATATATAAACTGATGGAACATAGCTCGATGTAGTTTACCTATGCACTGTTATCCTATTATCCCACTCATACCCCAATATCGGCATATATGGGCCAAAGCCATCGACAATCAATAATTCTATATCCATTTTGCCGTTAGCCAGGATTAACCCTGAACCTAAGCACTGTGTAGTTTCTCTCCAATTACTCTGCGAAATGGTACAAAGAAATTCTGAATTACAGCACCACTTTAACGGATAAGGTGTTACATTTCACTGTAACAAGATAAATAAATGCGGAGGGAGAAGGGAAATAAGGGCTCTCAAATGTCTGGGCCACAGAAAAATGTTCGTACTACACCAAAAGTCAGTTCATTCCGTCTCAAACTCAAAGTGATAAAACAACAAAAGATTTATAAAATTAAATTAAAACTTTAACGGAAAAAAACTCAAACTTTATTAAATGTAAAACCTGTAACAAAATATTTACTCTTTTTATAAACTTCCAACATCATTAATAATAATAAATCAACAATAAAGAGAAGTCAGTCAGGGTCTCCTGGCCCTCCTGTATATCTTGGTCGTGTGTACGATGTCCCTTCGCGGATTTTCAGCCGACAGGGGAAGGCCGCCCTGTTCGGACTTTGAGAAAGCCCTCGGCAGTAGATTATTGGTGTTGAGCGCTTTGTCTATAACGCAAGTCGGCCTCATGACCGGCGGCTTGTGCGCTTCGGGCTTCACCGACAGCTGGAGACATTCCAGAATCTGCGCCGCCTTCTTCTTCTCCTCTTCTTTGGCACCCTCTGTTTTGGGCGGGGGCCTCTTCGGCACCGGGTTCCGATAGGGCGGGAACTCCAATTCGGAGAGGACAAACTCTTTCTTTTTCTGGGGTTTGGCCTGATTTTTCACCGCCTTTTCGGCTTCGCCGCGCCTCCTGAATCCCGTCATACTGTAGCGGTGTCCCTGATGGTTGTTGTTAACCGGCTTCGGCTTCTTGGACGGCCAGCACGTCTGAGCCTTGGCGCCGGCGCTATCCTCATCCGTCACCGCTTCCTTCCTCCGACTCCGTCCTTCCGCTGGTCCCCCCTCCTCCTTCTTTGTAAGCGCGGTTAGCTTCGCGCCAGCGGAGGGAGTTTGCAGGGGCGGCAACAGCCCCAACATTCTCTTGAGAGCGTCCGACTGGGCTTTGGCCCTCAGTTCGGAATCTTCTGAATCTTTCTTTTCCGATTCTCGGATCGGCTCTTTTTTGGCCTCTTCGACTTCGACTTTTAAAGGAGGGGTTGTGGGAATCTGTGAATACAAATTGGACTGAATTAGAGCCAGGCCCGGAGTTTAAAAAACTTAATTATTTATTAAATTTAAGAGAGTGCGAAGATTTCAAAAATTATACTATACGCGATTAAAATTATGAACCAATTTTAATACTAACTTTAATATGACCTGTACCGATTTTGATGAAATCTTATTTGAATTACGGGCTAATGCCCGAGCGATATATTTGTTTTTTATTTTATATCCTCTAGTTTAAGAAAAGCATCTGACACAACAGTACTAACATAAAAAACTATCATCACTCTCTCTCTCTCGATTTAATCCAAACAGGAATCAGTTTCTCAACCGGCTTCAAGATATAGGTCTCCGTATTGAAACACTGTTAAAACATTTACACACTATGTTTATTAAGGGTTAAATAGATATAACGTTTCCTTAATGAACACAGTAACGTTAGTGGAAATTGTATTGCAGTGCTTCTTTTGGGCTGTCTGACAGTGCATTTCAACGAAACCTAATTTTGAAGACAGGGTCGGTTAGAAGCCAAAACCAGTCCAGGACCAGACCGATAACAGAAACAAGTACGCCGACAGAATTATATGCTGGGAAGGAGAATGCTTATTCAAATCTTAAAATGCCTTATAAAAAGAGATGTTACTTAAAAAAAAATATCGAAACTTTATTTTCTTCGGGTCATGTTATTTTACAAAATCCTATTTTGCACTTGAAAAACTTTAAGAATTAGGTCCAAATACTTAACTCGTTAGGCTGGAAGGTACAATTTCATGAACAAAAACAAACTTTCACTTCTAAATCCGGGCCTGATCCGAGGGAGGATATAGGGGGTGGGGGGGGGAGGATGATAAGAGGGGATGACAATAAAAAGGGTTAACAATATGTACAGAAAGCGACATAGAGAAAGTGGGAATTACCTTGACTTCGGTGTGGGGTGGCATCTCTTCGGAGTCGCCGCCGGCTTCCAGCTTCTTCTCTTTGGCTTTCTGCTTCAGCTTCCTTTCGGCCTCTTTCCTTCTCTTCTCCTCACGCCTTTCCTCCTTCATCCTCGCCTTCTCGGCCCTTTTGATTTTCAGGAACTCGAGCAGTGGCGTCGTGCTCACCTCTTGAGTCGAAGTGACGTCTGAAAAAAGAACCGTTGTGAGAACTGCATATGAAATATGGAGGCACAATAGGTAGCCTGAAAAATTTTTTGACGCAAAATTAATTTTATTCCGAACCATTGTAGTTTATCAAATGAAAAGATACGAACAGTATTGAGTTTTTAAGAAGGTTATAAATATAGGATGATAGTTCTTTCTAAAAAATAGACTAACCTTTCACTACGTATAAATGGAAGCATTTAAATTATATTTCAAAATACGGAAAAAGACTTTCTTAACACGTTCAACCCGGCGCATTTTTTCAAAGTCCGTACGGTCGGCATTCTCGAGATTATCAGTTGTTTATTCGTCTGACGGCACTTGTTTGTTTCACTATTCTTCTGTTGTCAGTGGCTTGAGTCAGAAGTCTAGTCGCATGAAATTGTTATAAAGCACTTATAAAACTTTATTTACGAATTGTGAAGTATATATACAAATAAAATAAACTAGGTGTGGACCACGGGTGGTTCATGCCGCCAGATGAAAGCAATGCCTGTGAACCACCAGTGGTTCACGCCGGGTTGAACGTGTTAATACAACAACCAGGTAACAGTCTGTCCAAGTTAATCCCCGAATATAGCAATGTACATCGGTTTTATATTCTACTCTACATTATAATCTATGGATCTTGTAATTAGTCAATATTAAAAATAGAACTTGGACTGTTGAATAAACATTTGAGACTATTTTTCTCACTCTCAGTCTCGAAGTAGTGTTGTTTGACTGTGTTGGCGCCCGGTTTTGAATTTTCCAATGCTTCAGCGAGCATGTTCTCCTTGAACGTGATATAGGCGGGGTCGGCCTCGATGGTCGAGCAGAGGGGGTCCTTCTTCTTGGTATTCCTCTGTTTCGGGACCCTCTGAAATGGCGCGAATTCGACAATTGCTGGGTACTCTTGGCCTGCAAAAAGGAACAGTACGCTAATGAAATAGAAATAACAAACTAAGTAGTAACTTGTCATACTGAAATAAATTAGTACCAGACAACTATTAACTATTAAAACAAAATTTTAAAAATATATAATTTTTACTGGGGGTTTATGCACCAGAGAGGTGAAGTAAAATATCGCCTTATATTTTTTCATTTCAGTGAATAATGTGCAATGTGTAGTCGCAATGTGCAATTTTCTCGCGGTACAATACCACCAAAAATCGATTTGAGGACCTCCGGTATAAGTTATTTAACTTTTGTGGCAACAATGCTATAAGTCAACAATTTTTTTAAATATTACAGTTCACCAATCAGTTCATTTAACTACACTGAAATATAGTTTAATGAAAATAATTTCAATACAAAGTATTCTTTATAACACTAGATAAAAACTGATCCTATATTAGAAGTTATTGCAAACCTGAAAATACTGCATTTTGCATATTTCAGGCTAGACAAAAATTACTGAAGGTAAGGTCAGCTTTGCATAGCGAAGTTCAACTCTGTGGCTTGACCAGACTTAAATACAAACTTTAACAAAGTACCTTTGGCATCGAGGAAGACGTAATTGTCAAAAGTTCTGGTGAAGGAAAACAGGTCGTCTTGGTTGACAAAGTTGAGATAGGCTCTTGAAAATGCGTTAACGCCCATGGCCATGTCGGCTTGAACAAAGTAGGAATAGTCAACAGGCGGCAGGGGTGACACTTGCTCCAAAAATGTTTTAAACGTCATCGAAGGCGGTAGTCTCCGAACAATGACCTTAAAATTGAAAAGAAAAATCAAAACTCTTTAGAAAAACAGGTTTAAAATAAAGTTATAAACAAAATTTCAGTTTCATTTACAGAAAAAAGCAATAGTATTAATAATAATAGGATGAATGTTCATATTTACCAAAAAAAAATAATAGACGCTACAAATAAGAAAAATTGCCAACTCTAAACTACATTTTAATTTTCATATCCCAGAATTAACTCTTAAAATCAGTAGTTAGTTTTTTACATAGCTATAAAAATTTTAGTAATGAAGATTTATATAAAATATGAATTTTTCATTCTATACCAAATACAAAGAATATTTTTATTTTTATTATTGAAAGGCCTAAGTTGAAAAATGTAGTTTAATCATAAGTTACTTGGGTAAAACGTTTATGAGTACTTTAATAATTTTTGCTGAGTTTTTTGGTTCCTTAAGTGCCTACACAATTAATCACGAGCTTATTATTATTTGAAGCTTATGTGAGACAATAAAAATTTATGGGTTATAAGTGCAATGTAAAAGTAAAATATGATGTAGCTAGCCTGCAATTGTTTAGATCCACATTCAAGCGAGTATAAGAAAAAATAAATACCCTGCAGGCATAAAAAAGACATATTGTAACACCAATCACTTCAAACCAAGTATCTGAAACCAGTCTAGCAAAAGACCAAAGCAATGAGAAGAGACAGAAGAACGTGAAAACTACAGAATAGAAATTTAAAAAATGGCTACCAGCATTTACGAGTTGTTTTATATTGTGAAATCTAAACAAACCTTTGTTGGCGGTTTTTCTTCTTTTCCTTTCTTCTTGCCATTTTCCGCGGAGGCTTCATTGGAGGCGGTCTCTGCAGGACGGGATTGTAGTTTGGCCGATTTGTTTTCATCCTGTGCAGAAGGTTCGGGACCTTTTTCCTCTTCAATTTTCACCTCTTCGCCTCCGTCCACTCCTTCTCCGTCATCCTCGCCTTCTTCATTCCCCTCTTCATCTTGCTGTTCCTCCTCCTCCTCCTCCTCCTGCTGCCCCTCGGGTTCAGGTTTGAGTCCGGCCGCATACAGCGCATCGTGCGGGCTGTACGGTTCGTAGGTGCGTTCCTCACTCTCCTCAGTCCTGTCTTCGCTCTCCGACTCCTCTTCAAGATTGGAATTTTCCTCAGCGGATTCCGCTTTTGCGTCCAGCTCATTGGTCGCCTCCTCTTCCTCCTCCTCCTCCTCCTCTGCGTCTTCCTCACCCTTTGTCGCTGACTCTACGATTTCCACTTCCACTTGTTTGACGTCGGCCGAACTGTTTTCGGCTTCTACGGCCTCCTTTTCGCACTCCGTATCCATTTCTGGAAAAGGGCGTTCGATATAAATTTTTGGTAAAATCGTAGTTCCCCCACTTCTACGTTGAGTTTACCCCACATTCCTTACAGGCATATTACACCGGAATCCACCCCTAGAAACCACAAGGGAAGTGGGAAAGAGATATATTTCAAATATATATTAAACTTAACCTAAGACTGAATCGGCCAAATTTTCTTCCGATTTTTACAAGCTACGGTACATTGCACGCTTTAACCTAACTGCCTAAACTTATCAAGTGCACAGTGGGTCAAATCATTTAAAATTGCATGGTCTCGTGCATTAGGTAAACACAATTGGAAATGTTTCCATCAATTTAAGGCCAACCACCGGTGCAAACTACCCAGAATATCAAAAATATATGGGTTTCAATCGTGAAATAAAATAGTCCATTAATATCTATTTAATTTATACGATTTATATATTTACGGTACATATCCTTCATTACACGATATACTATACTGTAAATATATTAATGAAGGATTGATAACAAATTAAAGTGAATGATGTTCATTATTTTGTTCACATAATGTAACTTAAAATATTGTCATTTTGAAACACATAAAAAGATATGCTCTTCTTCAACAAATAAGTTATCTGGTACAAATAAGTAACACGAGATTGAGAAAGAAAATGCGAGAAATATAGCATTTAAATTCTGTAATTTTCATGGCAAAACACTGAGAGACATAGTATTCCGTATGTTGTGCGGTTTAAAGAAAGTTATGATTCAAGAATGAATGAAATTAATGCATCGAAATTATCATTGAACATTTTCCCCAGAGTGGTCCACCTACACAGTCATTCGGATATTTTATCTTATCGACCGCGCCCCGAGTTCATTATCACAGATATAAATAGTTTGGGCGCTCTTAAATTGTTAATACTTTGACTGATGCACCGTATTCTATAGTTTTTTTTTTCAAGTCGGTGGACAATGGCCGTGGTGCAAGCCGAACCAGTCAAAATAGGTTACCTTCGCCTTCCATCGGGGGCTAAGTTGGGCGGCGAATTTATCATATCCTCGACAGCCGGAGGGTCTTGGGAACGGGGCCTAGTCCCGTCCAACTCCGCCCATCGTCCAACCAGCGAAGGTTTTTAAATGTTTACACAACAACAGAGAAGGTTCGATTGGCCGACACAACCTGACTGGACGCTCGCTGCCCACTCGATAGCGGCGACGAGGCCCTCCGCTGGAAAAGAACGTTTTCGCCCGCATTTTCGCCCTATCGCCAAATAATACCATCGGCAAAAATCGGACGGCGAAAATTTCTAAATTGTCTCCGAAAATCTCTAAACAAATATAAAAGTCCCGGAAATCAGCTATTTCCTGTCGCCGAGTCTATATCAATTCTGCATACCGCGTAATACCAGAACTTACGCCCCGAAATAGTAATCGGATATCTGTACAAAATTGATTCCTTGCAAACTTTTCAGTTTGTATTATTAATGCGGTTTATTCGTACGAAATATTTTCTATTAGACATTGCAATGGTTGCCTTTAGTTAAAAATTTCTGAACGAATCATAAGAAATATATGATGAAAACAGAATGTTGGCGTTACGTAAATTTTTCAAAAATTAAGTATATTAAATAAATACCGGATAATATGGGGGGACTATCATCACTTACCTATTTGTTCCTCTTCTGCATGAAGTTTCGGCATTTCGGCAGCACGATACTTCCAGTAACATGAACTACTTTATAGGATATGCAAAATCATTGCAGTACTTTCCTACAAATTCTAAAAACTGAATCAATAGTTCTTACACGAAGTCGTAATATCGAGAAAGTTGAAAACAGCGTCAATCTTCGCCCGAGATACTTCCGGAGTGTTTCAATTTAAGTAGAAAAGGTATTAGTTCTGTTGTACTTTATTTTTGCTTGTGCCGTTAACAGGTAACTCGGGAGCCTTGGGCAGTTCGTACGGGTGACGTCATCTCCCCACTCCGTAGATGAATTCGTGGTTACGTTTTATCTGCTTTTCATCGCCGAGTCGGCATAAAATGTCTGGGAACGCAAATATACATATACCAGACCGAGAAGAGATCAAATGTCAACAGGCGAAACAAATAGGTACGTGCGAAACAAAATGGCGGCCGCAACAGAACTAGAATTAAAAAGCAGGAAGTCGACGATTGAGGAGGCAGCGAACGCCAAAAAAGGTGGTACCATATTTAACTTTGATATATAATATAATACATAACAATAAAACTATAAGATTGTTTATCAGAAGGAATATAAATGGGGTTTAAAAAGATAAAACACATTTAAATTAAAGATATTACAATGCATACTTTATTCCACTAGTTACATTATTCATCTTCAATGGAGGTTTTTTCTTTTTTATAGATTATTCTTATGTACAACATGTCAAACGTATGTATAAACTATTTTTTAGTCCAGTTCACAAAGGAAAGAATAATTAACATTATAATTCAAAAATTTACAAAATTACAATAGTACACAGACACTTTGGCAGTGTTGTTGGCTAGATAATTTTTATTTATTTTTTATTCATTAATTTTTGTAGTTCGTGCAAGTTTTTTTTAACAATTTAAAAACAGGCACCACACAAATTGGACTTCATTCCTGAAATATTTCTAAATTATTTTTTTCTTTATCCGTAGGATAAAAGAAAGGCATCTTTCCTAACTATACAATTCTTTTTTTTGAGGTCGGGAAACAAAAAAAAGAGAAAACTCAACAAACATCTTTTTGTTCAATTAGAATAATAATAATATTAATTATAATAATCGTAGTAAGAATAATAATAAATATAAGATTGTTTTTTTAGTACACAAATTAAATTGTGCCTACAAGCAACACACAGGGAAAAAATAAGAATTAATAATGACGCCAAACAAAACTTTTTGTCCAACTGAGATCATACATAAGTGTTATATGTATATTTTTTACCTAATAAACGTCCACAACACATTCTATGCTCATTGTTTTGATTGTTTACAAATCATGCTAACGTGAGCATGTTTTATAGCAAGTTGTTTAATAAAATTAAAAACAAACTTGCGTATGAACACATTTTGAAGAAAGAAACAAACAAACAAATCGAAACGAGATATATCTGACAAAACAGATATTCATTTCTCTTTGTTTTCTTTTTTTTCCTTTTTTTTATACCGGCAAATGAAATACACACAATTTAGGAAGTCTCCTGAGGCCATGGCAGTGGTAAAAAGACTGGTTTGTGAAAGGAAATCCGAAGCCCTTTCACAAAATTTATTACTAATAATAATAATATATAAACAACAAGGAAAATTCGTATTACACTTGCCGGAGTGTAGGAATTAATAAAAAAGTTCTCTTTTTTAATTACCTATTATTTTTCGACCTCAATATACATACTACTAAACTAATTATGCAATTTTTTTTGTTTGTTTGTTTGTCGTATTGTGTACAAAAATTTTGTATAAAAAAGTACAATAGGTTGACACCGATCGACAACTATTGGCCACTCGAGAAATGTTTTTATTTCTTTTGTTTTTTATTCCGACGACGACGACAACGACACGTTATTAAGACACTGTGTTTTTGTACCAATATATTCCTGATTTCACGAAATTAAAAAGAATTGAGACAAACCAAACGGTATAATCAGAAATCGGGCTCGAGAAAGACGGTGGAAGGAACAGAGAAGCACTTCGATAGAGATGAATTGCTTTGACGCAAGCCGCCTTAAGAGTTTTCCGAATACGAAAGAGTAAGCTGGCTAAAATGGCAGTGAATGCGGGAACTCTTAAGGTCAAACACAAAACAAAAAAAATTAAATTTCCGTTTACTCTGTCACTTCATTTTCACGCTAAATGCGACAACTAAATATTTACAGCATATTGAGTTCTACACGCGCAAATGATATTATATGAAAGTGCGTAAATAATTAGCCGTCCCCTCCAATTTAATCAAATGTGTGTATTCCCAAATATCTTCGAACATCCATCAGAGTATACTCTTTTAAACAACCTCGATGATAAATAATGTTTGTACAGCGCACTTAAAAAAAAGAAGAAATTCTTATCTTTTTGTTTATTCAAAAATTACTATTCCCTAATATCTTACAAAATAAACAAAAGAAAGAAATGAAAGCAAAATAAATTACTTTTTTATTTAATTCAATTATGGCAGTCAGGTTCCTATTTTGCGAATAAATATTCGGTTTACTAGACTTTTTTTTTAAACACGTTTTCTCAATTGTTACTTCTTATATAAGCCTACCGCAAAACAACCCCCAATGCAACAAATGGAATAATCGCAAAACAAATGCCACTGTCCAAAAAGGAGTGATTAATCCATTGTTCAGACCCCCCAGAGTCAGGATTGTCTTATGTTTAATATCCTCCGTGTTCCTACTCTTTTTTCCACTTTTTTTATATTTACAAAGAATGAGATCATTACTGCTGTCCAACTTCTAAACCAATTTAAAAAGACAATTGTATAAACTTTTTGTTTTCCCCTAAATTGGGGCTTGTGAGGGGGGCGGGGGGATCATCGATCCACTGTTGCGATTGTTTTTTTTATGGCAAAGAATCGACGCACAAAAAAAATTGGTCACAATGCTACTAGCATTTTTGTAGTATTATAATACAATAATTTCTACAGAAAAAAAATTAGAAACTAAGAAACAACTTTTCGCCTCCTGTACAATAGGAGAAAAATATATACACACAAGACCGCTTCATTAGGCGATTCTTTGATTGTACCCTCATACCTTCTAAATTGTCTAAAAACACGATCGACGGTCAGAAAAGTTCTAATTGATTCCAAACGGACAAAACAAAAAAGAGCCAATCAGTTCTTATTGCTGCAGAAATTCTACAGAGAATTAGCTGTCTTATTTGAACAACCCGCAAACAGCGATGAACCTAAATTTGTTAAAATTTAGTGATATGTAAACATTGTTTCGTGGAACAGTAAAAAAGAAAAAAAAAATTATTTTTTCTCTCTTTCTCAGTGACTGTCTTGCACTTTGGTGTTTAGCTAATATATATATTTTAAATTATGTTTATTAACACAACTTTTTATCCTTTTTCCTCCACACTCCTATTACTCGATTTCTTCACTCTTTCTACATATCAATCTTTTTTTTAAATCTTCTATTGGCGTAAATTGACTAAAGGACCGAGAACACCCACACGCACACACAGATATTCACATGATGACGCAGATTTACTACAATCCTCCGCACTCTGATAAAGGTGAGAGGGATGGGGCAAATCTTAATCACCGGAAGGATGTCATCCCATGGATCCACTCGGGCTTTGCTGAAAAAAGGAATATCCGAATAAACATTGTGTTCAATTTAAAAATATTACATTTATATCTGTAGCATTTATGGGGTGTGATGAGCTACAGAGTGTATTATGCGAATTAAACACAATGTAAACCTAATCTTAACATGCCCAAAAGTGGATCAAGAATACTAACTTCAAACTCCGAATATATTGTATACAGAAGAGTGTTCCGAATTGTATAAACTGTTCAAAGTGTACTTACAACTTGGTGTAGAGTGAAGTTATCGAAAACTTCCATGAGGTCTGACATCCTGTACTCTTCGAGACAGACAAAGCCTTCGAGGCTTGGTGACTGCTTCCTTGCACAGTCCATACAGTGTACAACGTGTCTTTTCTCCTGTTCCCTTATGAACAACACGTTGAAAACTTCCATCTAGAATTTAACAGGCGATTATTTAGAAAGAGAATAAATACGCATCGTATTTCAACAATATTCTACAAATAAAAACAGAATATTAATAGCAGTTATACTGTGTACATTCCCTAATGAAAGCATGTATACAGGTATATGATGAAAAAGCTGAATTGAACTGTACAACTTTTTAAACTCTGTCATTAATTATACAATGTACAAAATTTCTGTATAAAATGTTGCACAGTTCAGGAATTCATTGGTCTGGCCTTCTCTATACCACTGCATAATAATGTGGCCATATTTAAAGTATAATAATACAATTAAAAGTTTATAAATGCGGGTGTGAATAATGTTATATATGTTGATACTGTACCTCACACTGGCCGCAATAGTGTGACGCCTCGTTCTTTCCCCTCCCGTGGAATCTAACTTCGACTCCCTTCGACTTCACAAATTCCAAAACAAGTGCACAATGCCTCAACGTGCTCAGAAGGCAATTTCTGGAAATTACGAATCAAAATTAAATTCCTGGTTATACTCTGAGAAATTTGAGAAGACGTGCAAACAAAAGATGAGTTCAAAAATTTAATTTTTTTAAATACATATTTTAGGATCCACTGAAAGTGAGACAACCACTTATTTGGTGTAATTCATTAAAACTTGCATTTCAGTTATTCTACTCATGATAACAACAGCGACCTAATTGTCAAAGAATAATAAATAGATCAGATATATTGGAAATTCCAAACTCTTGAAATTATGTTTTACTACTATACTATAATTAAAGTGTTTAAACACACAAAACATACAAGACACAGATGTATGATGTGTGACAATGATGAAAGTGTATACAAAATTCTGCAAACTTAAGGAAATAATTCTGCTAATGTAACAAAAAATTCTGCAAACTTAAGAAAAAAATTCTAATGTAACAAAAAATTCTGCTAATTTAACACAAAAATTCTGCAAATAAAAAACAAATTCTGCAAATTTAACAAAAAAGTCTGCAAATTAAACAAACAATTTTGCAAATTTAATAAAAAATGCTGGAAATTTAATGAAAAAAAGTCTGCAAATTTAACTTAAAAATTCTACAAAGGTAACAAAAATTCACCAGCAAAAAATTACTTTAGCTCATGATACCTGTTTGAGGGTCTTGGAGGGATCATATTTTGAATATCATCACTGTGACTATTTGGTCCTATGCTAGACTAGCTTCTCTGTGTAACAGTGCAGATAAGATGTTTCGTCGGCGGGTGCCATGGTTCACCACGAAATAACCGAAGCAATGCTTACTAACGACGGCGAGAAGCCAAGCGTCTGTCTAGCGTCAGACATAGTGCTTGGGGACAAAAGATTGCAAGGGTCATGACATTTCATTAACCACATGCATAGAGTGAGTTACTTGGGCCTGAACGGCCAACAGACAAACAAACAAAGACTCACTTGATAAGTTCAAAGAGTTTCGGATCCGAAACTTTAATGTTGCGAGCCAAATTCCAAGACAGGTGGACCATCGGTACAATGCTCTTGAAGCTCTGCAACTTGTTCCACTGGTATCTTTCGAAGGCCAGCTGATACTGACGCGCGGTCAGTGGCCCGACATTCCAGGCAATGTTGTTGCACCAACCGACGGCTTGCACCCAATGAACACAACCTAAGCACAACACAAAAATTATATATCATATCAAATAAACTGAAGTATTGAATATACTGAAGAAAAATATTTCAACACTCATTGCAGTTACATGATTTTTACTGTACATGCACCATTAATACTGACCAGACTGCTATTACCAGTACCATTATAAAAAATAATAATAGTGAAGATATTAACACTAATAGCATTATCAACAATAATAAATAGGGCAATTAGTTATAATGATGCTATTAATGGTAATATAATAATTAATATAGTAATAATTAATATATTATAATATTAATATAATATAATAATAGCGATTATTACTGGCAATGATTATTATATAACAATCTCAGGTAGTAAAGTATCATAAAAAAGTTGTGGATTTAAGTTTACTACAATTTTAATCTGAAGCTTACTTTAAAAATATTTCTTATATAAATATTTATTTAAAATATTTCTACTCAATGGTCCAAAAGTATGAAGGAGGGATTGTATTTATTATTTCTTTGTTAAATTGTATCAAATTATAAGACATTTAAATTTGACCCTTAATAGAACTGTTTATTAAAATTTTTATTCAAAAATTATTATTTTCATTGTCCAACTATGAATTGTGAGAGGGGGATTTAAAACTTTAATCCGAATAAATATTGTTAAGGTTAGAAAAATTTACCTGAATTGACCCAGACAAGATCTCCAGGACGTTGGAGGAATCTATACACAGGTACATTCTCTTCGTATAAGTCCTCCAATGCAGGCCACCAAGACCCATGAAGATAATTTAAACTATACCTGAAGACAAAGAAAAAACAAATGAAAATTCAGTTTTATAAATTATATGTTTCTATAAAGTTCTGGAGCTGTGTGAGACCTGCTAATAATAAATTAAAATCTACAATTCAGCACGATATAAAAAAAGACTGTCTCTAACTGAAATGTACAATACAAATATTAAGAATGTATATAATTTGTGTTTTCTAGTTTACCTTTCACATAAATTGTAAATGACTCCCCAATAAGCATCGGGGACGGCAAACCATTCACAATCGCCGGGACCGATATTAATGTTGATTGAACAGAAATTGTTATTCTCTTGATGACCGGGGGTCCTACTTCCAGGAACCTGTTGGGCAATACAGATGATTGTAGATTAAATTAGAAAACTCTGTTTTTCATTATGATTACTTTTATGGCAATAGGAAATTAAATTTAGTCAAAACAATTTGGACTTAGAACTCAGCAAAGTTACAGGGTCATTAAGATCATAATACAGTATTATATATTAAATTACAATAATAAATTTTAATTAATGTAATCTAATTATTAAATTACAATATTAAATTTGATATTTGTAAAATGATAAAGAAAACTGTAAAAATTGATATTTTCCCTTATTAAAAATGGGGGAAATTTCTATAGGATTTTTTCTTCATTCTTTTTTTTAAGGAAAGTTTTCAT
The DNA here is from genome assembly GCA_019843655.1 of Lethocerus indicus. Taxonomy (NCBI): domain Eukaryota; kingdom Metazoa; phylum Arthropoda; class Insecta; order Hemiptera; family Belostomatidae; genus Lethocerus; species Lethocerus indicus. The sequence goes on from JACDQD010000012.1 coordinate 805,869, forward strand.
TAATTGTATATATGAACAAACCAAAAATTGTTAGATGTTTTATTTTTATCGCTGTATTAATATGGACTTCATGGAAACAATGAACATCTTTGTGAATATTGTAAGAACTGACAATAAAATAAAGAAGTTTATTTAGTTTAGTTAAATTCTAGGAGCAGAAGTCATTTTTTAATGTAATGTGTTTTAAATTATATTATTTATTGGTAAATAATGTACCTTCATGTAGAGCTGAACAGTGTTCATGCCGAGTATAACATGGCCAACGTGGGACAACATGTTTCCGGCCGAAACAACCCTAGCGAACGCCGGGAGTTTCATCAGCTCTTGGAGTTGAGGACGCCATTTCCTTTCATCTGAGAGATCTACATTGGTCCCGAACCTCAACATCTTCGAGCCGGGAGGTGCCTTCAACCCGGGCACACCCTGCAATAAAACAATTACAATTATAATTATTTTATTATAATTATTATTATAGTTTGTCAGAAATGCTGGACACGCCAGCACTGTCCAACCAATCTATAGGCCGGATTAGATTTTTTGTGAAAATGTAAATATTATATTTAAATGCCTCACAAGTTTCTTATGGCACAAAACTTATTAATTATTGCATTCCGGGTATTTATAACAATAAATCAGAAATAGTATCATGTCTGAATAACCGCTAAGTTAAATTAAACTGAAACTCACTGCTGTTTGTTGTAACCAAATAGATGAATAAATACAGAAAATCCTACAAGATGATAAAAATAAACCTAGGTTGGTTCTAAATTATTCTCATTATCAGTACAATATGAACTCAATATTACTCAACAAAAATAAGGTATTAAATTGAGAAAAAAATTAATTTCAGTTGCTAGTACAATCCTAAAATTTTTTTGAAAATCATTTAAATCATTAGATTTCTTATTGCATTAAAAATTAAAATAGTTTTATTTCACTTTCATATTCCAAGTGAAATAAATCTCTTAACTAAATAATTTATATATGCATACTTTATTGGTAAAATAATGGTAACATTTTTTGGTAAAATTTTGTAAAGACTAAATTATGAATGCAAGTAATCCCATACCGATCCTGACGATCCCTTCTTCTTTCTCACAACATTCCCTGTTGAATCCTTTGAATCAGAATCGGATAGTGTACTTCCGGCATTTGGAGTTGGCACAATACCGGCAGCTCTTTCCCTTTCCTCCTGCAAAAAAAGTGTAAACATTCTTTTAAAAAATAAATAACCAAGCTTATTAAAAATGTGAAACACAAGTAAAGAAGTATCAACATAAATTTCCTCTACATTTCACATTGATTTTTAACATAAATTTTATGTCCTTAAGAATTAACTAAAATAAGAATGAAGAATAAAAGAATAATCTGACCCTTTAGAAAAAGCAAGCATTGCAGACATTTCTAATGTTCAGTACAAAACAAACATTGATTTTATATACCACAAATTAAAACTAAAGTAATAAAAAATACATTTAACAAATAATAATAAGATATAAAACATATGTAATAAATAATAAAATAAACATATAAAAATACCTAGCTTCTTAAAATAAAGTTTATATCTGGAAAACGTGAAATTTACTTTAAAAAAACATTGACAGAATTTTTTAAAAATACTAAGTCAAAATAAACAAAATTTTTCCAATAAAAAATATTCTTCAAATAGATGAGAGATGAATGAATTTCCATGTCCCGTTACTTGACACATACTTGAGATAATAATTTTGCGAACTTTCTCTTTTAAGAAGTATAGACAGTTCACTAATTGCTTTAACAAACTCACAAAAAGTGCAGCCAATTCACTAATTGTTTGAAGGAACTTTTAAAAACTACAACCCATTCACTAATTATATTAACACTAGGTTTTCTTTTGTGTCAACTTGACACATACCATAGATACAGGTATATATGACCTAGAGAATTTCAAAATTAAAAAACTTTTGAAAAAATAAACTTCAATATTATTTCCCTTGTTAAATTGATGAAAGTCAGCACAAGTCATAAAAAAAAAATTAGAACTGTGTAATTTTCCTACTGAAATTCAAAATGCATCCCATTTTAACAAACTCTTGACCCTCCTTTCTGTTTTTGTAGACTAACACTGAAATGGCATTAGCCAACTGCTAGAATTAAACCTGAAAGCCTGACATTTTAGAATATTCATAGAAGTGGAGAAGATATAATACCCACCTTGAGACTGTCCTGAAAGCTTGATGCCTGGTATTGGGCATATTTGGCTATAGTCGTATGTGACCTGTGACTTATACAAGCCCATCCTCTCCCGCCGACCATCGGGTCCCAGTTCTCATCCGAAGTCTGTTGCACCTGGGTCCTCACTTCGACCATATGATCGGGGTTCGCTTCCACAAGAGTTTTGGTCGAAAACAATCCGAGATCTGGAAGGAAAAAATGAGGGTGTAAAGTAAATTAATTCGTTTTTAAGTCGTCCCACTGTCTAAAATTGCTTGGCACGAATTTTAAGGGACAGAAAAAATTAAAAAAGCTAATATTGAAGGTCCCACAAAAATTCATGCATATACGTTTAGTAGTACTTTTAGTAGAACATGCTTTCATATCTTCATACACATTTCAGGTATACCTAGGATAACTACACAATAGTATTTTCCTAATCTAATCAGACTTTAATCAGAATCAAAGAGTGAATCAGCAAGGTACAATGGCCACACATCCAGAATTTATTAAATTATTATAACAAATGTTTAATACTTATTTGTATTAATTCTCAACACTGTTACTATTGAAATTTGTACTTATCAAGTTATGATAAATAAAGTGCATAACGATGACCTTCTCCTCCTTCATTTGAATCAAATATTTTTCACAATTTATGCAATATTATATACCGCATTAAATTCTAAATGAGTCAATATTATATTACAGCGCGAGGATAAGATTGAGGAGAGGTTCTGGTTTTTGAGTGCTTACCAAGTTTGAGAGCGGCGGCGAGACCCCTGATGACCGCAATCGGGTGTTTGAGGCAGAACTCCTGGAGCTGGGGCCCGAAAGCGTCCTTCTTGTGTTCGAGGTATACGCTGGGAGTCGGCGGCAACAGTTGCTCCCTCGTCAGTTTCACCGTAGGTGGGTCCGGAGGCGCTGGCGGTTCGGCCCTGTCGCTCAGCAACAGGCAGTTGGGAACACCGCTCAGGCCGCGACCCCTGTCATCAATTAAAATATAAATTTACAATAAGTTTTGATGGTCAAGCCGTTTTACTGGTGAAAAATCAACTGTGCCTCCACTCGTCTATTTCTTCAAATTATTTCCATATTTTATAATTAATGATAGCTCTTTCATGCACGAGGGTAGAGCACGATAGCTCTACACTTACATACATGACTACAATCGCAGGCTAGAACTATTAGGCATTGCTCCCATTAGCGATGGAGACGAATAGCCGTTATTCTGACTAAACTGTATAAAAACTCTATAGCTCTTCTTTCTACAAATATACAACTTATTAAACTACGCCAGGGACAACAGAAAATATCCCCGTCGCGATTAAAATTACAAAAACAAATTTACAATTGCATATAAATATAACAAAGTGAGTAGTGTCAGGTATTGTAAAAATAAATACCCAAAAATCCGATTGTCTAAATTAGATATGTGATTCTCTTGTACAATCGGTCTGGAGCATACCTGCACGCTTCTATAACACTCTTGGCATCCATGTCGATGGTGAATTCCGGCTCTGATTGATTGTCGAGCAGTTGTCCGACCTGAACATTCTCTTCTTCGATTGGCTCCTTTTTACATTCTGAAATTTCAGACTTTACACTGTTCGCTGAAAAAGACAGGTCGGTAACAATTAATGAGTGTTGGACATTTTTTAAACATAAAGAAAGGGCAACAAATATAGCTTCTCTTGAACAAATAAACTTTATTATTGTTTACAGTCATTCTTCCACTAATTTAACTGTAATTCTTTTCGTACGGAAAATTAATATTTATACTTGTAAATACCTATATTGCCATGGCGCCAAAACTGAACAGAGAAAAAGAACAATTATTTTTCCAAAGTCTACTTTTTTAAACAAAGTTATCCATACCAGATCCTGGTCTGGGGCTCCGAGAGGGTTCTTGGTGTCTTGTTATAACAGATGTCACAGCTGGTGATGGTGTTACACTTGTCGAACCATTGCTTCCTGGTCGGCTGTTATTTGAAAAACCATTTGATGATTGTTCGTCTGAAAATAACACATTTATTATAGATTAACATAAACAATAAAGTTTTTGTCTATTTAGTGCTTACATTGATGTTTTAACACTAATAACCTACACTCTATAGGTTAAATTTAACTCAACTGACAATCAGGGTCTGCAATGAGAATATGACCCCAAATCTCTGGTTGTAATGATCTTTGAAATCTTAATAAAAAAATTAAGGCATAGAAAACCCCAATAAGAGTGTTTTTAAATTCTGCAGGAATTTCAGGTTTTTTAATTGTAAAAAAAATTACATTATCAGATTTTTATTATACTTACTGGTGACAACCTGGTCCTTGGTGTCTGCCTCTTCTGAAGGGGCGGGTGAACCAAAATGTTTGAGAAGGTCCTCAGCCAATGAGGTCGCGATGTCTTTCTGGGCAAGCAGAGCCTGCAATTCTTGGTCGCTTACTCCAACTACATCGGTTGTACTTGTTGCTGAACTACCACTACTGCTCATCTGCTGTGTAATAAAAAAATATTAGAATAAGTATAATACCTCACAGAATAAATATATCAAATAGTAAACAGTCGGTCTATAATATTTTGCAACCAGTCACTTTGGATATATTGTAAGATAAAGGATAATTTTTGTTTCTCAATATAAATTTGAACTTAATTTTTATGTAATGAGCGATGACTAATATATTTTTTAACATTAAAATAATATTCAATGTTTGTTAAATATTACATACAATACAGTGGACAAATAAAATACATATATAAATAACAATATCTAACAGATATATAAATAATAATATCTGCATCACAAATAAATGTAATGATATAAGGCTCTTTATTTTATGGTGCCCAATTAAATAAATAATTACTGCACAATAAAGTAACAGGATTTATGGAATTTATTATTGTGACACAATATAACTGAAGACCAAATAGGTCAATTATTATAAACGTTTTTTATGTATTTAATATTTATGGTTTATACACCCCCTTTAATACAGTATTTTCTAGAAATTATTAAATGCTTCCCCAAAAGTTTGCGGCCCCAAATTTAGTACGTTATTTATACATTTTATCAATGTTCTTTGAAGCAAAAAATAAATACTGGTGATATATAATAATTACCTGGTTAAAATTGGCGTTGGCGTGAGGGGAAGGTGTATAGGGATATTGGGATTGTGGGTATTGGCCGGCTGTCCTATAAGGAACTGCCTGTTGGCTAGTCGGAGTTGCCGCATTATAATTGTTAGGCTCAGTGCTCAGCCCAGTTTGTGGCGTTACGGTACCCTTTAAAAACACAAACACATTACTAAAAATTAAAGTATCAAATACAACTACAACAGGTAAAAAAAAACCACGATAAATTATGCGCAAACAGATTTGTTTAGAAGTTGGACAGATCTGGTTTAAGATGGTAGATAAAATACAAAAGTGATATAAAAGGCAATAGATGTATACATCCATATCAGTACCCGCATCATATCTAGCTAAATGTACTGCTCTGTCATCATTAGTTACACCCCAATTCAATTTATACATATTTATAAATTAAATCATTAATTAGAATAATATTTCTTTCCAATTCTTTCTCCTTCTAGTATTGATTATTTATCTATTTTCATTTCATCTGCTACTCATCAATATTGTTTAATGTAAAAATGTTTGTAACAGGAATGAGACTTTTAAACTCCAATGAAAATCAATTTTTAAATTTTATCCAATATCTGAAGCTAAAATCTAGAAACTGAATATAAGTAGAAATTAGAATAATATAGAATATTTCAGTTACTATAGGAAGGATTATTACCTGCTGTTGAGGATAAGATTTTATAACAGATGTCTGGTAATTGCCAGTATATTGAGGTGTAGTGGCAGCAGCCCTCTGCTGTTGTTGAAGTCTCACCTGTTGCTGGTGTTGCTGCATCATTCTGTACTGATGCTGCAGTTGTTGCAACAGATTCTGTAAATTCAGAATTAAATTGAGTTTTGTTTTTAGACAAAACATAATATATTCGGAATAATATATAAAGTTAAACAAAAATAATGAACTGAAAATTAATTTCTACTTTATATTTCTGAAACTGTTCAATAATCTAAAGTATAACCTTAAATTATGGTGGATATTCTAATGAGAACCTAAAAAATATAAGTTGTAATGTTTCAGTATGAAAGTCATGAATATATTAGCTACTTTTTTCTTTTCTTTTCTCTATATTTATATAGCACAAGTGTGAATAGTTTTTTGATCAGAGCTTATGAATAACTTATGGACTAACATCCATAAGCCTATAGCCAATAGCTGATTCGAAAAGCCGATTTCTGGGATCCCAGCGGCATGCTAAATGCCCACTAGAACTGTCTGTTCTTGACAAAAAATTTGGAAGTCAAATAGATTTACCGTCTGTTGTGGCGAGAGCGTGTTGGCATTCTGTTGGAGGAACTGGAGCATCTGCAGCTGTTGGTGGTTGAGGTAAAACGAGGGATTGGCTGTGGGAGGAGTCGCTGCCGCTCTTGGTGCACCCTGTCCACCGCTGCCAGCTCTCAGCGCTGCCTCATCCCCAGGCTAAAACATTTTGTTTTTAATTATATATACAAATAAAACAATAATACAATCAAAATTTGGACAAACAATACATGACAATTTTGTTGTACAGTCATACACAAACAAATAAGAACAGAAAGAAATCAGAAAATGACACCAATTATTCAAAACCATTGGAAGATGCTATATTTAAAATATTACCCGACAGCATTCACAATAAAATGAATTCCTAACAAGAATGATACTAAAATTATAGAATAAAACGGAAATAAAATAAAAATATATTTTTAAAAGTATTTACCTTGAACCTTTTGGCAGCTGTCGGTTGACCAGGTTGCACGGGATAAGGTGGAGGAGGTCCCTGAGGCGAGACTTGGTGGTGTCCATTCGTTCCATTCACTCCTTGTGCAGTCTGCATAATTATAAGAGAATTATAAGAATAAACAGATATATGTCTGTATTTATAATTGTTAAAGTACACAAGCGAGTCATAAAATATAATTTTTTTTCATACCTGTGACTTCTGGTACTGTTGTTGAGATCCAACTCTCTGCTGGTTGTTGGACTGTTGTTGTTGCTGGTGTTGCCTTGAAGACATCTCAGCGGAAATCGGAAGGTTCCACGCCTCCTCAATAGAAGGCAATTGCCTCCGTCTAACAAAAAAATAAATAAGAAAAATTATAAATATTTATCTTAAAACGAGTACAACTCGATAACATGGAGGGAACAGCAACAATATTTTTCCTAACTATATTCTGAAATAAACTGAAAATGAACACAGCCATGCATGTGCCACAATTACTCACCAATACCTCTAAATGATTTTATGTATATCAATATATAAAATAAAATATAAAATCAAATGTTTACTCAAATTTATTCACGTTAATTATTAACTTGATTTCCAGTGATGTAATTATTTTTATTTACTTCATGTATAATTGAATTTTATGGTAGTCAGTATTTCTTATGCACCACATAAAAATCTGTATGTTACAATTTAATTTCTAATCTTCTAAATTCTAATCTAAGACATGAACTATTTGAAATTGGTGAAAAATATAGGGCTGTTAAGATTAAAAGCATTTTGTATAGAGGAATTGATGGAGAATAACTTGTACTCACTTGCTGGTGATACTGGGCATTGGTGCGTTTCCCAAATGCGTCTGGAGAAACTGTATCCTCTGAGTGAGGTTAGGGTTCATACCAGAGACGGCCACACGGGGAGTGACCTGGGTCACACCACTCCCTGTATTGTTATTATTGTTATTTGTTGTGTTATTGTTGTTGTTGTTTTCCCCGCCCCTAGTAGCGTTCACGTAACAAGCGTAGGCGTCCTTTGGCTGGTTACAACTTTCATACAAAATACCTGCAGATGAATTGTATTACACTTAGTTTATATTATTTAAAACATACCAATTTGTAGTCTAATCAATTATTCGATTTATTAGCGGAAAATTTTTGAATTTTCAATATCATTTATGCATAATACATTATCCGAGGATATTTGAGGTTTACAAGTCATGAATGGTAGTAACAATCAAACACTGAAGCATTAATAAAAAAACTCTGTCAGCCAATATTAGTTTACTCTTGTGTTTAATTATGTTTACCTAAATTGGTCCAAGCAGCACTATGACTTTTATCTAACTGCACAGCACATATATAGGCTTGCAGTGCATCCATAGGCTGGTTCTGCTGCTGGTAAAGTACTCTGTAACACATAAAAATTCTGTCATTAGTATATGTCAAATAGGCAAAATAATAAGTAACAAGGCAGTCTGAAATAATATTCTTAATGTATAAATAAGTAACAATGATTCAAGAGTTCAAACCAAAAAACCTTATAGGCAAAATACTATCAGAGGTTCAGCAAAATACTTGGCATTGTTGCATTTTTAATACTATAACAAAAAATCTTACATTCAATTAAACCCTTATGTACTAATCCTTCAAAAATAATTGAACATATTAGTTTATATTGTTGCTATTTGTCATTTACCCTATTGAGCACCATGTATCAGCGTTGCCTTCAGACTTCTCGACCGAGTTTCGATATGCTATGAAGGCATCGTGGACTTTTCCGACGCTGGCAAAGCACCTGCCCAGGAGGTAGAGTGATTGTCCCGATTTCGGATCGGCTTCAATCGATTTCTGAAGACAGTTGATGGCCTGAGCTTCCCGAGTGCCCTTGTCACCGAGACAGTCAACACAGTGGTACATCCATCCTGTAACAGGCAAATTTTATAATAACAAACCGAGAAGGAAACGCATTAAAAATTCAAGATGTAGTATATCAGAAATTTTCATGAGCAGCCAGCACACAACAGTTTGCAACCTACTAAAGCCGGTTCACATACTGAAAGAAACATTGAACATTTAGTTTAAGCAAGTAACTACTTACTATTGAACACTTACAAAACGTATAATCAAATTTATAAAAACCTCACCCAACGCATGCAAAATATTCAAAATGTCATAAAACAACTATTATACATTTTGAATCACGCATTATTTGTAACATTTAAAGAACAATTAAAGGGATGCCCTACATAACCTAAAAAGGGTAAAAAAAATTAAAACGGCAATCAAGGCTAGAGATTGTTGTTTTTAGCATTTTCTGTGTCAAAAAACATTGGATACATGAAACCTCAAAAGTTGAAATAAATGAAGACTTACATACTGCACTTGTCCCTTTGTATAAGTCATGAAAAATAATTACCCGCCGAGTTTAGTAATTGAAAAAATCATCTTAACTAAATCAACCCATAATAATTAAACAAAATTTTGCAAACTTACGAATATAAAAAACATATTTTTTGGAGAGCAATTTTTCATTCTGACATCAATCTGTACCAGAGTAACTTATTACAGCTACCGTTCAAATAATTTACTTCTTCTATAATGGTTTCAAATTGTATAAACGTGTTGAAAATATGGTCAATCGAAAATTAAAAAGCACATCTCGATTGTATTAGTATGTTTACAATGTAAATCCCTATTTTAACGTAAAACCAAATAATAGCAACTAATCAGAAATACAAAATAGTTGCTCGGTAGCCATTTTGAAAACTAGCCATGGTTTACCTGTACAGGATTGCAAACACTCGATTTCTTAAGGAAGTTATTATATATCCCTTTAATATCTAATTATTTAATTCTAACGAGTTTAATAGTGAGTGGAGCTTTGCAAACAATTTTAATATGGGATTTAACAAAGTTTGTAGGATGCTGGGATTCGAACCGGGGTAGATCCCGGCAGCGCTGGACCCTGGTACAGGGGGACTTGCATTATGCTTTTATGCATTCAACAGCTGTGGAACAAACTATATTCTGATGGGAACAATTCAAAGTTCGGAGCAGAAAGCGAAATGAGGATAATTCGAACAATTTCCACCCGACTATTCGAACCAATATTGCACATACTTCAAGTAAACAGTGGGTCCAAAATATTAATGAAAGCATAGCGTGCAAAACGGTAGGGAGATAAGGTACTATTGTATCCTGCGGAAGTTTAAAGAAATGTAAATTTCTAAATATTTACATCACAAACTTTAAAATAATAAAGCAATAAAACTAATTAAATGAGATCGAACAATTTTTGTATTATACGTATATCAGAATTACATTACACTTTTCTGATCTTTCTTTGCAAGTAAGGAGAATGCAGGACTTAATTAAGTTGAACGCTCTTATTATAATGTGAGGTGATGAGGGCATTGATTTCATATGTACAAATTGGGCAGATGAATTAATAACCCATATTTCAGGTTATGCGTCAACATATATTACAAATTTAGCATAAATGGGTTGTGAAATGCCGGTGACTCAGCGGTACGGGGCAGATTAGAGACAGCTGTTCACAATTAGTATATGGGGGGGGGGGGCAGATGGGTTTTGTAGTCTTTTATTTCTTTTCGAGTTACCTAACTGTCGGTAGATGTCAGCCTTCAGGTTGATCGAGAGCTCCTTCTCTTTCAGCAGCTGTTCGTAGTTGTCCTTGGCGGTTTTGTACTTTCCCTGAACCTCGTACAAGTGAGCAATGTGGAACTTAACTGTAACGGAGAGAGAAAAAAAACGTCAATACAAGGAGTCCCCAGTAAACGGTTGTCGGCTTATAAGGGCACATTAAAAAAAGACAACGTACAGGGGACAAGTTTACGGAGCTCGCAACCAGCAATACTATCTCCAAATTGAAGCACTATAACGTATTCACAGCTATTTATGTTCTAATTCGTGACGAAACATTGTTCACTGTGTACTTATTTCGTATGGCTCCGAAAAGAACAACAAAAACTATGATAATAATAAATATAGTCATAATTAGTTACGATCATTAATAAATAATGAAGAATTATTCATCATACAACTGTGGTTGTAAACGTCATCATTTTTTCTAAACTGGACACGGGAATTATAACAAGGTTTTCTGATCTAATGAAATTTAATTAACCTAGATAATTAATATTTATAGGGTTTCAGGTTGCTTAAAATACAGATTTACAACAATAACAACTGAAATAAGGTCTTACACTAATTAATTGGTTGCATTGTAGCAATAATTAAAAATTATTTAAAGAATACTTTATGGAATCGAATTTCATCCGGAATGTTATTTTTCGGCGTTTTATTTCTTGTAAATACACTTTTTATGAACTAATCGTTGTGATTCTTCATAGCCCTAATTAAAAAGACTCAATCAACATCCCGTCATTAATGTTGGATTAACTAGAGTTTACTGTTATTGCTAACTTCCGGTAAGATCGCGTAGCTGGTCTGTCCGCGATTCTTCCAGGTTAATTTAATACTTAATACCCCTTCTGGCTTCCAACGTTTCGGAACTCTCTCGTCAGGGTCGGACCTTGTCATATTTTACAAAGGGTTTCGCCACACAAGCGACATCTTCCTTCCGGTGGACTTTCAATAACGTCCAGTTCGCCCTCAACAATTTGTTTTATTATTCCAGGCAAGTTGGACAAAAACGACGAGAATTTAAAACTGGGCGCAGTAAAAATTGCAATTTGTCTTAAAATTGCTCATTTAAAATTACCAACAGGTCAAGTTAGGTGCATAAAGGAATTTATACGACAATTGAAGAAACTAGGTCAGGCTCCGACGGCCCTATTGGATAGGTGCCACGATCAATGCAAGACAAATGGCAGGACCTCCACGATTGGAAAAGGAAAATTTCATCAAATTTTTATCAGAGAAGAAAGATTATTTATCCTATGCATCCTTACGACCTAATTGTGATTAGGTCTCCCCAACCGATGGGGCAGAATTAATTAAGTAAATAATGCCAAATTCTCGCATAAGGCCACCGAGACGGTTTCTGTACATAATATCTCTGTACTCGTTAATCCGAGGATCGGAGGGTGGCGGCCGAAATGCCGGGTATTTCAAACACGATATAATAAAAATTCCTGCGCGCAAACTTTCGGATTGCGGATATCGGAAAAACGCGCTATATACATTCACCTAGACCGGTCACTGCCCCTTTGAGATCCTCGCTGTTTTTAAATAAAGGAAACATAAAAATATTAAAAGTCTCAGCGGGTCCAAATTTCTAGGGTAGAGAAAAATGAGAAACGCTACTCTTACTTCTGGGAAGGATATTGGCTGTCGACAGTTTCCATAGGAATGTAACTCAATCTTCCGTCCTCTGGACCCACATCTGGATTTAAAATCATTCCCACAGTCTTTCTACAGAATTCTGGTAGTCGCTTAGTTTGTTTTTCATCTTCCAAAAATAAAAGTACGATTCTACTTCTGTCTGTTAATAAAAAATTAGCCACAAGTCACGTTATAAAAAGTACGATACTTGCACGTCTGATCGTGCAAAGCTTCGCGGACACCTCCGTAAATGAATAAATATTTAAAATATTATATTTTAATTATATTAACCTATTTTTACATGATTTTCAACACTGCCCCAACTTAAAATTAGATACCTTCAGCACGATCCGACTGAAACAAACACAATATCCTTAAAGAGTCAGTATTAAGTCCCGGAGTCTGGGGTAAGTACTGAAAGTATTGTCAGGTAACTGGCAACAGTTGCATTTTTTGAGGCCCGGCAATAAGTGCAGCATTATTACTTTTTAAAAAATGTCCTTATTCTGGAACACTTAGCAGAGGATAGAAAGCGGAAAACCATTCCCATTTTCTGAGAACAGTAGCCCTAATTTCTTTGTATGAAATTCAAATATATGGAACCTATGTTTTAAGTAAGACTTACTGTACGAAGGAATGCCATTCACGATCCTGGGTATTCTGAGTTTCATTATGCTCTTCTCTTGCTTCAGGAGCTATTTAAATAGCGCCGATGGGACCGAGAGCAGAGGGGCACAACTAGACGGGTACTTAATTTACATCTTCAACAAGTCAATTGGTATTCCCCGGCGCCACAAGTCATATACCTGGGTTGGCCCGGTTATTCCGTTTCATGACTCCACAAGTCATAGATAAACGATTCTGTATTACAATTTCGTCTCGGCCGACTATACTAGCTTCGGAAACCGGTAGCCGGGGCATTTCCAAGTTTTATTTATCGTCTCTAACCGCCAAGAATGTTCGCCTCGGGAAGGACGTACGCGAACGTGTTCGGTCCCAATCTAGACAGGTTTAGAGCACTCGGTTAGTAGTACCAGAGTTTCTCTAGCGCGCGTTCTGCCAGCACATATATTCCACGCCAATTCTGTACACCTATATACCCACAGAGTGGTGTTAAATTGTTCAATATACAAATCGGACGGGCCAAAAAACGCTACTGTATTGCATGAATCACTGCAACATTTGCTTTTTTTTAATATTTCAGGCGTATTTAATTTTAAATTAATTGAATATTGAAGCTAGTGACTACACGGTTTGGAGAAACCTATTTGACAGAATAATAACATAATATAAAAGTAGATGATGGATCCAACATTACAAGGTGCAAGTATCACGGTATCATCTTAGTTTCGGCCTTGTTTTTGTGTTAACGCGCGTTTTGTATATTTCAGTTAGGGTTTCGTGCAATTTCCTTTTTGAACATCCCGTTTAAATTGAGAGATCCGATGGAAATGGAACGAATCTCGGCCAAGTGACCGACTCCGGATAACAATGTAACTGCAGGCCGTGAAAAAGAGAGGCCCCCCCCCGGCCCTCAGAAGGAGATGTGATGACGGCTGTTAACGATCCCATTCGTCGGCGGCCATAACTCTGAGGGTCGTAAACACGTAGCCAGGCACACAACGGACATAATTTACAACTGCCCGGCCATTCCTTCATCTACTAATAGTAGCAACCCTTTTCGCTTTCGTCTCCATGGCGACGAAGAGCCACCGAGGGGGGGAAAATCGGCGGTTGGGTCTGGGGTAAATTTAGGGCAAGGGACTACCAACGAAATATACAGGTATAATAAAGCATCGATAGTCGAAGTAAATTTGAAATTGTATATAATTTTCGAGCAAAAATAAATATTTTTAGAACTCGCGAACACTGGAATGAAGTAGGTCATTTGACCTACTACAGGTGCATTGGAATAAGGTTTACGGTCAGGAAACTATCATACTGAACGTTTTGTTTCGGTGTAAAATATTCTGAATTCGATGCGGTCTACAATTCAGGCAGACATTGTAGAACACCGCTTAGTCGAAATACGGAAAAAAGAGCTTTTCATTCAATCGATAATATGAATGATCACGATTTCACGATCATAATAATACTTGCACATAACAGTACGGATACCGTAGTATACGGACATCGGATTATTTCCACCGTTGTTCTTCACGGTTTCATTCTCGGGCCCGGCAGGGACAGGCGGGATATTTAATTTTCAACTCGGAACCAATTATAAATAACAGAGAGCCGGAGCAATGGGGATTCCATGAAATATTCAACAACTTTTACCGCTCGAACTTTACAGTCTCGGCGGATTTAGAATTATAGATTGGTTACAGTGCGAGCCTTGAATAATGAAAAGAGTGATTGTTCACAACCACAATTGGTCGAGGGGCACAACGCACCCTCGGGTACTGATCGTTCGAATGTGAACATTTTCAGATACTTGCGGTAATTTTACCAATTCGTACATTTCTCTCCCGCGACTTTATTATTTATTTCGGTCTAGAACGCTCTCTGAACCCGAGACGCTTCTGCGTCGGCGATTTCGCGATTCGCAAAATGTTTCCCCGACGATAAGCGAAGGTTTTTCCTCTGAGAGAGGTCCCTCCACGTGGCCGGACGTGGATAGGGCGATTTGCCACTAAACGAGTAACCAAAGAAGAATGTCCTCAAGAACAAACCTTTAACGCCACAAAAAATATAGCATGCAATAAAAAATACGGTCTAGAGTTTAGAGGCGTTGGAACGCCACGAAATATGACGAGACCGAATCCTACGAACACATAGAAATTAATCGAAAACACCTCTAATCATACTAAGAGATATCGCGGGAACATTTTTGTACGAGAGAAAAACATTAATCGGAGCATTTACGGTACCATCATTATATGGCATTAATTTAATTGGCGAGTGCATAGGTGAATATGCCGCGAGCGATTATGTCAGGGAGCTGAAACCACGTGGCCTGCATGAATCACGACGGGCTGTGTTTAGATCGTTCGCGAACACGCAACAATTAGTTTAACCTATAAAATAACGAGATGCCAACATTTCGGCTAATGTTTGGATAAGTAATATCAACTGTTGGAATTATTCGGACAGGACTATCTTTCGTCTGAGAGCGTGGTTAAAAATCTCGTACAGAATGTTCAGAAAAGATTTACCGTAATTTCTTCTTCGTTTCATGTAATTGAGCCAGCGTTCCCGAGACAGTACAACGACTGTGATCTTGACATAAGACAGGGTTTAATTGGAGCTATAGGGGCGTACCTTGGGCGAGCTAATCCTGAGTACTCGAGTCAACACTTCACCGGACACATATCGGAACTGGCACTGTTCAACATCCGGTCAGGAAGATAGAAAGAAAGAGAGAGAGAGAGAGAGAGAGAGAGAGAGAGAGAGAGAGAGGTTGGTTCCCTTGCGGCGTCCTAGAGCAGACTGAAGGATGAATTTCTTTCCCTTTTTTTTCTCCCTTTTCTATTTTGCTTTCGGGGTAGTCCCACAACCCCTCCAGGGCGGCAGGAAGGAGGAGGAGGCAAAAAGGAGCCGTGAGCAGGTATAAAGAGACCCGAGAGGGTCCGTTTAAACTTTATAGACGGGTCTTTCTCCCCACCACCACCAGCACCGCCGCCGCCGGTTTACCTACAGAAAGCCCACACCGGTTCGCAACACTTGGCCCTAGCCAAACAACACAGCGTAACACAGCCCGACACTCCGTTCCCAATAAAACTGTCAAAGTCCCACTTGTTGATCGTGACCGAGGTCAAGGTACGCGCTGTACTAAAAATAAGTCCAGGGAAAACGCCTTGCTGTGTAGCATTCCGCTGGCGAGCCTATGCTAAGCATTGTGTCAGCACTGCAGATAGAACGATAACGCCTTACATAGTGCTGACGGGTCCATCATTGTTTAATAGAGAAAATATTGTACCAAATCCACGTTTCGATAAATAAAAAATTATTAATTTAAATTTTCCACAAGCTGAACAAATACTTAAAACCTAATCAAAATTCCAATAATATTCCCATTAATTTACCATAAAACAACTATTATTTACAGCAGGTAATTGATCGAGAGTAAATTCGTAAGAACAGAACGGTGTCTACAGAGTTTATGTCTATTTTTGACCGACGAAAGAAGTTGACACTATTTCAGTATTTTTAGGGATTTAAATCGTCCAGTTACCGCGTTCGGTTGTCATTTCCCCCGGATGATCGTGAACAAATCCCGAATAAATTGGCTAATAAACATTAGCATACAAAGTGTGGGAAACAAAATGGTACTTCCTGCAAGGAACTATTATTTCGAATGAATAGTTTCCGTAACCTGAACGAATTAATTAAAAAAAACCTGGTATTAGGATTAATTATTAATGGAGTTTTACTTGATTATAAATATAGCAATTTCTGTAATAAAAGGTGACCGTAAATTTGAGTAGAAGTATTTAAAATGAACGTTGAAACTGAGAAAATAAACGGCAGATATAAAACTAACCGACGGCCGATGCTCATAAATATTAACAAAGTTCGACGGTAGGAGAATAGCGGCATTATAAGTGTCTCAGAATGGGCAAAACAATGCCGACAGGATCATTGTTGCAGACCGATGTATGTCCCAATGAATCGGTTAGACAAAAAGCCGCTGCGGTACGGCTTCTACGGTTAACTGGACAAAGCAGGCACGATTCGCGTCCCGGTTTTAAACGCGCTACTTTTTCATTATTTTCTCACGGCCGTTTTCGGAAATGTTAACGCCGTATGCGGAACGCGGGTTTTACAGATGAAAACTGGAAAAAAGGTCAAAAGCCAAAATTCATTATCGTGGGAGAAACTTCAGTATGTAAACACGCGGTTAATATGTCAATGCACTTGAGTACCGTCGTCTGGTTTGGTCGTTTGCTAGCCGGGTTTCCAGGTAAAATAGGAAAAACAGGAATATCAAAAAAGTAGTACTTAAAAATAACGGTTTGGCTTAATTTAACCCTCCCTATATTTTTTTAATAATCACTCAGCAACTGTAGGTCTTTTTTTAAAAAGTAACTTTATGATAAATGATCTTTAAATATACTCTATATATGTTTGTTAATCGTTAACTGATTAATGTTATTATTGGGTCGGAGGTTCTTCGTTTCCATTTACGTCCGCTTCCTGTTTGTCTACAGGATATTACCGGGATATTTATTGCTCCGTTCTTTCTGCTTTGCGCATAAATCGCGGGCAAAATATAAAAAAATCGGATTCGGCCCGTCCGAGGATTTTTACAACTGGAAAAACCGTAGGAAAAGCGGAAAACTTCAGTTCGAGTAACGAACTTACTCCACCCCCCCCCTCCCACTTTGACCTACTTAAGAATTCAAACCGCTCCTTCCCGAGGATTTAACATTTCCACAGAAGATATAGAATTTGCTTTACGATCGCGATAAAATGGAGGTTAAAAAAAGAGGCGGGGGGGGGGGGTTTGCGACAAATGTTGAAAATAATAAACCTCTCGGATTTGGGACGGCCGGATCGTTAACCGACGCGGTCGCAGATAAATCCCAGCCGCGAATCTGAGGATTGACGAAGGGGGAACAAGAAAATTGTACAAAATACTAGAAATAATAAAAAAAATGTTGAGATAACCGCCTTATCATATCCGGCACGGGTGAGTCACCGTTCACTAGCAGTCTAGTACGGTCTAGACCTCTCAGACCGGTTTCGGCACCATTAGCTCCGTGACATTGATGAAAAAAACTAGGCCTAGAAACTGTTACACGAAATTCACTATTACCTTCAATCGAGTGAATTTTTTTAAGTCCTCGCTGATTCTGGCTTACAGGGGGGTGCCTTGGGGGCGTTCGGTCCTATTTCCCTGAAGAAATTGGAAAAAACGAAAGAAACTAACAAAATTGTCTTTTGAATTCGAGACTCGGGACATACCTTAAACACTACTATAAATTTATGCCATTGGAAATTTTTTAGCCATATCCTTCTATATTTTGTTTAATTAAATGTTGAATTCCTTTCTTTTTGCTTTATACAATATTTCCTTTATGTTGGTAAGCAATGCTACTCTCACCTGGGGGTGGATTTAGGTTCTGGGACGGAGACTTAAGGCAACTGAATATCAATATATATTGTACCTTATTTCGCTTATTTTTCCTATTGGAACATGTTCATGATTGTAAATCGTTGACCGTAACCGTAAGTATCAGACAAGACATTGAAGATAAATATGCATTCATAAATATACAACAAAGCTACATTCTTCTTTTTAAAGAAATTTAAATTCTGACCCTCCGGTAAATACGTTTTAACAAGTTGGCATTGGAGTTTGGACAGGTATACCTGTCAGGTAGGGGACCTAGGTAGGTGAATACCGCGGGCCGGTGGGTAAGTTCATTCCCGTAAAATATTTCCAACAATGAGATCTGCCCATTGTCGTCGAGGTAACAATGGGTTACCCTGCCGATACACTCTGCGGAGTGGGGCCCCTTACCCCTCCTAACATAAAAGCCCCGGGGTCCAATTCGGTTCCACCCCAATATGGATTTGGGAATGTCCAACATTCGGGAAAATCCAAACACGGCCAAATTTTGCCCCGTACAGGTCGAAAAGATTTATTGTTTGTGACAAAGATCGGGTTCGAAAAATTCAATCTGGACGTACACAATGCATTGTTCCCCGAAAGAATAACTTGCGAAATACAATGGGCTTTAAATTGTCCAGATGTACAAATCAGTCACTGATACGTTGAAATAGCTGAAAAGAGCCATTATCCAATCTGTCTTGGGATTTTTGTTGTCTCTCCTTCATTTAAGTCATACTTGCGTTTTAAAATTGAGCTATTACAGATATGAGATATGCGAGTACGGAGATAAATTTATATGTAAGAAAATAAAGCGGACGAGTGTTTCTGTACAACGATAATTTAAATGAAGACATACATTAAAATAATACGCTGTCGTTAATTTAGCGAGCGAAAAACGGAAGGAAACACATAAAAAAGGGCGATATTTTTCTCCAAAATTCCACAATTATTACTTATCCTTAATTAAAGAAAAGAAGAGGAGTATAATTCAAACCCGAGCTCCCGCGAATTAACACGGAATCCGGGCATCCGTTTATCAAAACTGGCGAATAATGTTTCCATAATTTTAATAACAAATAATTGCCACATTTAACTATGGACTGAAATGTAATTCGAAACCTAACCGTTGGCGGTTGTAATTTTTCATTAGAGAAGAAACAAGACCGAACAAATATTTCTCCGGTCCGAACGGATGTTACTAAAGGTGAATAATTAGACAATTGAGCGGAAACGCGGTTCTCGCAATTAAAATGTTTCGGTGGGTTTTTTTTTATTTTCGTTGAAGGAGTACTCTTTTAATGAATGAAAATTATCCGGGAGGTCGATCTCGTTTTTACTACGAGGGCGGTTCTCATCGACAATGTCATTGAACTAGCTTCTGTATGGAATGAATCCACGGAAAATCGAAAAGGGACTTTGAGCGGTGTACGTTTAAAATCTCACCCTTGATTCCGTCGGGATTTTGATGTGTAAACTAATTATTTCTTGTTTATACATTTTTTATAAACTATTGAGTTCTGATTCTTTATAGAACGTTATGATAATTAATTACACCTGCTGTTTTTAGAATAATCCTCCGGTGTTGTTATTTTCAAAACCCTCGAAACGTGACGGCGGAAGTAACGGTTTTGAAAAGCCTCCGAACGTCCGAAATGTCAAAACATGGGGTTTTACCTGAATTCCAGGAGCACAGCGGGGGTGTGGGGGCGTGTATGACACCGTGCCTGAAAGCTTCGGAAGAGAAAAAAAAAACAGGAAAAATAATACCTAGACCGGACGCGAAGGGTTACTTTAAACGGCTTAATACCTTCGGACTAATCTGACCAAAAGGAGTTTGTCGACTAACGATACGGGCACTTTATCTGTGATCTCTGTGGGCGTCGGTTTAATACGCATTAGTCGTCCGGGGGGTGGGAAAGGGGTGTAAGCGCTCACAAATTAAACTCCCCCCTGTTTATACGCCCCTTTTTAGCGCCGTCACGCCATTCTTTTGGATCTTATTAAGAACTTTAGGCTGAAAAAAAAACTCAGAATTTATTAAGGTAACCCCCTCCCGAGACAGGCGCGATGAAAATAATGTATAAATAAGCTCTCTTCGGTCTCTTCGGGTATTTTTCAAAATATTAAATATTCTGAAAAAAAAAATATTAGGCAACAATTCCAGACGGAGGATTGCTTCAATATTTCATTGAAATTTCATGCGTTTGAGGCATGTTTCTTTCCGGAAATTTGCACAGCTTGAGTTTTAATTGATTAAATGGATACATATAACTAAAGTGCGCCTCAACTAAAGCCGGTTAGCGGGAATTTTGTTGAATTTCGTGGTGGGCCAAGAGAGTTTCGATGATTCCCGATCAAACGGTCACAGTGTATATTAACCAAATATTTCGTCGAAAATCGTGAAATCATAGACCAAAAAATAGCTACACTAACGCTAATCGTGGGAGATCTGTAACGCCCGTCAGCGTATCTTACCCTCAATGAACAGAACGCATAGAGGGCCCAAATTAAGCCGCGTTAGTGGTTAATATCGTTTTAAAAGCGCCGATTAATTATTCAACGACACAACCCTTTTTTCCCCCGTGCCTTTTTCATGGGGCCCCGGGACGTAATTTAAGATGAGACGAGAGGGCGCTGTTGCAGCACGGAGGGGCCTCCCCCTATGGGTGGTCCACGTCCTCAGCTCTGGAAATAATAAAAAAAAAACCAAGAACAATCCCTAACGGACAATCCATTCACATCGCCCGGAGACCCCTATAACATTATAGAACTTCATATTTCATAAGGCCCTTTCAATTTTCCACCTATCTCGATTTACACCGATCGTCTGGTTATGATAAAAGTTGTTTACCACGTAAAAAATATGTTATTTGTAAATTACTCAAATTGTAACAGATATGTAGATAATTTTTGGAACACTATAAAATCGGGTTTCGTAACAAATTCGCCCAAGTAATAAAAGAAGGGTTACAGATTAATTTTGGCCTCCACCTAGGTATTCAAGAATTTGTTACTATGTTTAAGTTTACTACCGAATGTTACATACTAGAAGATCATCTCGAAGATGTTAAAATACAAATAACGCCATCAATCGGTGAAATCCGCAACGAAAGAGTTGCCAGACCAATCAAAAATTGACGTATATTAATTATCTGAAAAATAAACGTGGAATGTGCATTATCATTCCAATGCTTCAATTCATCGCGGAAGTTATTTTTTTTTAATTTTCTTTTACCTCAATTTAAAACAGGTTTTCCGGTAACCCACCGGTCCGTAAGCAGGTTACGCGCAGAGGTGAGAAATAACGCCGAGAGCGTGTATAATTCAAAGCGATGAAGAGTAAAAAATAAAACAAAAAAGTGTCCCTTTGATCGATGTTCAAGCCGCCACCGAGAAGCCTAACCCGAACCCCAGGGCGATATTCGCCCTAAATCTGAACGCCCAGTCCGAAACGCGTTTGACGCCAATTCAGGCGAAAAGGAAGCCCGAAAGGGAAAATGGAAGCCGCTCTTTTGTAGCTCATTTTGCCGCCAACTATAAAAATCTTTGTTCCCCCGCAAACACAAAAGGGATTTTCTTTACGAGACGCTGGAGACGAACAAATAAAAAAAAGAAATTTTCTCTCCAAGATCAGACAGATACTCGGGCAACATTTCATCAATCGGTAAACAAATTCTAGAAAAAAATTAATAATTATATTTGTTCTCTCATACGTAAGAACTAAGTTTTCATGTTATATCAGTCGCTTATCTCCGTATATATATATATATATATATATATATATATATATATATATAAAAGAAAAATTAAAAAGTACTCACTTTCTATTTTCGAAAATGTACAAGGCGTAGCGTCGATGAGGCAGAGTTGTAGATGTTTCAGTGCGGATTCCCAATCGTTGTGAACTTTGAACATCAACCCGAGCCTCAAGTGTACTTCATTGGCCCTTGAGAACCCAGGGTCCACGTACAGGACCTGCTGCAACGATTTCACCGCCCTGGAAAGAAAAAAATCAATTAAAAAATGATAATATATCCTCGTGCAATGATTTTTAAAGGGGGTGAGGAGGTTTGAATCGGTTTTTAGAATATTTAGAAAACGTTTAAGCCATTATGCGGACATATTTATTTAGTTCCTTTGATAGTTTTCAGAACCCTCAACAATGCCTAACAGTTCGGCAAATATTAATTAAGAATTTGGGAATAGAACTGGGGTTATGTTTGAATCTGGATGGCTCTGCGTAACGTCCTAACAAGGGAAAACCTGAAGACATCTGGAAACCAGACCAGTTTATGAGGGCCGGCGGCAGTTTTGGCAATGCGGCACCGTCCTTTGGGGCCGTTGGCGCCAATTATAGACAGGAAACCGGTCTGTCGGCACCGGCTACAGTGGCCAACGGTGGAAAACATACTATAAAGACCGTGACCTCATTAGTCGGCCCTTCAGTGTTTGCACCGAACCCTCGAGACTTTCTTTCGTACTGCTCTGCACCAGTGTTAACGGCTGAATATTTTATTCTTAAATTTTAATTGACATAATATTTGGTCGTATACGGTGATATTACGGTATTTATGCTAGACCGGTTTCGGGGCGTCGCCAGTAGAGTTCCGTCGGTAATCTACTGTAGACAGTATGCCCTATCAGAGGCCAACATGTTAGTTGCATATATATTATTAGATTTAAGTGATACCCCCCAACAAATATAATATAATTGATTACTATTTTTAGCGTATTACAATCATGTTTCGTTTATTTTAATAAAATTGTCAACATTCCAAGTATTCACTAATAAACATTATCGATTATTAGTTCAACAAGTTATACACTTTGCCAGGTGGGTGCCGGAGAAAAATATTGATAAAGTGCCGGTAAAATATTGCGAAATTATAGACTGGAAGGCCAAAATTGAGGAGTGGGTTTTTTTAGGCCATTCATCTGGTTGGCACGTGTGAAAGCTTTGCTCTCGTGCTTGTATTTTTTAAGGAATAAGGAAGCTAGCGAAAACCAAATCTCTAGAATTGGCCCTAGAGTGTAGACAGGGTTCATCGGCAACAAATATGATAGTTTTTCTAGTTCATACCCTTTTCCTGTGAGGCATTTGTGTAAGTTTTGCTCTCAATACTGCCCGGCGACTGTTTATTTAACATAAAGTTCTGTACTAATTATTCGCCAGTAGAAACCTGGGAAAACCTTAATCCACGTGCCCGAGTTCTCTCTTCCGGCTTCACAGGGGTGCATGGACTGAGTTTAAAAGATTAATGCGGACGTAACACTGGGAAATAACAATTTCCTAGTCTACACTGAACAGGAATAGGTGTACGCCAACATCCTGTCGTAAGGAGCTGGGCTAAGACTGATAGCAGAAGGAAACATTGATGAGATCCCCCCGAGGATGGGGGGGCCGTTACGCGGACGCCTCTGCGTGTAGGTGTGCGTGTGTGCGCTTTGTCCATAATATATGTGGCCGGGTTCAGATGGGAACCATTAAGATAATGGTGCGGATGGAGCGGGATTGTCGGTAATGGTGACTTCCTGGTCGAGCACCAAGGTCGGCCCACCTGCCCCCCCAACGACCGAACAGGAGAGACCAGGACATTTCGGTTAGCCATAAGTGTCTCGTGTAACTTTCATATAGCTTTCGCAATGATAGCCTTCTTTCAGAAAATGAGGACCCGGCGGCGTATCAATTTCTGTGTTATCATTTCAAATTGAAAGTCTCAGAAGATAAGAGCAGGCTTTCGGGGAGCCCGCACGGAATTGCTTTTCAATTCACAAATAACCCCCGGGCACTGGGGAATTAAGTTCGGTGATCCCCTCCTGAAGGTTGCTTAACTGCAGATGGAAGGCTGCCCAAAACGAGTGGTACAAATTGAAATACACTATTAAGCATTTAATTATTTCCAATTTTTATATTTTAAAAATATAATGACAGGATGATCCACCCACCTGTTGATATTTCAACAAAACTCTGACCAAAGTGTTTTTGGTATATATTTCTTCTTCGTTGTTGAGATATTCATATTAACGAAAAGTTTTTATAGCTAATCACATCGACTATAAACCACCATTCAAAGGTCATCGCTTCAGAAAGCCTCCCTATGCAGCATAAATACCGTTCATTCCTTTTCTAACATGGAAACGAAATTGTGAAATTTCATAATATTTTCTGTTCCGCGTCAATGTAACAACCAAATCCTTCCGTATTAAACGTAACGAAGTAAAATAATAAACGTAAAACGTAATGCATATAATTATTTTTCCCATCCTTAAGAGAGAATAAAAAGAGGAGAGTGCAACTTGCAGCTGTAAGGTGGCGAAGAAACGTTAGAGACAACAGGAAACTACTTCTGTAGGACCTAAGTACTTTTTCAGATCCAACAGCTGTATTCTTCTATAACACGACACGAGGAGTTCGGAAAAAACAAACCGAACGAATCCATTTGAATGGAGGCGGTTTTGTCTCGAGAATAAATACGCTGGGCAGGTTTCACCGCCATGACGCATGTCACTGGAAGTGTTGGCGGTCGGCAGTAATTGAGCAATTAAGGTGACGCCATACGCGCTAATAACAGTCCTGGAGTAACAGTACAGCGCCAGTGCTGACAGGACGCTTATATGCATAAGATAATTAATAACGGAATTCCTCGGGCAATGGCGGGACGTCAAACACTTTTCTTATTGGACGATCTAGTCAGTACTGCAAGCGGTTTTGTTACCATTTTTTATATAAAATATTTATATAACTCAAAGGCCTCCTGCATAAATACGTACAGCCATTATTCGAATTCCGATTGAATATTGGCTAAATATTGGATAAATATTGAAAATATTTATTACATCTTCGGCGGGAGGAGATAGAAGAACGCGAAATCTACCATAATTTCAATTTAAGTAATAAACAAACAGAGGGCAGAGGGAGCGGAGTAATAAACAGCATCGCTATTAATAGGGTTTGGGTTCGATTCCCGGTAGCGGGTCATTAACTATCAAACTGATTAAACACTTGAACCTTCCCTCGTAAATGGAAAACGTCATCACGGTTCTGGACTCACCTGCAGGATCGCCAGAGCGAGGGCGTCATCCACCAAGATATCCGGAGGTTGGTACCGGCCAAAAAGTAGACAGATCATAAAATAATCGTAAGGAACCGAAAAGAGACAATTAGAGACAGAGACCGCAGACGATACTGGGCTGTGAACCCCCCTGCCGGAACGGGACAAAGCGGAAGCGTCACCCGACAGGAAAAGAAGTTGAGGAGGGGCGGGGACGTCACGGTTCAAAACCTGGGCGAAACGTCACCGATGGGGAAAAATCAGCGATTTTATAATCACTGCCGTGTACAGACTGAGCGGCTGAAAAGGTCCTGTTTTCCTCCTGCTCCGCGTTTCCTAGCAAAGCGACATATCCTTGTCCCGACCACGTGGTGGCGTTGTCTACTGACGGTGGAAGTAACCTAAAGGTTTAAAAAACACAACCACTAATCCGGTGTCTGTATATAGCTGCAAAGTGTTGTCGTAATAGTGTCTCGGGCTCGAAACACTCTTACGACCCACACGTCTGACTAAACGCGATAATAACAATACGCTTCGTCCGTTCATTTACCCCGAAGGGACACTGAATTATTCATTTAATTGTATCAACTAATACATTTAAATTATAACAATTTAATTTAATTGTATTTAATTTCCATCATCAAAACCAAAGCCGCCGACCGGTTTCGGTTTATCGCTATCGCCACTACGATTCCGTTAGTAATTCAGCAAGTTACTAAAGCGTGTCGGCTCCAACGTGTCATCACGATTACTGCGCTGTTACTAACTGTACTGTTACCAGACTGCTCGTCTAACTAACGGAATTTAGTATACGAAGCGCAGATTTTGAATCATCACTTTCAATTCGAATAAACATCAATTCGACGTTTATAGGTACCGCGTGTGGACGGATAAATTACCACTGTTGTTGCTACCTTCTGTTGTGTCAGTACCGTGGTACTTGTGACGGGGGGGGGGTTTAGTGAATAGAATTTCGAACTCAGGTTTATACAAAATATTATTCGTTGATGTGTTTCCACTCGCCAATTCAAACCTACGCCAGACCGGTTTCAGCTTATTAGCGTCGTCAATAGCATTGAATTAGTTAACGTTTGCTCAGTCATGTGGCGGGAAAACACTTTCACAGAAAACACTTAATTTCCAAGTCATGAACAGAGTCTAATAAAGTGTTATATAAGAATTGTAAAATCTTTTCTGCCTACAATTCCACTGTATGAAAATGATGTGAACTTAATTATTATTCACGAGTTTCGGAAAGCCCTCCTTTTCCAGCGTCTACGAAACGAAAGTTGTGACTAAAAAAACATTTTCGGCATTTCATTTGCGTAATAAACTTACCGATCGGGGGTGCCTTGAACGAGTAACCCACTGAGAAGAAGTCGAACTCCAAGTGGAACAGGCACTGAAGATGGTAAACAACGGGACACAAACAACGAAGTAAAGGAAACGGTAGCTAAAGGCGGTGTTCTGTTTGAGAGGAAGCGAGAGGCAGGCAGGTAGGCAGGGCAGGCAGGCACTCAGGCAGTGGAGCAGTCACACTATCACTAGCGGTAAGTAGCACCGGAGCGTCCCCCTCTTCACACACGCGCCCGCCCACCGACTGACGCACGCACGGCCTCCCAAAGGCCGCCACTATCGCGATTCCCGCTATCGCAGCTCACGCTTCTCCGAATCGAGAAGTTACTCACGGGAGCGGGGTGAGCGGAAACGGGTGGAAATTTACGAAATAAGCCGGAGTAATTCGCGCGCCGTTTTTCGCTTCCGACGCGTCACTGATGAGTCAATGAGGAACTTGACTATCGCTATCTCGTCATAGCGTTTCAACGCCGAGCTCATCAAAAACCCAACCTATGACGTCGCCCTTTGAAGCCAATCAATACGTGGGAGTATCTAAATGTGTGTTTTTGTATGTTTTAAGTTTTCGTATTAAATAAAGTTTAGAACAAGAGTTTAGACCTTTCTAGGGGACAGACCCGAGGTGTGTTAGTGCTGGCGAGGGGTATTGTTTATCTGTACCTAATGACCAGGGTACCATACTAGGCGCAGTGGAAGGAAGCTTCGTCACAGGAATATACCTCACTGTTCGATTTACAGAGTGCTACTGGCGAAGGTGAGAAGCCCTGGCCGTAAGTTGAGGTTATGAGGGGTTATCACAGCCGGTGATTGACGCGCCAAAGGGGTCGAGCTGGTGACCGTTTATTCGAACGCTTTTTACGGACACAATTTTGAGTTGGGACCGAAAATTGCCTTCAATTCGTACAGGGCAAAGGTTCGTAAAATCCATCAGCCGGTTGCGTTATAAACAAAAGATTGATAAACAAAAATAGAAAGATACGGCCTCAAAATACGTCAACTGTTTACTAAATACAGATATTTCCAGATAAGACCACGTCACCGGCACAAGAAACTCCTGACGAACGCCAATCAAAACGGCCGCATGAGTCAATGCCGTAAGCGAGCGTCAAATAGGGAAGCCGCGATCGAATAAATATTTTGGCCCGTCTCCAGAAAGAGTTCAATTTAATTCCAATTATAAAACCCGTACGGCCCTCTTAAATAATTCATGATCCACTGTGCGTCTCGCGCGCCCATCATTTCATAACTGTGTTTGTAAACTTCCCGGTCGAGAGGCGTATTTTCCGACACCGGCGGAGGGAATTTTTTCGGAGTTTTCCACCTCGCAACATCCCCACGAATCGATTAACAGAGGCAATTTTTCCCGAGGGTTTTTTCCGCGCCGGAAAATTTAAAACTGCAAACGATTCAGCCGGAGCGGGAAAACTCCAAGGACACTGCGAAATGTTGTTACGGAGTCTTCTATTATTGGACTATTCATTAGTAAGCGGAATTAATCTGAGCATTTTATGAATAACCCGCGATTACTCGGTAGTTATTCCCATAATGCCCCAAGAAGTGATGATAACAAACTTCGCACTATTTCAATTAAACGAGGCTTTTTTCCTTCCTCTAGAAGTAAGTATTCGTAATATCTTAAAGTTTTTTTGCGCGTATTCCCTTATTACATACCAGAAAGATTTAAAGAACATTTGATACAATTCAGGATCAAATTTCGCAAACTACAATATATCCACAAAAAAAATAAAAATCAATAGTGACCCATATTTTCCCCCTTAATGCGTTTCACCCAATTAGTATCAATTACAAATAAGCCAGTTGATGCCTACAGATCTAAAAATTCAGAAATTCTAAACAACTAACAAGTGAAGATGACGTGCAGCCAAAACCGGTCTAGAAAAAACAGTGAATCATTGTATATTATATATCTTGAATAAAGATAAGGCCCAGTTTTGTTCGATGTTTCACAGTTGGCGTGAATAATGACAGGACAGCGACGAATGTACTAACCGACAACAGTAGTAACTTCAGTGCTAACGGAACGCTAAACAGGTCTAAGTGTAGACAGAATAACTGACAGATACTGCAATATTGTATCAGTTCTGACAGTTGGATGACGATTTCAAGTTGAGAAAATGTAGGAAGTGTACAGTGACCTCCGCCGAGTTTAATGCTACGTGCTCTCAGGTGCGATACTACGCGGGCATTCCGCGAAAAGTCCCGAACCTGAAACCAAGCACGCGCGTCGGAGACAAAGGCCCACGTCGTGAGCTAATTCATGAATCATATTTGGTACTCGGGACCGATGATCGACCACGGGTGTATAACTCACTCGGGGGTGACGGTTTTTTTATGTTTTTTACTCAGAAGCAAGGGAATTTCCGGGACGGATTTTTGGATAATGGCGGAAATCCGGGCGAGCCACAGGTGAAAGCCCAACGTGTCGATCACCCTCTTCAAAACCGAATTAAAAAAATTCTTTGAACAACCCTGGATTGTCCTGTGGTAATGTAAAGTTATAAAAATGAATTAGACATTATTCTTAACTTTATCATAGACTTTAGCCCATCGGTAGAATTATAAAACCGCATATCCTAACGAAACGACGAAGCAACGGTTGGGAGCGATTAGCCTTATGGTTCCTTCCTTCTCGCTTGCTCTTGTTCGGCAATTACTACGGTAGACTGGATTCGGCCACTCTACAACGCCTTTTTCCGAGAGACAACGGCATTTCCGGGCCGGATTTTTGGATAACGGCGGAAATCCGGACGAGCCGCAGGTGAAAGCCTCGCACTAATTATCGCATAGAACCTCTAATCTCGAACTCCACTTATTGTACTTCTGTGCTCGTGAGTTTATGCGGACAAATTATTTACAGACTTCCAACAGCAAAATCGCGCGATTAAGAGCAGGATTCGTAATCTAATAAGGAAATTAATTTCGGATGAGAGCAGTGACCGAAGCAATTCCAATGTCATCATAATCTCCGATTAATAAGCAGCTTCGGTTTAATCGGTTGAAATTCGTAATTTGAACCTGCAACTGATTGTTCCTTGCTGAGGGAGCCGAATTCAGAGAAGAGAACGATTACTGCCGAACTAAAAGGTGACCGCTCAAAATGCGCATACTTTTAAATACGGAAGGCGTGTAATTGGCACGTGGCAGCAACGGCCCTATATTTATAGTCGGAAGCTATTTTTAAAATCGAATAGATCGTTTTAACACTTCCTAAAACCAGTTCCAAACCGACGATTATAAAACAAAGTGAAGACCGACCGAAAAAACGTATTATCATAGCTTGTTTACCTCTTAACACTTCGGGAGAATCTCTTAACGAAAAGCCACGGAACTGCAATTTTACCCCCACAATTTTTGCTCAGTGATATTTCTTCGTCCATATATCACCCTACACTACATGCAGAACAATTACACACCGACATAGCCCTCAGACTCCTGTAGACTCTATTAGAACAGTTAGGCGGTTTGTTCCAGAATAACTGCTTCCCAACTAAAGTGCACTGTTTTCATTACTATTGGAAGGAATTACTATTCAACGAGTTAAGGAACAGTCCTACAGTACAGCGGTTCATTGATCCTTAATCGCTCGATGTAATGGAAAATATTTTCGAATAACAGGTAGTCACTTCGATATTACAATTTTCCGACCAGCCGTCGTCGACGACCGGATTATAAATCGATCCCGACGGGGAGTAACAAGGGACCTCGAGATCGGAATAACAAATGGGAGGGAATAAATTACTGGGTTAGGAAAAAAAACACAAGTCCAACAGTGACTATTCAATTCTTAAGTGCCCTCCGCTTTTAATCAGCTCCAGAAGCAGTTCTCGACCCCGGACGTATCCTACTGAAAATACTACAAATCCGAATCGGCGGGTCGGTCGTAAAAACGGAGGAGGATGAGGATGAGGAGAAGGAGGAGGAGGAGGCCGGCGGGCTCGTAAAACCTGTTCCAATTGCTACGTCCCAAGGGCGCCGACCCCAATCAATTCCACAGACAAAAGGGATGTTCTTCGGAAACAATTTTTCGCGTGGCCGCCCACCACGTGAAAGTGATAATAAACACAGACAATAAACCATGTACGGGTCGATCTATAAAATATTGTACAGTATCAACCCACATTCTGTTATATAAAGTTGCTTACATTTTTAGAAATGGGGCTTCTCGTCAACAAAGCCTTATGTAAATAATTGCGGTTACCCATATCGAAGGAGCGAAATGCTGGAGACGCTGGCAAATCGCAAGATGGCGTCGCGGCCCATTGATGGGGCCCAGAAGGAGGTCCCCATTCACTAGGCTGGCGCAATTAGTCCGTTATTTGCAACAATGGCGGCCGGCCCCCTCGCCGCGGTTCTTAACGGTTCCGCACGTAGAACCACCTCCCCGTATACATACACACGGGTGCGGAATTTTGATTTCATCCCCGGGACCGGATGTGTGCCAGCGACGCGGTCAGAACCCGAACCGAACACGACAGGGTTCGGTATGGTTTGACTGGAAATCCAAACAGAACTACCCGTCCGGAAAACATATCCAAAATTCAGTATTCTGAAAGGAATCCTCTCACGAGTGCCCGATGTCTTAGATACTATCATCAATACGATCTGAGGAGGAGGCGGGGGGTGATAAGTTACAGAACAATACCTAGGATAAGGTGCCTAAGAAGAAAGAAAGGGACCACAATTTATAATTCAGGATTTCGATAGGCAAGCCAGTTGTAGGATTATAAAATTAAACACAATATCCTGTTACCGACGAAAGCTTTTACTTACCGCTATTTCAATAGCCCGAATCTTACCGGCACGATCGTCGTGGAAAAGAATTCAAATAAGAAACGTGATCCAATCTGAAGGCTCTCCGTTAACCCGTTCGGGACGATTATCCCGATCCAAAACGATAACTGATTCCGGTTAACGATCAATATTTTGAATTGCCTAGCCGAGTGGCAAAAAGAAGAATTAAATATTAATTTTTCAACCTCCTATTAACAACGGTTCTTCTCCACTACAGAAGTAATCAAAGACTAAGAACAATGCTAACGGACAAGTAGTACTACAATTTTGATACTTCGAATGTGCTCCCGCTCCAGCCCTCACTGGATGGTGAGGGATTACGCGGCCATTTCCTCTTGACGGCGGCGCTCGGGATTTTCAGGAATGCGATGCGAGGAGATCCTTACGAAGGATCCTTAAGGAGTTAGGGTTTTGAAACGTAAATTATTAACTTGTTAGTAAGCAATAGCTGTCTGCTGTTTCAATACGGATTTCCATCCGAAGTTGTGACCGCCGGGACTTTTGCAGATGTCGGAATTTCGATCGATCGGTAAAAGAGGATGGCGTTGTATAGAAGGAAGACAAGAAGAAGTAAGAGTGAGCTGTGGTGGAATGCAGAAGGGTCGTCGACCCCGTGGGGCTGTTTCTGATGCCCCTCCATCTATACTACCTGCCCGCTTACCTACCTACTACTTATCATCACAACCGCACGTCCCACGTCCCAGTTGTTCTCCTATTCCCATTCGAGGACAGACAATTCCAGACTGAACGGGACAGTGAAAACAGACCGGTATTCTGCCCGGGGACGAGAGACACTAACAGATGTCATATTCCAGCCGATGGGTTACGAAAGGCAGTACGTTAGTGCGATAGAATGTCGGTAATTTCATTGTCAAACAATTCCGACGGTATGTTACAGAAGACGGCGAGAGGCCGAAACCGGTTCAATCAGCGAAGACAGAAGATCGCAGAAGATCTACCGGTCTTTTGGTAGACCGGTTTCGGCTGCTCGCCTTCTTCAGTAGCCTTCCGTCAGTAGGTTGATTTACCACTTGCCATGTATCGAATTGATTATCGAATATATATTATCCCGGAGAAAACCCTACTAAGAATCTAACTCACAAACATTAACCATTAAGGAAAAATAATAATGCACACACATAAATAACACCCCATTTCAATACAATAAAATTAAAATATATGAAGCTCATAGTTGGTGACATAAATATATTTTGTGCTACATAATCTAATTAATGACAAACTTTTCGAAGTTTATAAACTTAATATTTGTATAACTTATACCCCTTTTCAATCCAATAAATATTGCATTAAAAACTTCCTCCGGTTCAAACTAATTGTATTATTAGACTATGAGGATATTTTGCAAATTACGAATTATAAAACTCGAAATTACTTTCAATATTCATATGTTACCGGCTCATCCAATTTCACCCCGCTAATTTAGCACCGCCCGAAGCTGATTTATTATCCGTTTGTTTCTCCCTTTCTTCTATTTCAAATTCCGGTCACGTCAGCCTCTCATTTCTGACGCGGACAGCTTTCACTTCATTTCAAAATAAGAAAGTATGTCACTAAGTAAACAAAGTTTTTGTTGGCGTGTCTGGTTTACAGGTCCCTGAGTACTTTGCAACATATTTTTGTTCAGTTATATCGCGCTATTCGATATTCACTGTATATTATGAAAGGAGTTTTATTGAGTTGCCGTCTATATCAAAAGGAAAGTATTCTTTACTAGTATTAATCAGAAAATGAATTCAGTACTTATAAAAGTACAGTGCAAACTACACGAAGGTTCAATTATATTTAATGTGAACAAGAACTACAACTTTTAAAAAATGCAATTTCCGTTTATTAAGCTGAAAAATTACCTTGTTAAAGTAGTAAACACTATGATCATGAATGATGAATTCATTTTAGCGTTACAGGACTGCCTATACGCAAGGCGTTACACTTACAACACAGAAGTGGAGCTGGTATCTTCAAACTCGAATTTTGAGGTTTGAAATATTAGTATAAAACATTAAATCAATTTAATGTGTTTAGGCAGGAAGGGAAATTAAAAGATATCATTTGCAAATATCTACATTTACAAGCAGATATTTAGTATAGTATTGTTAGAAAATATTAGTTACATAAGTAACAGGATGACGAATTAATTGTCTATAGATAAGAAGGATGTTTCGTCGAGTTTAGAACATGAACAAAAGAAGATTTGAAATTTCTGAAAAAATAAAAAATGTTTGAAAGTGCACGAAATAACTCTACAAGTGAAAAATGTTTTGTAACCACTTACTTTCAGTGGTTAAGGACCACCAATATTTTTCCGTACAAAACAGCTGTTATTATTCGCTGAGGTCATCTTGTTGATTCAGACAGAATAATTTATCATATCTTTGAGTGCCAAACTATCAAACGCGAAAATAGGACGGCCGAACCGCGGGGACGTTAAATACTTAAACATCCGATTCTATTTAGAGTACTGATCCCAAAGTGTTCGGAATGAAAATTACGAAACCCTTTATTTATACTCGTTAACAGTGTTTGTATAGCGCAATCATATATTAGCGGATGACGTAAAATATGTTAACACACCGTCCCGTTCGTTCATGAATTAGCCGCTTCCCGATATAAATCCCTCTGTTCAAAACTATCCCGTAACTCCAATATTTACAAAAGTGTACAAGTCAAATATTTACGAAAACTAGGAAACTGGAAATATTTACAACGTTGTCATTCCTTTAAAGTATATTTGGTAATACCATCCTTAGTACCTAAATAAAGGTGTTATTTTAGAAATAAAATGGAGGTATTACGCAAATCTCCCTGTCACGGATTATAATTTTTAAAATTTGACTTAAAAATGGGTTTTTTCTCAACGGCCCCATTTTTAGCAACGACGAAAACGATTACTACTCGAATATTGGATCGAGTATTTAGTCGGAGGAACATTGGCGCCGAATAATAATAATAATGACGCTGTGCCCCGTTTCAGGAAGTGTTAAATAATGGGGGGCGGTGACGCCGCGTAAAACGGGGTCAAGGCTGATACGCCCGACAACTGGGTCGAGCCCGTACTCCCACATCGCGTCCGATTTATAATCACAAGCCCAAATAATAATATTCCCATCGAAAAGAGTCACCAATATAATGACGGGCTTAAAATCTGAAAACAAAAAGGAAAACGCGCTAGCCCGAAGGGAAACTGTAAAGGAAAAATTTCACTTGTAACTAGGAAATCTGTTGAAAATTTCAATTCAAAGAAAATTCTCTGCGTCTACGGCTAAACTACTAACGACTAAACTACGACAGATACCAATCTTCGGCAACTCAGGAATTCCCGCTCAATTACACCTTTTCCCCGAGCCAAATCTCAATATAACTTTATATTTGAGCGTAATCGGAGAGGAAAACCCAAAGGAACATGAGGAGGGGGGTTAATGGCGTAAACCAGATTCGGCGAACCGAAATTTCCTTTAATTGCAAATTTCGACTGATTAAACGCTCCGGAATACGCATTAATTAAGTAGGGTTATAATTGAGTAGGAACCTTACGATGCTCAGAGAGGTTATAACGCAGGGCCTTCAGCCACCAGGGGTCCCTAATTTTAATATTCATGTCGGCGGTTATTTTGAAATAATTTTCGTCGATCGGATGGCGAATTAATTTTTCAACTAGCCCTCTCTCATATGAGAGCTTTTAGCGCTTGCTGCTTGGGAACTTCTTGGTCCTACTTTCTCCTGGGACCTTACATGATCCTGGCAACAAAGACATGTAAAACAACTTGATTTGGGCGCCCGGCTCTAAAATACTCGACTTCGTCACGGACTTCTCTGTCCGCTGGAATTTTAATATATTAAATCGTCGATCAAAGGGACGTGGCCGTTGCAACAGATGAACCATACGTCGCGTATGGTGGCGAATCAAAGCGGTGACACTACAATATCCCGAGAATAAATACTCTCCGGAGAGAGTAAATTATAGTACTCGGTTTGTTCCGACTGAAGGTTACAATCGGTCCCGACAACAATGGCCGCACTCTCACAAGGGAGTGACCCGAAGAACCCGTGTACTTAAGTACAAAGAGGCCTGAGCAACCGCCACAGAGGTCGTCAGGTGGAGAGAGAGAGAGAGAGAGCATATGGCACAACAATGGCCCAATTCTAACAATGGTGCAACAGTGTTACACCAGGGGAGGAATCGTCTCGAAGGCTACTACCGGCGTCGGAGCTGTGCGTACGTGATCGAGTGTGCGTTCCTACACCGCCCCGAAAGGAAAGCCGAAGGATACACTTGGAAGCAGGTGGGGCTTTCGGGGCACCTGGCAGCCTACCACCTGCCCGCTACTACCACAACACGCATCTGTCTTACACCTGTAATTACTTAAGTTGTACGTATGTGAGTGGCCGTCTCGCTCCAAGCCTGTAAAACGGGGGGAGGGGGGGACGACACCCGATTGCCGGGGATCCTGACATTGCCGTGAAACAGTTTCGTCTAGGAGTATATTCTGAAAATTTCCCTCTTCTCGCTCCTGAAGGAACATTATATGGGCACAGAAATTGTGATGACTTTATTCCAGTCCCCCACGTCCAAAGATATGCAACAGCTAACGATCGATGCAACAGCTCGACTGTTGGCAAATATTTATTTCCTTTTTAAATAGGCATTTTAAGACCGGCATCTTCCGTAGATTTCCGTTCATATATTGATGAGTCACTCAGGTATTTACCGTCTAGCAAAAGAACAAACAACAGGACGGAAAGGGAGGATCACAAAACCCTGGTATTTATTTTATATATCCATGACAACACTTCACCCTCCTATATTCTTCTTTCTTTACAATAGATCTAGTATTTACAGTTTATCTATAAACCGTATATAGCGGTTTCATTATATCCGCATCTTGTAGTTTGATAAGAAGCAGTTAGAGAGGAACTCAGAAGTGATGCGATTGAGGTCCCTAGATTAGTTACATCAATTAAATCATTATCGGAATCATAATGCATTCAGTCCTCTTCGAGTTTCCGAGTCCACCTCGTTAATTAGCTACAAATTCTAATTGATTAAAAATTCAAAATTAATCGATGTCCACTGTCGGGCGGTACTCCGGGACTTCACCGAGCTATCGAGTTAATAAATGATGTACAAACTAGGGGGAGGTTGGCACCCTCGATGCCTGTGGGGTGCTCAATGCCTCCCTGTGAAAGCTTTATTTGTCGACTGCTAACAGGCAACTCAACTACTGCAATATTCCCAGACCGAATATGTATAAGGTATTTACTGCATCGACTGGTTAGCATTGTTGTCGTATTCTCCTAATAAAGATGAACAAAGTTGTATATCAAATATACAAAACAGAAGATATGTGTGGAGTGAAATTTCTTATGTTTTTATACTGGTAATTTAAAGTCAAATTAAAGTCTTTGAAGAACAATTTATATCGAATAAAATGCCTTCTAATCTTAAACAATTTTATTAAAAATTCAATAACGGACATTATCGGTCTGGGGTAACTAAAATATGAAACAAACTTCTGCGAAGTGATTTTTTCTAAAGATCTGTCGAAAACAGCATCAATCGTGGTACCCAATCCTGTAGGTGAAATATTTTTATCGCTAGTGTCTTGAAGAAAAATTTGAAGAAATGTTTGTCGCTTGCAAATTGTTGGTGGCCTCCGTAAAAAGAAGTTTCGAAAATTTCGAAAACCACCATTTTTTTTTTAATTTAGGATATGGTTTGCTCACTCGATACAGTGAACGAACAATCAATGAGGCGGAGGTTATTCCGATTGGATGATTGAAATAAACAAACGGAGGCTATTAGAGAGCCAAAACGGCGTGCTTTATAATTCTGATTAAAGCCGGGACATTGGCCGGCGGGCGAATAAAGTGCAATAATTGAGAACACTCTCGCCGTTTCTGGTCCCAACCCCCCACCCCCCTTCACTCGGTTCGGTTATCGATTTGAGAGGGTGGGAACCCTCCACCCTGAAAGGGGAGTGAGAGAGGAGAGAGAGAGGGAGAGAGAGAGAGAGAGAGAGAGAGAGAGAGAGAGAGAGCGAAACGGATCCCCACAACGCCAAATCGATTTTGGGCCAAGCAAAAACTCCCCCTCCCCCCCCACCACATCAAAAGCCGAAATTGCGGCTTGAGTCTGGGAACCCTCGCGTTGTGTCCGATGAATAATATTCGGAACACCTTTTGAGTGGCATGAACAGGTCGACTGCCGTGCAAATTTATGAGAAAATTTCCTTCCTGTTATACCGACGGCATTTCCGAGATTGAAACTTACTCCAATTTACTCCAAATACCAAGTGTTTCCATCCAGTTAAAAATCTATATTCGAGAATCGTACGAGGTATGTTGTATCTAATCGTAAAATAAGCATGTTTAGAGACATGCATTCGGTTGAAAATTATTTCTTCTTTTTTAAATATTTTTTCTGTACTAAGTCATTAATATATAAGCTCCTTGTTACTATAGAACAATCGGTATTTTATCAATCGGTAAGGTGAAGTATTGTCATCCAAACTGTTCCTTTGTTTTCAAACAAGGTATTACGCAAAACAAAAGATTTCGCCAACAGCTAAAGTATGGTGGGATTAATTCTTAAGGGGAAGGTTAAAACGCAATGTCCTAAAAATTACAGATTATTAAATTTGGCAGAAAAGGAATGAAATCGACAGATGTTACAAAGTATTGAGAGTTTCTGCAACTATAAACTGCAAGCGGCGTCCTGCAAAACTTTCCCTACCCGGCTTGCAAAACGTTCGCCTTCAAATGAACTTTTCGAATCCTTAACTTCCAATTTGAGATTACACGATTTAATGATAAGACAATCTAACCTGAGGTAGACCTTAGTTACACCTTGAGCCTCATCCCGACGTGCAGACTGTGTCAATAAATAACATGCATCCTTACCTGAAACAAAAATAAAAACGTTTTGAAATTATCGCAAAGCAAAAATACACAATAGAAAGAGAGCACAACATTTAATATCATTACTTAAATCTTTCATAATCTGTTTTCTGTACCCGAATTTTCATCTATCCCAAACATTTCTTAACTAACTAATTAATTATTTAATGGTAATTAATTTTCGCATATGACGGATATGGTATTAGCAGATCTATAACATCTATAGGACTAGACTTAGCGCTCAATGGACTAGAGAACTAATTCAAAATAAGCTGCTTGGTATATTAAAAAATTAGCCAATAAAAATTCCCGTGTGTTATAACCATTACTTATTGTTATAAGAACATTTAAGTACGTTATCATTGTTTTCGTAATGATAATTAAAGTAAAAATTTCCCTTTATAGGGGAGGGGTGGTAGAATTCAACTACTGTACACATTCAATCGGTACTCAACTATAAAAGGTGTAAGCTTCAAATTTTTGACTGAAAGAACATTACTTCGATATAGCTTTCAGTGTCTGAATAATTTAAATTTGAATTTACCTCGATATATAACTCCGGACTGGAAACTATGTTTGCGCGCTAAATATGTTTAACGTTGGGATAGGGAGTGGGGGTGCTAAGACCGCTTTTCAGAAATAACCGCCATTGAAATATTGAATGGGGGATTATTTCTGTCGAGAGAAGTCAAGAGAAGCCGAATTAAAAAGAAAAGAAAAAAGATCATCCTTTCCGGTGGCCTCGGCGTATTATTCAAAATTCGACGAGCCAAAAAGGAAACGGAGACAGAAAACACTGGCCACACTGAGAACAATGTGTTGTTCTCCTCCACTTCCTCCGTCCCACAACAACTCAACCACCAATTAGCAAACCGTTTCCTCGAGTTCGTTATTTTCGCCCGTGTCTCGCTTGAAAGGACGCGTCTCGACAGGGCGATATAACGACTTAAGGCGGACAAGTTAAAAATGCCTAAAGAAATTGAGTCGGAAGCGCAATTTACAAGGGACGCAAATTTATTTTCATAGCGGTAGTGGTAAAATGTTGACACAAATTTTATTGTTTTAATTTTGCCTAGCTTCGGTCGCACATTAAACCTCTCTTCTAATGTATAATTGGGACTGGGGTAGGGCGCTTTGCTTAGGGAGGTGGAAAAGTATCCCTAACGAACATTCCGACGGCATGAATGAACCCACTATAGGGTGGGGTTTTAGAACCAGTCGTCTGGGCGGTATTGAGATCGAAGCATTCACAGATGAGGACGAGAAGAGAGAACGAACTAAACTCACTGCATACATATTTGTTTCTATTGTACAACAATTTCTAGCGCCCTCGTCACAACCATGTTTATTATTAATTTAGAGTACCCTCGAGGCTCGTCGATTGCGTTGTGCCTGTTAGGGTACTTAAGGGTACGAAGAGTACCCTGAATCGGTCCGGTGATACCATTCATAAACCCGCCTTGACAGAAAACTTCCTTGAAGAAATGTATTACAACTTGCAAGTCCAACAAGAGTTTACATTGTATTAGGCGAAAAACGCAGGCAGGAAAGAAAAGTCTTAAACACAGAAATATGAAACATCGAGAGAGAACTATGAAGGAACATGGTACGAAAATGGGGGCAGCAAAGATTTGGGAATACGAGAATCAAAATGTAAAAGAGGCTTACTCTTGGGAAGCCTTTTCTTGTAATCCCTCGACCTGTTGTCTTTCTCAGGATATTGTCGAGCGCTGTATAAAATACAAACAAACAAGATGTTTAAATGGTCACCAATTGCTTACGGTAGGATAGCGTAATGTTGCGGGAAGGACCTCGGTTGGCAGGGGTTAGGGTTTTTTTTCGTAAGGGAGTTTATCCTTTCCCTCTGGTGTCCTGTTGGGACTCTTAGTTCCGTCACCAGGGTCGGACACTGCACGGTCCGCGGTTGAATAAAAGAGAAACTCCGGCCCGAAGGGACGAACGAGCGTATGTAATACAGTTTGGCGAATACATAGGATAGCAGGTGCCGGCCCCCCTGCCCCACGTCGGGGAAGTCGAATGCACCTGTCCGCCAGAAGCTCACCCACACACTACACTCATCTCACTCATCGACATCCTCCCCGGGACACATCTGCCCACTCGCCGTTTCATCATCGGCCGACAAAGAAAACAAATACCGCCGGTAATGTAAAAATTCCCCCCCTCCCCACCCACCAAAAAAGAAGAGGAGAATTATTAATCCTTTTTGATCGCACGGACAGCTGTCGAAGCCGACTACAGAAACGGTAAGGTGTAATTAAAGAGGAAGCGGAATTTACATAGCCCGGCTAGAGAGAAGATGGAAGCAATAAAATAAAGTAAATACGAGCGTTTATCCGAGGCATGTTTCTGTTATCCGCGCGCCTCCAGCCACCTGGACACCTTACTCGTCCGTTTCTTCATTCCTTCTTTTTTTTCCAAGTATAAAATACAGCCGATGTTAAAGTAGCAATAGTCACAAATAGAGCGCAATGTGTTTAAATTTATTTTCCCGGTTTAAATCATCGAGGCCACTTAAAGACACTTTAAGGAACTATCGGCAGTAAGTAGGGTTCGGACCAAAGGATTGGGATAGTGTGTAATTCTTGAGTGGAAATTGTCCTACTTTTTTTAAGGCAAGGATGCACCGAATTTACTACTGGGACTATGTTGGGTTTTGAATATAATGATTCTTGTGACCTGTTTGCCTCCACACGCCGGGTTGGTCTTTCACTAGAATGGTTCCCACAGGACAACCAGTAATGAGTTTTTGACACTTTGGTAAGTAAAGTCTAGCAAACGAAGCGGGCGTTGAGTTGAGAGATATTCCAAACCGCCTTAACAATTAACGGTAATTCATTTTCAGACAGGTCTGGATATTCGGGAGGGGTTCGAACCCGGTCATTACGAGGGCTGCGGTCGGACCCTCGGTCAACCCAAAACTCGGCGTGGTGGTCGAAAAACTTTTCGTTTTCGTTCTTTTATTTTTGTCCCTGTGGTCTTTTTCAATTTTCGAAGCACGCCAACTCGGACCCCCACGGGTACATGACCAACGCAATCGATACCGG
The DNA here is from genome assembly GCA_019843655.1 of Lethocerus indicus. Taxonomy (NCBI): domain Eukaryota; kingdom Metazoa; phylum Arthropoda; class Insecta; order Hemiptera; family Belostomatidae; genus Lethocerus; species Lethocerus indicus. Next base: position 847,474 of record JACDQD010000012.1, read on the forward strand.
CTATCACGAACCTTTCTTTTGACATTATTAACGAACTTATCTGATGGAGATGGATATCGGCTGGGAATGTCCCCGTTTCCTGTATTTGCTAACCCACATATTTTACCGGAACACGCCTTTCTGGCGGGCACAAGAAAAAAAATGTTAGAAAAAACGCGTACTTTTCATAAAAAGAAAGCTGAGAAAGCCGGTTCCGGTTGTAAAAATATAGTTACTGAAAGTATGCTCGGTTTACACGACCTACATATATATACAGCTCATACAAAATAAGTTTACAGTCAGATCTGAATTGTGTGAAACCATCGCACGTTATAATAAATACGATGGGCGACTTGAATCCCTCTTCCTCTACCACACTACGGTGGCAGGAAGAGGTCTCTGAACAGCTCCAGTATTTGTCTCAAGATCTGTTCTAATCATTACACGTCCTGCTTAATAAGGCCAAGTATATCACCGAAAATGATTGCTGGTAAGGAGGATATTGCCGAGGAGGAGTAGGCCTTACAAAGTAATCATTAATTTAACAGTACAGTTGAAGCAAACAGAGTCTAATTTTAGCGATTTATTAGAATTATCATATATTACAAATATTTTTAACGAATTAAAACCCCCAGGTTTTAATTTTAAACGCTTTTTTTCGCGCTATAAATTCCGGAAAAAGAAACAATTTCGGTCAAGTGGTCTGGCGTAAAAGGGGTAGATCGCGCCGTCTCCGCTTACCGCCATTTCCGTAATTATATAAATGGAAGACACAGAGAGAATTAAAAAGGACAAAAACGGGGCGAGAAATAAAACTAGCTCTCGGAACGGGGAGGAAAAAATTAAACGGTTCCGCTTAATTAAGCCGTCGGAAAAAAGGCGTTTATTCAACGTTGTGTTTTTTTTATTTCAGGGTTTTGTTATTTCGGGGTTTTTGAATGAAAGCGTGTGCCGGAGACAGAAGAGGACCGTGGGCCGCGATCGATAGCCGCCCCCCTTCCAGGGTTAACGCCGCCTCCGAGGAGGGTTCACTGCACTCGGGCAACTGTTGATAGTAGTAACACCGTTCCTCCACCACGCGCGCCCATCCACTCACAGATACCATCGGACTGTCTAGTTTTACACCCCCATTTCGGGCGGTTATAACTCTGTTCGAAACCGATTGCGTCTAGAGGGGCGGAGGGGGAGGGGGTCGGGCCCGCCCTACACCTGTCTAAGTGTCGCCCCGACTGGCTGTAAATATCAATATTAAACCAAGAGATTTATAGTGGGCGTAAACTCACGACGTTTGCTGTTTAACCTAGACCGGTTTAACCGACATAAGTGCAACAGTATCAGTGACGGGGAGCTGTTGACGATGGAAACAGATCTTGGTGCCAATAAACTAGGGGTTCCTAACTATGGGAGCGAAATAGCACTCTAGGAGAATTTGAAAGTTTCTAGGGCTTACACGACTGATAATTTGTTGTAATATTTTTTCTTTCCCATATGTATCACTTTTAATTTTAAAAAACTATTAACTTATATTGTTAAATAAACTACCACTTCAAGGCAGGCGTTACTGTGGTAATTATGCGAACGAAGAGAACCTCAAGCGCGAAATATTTCATACTTCATCAATATTTCATTCACCCTTTTGATCATGACCGGTTTCGACTTCTCATCTTCAATAACATTCCGTTATTAAAATAGCGAAGGGTCATGAAACTTACCCATAGTATTTATAGTTGATATATAAACATCCGTAAAGAGATCAAAATTCTTCGGTATCGAAGAAGCCGACGTAATATCTGCCAGTTCAGTCCTTCAACAGGCGGGAATTTTCCCCCAATTGGATAATTTCCGAGATGTTACTGATACTTCCGGTAAGATCGCGTAATGTTCCGGGATGTTTTTGGTGTTTGATGAGGGTCCGACCGAAGAGTAGACCAACATGGGGGTGCTGTATATACCTGGAGGTATATGTACCTCCGGAAGCCAGTTGCGGAAACCTTCGCCCATTTCAACTTGGGAGATATTTCAAACCGAGATATACAAATGTCGGTTCCCACAGATTTCAATCCTTTCCTTTCAAGCAAGCCCCGGAGAGGAATTATTCGGCTTCCTCCATTTGGCATTCGGAACGTCTCCCCCCCAGGATCTCATAAGCCCCGGCGACAATACGAAGCCCGGGGATGGGCGAACAATAAATTATCGCAAAAGTGAATAACGAGCCGAGGCGGCCCATTTAGTATGCATCACGGATGCAGGGTCACAATCGGAGGGAGGGAGGGGGGGGTCGACCAGTTGTCGCCGGGCACTTTATTAGCAACAGATAGAGAGGGCCGATGCAGCTGTGCCCGAGGCCACCCCAACCGACATAATGCCGAGAGCTTTCAACCCTTCCCGGGCCGCCGTAAAACGAGGGGAGAGCGAGCGCGGAGGCTTCAAAATAGAATCCGAACACTCGTCAAATGAGTCAGCTACGGCTCGTAAAACGCGTCCACATTATACCTCACCAAAGGATACTAAAAAGGATTTGGTTCCTATGTTACCATCTGTAGTTGCCTCTGTACATTATTCTGTTGTTTCTGTTCACTACCGGTTTTTGTTCATTATTTTTCTTGTTTATTACGCCTTCTTCTTACGTACATTTCATGGCTCTTTGTCGTTAAGTCCAGCGCTAAGTCTCGCACGATATTCTGTCCCATTTTACCGGTTTCGAAATCTCCCCAGACATTATTGTGCGTCAAACAAGGTTCATTGTTGTGTTAAAATTATATTCGAAAATGTTTTTAAAATGTAAACAAAATTCACGTAAAAGTAACGCAATATTACAACTCTGATCTGACAGGGTATATCTTATTCTATCCTTAACTTGAGGCAACGTTTTCGAATAGAATAAATTAATATTTTACATAATTATTTTAGTAATTATCATTTATTCAGCCGGTATGTCGCGCTGATAGAACGCTCAGTACACGCCTTTTGATGTAATTGCACCGAAGATCAGGACAGTAAGAGGGCTCCTTGTATCTTAATCGAGCACTTTCTCAGAATACACTTTCATCAGTCGTTCTGGAATGCAGGCGGAGATTCGTATTGAATAGGAAAGCGTATTGCTCGGGCGGAGGGCAACGCGATCTCCGGATAAATCGACCTCGCAATACGAGCGATGATGTAATCGATTCTGTCCGTATTATCTGCTGACTATCGCAGTAGCGATAGTTTCTAGGGAACAATAATTAGCTGTCTCGGATGGCCGAGTCTTCGGTTTCATCGAACAGCGCGAATCTCTGCCTCATCATGTTACAAATATTAATAACGCGAAGAGAGTCTAAAGTAATTTATCTTATACCAGCCGCAAATAACTCCTTGTTTATATGTTATAATTAATTCTGTGTCGGGCCCGGTTCATTATTAATAAATACTTAAATATCACTTAGAATTAGTAATTAGAATAAGGTCGCCGAATAATTTCTACACTAGCGTACGGGTCTCTAACAGCTGATCCGAGCGCCGTTACCCGACGAATCCACCTGACCCGCATGACACGCCACGCCATCATTTTCATTTCGCCATTTCAGTGGGAAGGGCAGCGAGCGTCGCATGCAAATTTAATAACGCCCGGCAGCGTTTAAATCGTTCGAGCGGAGAATAAGTTTCGAGGCGGGTACACCTGCTGGGAAGGGGCAGGTAGGCCACAACGGCCTGTTTGCATTCCGATAAGCCTCTTTTTATCGGGGGTAGATAAACTAATTTTAACACCCCCCCATCGGAACGTTTCACGACCGCGTTTTCCTCAACCGCCCTGCTTATTATCCGAATGCTGATACAGGCACATTTGAGTAGAAAGGACAGGGAGAAATATAAATTAATTAGGGGGGAAAACGAAAGTTATTTTGAGACTGTCAGTAGCATTACATGATTTCAGAATTTTTTATTGCTGTCACTGTAAGTTTAGACTTTTCCGGTCGTCCCGCAATAGCGAAGAGGAATTTTGTTTAAAACTGGTGACAGATCAGAAATAAGTTTACTACGATAAAAGTGAGCGGCTTCGTACTGTTGAATGAACACTCTAATTGTCAAGTGGATATGTGTAGTTGGAAAATCGGATGACCGAAGATTTTCCCACACCTTGTCTTCCTCCGACTAGTACCGATAACTGTTATCAGTGGCTTCGATGACTACAACCCCAAAAATGGCTTTGACTTCGTGTCTTCATTAGTCCACCTTCACATTCCTCGTCTTTTCCTCATCCGGGGTTGCTCGTGATATCGGTTGGTTCCCGTTTCCGCTGGGCGATGACTCGGCAGTTCGTCGGCGGGCCGTGCACACGAAGGGAGTGAGGGAAGGAGGGAGTGAGAGAGGGCGATAGGGACCTTGGCCCGACAGTTGCCGGGAAGGGACGTTGCCATGACGACCGGGCTAAGGAAACGGGAGCGATCGATCCCCCACGCGGCATTCTCGACCGCCCGTGGCCCTACCATTGACCTCGCAAACATTTGTCTATTTTAGTACACGGCCTCAATTATACCGCCTCAACAGTACTTCCTAATCCAAAAATACTCCCGGCAATACAGGGCGTAGCTTCCATAACGAAGAGCCGATTAAACTTCTATTTTATTTCTTCGTCGCTTATATAAAAGCTTTAGTCTCCTATCACTATCCATTGTTAAAACTAACTACAAACGTCCATCGCATACGGGTAGATTCGAACAACCGCCCTCCGGGTTTAAACTTAAATCGATTCTCTCTATAATTCGTTTCTCAGAATAATGTAACATTTTGGTGGAATAATAAACTTTTTTAGGGTTTTACGGCCTCCACCCAGACCGAAAATGAGACATAAGTTGGGCAAAAAAATAGGACACAGGCGAGGGAGAACGCGTATAATAACTTAAAATAAAAATGCACACTACCTTTCTCTCTCTGTAATTCCCTGTTTAAATTTATACCTAAAAAACTCAATATGATATGCGTATGTACTGCGTGGTCGTCCGGAGTGGTGGCGGGTGGGTGACAAGAGCGAAAAATGGAGTCGGGAAAAAAAACTCTCAATTAAAGGCTGTCGTAAAACTGAAGAATCGCCGTCCGTTCGGGCGGAAGAATGTTTCATTTTAGATACCTCCCCTCCCCCCACCCTAAGGTACTTTACGACCCACTCCACCCTCTGGTCCATACTCGGGTTCCAGCCCACCGCAAAGCTCCCTTAAAGTGCACCCTTTTACATAATTTGCAAGCCATTAAACCAATCGAGCTTTTGAAATTAGCCTTATTCATTTTAAGAGGTCTCCACATCTCACGCGGTTTCTCGTGTGTCGGAAATAGCGTAAATCTTTTTTTAATTACCATTATTTTTTTCGGGGTCGCTCGACAGCAATTTCGATGTAAGAAGCGATTAGAACAGAATCTATTAACACTAACGACGATGGAGAGAAGTAGAAAACCTGAGCATTGTCGAAATAGGTGAGTGACATGGCAATCCTTAAGAAAAACCTGTTTAAACATATTTCCATAAACTTAGGTTATTATCAGTTTCACATATGTGATAGTTAATTTCTCAGTATTGTTTGAATTTATATCAACCTTAAACCTTTCTTGAAGATTTAAAGGGGCATCAATAAACTCATAATAAGGGTTATACAACGTCCAGGAACAATAAAAAGTTTCCGAGTTCATCTCGTCTCGGTGAAACCGTTTCCGCAGCTCCAATTTCACTGGGGATTCCAATCGGGGGGGGGAGGAACGAAATTCGCATTTCGGCAGGTCAACAACCTTCACGAAAGTCGAACTTTTCTTCGAAGAGAGAGACAACACGATTTACACTAAGCCTCATCCCCCTGAAGTTCCTTCCCTAAGCCTACTTTCCCAATCCGAAGTAAGTTCCGAACATTCGGTTACAGGATTTGTCTCTCTGGAGATGCTATCTTTTATTTTATAGAGTCTGTTTTGAGTCTGTCGTGTCCCAATCATTTAGGGACATTATTATTGACGTTTCCATTAATTATCTCGTCGATTGTGTGGTCGGTTTCCGAGCGGACAGTTAAGATCGTGGAAGGGGGAGCCGGCTGTTAAATGGCCGCGGCCGATGACCGCTGCTCCCCCAACGACCCCCCTCCGCCAAAGACCGGTTACCCGAGTCCGCGCCGGGCAAAGAAAACAGGCAAAAACTCACAATACCACAACACAGACCGAGAGGCCACAACATATGCTCGCCACGAGCTCTTCAACCGGAGTAATCCGGCCGTGGACCGAAGACAACTCTGTTCCGAGAGCTTGAAATATCACTACAAGAGTTCAGTGTCCCAACACGTTTGTAATGGACAATGTACGGGTCTATATTGGGGTGAAACCAGGAGGAGACGGCCGTACTTATACACAGTCGTCCTTTATATAAGTAGCACGTTATGACAGAAATGCTACTGGCTATGGGAGGAGCCAGAACCGATCTGATATAGTACCAAATAACCGAATAGAGACGGGATAGTGTTGATAATTTAAAGGGCTCCGGTTTCGAAACCTTTCTGCCGTAAAAACATGGGGGGGGGGAGTTTGTCTGAATTATATTACCTTTAAAATTTACTTCAACGAAGTTATTAGTAGTTAATTTTTTAGTTGTATATCTTGATTTTCTGTTCAGTGATAGCGCGTTTCTCACAAACAACTCACGGACCGATTATTTCGTATGTATAATATATGCGGTAACGTTAAAACATCCAAGTAGAGACGGCAATGAGACAGCAGACGGTACATAGACAGGGGGGAATGAGAGAGAGAGAGAGAGGGGTCTAAATTTAGCCGGTGCTGTCTTTTTTCTCCTTCTCTCTCCCTCTCTCTCTCTCTCTTCTGGCATCGCTTAATAGAATCATATTGAAGGCATTTAAAAGGAGAATGCTCTCGGTCGGCTTTAACAAACGACTTCCGACGACTCAAGGACAGACGTCGCGGCTACAACTGCTACTACGGCAGGCTTTGGACGATTACTCGGCGTCATTAATCAGATGTTTTTACAACCGGTTGGCGATATGAACCTCGGAACTGGACGCAGCTTAGACTGCCTGTTCAATTAACAACGCCTCATTTACGTTAAGCGTATGAGATAAATAAATTCCCTTATGTTCAGATCATATCATGAAGGTTACAATTTTTTCAAATTAAACTCAACTGGTTAATACATTTCTTAATGTTGTTTATTTATATTTATTAGGTACTTCAATAACTGCGGTATCCGCTTCGTTAATCAGATATTTTAAATTAAGCCGAAATTAACAGTTTTTCTTTAACTTTTTGTAACCCCGAATTAAACATTTATATTTCCGAAACTCATCATTATTATTATTCGTAGTTATAATTGTTTTTATAACGCTTACAATACTGTGGACACCAGTGTTCCATTGGCGCAATAGGCAATATCCTGAATTATCCTTGAACCGGTGTTACTGGTACTTAGAACTGAGCGTCGAATCAAAGCGTGGAAGAAGCGAGAGGCGGAGGACGTTTACCTTTTGAGTTCTCCGCTCAAGGTAAAAGTGAAACCGTGCCAATACCCTCGGCAAGAGGCTCATTACCGAAAGGTATTCAGTCGGGCCACGAACGAACTTTCAGCGGCCCGTCACAAAAATTTGGCGTTTCTCCGTCTCTTTAAGAGAGGCGGAAAAATAATTTCCACTTTACTTCACCTTTCGCTTTTCGGCTAACGGCCACGGAGGAAAATATTACACAAATAGCGTCACTGCGTTATGGGAAACGCTTTTGTTGCTGTGTCAAAATAAAAACAAAAGAAAGTGACGCCTTAAAGTACCTACATTTAGTCCTCCTTAAGTTCTCGCGTTCACTGATCGTGATAAATGCGTAATAGTGACAACCTGTAGGCATCTCACTATATTAGATGCGGCAGGCTACTAAAAGCTGGTCATAAAAGCATAAAAAACAAACCAAATGATACAGAAAATAAACTAATCCGACTGCGAGAGGCATTGTAACCTGGTCTTTTAGAGGCGGATCGCCGGATCAACATTAATATGCATGTACACGCTCGGGCAGATCGGCTCTTAATTAAAAGCCCAGACGCCAGTTCGAAGTCGGACTTCGATCGGGCTTTGAAGTCACGTCCGGCACGGAAAGGGAGAAAGGGCGTTGAGCGCAGGATGCGGAAAATTAGGCAAAAATGGAAAGCCGGATACAGTTTTTCCCTATCCGATATCGGGCTGCGGCGGCGGATCCGTACGCGCGGGGCGGGGGAAAGATCATGGCCGCTTTTTGCGAGAAAAAAATCCAGAAAAAAACCGGGCAGAATATTTTAAAAGCCGCCAACCTCGCCGAGTGGGAGAGTCTGTCGACCTTGTAAACCAGCCGTGCGTAGGTTCATTGAACGAACCGCTCGCTCCTCCTCCGGCCCCCTCACCTAATTACATGCCCGACCTCTTAACACAACCCAACATCCCTCAAACGATACACCAACAATCAAATTATTTATCTAACAGGCGGTTTTAATAATGTACAAAACAAAAAAAAATTGGTTCGACTTTACAATAATAGTGTAAATTTCGTGGAGTTTATGAAATCCTCTTCCTCACTTATGTTTATACATTACTTACGCGCAATAACCGGTTATGTTACGTTGATTTATTGGATTTATAATGATCAGAACTTAGTGATTAGTGATCATTTTGTTGTATGTACTGTTCGAATATTTTCTTTTGTCCTTTATAAAATTGTCAGATGTTGGGGCCTTGGCTCGTCTAGTAGCCGTGGGGAAGTGTACAAGCCCTTCACGAGTACAACTTGTATTTCTCCTGTTCTCTCGATATAAAGTGCAGAAATAAAGCCTCCAGTAGGTATATTAGTTATCTAATCGCAAGTAGATGTTTCAGCCAAACCAGTTGAGTAAAGCGAGAATTGCCAAATATCGTCACGTGCAGAGAATTGAGATCGGTTAATGCAGACATTGGGAGAGGAGTTTCAAACTGAAGGGTCATTGTCCATTTATTTGTCTGTCACTGGGTACACACAAGAGTACAAAACAAGGAATATGCACTAACCCATCCATACGATAGCTTACGAATTACATGCAAATAGGTAATAGTAGTGTAGGCTTAATTGGACTTCATAACCTGGTAAGAGTAAAAATTATGCCAGCAGTTTCATCGAACTGGTGGGCAGTGGGCCGAATGAGGATAATTTATATGCCTCTTTATTTATTCTCACGCTCTGGGAATCGGCGTCAGGATCCGTTTTTATCGCAGTCGAATACGCTTTCGTTTTTATATATTTTTTTCCGCTAAAAACCCATTCCGGACAAATTAGATCTATCACCCCTTTACGCTTCTGGATTTTTTTTGTTCAGCGATTCGCACGAACTGTGCGATATTCGTTTCCTCGCATAAAGCGCGGCTGTGGACTACAAATTTTCCATATGCGATTCAACCCCGTAGGCGGGTCAGTAGGAAAAACCGAATCCACAGAGGTCTACAAGTAACATTCTTTATTTCACCTTTCGGTGAAACATCGGCGCCATTAAAACAATAACAGACCGCGACACGGTTGCCAAACGGTAAATAATTAAAATGCAGATTTACTTCTGAAAAACGCCAGCGCGATAACACCGGTCATTTTAAACGAGGAAACTCTCCGAATACCGGGAAGAGGCGCTCGGGCCGGAGATAAGGGCGAGGATTTATCATTTAAACGCACAGCGTGTGTACCCTCCTTATCGGCCTCGCCGCCGTTAAATATAGACCGAATGCGACCGTTTTTATTAAATAAATAAACACACAGCGCCGCCGGTAAAATGTAAAAATATCCCCGAAGTAAAATTTCAATCCTCTATAGAACTATAAAAGACGAGTTTATTAAATAGGTATTACTTAGTTATATGAAAGGATCAAAGGAAGACTGGGCCGATAGCCTTCAGCTCTGTAGGCCGATGCTGCGTCCTTGTAAGGACAAGTAATACGGATTTATGTACATATATGGATTACCGCATGGCCGGTAGCTTCGCACGGATTATACATTGTTATACAATTTTTATGTACCGTCGTACATTATGCTAATCTCAGTCTCAGCCCGTTTCGTACCGCGCCGGACTTGGAGTTTTGGCACGGTAACTTTCCAGTTTACCATAACAACATTAGGGAAATCATCCCCACAAAAAATCATCATTATTGAAAATCATTCCAAAATCACCAATCTGGATGCTTAAAAATGGTACCCTGAAGATCCCGGAATTAGAATTCACTACCAGTTTTTGCTACTGCTAACAGTAATTTACGTCATTCGTACGATCAGTGAGAAATGTTAGTGAACTTGGAAAGGCGAAGGACATTGTACAGGAATCGTACTCCACGCCGAGGGCTTTAAACCCGGGGTCCGACGACTCGTAATAAATTACGAGGACATATGTAAGTGTCGTAAATCAAAGAAGAATAGAAACGTAAGAAAAAGAAGCGTAAGTAACCCCCGTGTTAGGATAGTCGAAGGGAATATTTACAGCCCCCAATAACGCTTCCGTTCCCCTTTTTTTTCAAGCACCTTCGGCATTACGGTATATCACCCTCCGAGGCTCGTAAAACGTCATCGTAAACGGGTGCAATTAAACCATAAATATTCGGGATTGTCGCTCGGCCGTCGGACTTCTGTAGGATAGGGCGCGTAAAAAAGGTACGAAGGAGGTCCATTAAATCAATCAATTGCTCGTGTATCAAAAAGCGAGCCGAATCGCTTGAAATATAGCACCGAAGACAGGGAGTTATTGTACACAAAACGTTTTACAGGTTGTAGATAAAAAAATTGTGTGACCGTTCCCAAAGCTGAAAGGGACACCAGAAGTTTTTTTTTTCAAAAACCTTGGAATTAATCCGAGTCCACCCCGACTCCAGTCGTTCTTCCCACAGTCTTATTTTCAGGGATCGGGAATAACTTTTAAAAAGAACGAATCCGCGATAAATAACGAGTATTAAATTACTAGTTGGACGCGTTTTCAAAACCCGACTAGAGCTTACAGTAGGGTACAGTAATATTGAGGATATCGGTCGAATAAAAACTCGAGCATGGCTTCACGGTGCGTTTATTCCAGAATACATGGACGAATTGACCCGGAAAGTTTATTTTTCGGTCAAACTAAACGTGCCGAAATTGTGGGTTTACGAGCCTGTACTTTAATCGTAAGGACGTGCGATTTTTTTTACGCCTATTCCACCTTTTATGTTTGAAGTTGGATCACCGATAGTGTTCGTAAGAATGATGATGTTCAGTTTAAATTTGTAACTGGGGGAAAATCCGGTCCGCCACCGTGCTTTAACCAGTTATTTAACGAATTCCGCGAGGAAAAAACCCGAAAGATTAGTTCTTTAAATTCTGTTAACGGCCAGTAACAGTGCCGAGATAACAGCGCTTTATCGGCGGCCAACATGCCTCGGTGGCTCACCAGTTCACTAAGCTCGTGACAAGCCGAACCCGATAACAAAGTAGAAAGTGAGCAAATGGTGACATAACGTAAGTGATACAATTTAACACTTTGTGTATGAATGTAGAATTAAGTTTTCGGGCGATTTCAAAAATTAAAAAACCAGCACTTTCATCTCTTCGGGATAATTAAGTTGAAAGAAAAATAATTCAACAAGAAATAAAAGCAGGGAATTTTAATGGTCGACATTTCTTTCTTGAACGCTTTTCAAAGATTAAATGTGAGTGCCATACTGAATGCCCGTCCGAAAGTCCTTCACCCATTGCGAGAATCGCAATTCATCGGCAGGCGTGGGCCAAGGTCTCGGCCGAGTTCGCGAAGTACGGAGTATCAAAAAGAGCAAAAGTAATCAATGAGTAAGAGCCCAGGAGAGGGAATGGGCGAGAGGCGGCGCAACGAGGAGGGAGATATTGCATAGTGGGGAGTGCATCATCGTTTTGCATAAGAGGGAGAGAGGGAGGGAGGGAGGGAGAGAGAGCGATGGCCTTGACTGGTTGGCTCCCGCCACTCAAATATAACGGGGCCCCCAACAGACACATTCAGTTGGGGGGCTTCCTTCCTGACACGCCTCCGACCCCACCTTTGTCAATGCCCGAACCTACTGGCACATTTATTATCATCATTTCCAACCGGCTCTTGCAGGCCACCAATTATAAGCTAATAAGAAATAACCTATATATCAGTTGACCGAGAAACAGTGCAAGTTTAAGCATTTGCGGACCCTAGAAAAAAATTAGCGTTTGGGCCCCATTATAGACAATAGATTTTTGAAGATTAAAAAATAGATATTTAGAATTGCTACTGAAAGTATCTTATGCTGAATTGTTAGACCGAAGAAATATATTTAGTAATCGGTACGGGAAGTGTCAAGAGATTAATTATTAGTAAACTTAATAAAATATGCGTGAAAATCGCACAAAAGATACAAAAACTAATACCTGCTATTGGATTGATACTCGGGAAAGGTATAAGAAAAACGTTAACGCTAACTAAAAACGTAATCCAAGATTTACACTTCCTTTTTATTAAACTGCAGCCAGTGCGCTACTTAAAAAGCGAACTGTGGCACAAATAAGACAGCTCGTTGCTTGTCGGGTTTTATGGCGGGAGAAAGAGCGGAAAGAATTTGGAAATTTGCCCGGTCTCGACATGGATAAATACGAGAGTAAAGCTGACTAACCGCACAGAACGAGTGTAATATCTGCAGCCCTGTAATAATTTTAAACAAGATACGCGCTTCAGCGGCACTGATAAAAGGCTCCATGGAATTGTCAAGATGAAATTTCGTGCCCCGGAAAGTAGGGCAGAGCTAAGTAATAAACGTATATATATATAAAAAAATGTACATAAGAGAACGTGGACTGGAGCTGCAGAACTTGGGTCCACAATCGAGTGAAGTAACAAAAGACTTTCAGCACTATGAATTTACAGAAAAGTTAGTTTAAGGAATGTAGAATTCGCTTTATGTAGGTTTCCCATAAAGCAATTGTCACTACACTGTTACTGTCTTCTCTTTCTTAACGGCGAGTCATAGCATACAAAGTTAGTATTGTAGTATTATTTCATAATATTTCGTACTGGTTGTTGGGCGCGAGGGGACTACGTGCAGTGCCAGTAGTGGACATAAGTGGAGGGCAGTGTAATAGGCATAATTACAAGTGTTCCGGTTCTATTAATTGCACCGCTTAATAGCCCTGACCGGGACGGAAACAGGATGCCGACCGGCTCATGTGAATGTAATTTACAACGCAGACAGACAACTTGGGATGGCGAATTCAGATACCGGTCTATTTGCCGATCTATTTTAATGATGTTACTATAACTTCCTGATCAAAGACAAATCATTACCCGACAAGAGAAGACCGAGTAATACTACGAAAAGTTGTAATACCGCTTGGATTTAAATTATGAAAGGAGTTTTACAGTCGTATAAAATTATGAATGTGCTTGAGAATAGCAGAACTTTAAATATTTTGTACGCGAAAAACCGAATTGCAGCAAAAATCCGTGGAAAGGTGTAACGCTAATGATAGATGTGGTGTTGGTGCTATAATATCCTTCATGAAGGAGGCCGGCTGTAATGAGATCATCGTACTGAACTATTTAAGCGCGTGTCTCATTGACCACGCAAACGGTGGAAACGGTCAGTCGCTATTTCGGGGGACTCGCTGATTTGGTCCTATTATTTCGGCTTTTCGCCACCGTAAATTATTAAGGGCGTGACGATATTTCAAACACGAGGGGACCGCTGAAGAGCTGTCTTAAGTTAAAGCATAATTTATACGGGGGGGGGATAAGATTTCCGATCACGAATTTGAACACGAGTCGGCTACGCCGAAAACAAAGTATTTTTTTTATTTACCTTCGGAATTAAAACATCCGCTCGTATCCAAGCCCTCGGGGATGAAACGCGATCGGCTGGGAGAGTGGGAGGGAGCGATTAATCTTAATGGGGAATCACCGGTCGAACCCAGACGTCCGGGAAGGGGTTTTATATACACCGGCGGCTTCCAGAACACCATAAAACCCCATAAATATATTCGGGAGGAGCAGCCCGGGGGACAAAAGGGAACGGGGCAGAGAGAAACAATGGTGAAGATAACAAACCGGAATACGGGAGGTGGCGAGGTAGGGTGGGGGGGGCTGGGCTTCGGTAAAAATAATTCAGAACCGAGAGCCAGACGGCATTCCATACCAGGCCCCCCCGACTGTAGGCGGGCTTTTTAAACCCGACAACAGCACAAGTCAGCCTTTTCACTTTTGCCAATTGTTTGTTTCTTCTTTTCTTTTTTCGCTATTTTCTTTCGTCGCGACTTTCGCCGCTCGCCCACGCTCCTCCGGTCCCACAACCGACTACGCTTATTTACGAGAGCCGACCGGCTCCGATTTATTATCGTCATCGGCCGCGGCCTACACGAGCGCACCGTCTCTAAGAACAAGTGGGAGTGCAGCGGGTACGACAAATAAAACAAAGAGAAAAAACGGCGAATTCGTCATCGCTGTAGGCTAAAAATTAATTCCGATGCAGAGTTTACTATTTAAATGCAAACCGTAAATCGTAAATTTGAACTATTAATAAGGCCGGGCATCAAAATTGACAGCTATGGAACTACGACATCCAGAGATCCCAATTTGGATACTGGATACAATTGGATATTGTACAGTTGATATAAGAAAGGATTAATTAATAACGTAATTTCATCAGTCTCGGTCCCAAAGCTAAACCGGTTTCGTCTCCTGGCCGCCATTGATAAGGTACCGTTTGTAGAGATGCTCCAACACAAACCCGCTGTATTAATTTCGGGTCTTCCTTAAGAAAAATTACTCTTATTGTACTGTTTTCTTGCAGCCGTTTTCGAAACAGACGGGGCCTAGGGGCGAGGTAAAAATAAAACACGAGAATGTAATAAAAAGCCAGACGACAGCCATTAACGAAAGTAGCGAGGTGGGGAAGGCATTAGGAGGATGTGGAGCGCGGGCACTGTTAGCGAGGTCACTAGCCCGTCACAGAGGACGGGTGAAAAAAAAAACCTGCTCCGACAATCCAGAAATTGTCGAGCGAAAAACTGGTTTCAAACGGCGGTATTAATTTTTACGTATAGCAATCTTGAATATGCTAACCTACTAGAGCACTCGTATTAGGGTATAAATGTCGCAGACGCATTTGTGTTGACAGACAATAGATTTTACTTCAGTTCGCCGTAGAGTTATTTTTCAGTCGGGTCCCAATGAAAATATCAGGGGTCGAACCCCTTAAAACACCGCCCCGAAACTTCTGAATGGGCCGCAACTTCATTCAATAAATGGCTATTGACAAGTTCGTACGCCAGCCGAGAGAATCCAGGCCGAAACAGGTCTAGGTTACGATTGAACAACGGCGAGCGATTTTATCATTTAGACTGACAAAAAAAGGTTGACATAAGTGACAAATAATTCGAAAATTAAAATGGTTTAGCAATATATATGTTATTAAATGACGTATTGCTGAAATAAAATAGCAACATGTGGAAATCGATTTTATTTATATAGCGGAATTGGCAACTATGGCCGTTATTTCTATTTTAATATTGTATACACTATCAAGAACGCTCACAGAGCGGCACATCAAAGAATATAATAGATTAATTTTCTGAAATAAACATAACAGTATTGTACAGTATTGTTTATTAATTAAAAATTCTATATGTTTTCCTTTCACTTCGGAGTACCTGTTTAGAACGCGGATTATTGTCTCGGTTTCGACGCACCTTAGGACTAAGGATGAAGTCTGCTCGATTATTATTTTATTGCTATAACGATTTTTATTAAAACCGATAAATGAAATACATCATCAGGCCACGGTAACCGAGGTTGGACAAAGAGAGTTATTGTGGTGGCAGCACTAGTTGAGTGTAAGCTCCTCGAGTGGGGACGGATCGTAGAAAGATAAATTGTAGGACTGACTACGAGGAAGCGAGGAAGACGAAGAGCGGAGGAGGACTATCGTGAGGAGGATGATAATTCGAAAAAAAAGGCACGGAGGATGTACACGTGTCTTACTGGTCCTTGGCGATGGTTGAACTCCCACAAGGGGATGGTAGGGAGGGAGGAGGGCAGACAATGCACCAAGGTCTCTCTCTCTCTCTCTCTCTCTCTCTCTCTCTCTCTCTCTCTCTCTCTCTCTCTCTCTCTCTCTCTCTCTCTCCATCTCTCTCTCCATCTCTCCACCTCCCTCTCCCACCCTCCGTCGTCCGAGCGAGTCAGTTTATCCGTGACCGTCCCGTAGTGAAAGCTCGTGGTGGGACCTTGTGCGAGTCGGACCACCGAAATCGAGACCGCCGGACTTTCACTATTCTCCCCCACAACAAACTCAAATACACTAAACTATACCTAAAGGTATAGAATCGTCCATTTTGTAGACCTAAAAAATTTGGGTTCGTTCTGGTTTCAGATGGTTCCATACTGAAAATATACTTAGCACAGTATCTAAGTTGTTTACAACTCCATCCTGGGTCCTCGACTGAACAATCTTAAGGAAGGTTCGGACAAAAGCAAACCTCCATATTGTAGTTCATACTATATAAAAAATCGGGACGACTGATTGAACCGTTACAGTTCTAAACGGTCTAAAGCTATCGGATGGTTACTTTACAGAAGCTGAACAAGGGAAGCTAAGTTGTTTATCATTCAATTCCGAGTCCTCGACTAAAAAATCCTGAGGAAGAAAACATCCAATTAGTAGGTTTAATAGATAAAAAGATGGAGTAAGCTCTGATTGAGCCGTTGCGGTTCTAAACGGTTTGAGGATGATCTCCCATTGGATGGTTTCGCTACAGACAATGGACTCAGCAGAGTGCCTATGTTCTTTACAATTCCATCTAATAAACAAGCCTAAGATTCTGACAGAAAAAAATCCATTTTGTAGTATTTACTACATAAAAAGATGTAAGCTCTGATTGAGCCGTTACGGTTCCAAAAGGCCGTCGTTTTCAAAAATTATCTCCCATTGGGTGGTTTCGCTACACAAAGCGCAAAGCCTAAGCTGTTAACAATTCCGCCCCGAGCCTTCGGTCAATAGAAGGTCCTTCACATCCCTCGAAACCCGAAGAAGTAGAAACCTCCCCCGCGGATAATGCAAATAATTATTTATTTGAAAGTACACGGAGTAGGAGGGAGGAAGCAGGTGGCCGGTGGTGGTGACACCTGGCACATATTCCCACAGCCACATTTCACTGTTGCATTGTCCGACCTAGGTACAGATTTGATCTCTCTCTATTTCCCTCCCCCTCTTCTCGCTCTCTACTTCTCTTATCTATCTCTCTCTCTCTCTCTCTCTCTCTCTCTCTCTCTCTCTCTCTCTTTCTCTCTGCCTCTTATACTCTCGAGAGTACAAAAAAGCGGGAGGGTACCCACCCCCGCCCACGGGTAATGATATGGGCCAACGGGGTCCGGTTTGGGGCCTCGGCCGCCGAGTTTTTTGCCCCGAGAAGAGAGAGAGAGACGAAAAAGGAATAAAAGGAGAGAGAAAGGATGATAAAAGGATTGAGAGAGAGAGAGAGAGAGAGAGAGAGAGAGAGAGAGAGAGAGAGAGAGAGAGAGAGAGAGGCGGAGAGGTAGACTTTCAAGGCCGGTGCTCACCGGCCCAAAGGCCATGGCCCTCCCTCTCTCCCTCTCGCTCCTTCTGTACTCTACAGCCCTGACAATGAACTCCTCAACAACGGGGTATGTCGTACGATAACTTCCACCGGAGTCTATCGACTGCAGTTTGGAGATCCGCAAATCCACCACCGCTAAGTCCTACTCACAAAAATCCACCTGGAGCGTTATATTTTAGATTTCAACTAGTGTCTTAGAAGGGATAAGTATATCCTTTTTGAAAACATGTTGGTTTTCCAACCAGAAAATACGGATACTCTTGCAAAATCTTCATGTTACAGTTTCCCTTTTCAATTCGTTTCTTTGAATTTTCAAATAAGCTGTATCAAGAATTTTCTCATGTAAATATCTAACTTCCCTGAGCACAAATTGTCAATGTCAATGTCGAGTTCTAAATTACATTTCAAATATCTGCAAGTTCACAATTTTACTTAATAAGCTACTACCACACTTATTCCACGGAACTTTCTGTATGTAATATTATAATCCCAATTACTTAACCTGATTACCTTCATCACCCCAGAATGACCGAGGAATTTTTTTTCGACGATCCCTGAACATGTATACGTTGCAGCTGCAAAATATAACGTAATTCTAAAAAGCGCTCAAAATAATGATACGTAAATACAGTGAAGTTAGAGCCGAAGTTCGGCGATGTCGGAGAGTACGACCACGGTTGAAACGAGGGAAATACAAATCAATACGTTGGAACATGTTACATAACAGAAGCCGGCCCCTCCCCCCCTCATGTTGGGAAACGACCGAACGTTTGCCCTTGCCGAGGTTTATTAATAAACATGGCAACGCGAATGGGACTGCGCTCGGTTTTGAATCGGCGAAAGGTCGTCGGAGGTTGGAAATAGAACATTGCCTGTGCTATAGCACAGGTAACATTTAACGATCGCGGGCCAGCTGATAATATCGGAGAAAAGGTGCAGTTTCGTGGCAAAAAAAGTCCCAAATTCTGTTAGGTTTTGCGCCTTCGATTCCCGTCACCCGGAGACGAGAATAGAGAATTTCGATTTTATATATGAACTTGTCCAGGAAATCAAGAACAGGGCTAACAGTCCGGTAGAGAATTATATACGACAATGTACAGCCTCAATGTCACTTTTGCATGCCAGAAATACTTTCGAGCGCGTGGGATTTATTTTAAACGCGACGCGGAAGGCCGCAATCGGTCGGCAAAATAGAATCAAGCCTCGAGTCAAGTGACAATCAATTATTCTAAACTTGGAATACAGAAATTTTACAGTGCTCAGCGTGCGACCAATTTGAGGAAGATACTTAAATGAAGTTATTGTTGGATGAGCGAAGGTTTCCGCGATCAGAACTGTGTCCGCGACCCCTCGCTGTTCCGGGATTTTTTCTGTGTTTGAAAACCACCCGAGCGGGCTCAAATTGCAGGGTTTTTGTCCTTTCCTTCAAGGGGCCCTCTCGGGTGTTATCCGCTTCCGGCGTTACCGGTTCAATCATCATATTGTACCCTAAGTCTCCGTTAATGTTGTTTTCTTTGTACTTCTATTGCCTACCGGATAGTCCTGTTATAGTAGTTACTGTTGTTGTTAATAAGTGCCGAAATTTTCTTTTGTCACGTACTGTAAAGTGCTATCGTAAGTGTTGGAGTTGATTGAGGACACCTTTATCGGTCACATTAAACGTTATTGGTCCCGACAATGACCCGGCTGGAAAGGGCTTGGAGGAGTTCATCTCGGTGCTCTGGTGCAATCGCGATTCGTCGCCGGGTTTACGACCGCGACACTTAACAGGGATTGTAGCCATTAAACGCCCTGAGAATTCCTGGAAGTGTTTGGGATATGACATAATGGAAAGAGGCGTAGAGAGAGAGAGAGAGAGAGAGAGAGAGGGGGTACCTGTGGGACGAGTCCGCCGACGCCCATTAAAGCGCAAAACCCGATTCGGATTCGGTTCTTCCTTTTTTTTTTACGAGCGGGTTCAACGCTCACGAAAACATTTAGATAGCATCCTCGGAAAGCAACGGACAATAACCACGCAGGATTAGTCAGCGCATCCCCGACATTCCACCCAGCAATTAACATATCTATAGACTAATTTCACTGCTGACATTTTTTTAACGCGATATTATTAGGCGGATCAATGAAAGATACTGGCTTGGATATTGGGTATATTAAACAGTTATGATTATGTCCTTAGTTAGACATGTTGTTTCTACATTAGCTCAATTCAACTGTGAGTTTGTTTATAGATTCCCCTAATTCCGTTTTTGTCTTTGAAATGTCAATAGGGGTTATCCAAGGATTTATCTTGGAGTGTACTAAGTTTTTGTAAAAATGTCCTATATAAGTTGAGTAACAACTTATAGAGACATAAATCGATAATATGTATTTTTCCTTGACAGCCAGGATACAGGCCTATTGATCTGCTTCTAACTCTGTTCGGAGATCATTAGAGATTACCAAAAGTATTCTGCGGCCTAACTAATATCTTTCAACTGTTGAACCGTCAATTTGCACTTGAGCCGTATTGAGACTGTTTATAAATCTGTATTGTGTAAAGTGCATGCATGAACTGACGACAGGAACAAAAAGGTAATGAATAGAAAGCGAGGCATTGCCCCTCGCGACCGTTTTCTGGGACATTAAAAAGAAAAACAAAAAAAAGCCAAGCGGCGGGCGCCTCTATATAAGGCTCAAATGGTAGCCGCCCTTGCTAGCAGCAGGAGAAGCGTGTTTCCGCATTTTAAAACGACGATCGGTTTCTCACCGTTCAAGTTTTACACGGGTTAAAAACGACGGCAGAAGAGGTCGGGCGGGCCACAAGAGTCCTCTTCTTTTTAACTGCTTCGGCGAACGGGCCGGTTAACCATTAGCCATTGTTGTACAAGACACAGAGGGACGGTATTCCGGACGGGAGTTCCGCACAGGCTAATACGGGAGTTAAAGCGCGACCGACGACCTCAGTTAAACGTTTTTTTTTTCTCTCCTTTCTTCTATCCAACAGGCAATCCCCATCTAAAGGGAGCAGTCGGATCAATCGCCATCTTAAGACGATTCAAAGTGAATACCAAGAACCAATGAAAATCACTATGGAAATCACGTCTGCCTTCACTCTGTTGTTCGCTCTAAACGCAGTTTTTTTGTTAAAAAACTGTGTGCCATATTGTCACATCAGAGAGTGGGGCCATATCGCCCACTAAGCGGCCATCATATTGTTCATCGAGGCAGGATATGTATACTTAAGACAGTTACTGGTTTCAGTTATTGTACATCCGTTCTTCGCGTATATCTCTTGTCATCCATTCTCATATGGGATTGACGGATGAATCGATTATCTGATTAAACCAGCCTAATAGAAGAGATAGATCAACATGATTTTTAGAATCAACTATCGAGAATTGTAAGCGTACGGGAACAAATGAATGCAATGCGATAAAAAATGGCAACGGGCAGCACCACAGATGTGGTGGAAAGAATGAAATATAATACATAGAATGTGCGCAGTAACAAAGCATGATACTTTATAGGCAATAAAAAAATCGATGTTCCACTAACGCAATCCTACCGAGCTTGCCGGGAGGTCGAAACTTGCCCAGACATATCTTAAACTAAAACCTATACATTACTCAACTATCAAGACGCAATCGGGAGCTATAAACCAAAACTGTCCTTTTATTTCCTGCGCTAGAGGAACTTTTAATGGCAAGGAACGATCATTTACCGCAATAAAGACAAAAACCTTTAGGACATTCAGGGGCCTTCAGGGCGTTCCTGTTTATAGAGGCGACCACTTAGCTCAGAGAAAAACTGAGGTCTTTTCAAAAAGTAAATAAATGAGTGCGCAATAAAAACCGGTCCGGCTACCAAAGTGAGATTCTTCTGCTGCAAAAAGAGGCCCGTAGATCTGTATTTATGTGTCGGGTTTTAAACGGAGTCATAGCCGTCCCCATCGGGACGATTGATAGTCCTCCTCCCAGTAGTAAATTCCTGTTCCCGTCACTCATTGAGATAGCCAACAACAAGTGATCTCGCGGTCTGAATTTATTAAAGATAGTTATTCAGGGGCACGTTGTACGGTTTCTTAGACTTATTTTCTTATGAATTATAACCACGGGGGTATGTATTTTTGTTTTAAAATCTATCCTGGCAGTGGCTAATTCAAATTTTTAGAGAGCATCTATAAATTCCTCGATAAATTTATTTATTTTATTTTAGATTTCATCTTTTATGGAGGGGGTACCTTTGTCTCGTTTAAATAATTTCTGGATCCGCTAGGAAAAAGAAAAAACTATCCCAAGGATTTTCCGCATTTCTGCGTATGGTTGAGACAAAAACATCAGGATATCTTGCAGTACATCCATGCAGATAAGAAATAGTATACGCTAACTCCGCCCAACTTACAGAACAATTACACCTAAGAACCGACATGAACAGTGGATAGAACGGAAAATCTTGTTTAATATTTGGTCTGGGGACGCTGAAAAGGGATCAATGAGTTATAGCAGGCGAAACCGCGGAGAAATATCTGATAGAGAGGAATGAATAATACATGTCTTATTATGTATATTCAACTATTGATGGGAAGTAGTTTTTTTTACTGAAATGAATAGGCTGGAACTGATTCTTGAAATTCTGCGTCCGGGTAGCAGGACCTGGAATCGAACCAGTGCCCAAATTGTTTTCGCGTCTAATTCTTGCGGCCGAACTACGACAGAAGAGTTTGTACGGCGGCCAGGAACCAGACAGACAGAGACGGTACGGGGGAGGGGAGGCGACACTAAACTAAGCAGAGGGGAAGTATGGAAACGACGGAAGAAGGGTTTAAAAAATAAAAATAAAAACTGGGCCGAACAGGTTTTGGTGTCTGGGCGGCCTAATTGGAGGAGGATGAGGAGGAGCATCACCGGGAGTCTCACTCAAGGACCAGTCGACAAAAACCTGAATTATAATCCAGCCCCCCCCCCCCACAACCCGGTTGACTCTCCCTCTTTTCGCCCATTGTTCGCCCCGCCGTCTCACAACCTGATTTTTAATTGGGAAGAGCGACCCGAAGAAAGGCAAGAAAAAATGGGGCCCCGGCTCGGAAAAAATAAGAAAGAAAAAAAACCCTCCCGGCATCCTCCCGGGGGGCTACCGGCCAAGATACGCCGCGTTTATCTCTACGCCACACAAAAATAAACGAAGCTCAAATAAAAACCCCTAATGCGTAATTATTTCAAGTACAAAGTGCCCGATTCAGAGTTATAAAACAAACCCTACGGAGCTTGCGAATAGCCTTCCAGACTTGCACTTAAATAATAAGGACTTATAAAGCACGAGCAAAAGACGTCTTCTCTTTAATATTAATTGCTTATGCCTCCTTTTGTGTTATAAGAGTCAATTGTGATGTTTGCTATGTCGTTTATGTACTTTTTACGATTGTTGATTTTCCAGACCTGAATTGTTTTTCATAGTAACTATATTGGTGGGTTTCAACTGTATTTGTAGTTGAATTTTGTACGTAAGTTCTTTGACTAGCATTTCCGGTTTGTAGTTTATTCTAATTCGACTGCCATTATTGTCCAGACGCCCGTATTATTAGATTTTCCTTGTAACGCCGGTTTAGTATCACGGGTATTGTCCCGGCTCTGCTAAATTCCGTACTTTAATGAAAACGTTAAGCACTTTAATTGCCGCTGCTGAACCGAATTTCGTCGGCTATAAACGATCAGCTAAAAATCCTCGGTAGAAGGGACTGTAAATAGATAGTTAATAGATTAATTGGAATGAATCCGTGCAACAGGAGTACACCTGAGAACGGCTGAATCGAGGGAGTGTACGAGAGGCGCCAGGTTGGAGGCGAACGAATGAAAATAAATGGCCGACTTCCGCCAGCTGTTTTCTTCAAACACGATTGCCAACTGTCACTTTCAAATAATCCCGGCTTACATCACCGCTCCCCCTCCCGCACAACAGCAGTTGACCCAGATGAACCCACCTAAATGGTCTCATTAATGAAACCACGTCGGAAGCGTTTATTTCCCCCGTCGGGGCCGGTCCAACGATTTAAAAAATCAGGATACATTCTGTTATACATTTTTTTATTTAATTAAAACATTCAATTGTATGAGGAAATTGATTTATTAACTTCATAAATCTGCTAGGCGAAAATTACGTCTCATAAAATATTATGTACTAGCATTTGCCATTCAGTGTGACTTGTGTTCCTTTTTCTGTCAGTATCAGGCATGTTTGCTCGTCCTTGACCCTCGATTTCGGTCTTCTCGCCGTCTCAATTAGTTTGCTACAACAACAGACATACTTAAGTGCATCGTTATTTACTTAGGCCGTTCATTAGCCTTGTGTAAACTAATCTACTGGATAACACTACAGATTCCGGAGTCACCATATTATTAATTAATATGTTTCTAAGGATAGATACTGGTGTTGTATATATTAATGGTTAAATTATTCCCCAGCATTATTAACTCAAATTATTTCACTTAAGCGTTAATGTTTCTAGTGGAAAATAGTAACTCAAAGAGCAAAAAATAAATTGTTTTAATGTTCTACTCTCAATACTGTAAATTCTCACGCATACAGCAGTTGACCCAGAAAGAAAAAACTGTTTCGGTTAAATATCCAAAAACTGTTGTGTAACTTAATTTTGGCATCTCGTGTTTAGCTATCGTAACTTACAAGCCGAATGAACTCGGGTTCCTGACCAGAAATTCTTATTTCTGGCACTACACGATCATAACTCTAACGTGTACCTAAACGCGGCTGAAACACATTTTCGGCCGCGAAAATCGAGCCGAATTGGAATTCCGACTCGAGATATTAAAAACAGGACTTTTCAAAGTATCCGTGAAAGATTAAAGGACCACAAGGAGGAGTATGACCTAAAAACGCAGCTACGTTTTTTTTCAGCGTTTGTTTTATGGTCGGTTTCAAGCCACGTGTCAACACTCAAAAAATCCCGACGCTATGGCGAAACGCCCCATTTAAAAAGCGTGCGCCTCGACCTACGTTTTTAGACATATTTTGAATTCTTCCACCCGTCTTTTTTCGTTCGTTTGTTTTTTTTCATAGAGAGTCTAAAAACACCTAAACAAAATACTGAAAATCTTACGTGCTTCGAGGTGTTCTTGTCCTCAAAGGAGCAATATGCTGAAAGTTGGACTAACCTGAAACAAAAAGAAAACACAGAGTCAGTAACGAACTAAAATAAAAGAATGCATGATAAATTTATGAGGTTAATGGTCGCTATTTATAATAATAATGATGAAAAACTACTCAAAATCATAAGCAAAAATATTGCAATGACCGGGCGAAATTTTTGCTATAGCGAGGTTTTTGAAAACCTGAATGGAGGTTTGAAAATGGGTTAGGGTTCGGCAACGGCCGCCTTGTGTTGCTGTCGACGGTTTTAAAATTAAACACGCCCGTTAGTGAATCGGAAAACTGAGGACTGGAATTAAGCCAATGCCCTCTCAGCCTTCACAATCGATGCCGCGACCGGAGCGAGCCCCTTTAATACCCACCCGCCCGGCTTTTCACCACTTGAAATTCCGCGACTGTTTAGCCGAACGGATTATCGAGTGGAGGCCGGAATAAAAATAACTGGGTTCGTGCAGTCCAAAAATAAAAGGTAAATATTTCTCTTCGGTAAATTACAATTCACCGCTCGAGAGGTTTGGAATACCATGATTCTCGGGATTTAACCTACTCAGAACATTTTAGGATTTTATCTATCTAATCAGAGAACAGTATGAATAATTTCCTATATTCCCAATAATATTTTTAAAGAAGCCTATGAAAACCACACGACACGACCTTTGAATCAGTTCAACAACAACTTTAAAGCTATTAATGAGAGAAGGTTTCCGCGAACAGAACTCAATTTTTCCAGATTTACAGAACCAGATTTTTCCCGTGTTTGTAAACTGGATGACGGATCCAGCGAGAGTTCCGAAACCTTGGAAGTGGACCAGAGAGAGTCCATGCAGGAGGAAAGAGCAATAACTGTGCTTTCCAAGCGCAGGAAAAATTGTGGAACAGCAGGGGTCTACCTATGCCAACCGAGGTTCAGTGAAAAAATTTAAATCTAGACAACACAAAGAAATATGAAAGTGGTCTCCGTCATATTTGCTGCCACATCAAGGTCCTCGCTTTATATGCTCAGGCTATAGTAGTTTTAAATGGGACATAAATTTAGTTGCAATCCATTAGTTACAATATTTTTTTATTTCATGGGGCTAAAATACTATTTCATCATGGTATTTTCTCAAGGCCGAGTCACTTCTTCGGTTCTCAACTATTCTCGGTCCCCATTTCTCACCGATATGTATAAGGGGTTAATGCTAAGTTACGACAAGGCGTAATAAATACCGCCGTAGGTGGGGCCGGACATTTAAACCTACATCCTCCAGGCGTTTGTAAATGTTGAGGCGTCGGGTTGCGTAAGGTTTTTGGGTCACACTATCGCGGTTGGAGGCGGTGCGCTAATCGCATCTTAAGCCTACTACGTCATCCGGGCCCCGTTTTAGAACCAGAACTCGGGCTATCTCAACAACCGAGTACCAGGCAGTCGACGAAACTGCACCCATCCAAATCTGTACACGAGGATAGTTAAGTCCACAGTATATTTTAACGATTACACTGTTTTCTAGTCTGTTATGTAGCTACTAAATTTAAGCCGACAATTTTTTTCTGAATTAAAACATTTTCGACAAGACGCAAGATCGGCTTTTAACTGTACTCCAAACTGTAAGAATATAATCCTAGACATCAATTTAAAAATAAACATTTTTCCAATTCCTAAACCTACGTAAGGCTAGCCCCCGTCCCGTTTTCTACTCGCGGGGAGGACACTTGAAACGAGGCGGCCTCATTATTGTTAAAAAAAAAACGCAATTAAGCCCAATCGATTACCTAATTACTGGGGCAATTGACTCAGAAGTAATAGGGACAAAAAAAAGCCCCGTAACCGAAACAAGTTGCCGGGGCAGATGATACACTTCTAATCCGACGCCGTTAACCGAAACCGGGTCAGGGCGTCGGGGGCTCGGTTATGTAAACGGAATTTAAATTGAGACAACGTTTACCGACGCCCGAAAGGGA
Organism: Lethocerus indicus; assembly: GCA_019843655.1. Taxonomy (NCBI): domain Eukaryota; kingdom Metazoa; phylum Arthropoda; class Insecta; order Hemiptera; family Belostomatidae; genus Lethocerus; species Lethocerus indicus. The sequence goes on from JACDQD010000012.1 coordinate 874,114, forward strand.
GGGAATTGAACCTGTGGGAACGGGCCGGCCGCCGTGTAAAGAAACTTGTAGTGCGGAGTGATTGAAGAAGGAAAAAAAATGGTAACAGCGCTGGGATATGGGACTCGACCCAGAAAACCGGGACAAGGATAACCGTCGCCCAATCTTTAGCGGCCTTCGCGCGGCTAGACAAATATCGTTTAATTGAAAATAAATTGAAAGAGAGGATTTAATTTAAATACGCTTTTTATTTTTTTACGTTCGTAAAACGTTGCCGATGATTCTAAACGTAAAGTAAACAGAATGGATAATGATCGTCCGCTTGTAAATGCTAACAATGTATATTTATTTGAGGGCGCAATTAGGATTGCCTATTATGGGCATTTCGTTGTAGAGTTTATTCAACAATTCACAGGAAGGAACCTAAGAAACTTAATTTTGAGATGCTGACTACACAGACAACAGTAGGGGAGAACACAAAGGAGCAGAGAGGAATGAATACTTCGCCGAATGCGGTAAAAGCTGTCGAAAGCCGCCTCGGAAGGTTTTACACAACGGCCGATCCCAAACTGGGCGAAGCCGCGTTATTGGACGGCAGGGGTCAGGGGTGTTTCGGAGCCATTGTGGCTGCGAATGTGCATGTGCATGTGCATTTGCAGCTGAGCACGAGGCGGGGGGAGGATTGCCCAACGGTGCCGCCGGGTCACCGATTGCCGCAACCGACACAAGGACGACGGCCGCATATCTCGATGAAAAAAAATGTACAAAAAAATTTTACTTTAGAAAAAGTGGCACCCATAATCGGATGAGGGGACTGCGGTGCAGCAGTCGGGTTCCGAAAATAGGATTTCACTGTGTTACGGAAAAACCATATAGCTGTAAACAAACCAAAACTAATACAACAGAGAAACCGGGATTAAATATCATCATTATCGGCCTCCAGCTGATATATTACATCAGTTTTCGGCATCAGTAGAATAGACACGGTTTGATGCCAGTGGCGACTATCTGCACTCTTATTAAGCATAATAAGGCGTTATTTCCATTTTAAGACGTTCGCTGACACGATGCTCACATTTGACGCACTTTTTTCTATGAAATTTAGCTCTGAATCGTCATGAAAGTTACAGCTCACAACGGAAGCTCAGCAACGGGGTTATTAGAACTGTCCTTATCACCTACCTAGTTTGGCCTTTTCTGTCGCACACATCGTAAAGACAGGTTACGCACGATTATGGCGACTAAGGGTCGGAGTAGGGAATTTAAGCCGAATTACGTCGAATATTCGACACATCGAGTTATCCTTTAATTTTCTTGAATTATTTCATAACCAGTGTTGGCGTTCGATAATTTCATTCGTCCCGAGTTTTCAATTGTATACAGCGTTGTACAACCAGTTTTACAACTTGCCTAGAGTATCAAAACGGGAAACTAACAGCGGATCCAAGGTCAAATAATTTCTAAAAGCGACTTGGAAGTAACGGATTCGACCGAGGATCGTGGTTTGGAGGGGGGAGGAACATCTGGGAGTCGCTAGAACACTCAGCAACACTGTTGCAACAATATCAAATATATGTATTCAAGTTTATTACCTACGCGGCTTTATGCCTTCCTTTCAACACTCTAGAAAAAATGACTATTCCACAACCCCTAAAAGCATACTTAAGTTGTTCCTTGTGGAACAATGCTTGGTTCTATGCAGAGATCACGTAGGAGGGGAAGTATTACGACGTCGAAAATCTTCAAGGATTTATAGAATTATACAGACCACGGTTGATCGACGGCCAAAGAATAGACTAAGGCGACCGCATCGAAAGATAACAAGGCGTAAAGATTTACGATGTACGGGAGCACACGGGCAGGCGAAACATTTCTGGTTGACTTATTCCTCGCTCAAGTACGATAATGCACCATTTCAGTTTCATTATTGTACTCCCGGCAAAGTGGAGGCGTCCACCGACGTTGGGAGTAAATTCGCGGGGGGGGGACCTTATTAGAGGAAGAGAGATGTAAGGGGGGGGCGGTAGAGGAGGCATAGTAAGAGGAGGAGGAGGCATAGTAAGAGGAAGAGGAGGCATAGTAAGAGGAAGAGGAGAGATAGAAAGTACCGAACCGAGCAGAGTGCGCATGCGCTTTGGACTCTACGCACCGCCACCGGCACGCACCAATTATTTCAAGGCTCTCCACGTGTCTATCTCCTCCCTCCGTCCCTCCTCCGGGGGCGTACACCGAACCCTCCTCGCGTCCGTCCCAGGCCCCTTTGTGCCGAAACCACGCCAACAGTCACGAAACTCAAACGGCCCCCGCAACAATGGGATATACGGCCGGCTCTCGGGTTACCACGAAAAACCCATTTCCGAGAGAGCCGATTTACTCCCCCGGGCACGACTTCCTTCGCGACACAACTTTCCGGTGTTGCTCGTACGCCGGAAAAATAGTAAATATATATCAACACTCGTGTACATATATCCAACAACCCCTCAGTAGCGACGTCATTGCCCAGTGAAAGTACACTACTCATAATAATGAAACAATTCTTTTTTAAGCAGCTTATATATCGCACTTGAATTATACAGTAATTGAAATTTGGTTTTGGTTGATTATTGCAGGTTTTGAATGTATGTCCGTCAGTTTTAACAAGATTTTCTACCACCAATTCTATAGATTCGTTACTATTTTCTAGCACTTGTTTTAGTTTTCCTACGATGAGTTGGACCGTAAGATCTGTTTTACGAACATTGCACATTAGTTTCCTGCCCCTTAAAACGAGATGGGTGTTCAAAAGTATAACCTCTTCGTACCTTTGTGTTTCCATTATGTTTGTCCATGTCTAAGAGCATACATCTTCCATTACAATCTCTTTTTTTCTGTTTTAGTACTGGGATGTCGACTATTTTTCAGTCTGTACCTGTCGAAGAACGCTAAACTCGCTTTGATTGATTTGTTTAACTGCAGGATGCAAATGTATTGTCTTACATATTGGGCTAGCCTGTTCATTTATTTACTTATATAATTTAATGATTTAATTTATTTTTTATTTCCATCCATTTAATCTATAAATGCGCAAGGAGATATAATGAATTCTGGGCCCAGTTTTTGCCGGTCTTCTTCTTCTATGACCACATAATTTAATTATTAATAAAGTAATATTACATATTAAAGAGGTATTTTCGCTTTACGACAAATTAGATTATAATTGTATCTATCTAATTGTAGTATCCTTCAGAAAACAGTTCAAAGAACACCACTGGATTAGGAGTTCAGGAATTGAACCGGTTTTACTGGCTTCCTGGTTGATTCTAATAATGGAATGGCACAACAGAAAGCGCGAATTAGAAATGCTTTAGTGACGCGCTAAGTATATCTGGCACATTTACGCTCAAATTTAACAAAAAAAAAAATATTAAGAAGAAAATATATATCGGGAGAAATTTCGTTCCCCGGTTTCGAAACAGCTGACCTCACGCCGGTAGTAAACAAACATCGGCCGAGGCAATAAAAGTGAATGCACTCGGCTTTAGTGTTGGTACTTTCTTTTTCGGGAGCCTTGAATCGGCCGGTCCATTCATAAATGCACAAAAGCGCCCCCTCCCTGTTTATTCGCCTACGCTAAGCTCGCTTTCGATTACACACTACTGTTTTTGAGTCCGTCTTTAGAGCGCATATGAATGGCGACGTCGCTTTAAACAAATATCCCACTTATATTTACCGAATTTCGACCGGGTTTCGCGAAACACTTCGCGTGAACAAGATTATCGTCCGAGTAATCGCTGTGAGCGGCTCTTCCGCGACAGTCGCGGCCGCCGCGAAACCGGTTTAAACCCGATCTGAAAAGTAAAAGTCGAGAACTTCCGGTTCAAAACCGAAACATCCGGCACAATATAATACGATAATATTTACTACTATATTATGTTACTATTTACTATCCATGTTTATTGGGTTGACAACTAAGTAATTGGGGAATTCACCAACAAGTGGCGTTGTACGTATTTTTAAGTACATCTTTGCGCAGATAAGATTCTTCGATACGTTATTATTTGATCCTTTCTGAAACATTTGGTATCAAAATTACATTGACCAGTTGAATTGTGTGTGTGTGTGTGTGTGTGTGTGTGTGTGTATATAAAAAGCTAAAACACGGTGAACCGAAGCGAGCATTTCTGTCACATTTCGAATTTTTATTTTCGCGAAGGTGTTAATGCCTAGCAGGCTCCTAAAAAGTTGTACGCTGTGTACGGTGATGAAGCCTTAAAGAACGGCAGTGTCAGTACTGATTCGCGAAATTCCGGTCGGGGATTTTTCATTAAAAGACGAGGAGCGCTCTGGACGTCCAGTGGAAGTCGACGATGACCAAATAAAGGCCATTATATTGATTCGGATCGCCACAGTTCAACAAGGGACATTGCAGAGAAGCTGAATGTATCTTATACGTGCATTCAAAACCATCTACGGCTTATCTGTGCAAAGATGTTGACGTACTTAAAAATATGTACAACGCCACTTGTTGGTGAAATCCTCAATTACTTAGTTGTCAACCCAATATTTTGGGTCTAACCGTCCGGTGTAGATGCGAATCAGTTTTTTAACTTAGTGTTACGACTGTAAAATATAATAAGCGATACTGATGTTTCAGTATTACTATAAACGAGTGGACAGTAACTATAATAATTTCATTCATTTATTATTCTGGTATGTTTAGAACATGTTCGATTTTTAAAGGTCTAAAAATACATGCGATATTTTTCTATGCATTGGACCTTTGGCTCCCGCCGGTCGGAAGTGTCTAGTACTCTATTACCGAGAGAGGAGGAGGCGTGGATTTCTAAAATAAAGCGACGCTTTGTTATTGTTATTGCCGGGTGTCGGAAAGGAAGAGCGGTTGGGGCAATTAGGCGGGGATTAGAGGCGTGGGCGAGGCGACCCACCTCTGACCCACTTTAGAGACCGGAAGCAACCGACCCCAATTCACTTTTGCTCCAATTCACTTTCTGCCAGGGGGTTGTAAAACTCTAGCAACGGAGGAAATGGCTGAAAAAGGCGTTCAACGTTTCAAACTATAATAAACTGTACTGGTTTCTTAATTATAACAACAATTTTTAGGTAACGATTCCCACCGAACCTAAAGTTTGATTTCATTATAACATATTTACCGTTATGTATGTAGATTATCATAATATATATATATATATATATATATATATATATATATAAATATTACCTATACAATGTAAAAACTTGAGAATGTATACAGTAACAGATATAGCAACATGGAGCAAATCATAGCGTTGACATTTTGTGTATTACGAAGTCAGCCCGGTTTCCTATTCGCTCCACTGTTTGGTCATAAGTTGATTGACTGATACCGATATTACAAATTACCTGTATTTAATACTCGCAATAATAGCCCGTATAATGCGGATGCGAGGGCGTTTCCATTTCAGTTCGGTTTACGGAGGCATTTACTGGAGGATGCTCCACGTCCGAGGCGCCTCGCTAATTAACAGGTGGAATGACGATGGCGAGAAGCCGAGACCGGTTTGATAGCGGACCAAAGAAGCGAGACGGGAGATCGCGAGTGATCATTTTTTTTAACCAAGTCAGGGCAAACCGGTTGCATACCAAATATATAGGCTATATTTTTACTGCCTTCATATCTTGCAATAGTTTTTTTATATATCATTATTGTTTAGGGATTTTTTTTGTGACTTCAAATACCTAGCATATGGTCCACTGTTTTATCGTATTTATCACAGTATGGGGGCTCATGATACTTACATTCGATATCACCCAACCGGACGCGGTTTTTATCTGTTTATAATTAGGGACTGACTACATTTGGCGAACACTGTAGTGTGGGAATCTTAACTCTCGTTTTTTTCCTCATTTAGGTTTGAGTATCTAAAACTCCCGGGACGCCTCCACACGCTACGACCTCGACACGGGGGGCAGGGGGGGGGGAGATTCATTATTATTCTCCGAGCGTAGGTAAAAGGGAAGTCGGCCGTCACCACTACCAGGGCTAGGAGTGTTCCCTCTCTCAAGGCGGTTTGACGCCTCCGTTGTTTATTGTTCAACTCGAATTGGGGAGGTTTCAAAAATAACAGACTATTTTTCGAAACTCTTCACTCTCTCGGAGTGAGACTGAGAGAGTGGGAGCGGGTACGGGAGTTTGAGTTCTGTTGTTTCGTGGCTGGGAGCGAACCAGGCGCGGTTCCTCTCCACGAGCGAATCTGGGTCAGTGTCTCTGGCAACAGAAATAAAGAGCGGGGTTGTTAGGTGGGGTACGTCGGGGGGAGCAGGCAGTTACGTAATCCCAGTCCCCATTTAAATTTAAACTTCCCATACAGACAGTAAAAAGGCCTGTCACTTTACTGTAAATGACTGGCGCTCAACTGGCCGGGGCTAACAAACGCGCGGCCTCAAAGATAAAACGCGGTCCCGCCACTTATCAACAGCGCGCACAACCGAATATATGAAGAGCCAGAAACAAATATTCACATCACTGTAGGGTACGAAACCAGAGAAACCATTATGATTTATTAATATAGACGGATGTAAAAATAGCTCACAGAGTAAATTATTAATTTACGACTGCATTTTAAAACCTGACTGGGCGTACGTAACAGAGCTGTGGAATCCACAAACCTTCCAACTCCAAAAAAATTAGGCAGTTGAAATTATGTTTAAAATATGTTTCTGACCGCACGATCCATTCCGATTTGAAAGTCCCAGTTTAAACAATTAAAAGTCCGCGTATTTCATACAAATTATGGGCTGTCCCCGATCTGGCCCTGAATAGATGACTCCAAGGTAAGACGGAAATCTGCCGAGAGTTCAACAACGGAATGCCAATTGCGGAGGTATAATTGGAAGCACTGGCATAGCTTCTGTCAGTACTTAAGTTAAAAACTCTGTCGGTTCAAATAAAAAAATGGAACAAAGAAGAATGAAAAGGGATAAATCAGTTCAGAAGTAAATGTTAACAGATCAAGTCGCCAGGCAGTATTGAGAGCAAAATGTTCACTCGTGCCAACCAGAAGAGACTATCAAAAATGCAAAATGAACCTTATTTATTCTAATATTACAAGGTGATAACCTGTAAAAGAAAAATGTATCGTACCAGCGAGTCCTATCCATGTTAATAGCCGTAATATCTTAATTTACTTCGTGAAAGAAGAAACCGACGATCGGATTGAAAACGATTGTAGGATTTTATGTCAATTTTAATTTAAGTTATTTTCATATCCAAATTTAGTAATTAACGAATCGCTGCATAGTGGGCAAATTGGGCTTGGTCTAGAAACCTTCTTGAACTATCATATCCTAGAACTCAAATGGTCCTAAAGCCTCCAGTTAGGTTAGGCCTAATAGCCTCTAACCACATGGGTTGGCAGGTAAATTCTGGACGGCCTTCCCCTGAACGTTGGCAAATCTAAACGTGAAAAGCTCTCAAATTAACTGTGGACAGGTGGACAGATTTAATTTTAAAAACGGGGGGAAACCGCCGGTATATCGGCGCCAATATACTTTACTATAAACGGATGAAATCGAAAGTGTGAGTTTATAATTGGAATTCCAGTGTGACAACTCGCAAAAGGGAGGCCCGTTATTACACCGCAATGGGGGAGGAGGAGGAGCAGGAGGAGGAGGTTGCATAACCCGCCTGCGTACCAACAGCCCAATCGATACTCCACGAGGGGGAGGACAGCCACTCAATGAACTCCTACTACGGGAGTTCTAAATATAGACCAAACTACGCCAGGTCCCACCTTTAAGTATACGCACTTGAAAGCTAAAAGGGGAAGCGAAAGTACCGGCAGGTTCGAAATGGACCGCCAATAACCGGACATTTCCGAGACTAATAACGAACCAAAAAAAATATTCTTTACTTTCAATACAACATATTTTTTCCCATCAGTGATAACATGCTGCGTTATTGATGCTTTTATTGTAAGAAGCTTAAAAGTACTTAACGAAGAAGTTTAAATACTTATAAGGTTAATTTTTCCATGTAAACATAAATTTATCAGGGCCCTCGGATATGCAATTTGCAAACTGAGTATGTATATCGATTACAAAATTTGAAATTTTGAAGTCGTACGAAAATTCGTAATACCGCACCCTATCTTCATCTTCGAATGTGGCAATTCTACATTTGTTTCACATATCAGATAAATTAATATGTAACACAGGCCAATTAATTCAATTTTCCAGAGCTGTAGAGATATATTTTATTTCTAAATTAAAAGGGAAACGTTTTAGTTGTGTTACGTTTTAGGGAACGGTGAAAACATCTTGCCTTTTTCGGTCGTATTTCATAATTCCGTGGGGGAAGTACGAAGCTGGGCGGAAGCGACACGAAAACAGAAAAGGCAAATGGAGCCAAAGAAGAAGAGAGGAGACAAAAGCGAAAGGAGGAAGTGGGGGCGGGTTCATGCCGGGGGTATGACTCAGATGGGGCGGCAGTGGCCTACGTGACTGGAGCCTCGTAGCGGGCCCACGGAGGGAGAGAGAGAGAGACAATGGGGGGCGGGTTGGGAGGGGAGAGAAAGGGGGAGAGTGGCCGGGAACGGGTGGGAGCGAGAGAGACAGGAAATAGGATGAAGGGGGGTGTAAGAGAGAGAGAGAGAGAGAGGTGGGGAAACATCGGTCATTGGCTGTCCCCCGCCTTTCACAAACCCTCCCTCTTTTACACGTCTCCATTTACGCCTCCTATATTTTATAACTGAATCTCCGTCCGTTTTTAAGTGCCGCCCGACGGTCCTTCACGCGACCTTATAGCCCCGCATTACAAAAGGGGGGACTGTCAAAAAGAATGTTCTTAATTAGATAAAAGATATGTAGATTAGTGTTAGAACTGGTGGTTTTAAAGATAGGTCAATAAAAATATTTCTTTTTTTTTATGGAAAAGATTTTCAGAATAACACTATGTTTGGCCCAAGGTGCTTAAAACGTGCTTCACAGAAATCGATTCACTTCTGGATTGCCAAATTTCATGAGCTACTGGATTCGACCCTAGAGAGGGGACTGTGGGAATTATGTAGCTATGTTGAGAGGTCACGGATTCATATGTATTAATATCATAACATCGGGGTTGTTGGCAATGCGGACACCATTAATTAAAACCATTATTTAAACCGCCGTTAAGACGCTATTTTATAGCGTAGTGTTTAATAAATATTAAACCGACGATGAAAGTCTTGGACCGATCCCTTCCGTAAACATCGGAGGGCCGTGAAGGCAGCGGGAGGATGTTCCTGTTGTGACAAGTGTCCGACACAGAGCAAACAATAGCCCCTGGAGGGGGCCAGAAACGGAGGGTTCGGTTGGGTAAATTTATTACGTCCGGGAGCGAGGAAGAAGGAGAGCCGGGTCGACGGACAATGAGTAGAGCGCGTGGGCCACCCTAAAACGCCCGGCGACGTTTTTATTTTCCTGCCCGGAGAAAGCGCGTAGGCCGGTGTGTGTGAAATGACACGTGAAAACACACGTGGAACAGGCGCGTGGTTGGCCGAGACAATAAATATTTCAGCGCGATAATAAAAACACCCAGATATACGACTTTCCGTTCAGAGTCTACAACGTGGGAAGGTCGAGTCAGGACATCAATCGCCTTATTCCTTACACAAATGATGATTAACAGTTTTAGAGATTTAGGAGTGACAAATCCTCGCTTATTTATTATATTTGGGGGTGCGACCGCCTTCTTGAACAAGAGGGGCCAAATTCGGGAACGAGCTTTTGCTCGTAACCGTTTCTTATAGCCATAAAAAAGAAGTGGAAAACAACCCCACCATAGGGGACACTCTTGAGACACAGGATCTCCCCGGGCCGATCCCCGAAATCCTGGGAACGTAGTACAGCCATTTTATGATGTCAACTGTCAAGTATTTGGCACGTAGCACTAAGGGATATGTTCCGCCATTGCAATGGGACGGAATTGAAGTTGCCATTAACCCCCCTCCGCGGTTAGAAAAAAAAAACCAGCACTCTCGATAAATGCACTCCGGTGCAAGTTCACAATGCGCTGACGTCAGGGCGTTAGATCACTTCTCGGTGGCGCGCACACACGATCAGCGCTAACAGCGACCGGTTCAATTTACGACCGTTCTCTTGCCGCATCGGCAGTCGACCGTTAGACTGCCGAGGAACCGAGATTTCTGAAAAGCTAAAATGAAGGATTCACGGACGTCCCACCGAAGGGGGCTTCGATCCCGGACATCAATAAAGCTCAATAATTAGCGGCCTCTTTTACACAGAGCCGACTTTATTAAGTGTTAGTTTATGGGACCTGTTCGGGGGCCGGAGCTGGTTTGGAATAACAACACTCTGTTGTGATCTTCACAAACCGGTTTCTGGTTCAAGCTGTCCATATGCCGTCTCGTATTTCCGGACGAGCGAGTTTTATCTCTACGGGATTTCTACCGCCGTCGGTAGTCACCGCCTCAAGGCAAAATTTTCACAAATGTATCCCAGAAAAGCGAATGAATTAAAAAAACTATCGTATCTTGTCTACACTGTACAGCCAAAAATAATGGTAATAATATCCTAATTATAGATATTTCACATATTTCCTTATTCAATAAAAACCATAAGTACGACAGACATGTATAGAAGGACATAATCTTGGAACGTAGAAAGTAGACGACAGTTAGGTACTTAACGAGTAAGCATTTTTCCGACGCTAAACTCCAGTTGTCGGGGCCATTAAACGACGATGCTCGCTATGTACGCTATGGGGGAGAAAATGAGAGCGGGACGGCGGAAAAAAAGGAAAGCAAAAAAAAGGAATAAAACTGGCAAACAAACGACGTTTCGAATTGCGGGACACGAGTCGAGCGATAGGGCACGGGCCCCGGGGCCCGCGATAACAGAGTTCAGATTAAAAACAAATCTAAAAGCCAAAGTGTGTTTTACTCCACGGAGCTGATACAAGCTGCCCCAGCGGCTAAATTCACTTTCTCCGGCAGGCCATGAGATATGACCACCGGGCAGGTAGAGGCCACACTGTCGATAACAATCGACTACTACACAGCAATAGGCCTAGATTCAACAAATATTAGGTTTTTATTTTACATTTTCTATAAAAGAAAAATTATAAATCGCCCTTTTCAGGTTTCACTGTGAAAGCGATAAACGTACACAGCACTATTTAAATTGTATACAATTATTACAACACATTTAACATCGCGATTACGATTTTCTGTTGCCCTATTTGATCTTAGCCTAGATCTCTAGGCGTTTCTCTATCTTGGTCTTATTTCTTCAAAGCAAGTTCCCGCTATCGATAGCGTTACTGGGAACCTGGCTTGGTCCTCTGAGGAACACTTTCATGGGCCGTTCCGAGAAAACCCCGCCAACTATTTCGTGTATCAATTTCGAATAGATAGCTCGGGGAGGGCACAGTCTTTCTTCAGTTCTCCGGAGTGTGATTATTCAAAGTCGGTTGATTTATTTTTATTGCTACTAAAGATAAAGGCCCGGTTCAGTCATTAACTCTCAGATTGAAAAAAATGGTTTTCGGTATGAGATTCACGTAACAGAAGGCTATGGAGTATCCTAGAGATAAAAAATTTTGTGGACACCATAAAAAGAATTAATAAGAATTTAAAACAAAATTTTCTTTATTTGAAGTTGCTGTGTGTTGGTTCATCCCCGCGAATTTTCGATTCCGATCTAACGTCGAGGCTTTGGCATTGTCTACTGACGGCGGGAGAAACCTCGCGGATAGGAAGGCCGCAAGTAATGATACGACAACATTTCAAACTCTGGAGCACGCCTCAAAACAATAATTATAGTATTATCCAGCGCTGTCGATGCCAATGAAAACACACTCCCGCCTGTCCCACATGCATACGCCCTCGCAACAACTAAACACGTCCCTTATTTAGCAGTACGTCAATGTCAAAACGGTCGTCCTTCGGGTTCGAGACGCTGGTATTTACGAAACTGGCACACGGGGGAGAGGGGGGGGGAACGATTCTTATTCCAATGCCGTGTCCGCTGGGAATGTTAAGGCCTTTTCCTCGGGCCTAAGGTTAGTGGGTTTCCAGCTAGGAATTTATTTCTTACGCTCTGTCGAAATGAACTCACTTGACTGGTTGCCGATAAAAAAAAATACTATGGTGCATTCAAGTTGTATTTTTGTGAGTGTACTTCGATACAATTTTCGAAGATTAATTCTACATTACTCTTTACTAATAATTTGATTTTATTTATTTGAGTTTATAGCGCATTTGGATCTTATGCGCTTAATTTGATGTAACAACTTTAGGTTTTATTATAACTAAACCATAAAAATTGAAACCAGGGCCCAACGAACCATACTGCCAATGAAACCAGTCTAGCTTACGACCTAACGTAATAGTCGGTTGCGTAGGAATAAAAATATTATTTTTTCTCATTCCTGTCCGATAGGAACATCGGTGGACTGTTCCTCGGCGTAGGGTAGCTGAATAGCTTCTTTTGTCTAGACAATATCCGGCGGGCCGTCCACAGTTCGGCATAGCTCGCTCAATTAACTTTTCAAGTCACGGACTTGAGTCCTACTCGTTCCATAAGACCGTATTGTGTGCTTTATACCCCCCTCCTCCTCTCAGTTTGTTTCGAGAATACCGAATGGTCGGAAGCAGGAAATTCGACCCGGATTATCGGCGACAAGATCTCCATTTAGTTACGAGGCGCCGCTTTCAAGGCTATAAATCAATCCAAATAATTCACAAAATTAAGAATAGTTAGGAACAAGGTATTAGAAGGCATCAAACGTCACTCGAGCGCGTTCCTGTCTCCCCTAGTTAAAACGAGATACCAAATACCTTTGTACCAATACTGCCAACCTTATATATACTTAATTCTATATGCAATATCAAATTTCTTCATAAATTAAATAAATAGGTATCGCACTTCACTGTATCTAGACCTTATATAGCTTCTAACCATATTTAGACTTCAGCAAGGCCGGAATCGAACTGCAGCTCCGTACCCTTTCAGTCATCGGGGGTCACGGAATAAAAGCAGGAAGACAAGTGCATTAAGAAGTTAAGTACAAACAGGAAGAAAACCTCCCGGTACACGCCAATAAAGGTTTATGATGCAGAAAACTGGTAACATAAGTGCAACTCGTAAAGTGAATCTTACGACCCCCCTTCACCCCTACCCAACAGCTGACTTTACGGTCATCTGTTGTTATTGAGGTATAAATCTATTTTGGCGTAAGTAACAAGTATATCTACGACACCATTTTTCCTTTCATGCAGACCTCGATCCTACAATTTACATACAGTTAAAATTGATTTCACTTTAAATAATAAATATAAGGAATTTTATGGGGCTAATTTGTAATTAAGCGAAAATCATTCAAATTGTAACTACATTACACCGTACAAAAAATTTGTATTTATTCATCCTATATCACTAGTATTTACTGAGACATACCGTGGGTTCGAAATATTATCGACAGATTCTCCAGTTAGGTTTTATCTTCTCGACATAGTCAGTTAAACAGCAAAGCGTTGACTATAAATAACTCTACAGTAAAAACTATTGAAAATTTAAGAAATGTTTGTATGTAATCATTATTGTCCACATTGGCAATGGCATTATTTTCTGTCGGGCCAACGAATAGTCTTTGGATTCTTTTCGAAGAGTGGGATTTGGACAGGTTGGGCCGCACAAATCGAGAACGCGAAACGGAGGCTCATTTCACTAACAAAACGATAGAAACAGAAAAAGAAACTTTTTTTTAGCTGGTCGAAACTACAGTTGCCTTTAAAAGGCAAATAAGGCCGGGGGCCGTCGGACACGGGGCAGGGGTTAGGCACGCCCGCACCACACCCAACGCGGTAGGCCTCTTTCTGTTATCAGTGAGAGCACGAAATCAACTGTAGACCTATATTTCGTTCATAAACGAACCTCTGGCGTTCGGCCAGAAGGGAAAATAAAAACTTTCCAGTTATATATACGCGTGAGTTGGGCCGACATGCGATGCGTTGTCATTCGGCTTCAGCTAAAAGGGAAGCACGTTAGAGGGAATTGAATGAATATTAAAAGCGCGAGGTGCCGTAATAAATTATCTTTTCGAATTCGAGGACACAAACAATCATCGTATTGCCCGGAGAAACAACCAAATGACCATAATTTAATCCCGACCGTGTCGTTCTCTCGTATTCACAATTTTTGTTGCGTACAAATTAACTTAAATGAAAATGATTAATATCTCGCTGCTGATGCACAAAGTATGCTAATTCTTTAATAAATAGATTCTAGAATCTATTTCTAATTCTAGATTTTAGAATAAATAAATTCTAATTCTTTTTAAAGAGAGACAAAAAATCGCTTACAGAATGTAAATGAGGTGAAAAAAAATTTGTTTAAAATCTGACGACGTATTTTCTGTAGTAACAATAAAACACTCACGATAGCTTTTTGTATTATAAATAGACAAAGATTTGGTCCGAACCTAGACCTGTTTTTTTTCTCCATATCGTCAGCAGCAATTCCATCGTTATAGATTAGTGAGCATCAATGATGACCCAAAAAAACATAATATGCGCCCACTATTGTACAAAATAGAAAGTATTTTACTAGATTAATCGTCAGTGGCTATGGTAAGGCACTAAAGAAAAACTGAATTTCCAATCCAGTGTAAATTGATGTTGCCAGCCTATGTGTCGTGTATTGACTAATATTGTCACTAAAATAATAGAGTACAAGAATGTTCACGTTCGTAATTTCCTCGTTTTCTCATAAGAGAGCGATGGCGGAGGAAGGTGAAAACTGGGCGATAGGAAAAGGGAAGTAGGTTGGTAGTGGAACAGTCGGAGGCCAAAGCATCCAAGGCGGAGTTTCGCAACTCCAATGCAACTGGGATCTGTTGCGAAACAATGCAATTGTGTTGCACACGGGCCCGCCGTATCCGCTCTCGTACCGACTGGGTGCCCATGCGCCCAGCTCTCCTAGCTGGGAGGAAGCTAGGAATTTTAATTTATTCCCGACTCAATATGCCCGTGTCCCACTTTATTCCTCCACCCCCCCCCCCACCATCATGACGCCAGTCACCGGGTCTCGGGCATTTATCGGCAATGGCGAATCGATGTGTCTGTATTAATGTAACATTACACGTTACACGGGGTTAATGTGGGTAAACACCGCGCGCTATATCCGGATTTATAAGCTATTTTTTGTAATTTGATTATGCCTAACGAAAACGAAAACTTTCCACTCGGTCCAAGGTTTCGAGCCACAAAAAGTTTAGGAAGGGTTGGCCCAGACAAGTTCAGGAAAAATGTTTGTGCTACGAACGCGAATAACAATTTCCTACAACTATCTCTATGTTATCAACTTTTGATTACGTTTATCAAAGAGATTATTACAACGCAATTTTCCCTATTACGCTATTCACTGAAGGATCCGAAAAAGTTTCGGAAGGCTTGGCCCAGACAACCGCTTATTGTGTAGAGGTAATTAACAATTGCCAGCTACCGACTCTACGTTACCACAAGTATTCATATAAAGCACTTTTCCTTATTAATGCAACTTCCACTCGCTTTTCCATTTTTCTTGTTATGGGGAAATAAAAGTTCAGGAAGGCGTGGCCCACAGAGAGACGCTCAGGAGGAGGTGTTTTCGACTACGAACTTGACCCGGATTCGGGGGCGGAGAGAGCGAGAAGACAGAGACAGAGAAAGAGAGAGACTGAGGCCGGCCGTCGATTGGGGCAACCACCTCGGCAGTGAAAAAAACCATTAGCGGGAGGCGGCTATTATGTAAGGCGGGGAGGAGGCGCAGGCGAGGGCGGGGGGGGGCGGGGTTAGATCCGGCAACAGGGCAGGGCCACAGCTGTAGGAGAGGAACAGGGCATTGGACAATGCCGCGTGCCCACAAGCACGGGCAGCGTACTCGGCACCGTCCCGCTATATACTACCCGGCCTGAAAACGCTCGGCTGGACTCCCCACGCTCAAACCATTTAAAGTCCCTCCCTCCCTCCCTCCTACACCCCCCTCCGTGTAGCCTGCTCCGTTACGACACTGTGCTTCGCCCCTTCCGTCCGGCACCCATTAAATAATACCCATCATCGACGAGTACCAATAGAGATACTATAAATGTAATGTGGACGCGAAAGGAGCTCTTTAATTGGGGTAATTTTCAGATTTACTCCCTGGGAAATAACTTAAGGTTTTCCTTAATAAAAACTGTTTTATTAACACTATGGCCACAGATGTTTTTTATTTCACGCATACCAAGTATACCACATAGGGAATTTCAAACTTACAAAACTTTTGAAAAAAAATCTTCGATCCCTCGTTAAACTTACGAAAGTCTGTACAAGTGGTAAAAAATGCAAACGGTTTCATTGCCGCAACAGAAAAAAATCGTTTATTAACACACTTCACAAAAACGATAAAATTGAATCTAAAATGTCCTACCCGACATCCCACGCGTTCCTCACGGACGCCTGAAAAGGAAGCGGCCACGCGATTTAAATACACCGAATTGTTTTATGGAGTGGCAACGAAAAAAGTTATAAGTAAAAGCACTAAACAAAAACGCACGCATTCGTTTCACAACAGGTTTTTCGTTTCACTTTTCAATGTTTTAAAATTTAGAATATATATTCGGTGTTCCAAACCGGTTTCAATACCAATCTACAACAAGTAAAAGTGCAGGATGACTTGCAAACCTGCTGAAGACGGTGGAAACGTGAATAATATATGTAAAGCGAACTCAGAACTGTTTATTTTGCTGCATTCTAATGCCTATTGTATATTCGGTAACTAATTTTTGCTCGTTTCGAAGGTTACGTACAAAATAGGGACGATAAGACCTATCTCGTAGAGTAACTGTACAAGTGATACTAGTTTCACATTCCCTTTCGGCGTGTCTTATCGTCAATGGTGATAAAACGTAAAAGTAACGGCAGGGGAATAGTAAACTGAAAAATTTCGATTTACGGTGAAAATTTAGATGTTGGTAAACAGGTCATGAAAATACGCAGGAGAATTGATTGTTCAATTGATGGTAATAAACGTAATATCAACTGGAACATCAGGATCAGAACATGCAAGAAGCAAACAGGAGGAGGGATTCGCGAACCGATGGTGAATCCCTTTTTTGGTTTTACTTTTTTTAAAAGTATAAAACATGAATCTTAATTGACTGTCAGACGTCGTCTTAATTGTCGATGACGGCTTTCGAATCATAGCAGCAGTCCGTCCATAGATTTCAGTCAATTTATAACTATTAAGAGCAGCGACGACTGTCGAAAATGGCCAGTGAAAAGTGTTCAGTTAAGTGTAAATCGGGTCTAGAGGAGGATGTACACCTCGAGGAGGCATTTAAAACCCGTCCGTGCGTAGCCCGCTCCGTTAACCTCCACTGACGTTGCCTGAGAAACAACACTCTGCTAACCGCCGGCGAACAAAGAGCGACCGAGTCTGATTATTAAAGTTTGTCGCGAAACAGCCTGAACCCAACAAATAAGAGAATAAATATATTCTGATAAAAACTGAGAGAAACTGTGTCATTACTTGACGCGGCAGCTTAACCCAGTTGGCAACAGTGGGACAAACAAAATTGCTTTGAATCAACTCACGACAGTTGCTCCTTAAGGTCGTAAGGTGATTCAAGGTAGTTTGGATTCTAATCTATCCATTAAACAAAAATGATACTTCAGGTAATAAATAAGGTCTCCGCTATCTCGTCCAGCCTTTTGCTAGACCGGTTTCGCTGTCTCCAGTACCTTTTTCAGCAGTACCAGGATGTTATAAATTATCAAGCGTTGCTATCAAAGTATGGACGCTACCAACAAATAGATCGGAAAAGACCCCCATAGAAGACGAACATATATAGTTGTCCCAATGATGTAGCTGTCACAGTGCCCTGATATGACTACATTAGGTTTCTTCCACCGGCAGTGAACAACGCGAACTGCAATGATACCCAAAGCAACCTCCCCACTGTGTGTTTAATTGTTATTAATACATTAACACAAACGAGGGTACGGTGTTAAGCTAATCGGCACAATTTACTGGGCGTGATAAGCCTTTATTGGAGCGAAGAGCGGCGGGGTGGGTTTGTGTAGGAAGTTAACAACGTGGTACTTTGTCAGAGGCCTCGGCGAACGACTGGGTCGAGTAGTATCGAACGGTGCCGCGTACCTAACTAGCATATACCATCCGCCAGTGTTACTGTCCGGCCTGAAAACGTTCGCCTAGGGACATTTAAAACTCGTCCCGGCTCCGTTAACGGAGGGGCTCGCCAGTCGTCCAGTAGAGTAGTAAAGCCGGCAGCTAGCGCTGTCCTTCTCCCACTCGTAGCTTCAAGCCATTCTAGAGAGAAATAGAGAGAGATGGAGAAAGTGGGAGACATTTTTTATTTATTCCATTCTGTTTGCTCTATCCTAGGAACTCGCCTGCTTGGCGCCTTAAGACCATATGTCTAAAGAAGATGTTTAAAGAAAGGACGTGGGTGGCAGATAGAGAGAGAGAGAGAGAGAGAGAGAGAGAGAGAGAGAGAGAGAGAGAGAGAGAGAGAGAGAGAGAGAGAAACAGAGAGGGAGATAGATAAGCAATGGCGATCCCACGGTCAGTTTATCTAAGGAGCCAGTTCAGGACGCGACTTCAATGTTAATCAACAGTGAATCACCGAAGCAAAACAGTACCGTTGGCGAGACGACTGGTCTGGAATAATTCTTCAGTGATCAGTTACAAAATAGTTCGTTATATTGTCCACCATTCTAATGTTCTTGTTTGGATTTTCTTTTTTTTTATATTTGCCGAACAAAAAAAGAATTTTATTGTGTTACGCCTCGCACACAACATTTTGTAGGTAAAATATGTAATCGTAGCATACCAAGTTACATATTGTAAGGGAAAGTTTCTACATACTTTTTTCTTTCGATATATTAATCTGTTACTAGACGAAGAAACATTTCTAGAGAAAGTTTCAATTCTGTTTACAGCGCGGAACACAGATCTCGGAACAGTAATAAAAAAAACAAAAATTCTTAGTATAATGGAGTTCACGAGCTAATTTTTTTATTAGGAAAATCCGAGATGTTAATGCAGTACCAAATTAATCACTAATCTATGCCCAATCGCCGGTGACTTCGTAATTCTCCTTCTCGGGTTCTAATCCAGAGGTTGGACCCTGGAGTACACTCCATAATCGGGACTTTAATTCAATACAACTCTTATCGAGTGCGGAGGGGGGGGGAGGTTCGTTCGAGCACAGCTAATTCCGTACAGGTGTACCGGAATATACAAAGAGCCGATTCAAAATTCGACCGTATTTCTCGTTCAAATTGGCGGCCGCTTTATCCGCGCCCGTAACTGAGTTCATATTATGCGTTAAGGAAGAACCAGAAGGGAGGAACCAGTCAATAATTCAATCTAATGATATCCTGCCCGAGCGACACTATCGGATTCGGATCACGCTCAGAAGGTACGACCTCCTGTTATCTTGTCACTCCCCGACCGTATGCCAAATCAATGCTAGAATACCAGATTTGTCTATTCCTCTTTCCTTTCTCGGGAAAAGGGAGGGTTTCGAATGAAAATGCAATGTCGATGTAAATATTCCCTGTTATAAACAGGACCATTATTATGCCTGGTGAGGCTCGAGTAACACGGGAAGTAAAGGCCACTCCAAAGCCACTTTTTTCCCTAGTATAAGTTCCAAAATGAAATCATGGAAGTGCTATTTCTATTGATTTAAGAGCGGTAGGTAAATGGACCATTGGAATTTTTCGACAAATTGTACATTTCCTTTGGATATAAACGAGTCGAATTATCTAGATCAGGCGTCCCATAATTTTGTATCAAAGGGGGAGGAGGTATTAACATGTTTTTAATGAATATGATCGGACGAATTACACTTTTAAAATGTCATGTAACTTGAAAGGGAGGAATGTTATATATTATCAAGATAAATTTGCAGCTGTTACTATTCGACTTCTACAATCTATACAAGCATATTATAAACCGAACGCTGATTATAACGACGAGAAATCGGTTCAGTTCAGGGAAATTGTAGACGGAAAATAAGGAATATCGTTCACGCGCAACTCCGGTCTACGGTTTAACAATAGTAAGAACAAAAACCGTCCGCCTTGTTTACACTGATAGCGCGAATCCTGACACAGTACACAAGGGACGAGCCCCATGACCAGAGAAACGGGAAAAGGGGGAATTTGAGACCGACAAGGAACAGTTGTTTGCGGTCACTCCCAGGAGGGGGGGAGGAGGAAGTTGTTCACTAAAATACACAAACAAAATTAGTATATATATATATATATATATATATATATATATATATATATATATAACAAGGCGGTTAACAGGATATAATTAAAAAGGGAGGAAACCAAAGTGACTAAGACGGGGGGGAGGGAGAAAAGATACTGGCCAACGATACAGAATTTATAACATTTTAAAACATAAAAACGGCGACAGTAGCTGAACGATAATAGACCGTTATACGCAATATAATGCGTGGCGGGATGTCGTGGAGCGTTTGATGTAGGATGCGGTTGCTGACCGCTCCTGATAACGTAGCACTGATAGCAATTGTTCCCAGGCAATTGTTCAACTTCGCAATTTTATAAAACTTCAGTACAAAACAATGCATAACTCCGAAAAAAAGGTTATCATACTGAAATGTAAAATAATTGGGCCATTAATTAAAAAGAGACCAATTAGACTCGAGCCAATTTGAAACATATATGCAACACAACTGTTAGAAATCTACAACTGACTTGGCAGGTTAAGATTATTAGTGAGTATTATGGCAATCCCAAGAATTTAATACGTAAATATTATGCATAATTAACAAAAATTAACTATTCATTTTACAAACCACACGGTTTTTTTTATCGCGGAATAAATTACATTGAATCGGCAGAACGATGCCAAAATTTAACTAAAAATTTTTTAGTCGATTGGGAATACCCGCCTGATACAAAGGAGAAAATGGTTCAGAAACTCAGAGCGCCAAGAAAGTATATTGAAAAGATAAAAAGGGCTGCGCCTAAAAAGGGCGGACAGCGGGAAATTCAGAACAAGGAATGCTTTACACAACAGAGGGGAATAAAAAGAAATCACAATACCGGAAATCGGACTATTATGAACATTTCACAAGGCTGATTTTCACAGTATATTCAAAAAGTTGCCAAATACGTACGGCAGTTTTTACGGAGCATATACAAATGCATGCCTACTTTTTCACGGAGTGAACGCTAACAGAATTGGCGAAAAAGCTACTTTTCCTATAATAGGTGGCATTTTTTTTCATTTATCAGGGTCCTAACCAACCCCATGGGCGTCGGGCTCAAATAACTCCAGAATACTTAACATTAATTCAGTCCCGAGGGCCGTTCTTTATAAAACAGTTTCCAGATAATGCGCAGGCGCTCCCAGTTGAAGTGGCGAGATGCCCATACATAATGAGATAAGGTCTGCCCGACCGAGGTGGTCGCTCCGGGTGCGGCTTAGCTCAGATTTATTAACTCACTCGATGGCTCGGCATATGTGATAGGAATTCCTCTGGTACAGCCTGACGTCACGCGCTTATGTATGCATTACCTCAGAGATAATCTGAACCCTCTTAAACGGGCCTCGGGAACCCCATTGAACCGTAAATCCGAATAAAAACAGACTCCCCTATTCCCGAGCGTCAACCTCTCAATTTCCTTAATCCCCCTCTCCAATCATATCGAAACTTCTGGATTTCGAGAAAAGTTTACCGCCAGCCGCTTGATTTGCGATTTCCTGAGCAACAGACGACCATCCGACTCAATCGAATACACGATTTTCTGTCACCACACGTTCGTGAACAGATCAATAGACAATAAGATACTTGTACCGAGTAAGAAGCTTCTTATGAAAAGATAAGAACAGTACACGCAGGTCTATATATAAACCAATAGATAAGACACCCATTCATCATTTACCACCGTAATCTGCTCCATTGAGAAAGTGATCCCGTAAAATAATATATTATTTCTAAATCAACTCCCCTATTTAAGGTCCACTAATGGCCACATAACTAGAGCGGTATCAAATAATCATACTATGACCCTTTAATTGTGGATCTATTGTCGGTTGCCGGAAAGAAATTCGGGCTGAATGTCTGAAAACGCGCACGGGCAGGATGAATCACCATCACCGGTTATCATGGTAACGCCTGCATTTTTATGGTCGCAGTCGGTAGACCGAATTATTACCGAAGGAAAGAAAGAAGAAAAAAAAGAACAATTCGGAATGCCTGGAATATTATAACAGGGCCGGATAAAGAGCGTGGTTGACTGACCGTGGAGCGGGGCCCCCATCGGTTTTTTGTCCCCCGGGTTCCCTCCCGTCCTTAAGTATTTTACCGGGCTCCCCCGAGCCGAAGGTTTCGGTCCTTTGATCTTCTTCCTCCACAATTCGCTTCCATTCCCTCTGCTCTTCTGTCCGCCTAAATATTGTGTTACAATACTTTGTAAAAGTCGAACTGAACCGTTCCGGGGGGTGAAATGGCAGTGTACAGCGGTGAATACAGAGTTGAAAGTGAAACGAAAAATGAACATGCTGATCAGCTCCCATTTTATCAGTTCAACTTTTATTTGATGTAAAATTCGGTGACAAATATAAAGTGACACTACGCCATTTCGTTTTAAGTAACACAACTCGTTCGCGTTACACAACTGTTCCTGTCGACAGGAAGATTCATCGGCTTCCTATAATTGCCAAAACCCGTTTGGCTTAGGACGAAACAGTCCAAAGCACTAAATTATAAAAAAGTTCAAATTACTAAAACCAATTACGCGAAAGTTTCATACAACTGGGTGTCTGTAACCGTAGATTAACAGTATGCAAAGCACCCCAGTGATACCTGCTTGATGGTCCCGAGGTTTTGGGATATTATAATCTTTAGGATGTTCTGTCTACACACATTATCCTAAACCGGTTTCGGCACGCACTGGTCTCTTAGGGTGCAATAACATCTAAAATAATCAACTGATTGGCCGATACCGATCTAGTGTCAGGACGGAATCTCAAAAACGATGATACGGATATTTCATTCGGGAGGTAGAAGAGGTACTCGAAATGTATTCCCGGTCTGGGTTTGGCAAAAGTCGGTAGACAATTTACTGAGGCCCCGCTGGTTTGTGGGTAACCGCAACCAGGGTCACACTGCTGGGGCTTTTTATTCTTATATCATTTTCAAACTTTTTTAAAATTTATACTTCAGCCCTATACAGCTACGATGCGTCTATTACAGTATTAGTGTAGACCGAAATTTGACGAAAATGTACCGTATTCGTGTATGTAGTTTGGGCCTCGAAAATACACCAACAGTGCACACTGCAACAGCGTTAATTCCACTGAACGCCAACATCACTGTACTCAAAACGTTTATGTAAGCGGAAAAATATCTAAATGAAAGAAACAAAAACACGTTTACAAGATGCCAATGTGTTAATAGTTAAAGACACGTGAGACCGGTAACTTGTAAGCTTGGGAAGCAGGTCAAACGTTTACCAAAAGGTCCGTCCGACCCTGAGGTCACCGCTACTAGCCTCGACTCTGTTCTGTTTACATGTTAACGGCCGTTTATGGGTTTACTAAAGAGGACGAAACGTGTCGGAGGGTGGGAGCTTACATATTTTTTTGTGGTCCATAAATGTTGCCCGGTTCGCGCTTCTGGAGCAGTTTTTACGTCATAAAAAATATGCTCTATTTTTTATTATAGTCCATTAGCGCTCGTTGTGCCTATAAGAGACACAGTGGCTGGACAATACTGGCCGGTCTGTTAAACGACGATAAAGATGCCCACTAAAAAAGGCCATTAGGAGCCGTGTTTTTTGGAAACGATGATTTTAATGGTCACATAATTCAAATCTAAACCAACAACAAAGGACAAGTGGTATATAAATTCACAGTTCGTCCGAAGCCCAACTCGTGTTAGGGTAAGATATTTCAATTCACTAGACTAGTCTTCTAATTTATGTGCCCTTGCATCTCCAACTGGAAAACCGAACACTAGGTTATAGGATGTAATAGACGTAATTACTTCATTCTACTAAGAATATTCAAAGCAATAATAATGATAATGTATCCTTAGTAAAGGTAATTATTCAATTTCAAATCACAATATCCTTGTTTCCGACTTTATACAGACAGATAATGGAATGGCCACAAAACCGAAAGGGTTAAATACGAAAGGTGAGTTTGACACGAAGCCCTTGGATAATAGATTTTTTGGTGGAAGACAAAATAATATCGAAGAGGCAATTGAAACGCCAGTGTTGCCAACTTGAAAGAGTCTTTAAAAAAAAGGGCCGGCAATGTTTGGTAGCCGAATGACGCAGCAAGTACTGAGCGTCCTTCGGATCCTGCTCAAATGTCACCCCGGCCATTCCGAGCAGGTCAATTGCATTAGCGGCGTGGTACTCAGCAGGACTGACTGCATTCTGAGCCTTTTACCTGTAAAGACTGGAAATGAGCAAAAGAAAAGGAACAAAAAGCGGAATGCGCCCAGGTTTGCAGGGGCAGCTTCGGGAAAGGAGTCGGGACAGACCTGACTCGACGAACGGGTGAGAACCGGAAAAAGTTATCCCTTAAGCTAAACGTGTCCTGCACTGTTTTATTTGCGCGAAAAGCTGGAATGCAAACGAAAGAAATTTAAAGGATGTTTTATAATGTATACTTGAGATTCAAGGAGTCCTTTGGATTTTTCAGTCCACCGACCACCAACAAATGTAAAAGATACTAATCAAGATATAGAAACAGTTTTTTGCAATTTATTAAAATTATTCAAAAAAATAGTAAGACAGGCGATTCAAAACATTTATGTAAGACAAGACAAAAATTATTTTTTATGGCAAAGGACGAAATAAGGAAAATATCCGCAGGATTCTGGAGAACAAACAAGCAGAAAGGTAAATATGCGTACATTTTTAATTGCGAGAAGGAACACTCGCGCGGTTTTCTCGCCCTACCGACCCACAATACGATAAACATACAATAAAAACAACAGACGATTTACCTTAAGGAATACGTGGTAGAAATGTTAAGAGAAGTGAATACAGTGTCCACTTCTTCAGCCTTGAGAACCAGCTGATCCTGCCTCTTGGCTCAGGCCTAAAAGAATTTCGCCAACTGTTCTAAACTTAAACAGGTTAACTATAGAACTATCGAGAGAAAAATAGTGCATGCCTCAACCTACAATTACATTTGAATCGACTTAAATATTCCGTTCAAAAAAATACGGTAGCAATTTGCTGACAAAAATCATACAGCGAAAAATTAATAGAAACCATTATTCCTTTGTTATACTATACATCGATAATTTATGTTAGTAAATCTAATATTTTAATTTTTTTAAATCACTTAAAACATCTAATAATAGAACACCCCTGACGTTCTAGATTTTACAGGATATTGTCAACATTCCCCTCCTTGTTTATTTTCGATACACAATCAAAACGCCACCATTTTATCTGCTTCGGTAAACATAATTACTTTCCGCGAATTTGGAACGCAATTTCTGTCGACATAAGTGGAAACAATGTTTTAATGTTTCTTACGGATATTATTTCTCCAGTAACTGGCCTATTCAGTTCTGTTTTTTTTCGTTCACTACCGAGTTTTGAGCGATAACATCAAAAAAATGTTTGTAGGCTACGAATACGGAGATTTCAGGTTGTAAGCGTGTACTCAGCTTGTTTTAAACTTTTTTTTCTGAATCAACAATCTTATATGTTACTTCTTGTCTTATAGGATATCATTGTATTTTCCAACACATGAGGAAGAAATCACCCGCCGGTGACACTTTCCTGACTTGTTATTCGGGACAGAGATCACTGGGATTGGTATAGATATTTATACTAATCTTTGTATAAACTTTGTATGTAAACTTTGACTTGACCTGTCTCTCCGCCCTACACTCCTGTCACTGTAATTAATGTCAGAAAGAAACCCCTAAGAAAGAGACACGAAATGTCCCAGTTGATTCACAGTAATCAAACCGTTTGAATGCGTGGTACCACAATAATCCCTGGTTTATTAACTTTTCCTAGGGAAACAAATCGAATTATGAAATGGGGCTTAGAAACGCAGAACGGTCGGTAAGAAAAACGAACGGAAACCTGCAATAAAGGAGGATAACCGGTTCTGGAAATTGCAGTGCGTGCTTTGTATAAAATTGGCCGGTGAGAGACCCCGACCCCGAGGGGGGTAAAAAAAACCGCCGGCTTGCATCATCCACGAATTATTCTTTGCATTATGCACCCGAACGAGGCGTTATTAGCTCTGCCCGTACGGGCGCCCGTAATAGAGTTCATACCTAGGCCTCATTTGCATTTTCACACGGAAACACTACCCCCGATTTCCTGGCTCTGAGGGGGGTGGGAGTGAGGTACAGGTGCGACAACAGGTGATTCCTCGATTATTCATTGATACCATCGACATTTTTCCCCGTTCGAAATACCGCTAATTTAAGGCGATAATAATTTCGAGGGAAACGGCAAAAGAGAATAGTTTACTTTGCCCTTTATCGCGACCCCAGGGGGCCCGATAACATTAATAAAACCAACACCTGGCATTAGCGATACGCGATTCTCAGTACCTCAAGCAATGACCTCGATATCTGTATGCACAAATCGCCCATATTTTTTAAGCGCGATTCGTGCATTTATTTTAAAATAAAAATTGTCCCTAATAAACAATTAATAGAATATATAGCGCTTACTTTACTAATTTATCGGCCGCGACAGGCCTAAATATTAGACCCTTTGTCGAACCCTACTAATTACGAGGGGAAGCCTGACACCATCCAGCTCGAGACAAACAAAGCCCAAAGCGTATGAGTTAAATAAAATTTTATTTTAGAGCCGACTCAATCAATAACCACACGCTTCGTTATTTAATTCAACAAAGATAATATTATGAACTTTAGCATAAATGGTCAGTAAAGATTATCAGCGAATAATCTCGACACACATTCTTTATTGTTTTTATAACCGATTAATATAGTATGCGGACGCTGGAGACAGCTATCGAATGAAATTCTTGAAAATTCCTAATATTCTCTGCCATGTAATAAGAATAAGAACAATGGAGGAAACACTATAATAACAACAAATATACTCAAAACTGAAGTGAATGAACAACGCGAATAATAAAACTAACAATGAAAGAAAAGGTGCCTATACCCATATATTTATTCATTCTGAACAGTTCTCTGGACAATGTTTGAACAGATTGTAAATAATATCACAAATGAAACTTTTAAATGGGTTGAGATATTTTGAGCACATTATTTTGAGCACATTTAAAGCTTTGATGATAACATTATGAACTTTCGCCTTGTAATAAATATTATCAATCAACCATTTGAAACAAATATTTCTAGTACTCATGACCGACAGGGATGCTACTATGACGATAGATTATTTTTTAATAATCCAATGAACACTTTACATAGAAATTTTTAATGATACAACAACTTCCCTATGTTCAATATTTTTGGCTGTTACTATGCCAACAACAATTGATACTGTCTGCTGCGATGTTACTGTTTATACGTGTTACTGTTGATAAATAACTAACGATTGCTATCGTTAAAGCATTACCACTAGTATGTCGTGCCCTGTCACTACTGTCGCTTGCACTGTTACTCTGCGCCTTGAAACCGATACGTCATCGAATATAAAAGGATCGACTTAGTGCTGATAAGATGCTTACACCTGACGAAGACAAAGACGAAATATGTCTAGATTAGGATCACAGAGCCGAGTGGGCACCGATAATCCCGCGATCTGTTTAATAAGAGTAAATATAGAACACTCAATTTACTTTTTGAAAATAAAAATTTGGGACTTTTTTTCTGAGTACCGAAGTACTTTGGTCGGCGTACCATATTTATTTAATTATACACGCGAAAAAAACGTACACAAATGAGTCGAAAAAAATACAGGAAAGTTATTTCCAGGATAAAAACAGGAAGAATTGGGGCATATCACTACGAGTTTTTGTCGGGGCATTAGACTCGACGCCGGGAAGGGCTAATAATAAAAGCTAAAGGGGGAGCGGAGCAGAGGGGTACAAATGTTATAACCCACCCCATCGGGGAAGGGAGGAAGAGTAGTCGCGTACTCACACGAGTAGCATCGATCGGGTTCCGACCCCCAAGGGGGCAATGCCTCCGCACTGTCCATTTCAATTTGGAACGGGGGCCCACGCGTATCCGGACAATGCCACGGCCCGACCAGCGTATTTACACCACGACATCATGGAAACAGATAATGCAACGAATCCGGGAAAACGTAGGGGGTTACAATTCAACCGAAGTGTGTGGACCGAACTTTTTTGAATGGGAATTTTCTGTAAATTGTAGACATCACTGTTGACGCAAGTCGGAGGATACGCAAAGGAGAAGACACGGGGATACTCACCATTTTTACGATGATTTTGAGCATCCGGTAGTCGGTCGAGTTGAACGGTACGACGAAACCGATGGAGGGACACTGAACTCTCACACTGTACACTGTCGGCACGAATTTATACGGGACGAACGAACGGAACGATTACCGAAGCACAAGCCCCCCTAAAAATAGATGCTACTAAGGCTACCCTATTATCTAGTAGAAGGCACGCACTCTCCTTTTTCTCACACAGAATTTCTGAAAATAAAAAAAACACGCCACACAGTTATACACACAGACAGACCAGGAGGGGAGGACGAATGAACACAAGCGGCTTGGGCAGTGGCTGGGGTCAGACTGAACCCGGCTGGGGTCCCACCACCGCCGCCGACTCCGTTCGCCCGACGTGCGCACCCGCGGACGCGCACACGCGCTACGCACCGCACCAAACCAAACTACTACAGTCGATACACCCTAACGGTAGGGATGAGCCCGGCCCCGGTCCGGCCTTACGCGGAGGAAAGGTCAATTCTATAGACCGGTCTGACGGGGGGGGGGTTATTTTTTAAATAAACTTCGAAAACGCGGCATAAATGTCACAGCGTTGACGTAGACACACCGGGGACAGAATGACCGGGAGACATAACCCGAACCCAACCCAATTTTCTGGCATCGTCCTGCCAGGAATCAAAAAGTTTTTGCGCCTAGTTTGAGGACCCCCCAAACAAAGTGCAAAGTGTTGCAATGAAAGTGACAGTTTAAGTGACTATCAACATAGCTGAAGTGAATGACAGTTGCCAGTACCACCGACACCAAGTATTCTGTGCAGTGAACCGAAGTTTGAATATGCGAGTGATTGGAGGGAGTTTGAATTATGTTTTCGTGTTTCTATCAATGTAAATTTCCCGATTACTATACCAACAAGAATGCGCGTACAGTCCAAATATTCGCGTATATAAATCCCAGCGCGCCAATATGCATGTATTAAAAAACATTTGTAAATTTGTCTAAGACATTTTATGTATACTTGAGGAAATATAAATGATTCGTAATTTCCTTAATAGCAGATGGAATTTGTAGTCACAAATAGAGAGGGAAGATTTGAAGTGATTTGATATTGATGTAAACGCGAGGAGAATAATGTACCGATCACGTCTAGCCCATATGTCACTGACATGTGTTTTACTGATAAATGTAACAGTAGTGACATAACACCGCTAAGTAGGCCTTTGCGATAACCGATTACTGCTGAGTTTAATCAAAGTCATGAAACGTCATGTAATAGCGGTATTAACATTCCGAAACCCAGCGGAGACCTCTATCACGAAATAATATATAATTAATACCGCTGGGCCATTCTGAATTCTAAATATCCGACAGAATAAAGAGCTGTCGCGTGCGAGAGGTGACTTCAAATTAGAATTCCGCAGTGACGGAAAGAAGGGTTCAAAGGGACTTATCCTTTTACTTTAGGTAGACGAGGGGGGAAATGTAAATAGTGGACGTGAAGGTGCAGAATTCAATTTGTGAGAAATCGATTCCACCGCGCTCCAAATACTGAAAAAGTACCTGCAAAGCCGGAACAGTCCGGGGGTGAAAACCGAACCGGAATTAGGACACGAGGGCAAATATTGAGAGGCCGTCAAACCCGCATATGATAAACCTGTCGGAAACAATGCCCTACGCGACATTTTAATCAAAACGCTGGCGAATTAACACGGCACAATGCAGACGGGTACGGGAAACCCACGCCTAATGTAATTGGAGCGAACGCTTTCCACGCGATATTTGTCCGGGCTATGAATGAAAATATTATTGGACGTACGGGTATAACGTATGTTCAAATATCCATCGCCAAAAAGTAAACCGAATTGCAAACTAACGAACAATGCCCCCGGTAGGGGGTTTGATTCCGCACTTAGAGTTAAATATATAATTCGAGGTACTAGATAATTTATTCTGAAAAAGGTATTGTTTCCAATAATGTTTCGCCGAATTCAGCCCCACATTTCGCGTTGCCGAACCTAATCTACCTGAATCCTCGATTCAACGACCCTTCCCAACGCAGAATCTCTAGATAGATCGAAACTCCCGCGTCAATTATTAGACTGGATTAATAAAGCCGTTGGCGCATTAAGCCAAAGCACTCTAAGCAGCTTTACTCACAGCGATGTTCAACATTAATAGCATTTGGGCTTATACGGAAGGCCGGGTGAAAGGGGCAGATGGGACGCACTTGGACAATGCAGCATATTTACTCCAATACTTCAATTCAAAACCGTTTAATTTAATTGGAATTCGGATAACATAAATAAACCACCGAAGCTTTGTTATAGTACATTTGGCGTTTGAGCGATTAACTGGGCAATCTCGAGTTTTGAAGGTCCTCGGGTCGATTGCCGCTTGGGACAAAAAGCCTAATTAAATTATGGAATGGAGGGGTTATAAATGTCATATATCGTGCCAGTGGATCCGGCATGCGTCCCAAAAACTTAATGAGTTTACAAGTAGTTTACAATTTTTTTAAATTTATTAAGGCAAAGGGGTGTATTGAAGAAAGAGTTTTTTCAAGCTGTCTTCATATTTTTAGATGTTCGTTTAAATCTCATCAGACCTGAGGTCAACGTACGTAACATCACAACAAAAACAGTCGAGCTGTGGGATTTTCCAGTTAAGGCAATTTCCACTTAAAGGACTAATCCCAGGTTTATTTCCAAGGCGGAGGAGCCCCGACCAAATAACGCCATTATCCCGGTTTAGGGCATTCGGTCTAAAAGGCGACTATTTAACATACAATAACCGACAATGGGACAATGCCGTTTAATGAGAGAGCGAGGAGACCGCCCCACCCGTCAACGGCCAATCGAGCTTCCAAATACAGAAACTGTTGTGATTTCAAACTGAAATTAGAAAAAAAAAAACAAATACGCGAAAATGAAGCCAAACAAACCGGAAATGTGAGCGGACGAAGGAGACGACCGATAGACGGGGGGAAAAAACCGAGGTTCAATAAACTGTACTCACTGAAAAAAAATCCCTCCACCGAGAATGTTTGACAGCTTACCTGAAACAAAAAAAAGAACAGTCCTAATTAGATTAATTGGTAAATAAAATAATATATGTAAAAAAGAAATACAAATAAGTGAATAGTGCATAAAATATAGAATTTTCCTACAACACGATTAATATCTGTCCTCTATACACACTTTCCGAACACTGTAGAACAATGTGTTTGTACTTTATTATTGTACTTAATATATTGTTTGAACACGTACAGAATTAACCTAAAAGCCTTAAATGTTCCCCTTTTATTATTTTCATAATTTTTACCGTGTTTTACTCGTTTTTAGTAGAGTGAGATGATACACACCTTAGTGCCAAACTAGCGGAAGGTGGAGACTCAGATTCATAAATTTTATCTGAACCCCCTTTCAAACATGACTATTTATGATCATTTCGTCACGTTATCAGTAATAATGCCAATAAAAAAATACTAAGGAAATTCTAGATTTGACTAATTAATTATTTCAACTGAATTTCAAAATTAAAAACTTTTATTTATCACTGATGCATTCTTTTAACAAATGCGTCTGTAAATAGCACTCTGAGGCCTTATCTTGCGGGTTGTTCTAGTGCTAAGTGCTGCATTAGAGGCGTGAAAGAGAATGGCTCCAATAGTGACACCGTTAATATCACTTTGGTCCGAAATGGACGGGAGGGGGGTGGCGTATAAAAATCTTGAGTCAGACCACTTTCGGTGTCTACGAATATACTTTCACGACTCGGCGTCTCTTCTCTCCCGTTTAAAGTAGACCAGACGTAACGGGTTACGACACGGGGGGTAGGAGATTCACTGCCGCTCGCTCCCACGCCACCACCCCTCCCTCTCCGCCACATCACTTGTGGCCCGAATTCACAAACCGGATACCCATCTCAGGGCTCGTTATCCCATTCATGGGTTTACACGCTCGACACCGATCTCGCCAAAACATCTCCGAACATTCAATAACCGATAGGGAACAAAATTATAGTTATTATAATATTTTATGCCGTGAAATTTTAGTGTTTTAAACAAATTATACGTGTTTGTCAGGGGTAACCAGTCGAACTAGGTGCCAGACTGCCACAAAATTCGGGATCGGGCTTCCTAGTGGTCTGGAGAAGGTCGCAAATTTGCGACTTAAAACTTAAAATAGCACTCATTACGAGGGCTAAAAACAATACGGCAACAACGAGGACGGATTCAACAATGTTGGACAAACGTTTTTTCCAAATTCTCATAAAAAATAAATATCAAAAAAGTATATAATGGTCGGTGTATTTGAATTATCATTACAAGTTCTAACCACCCGAGCGAAGCCGGGCACACCAGCTACCGGGGACACGACACAAGTAAAATGTAATATTTGATTATACAATCATAGTTCAAGGTATTGGAAGGAGTGTTTAGGAATATTACCACTTTTGTGATTTTCGAGACACTGTAACCGGTCTAGAATAGAAACAAACGAGCGAGCGAAAGCAGAAAATCGCCAGGGCCGCGATACCGCAATCTTCGTCTACCAGATAACGGAATACAACATTTTTCCTCGAGCAACGACAGCCTTTATTGCATTTGAAGAAATAAACTGAAAACTGCGAAGCGTCGTTAAAGTAGAACGCAAAATTAGAAGAGTATTTGAAAGTAGCTGAGCGGCTCGACCCCGATGAATCGTCATCGATTAACGGGGTCGTCAGTTCCTAAATGAGAGATGACAAACGCTGGCAGGCTTGAGATAGCTCAACGGGGGTTTGGAATATCCTCACGCTTGCGACATTACACGTCCTGACGGTTACAATACAGTGACAGTGTTAACAGGATGCTTAGGTGCTTAGTCGCTAATTAACTACCGGGAATACGAGTTTTCGTTCGGGAAACATTTCCTCGTTTCCGAACAAAGCGATTCGCGTTATCTACATACAGAAGATCGTGTATGAGTAGTGAAAATACTAACAATATCGCGCCCACAAATGAGTGACAGTGTTTAATCGCGTATTTCCCACCGGAGGGGGCAGAACCGGACGATCGTCCATCACTCTATCAAGCCGGCACATATCATGGGGGCTTAGTGTTTTAGTTTAGAAAGCCGTTTAAAGCTCTCATTCGGTTCCCGAGAGGTCAACGTATCGAGAAACCCGGCCAGATATATTTTCCGCCCGCCAGAAGGGAAAAAATAAACAGGGGGAAAAAAATTAAACCGCCTCAGGTACCGAGTTTCGTCGAAATTGGAAGCCGTCCAATCCACTGGCCGTACCGCTACTGGCATCAAACTCGAGATTTCAAACAACCGATTTGTTTTCCCTGCGGTTTTAATTCTCCCTGTCCACCACAATTGCGCCAGAGACGTTCATAATGTGAGCTAACGGCTGAATTCCTTATACACATGATTTAGAGTACAACATACCCAATGTACGAAAAAACTAACAGTGCATCATGATTATTAAATATATTTATTTATATCATTTTCTTAAATACAAAGAACAGATAGACTCGAAGTTATAGTACAATGTTCCCTGCTAATCAAGCTTATTTTAACGCCATTAAATGGCAACCATCCCCTTATCAAAACGATCGAAATTACAACTGGGATACATTATCAGTATCCGGCCAAGTACCACATTACCATACTGAGTATGGCGAGAGGCCGAAAGGATGGTTCTATAAATATCTTAAACCATTGGTCTCGAGAGGTAACGCCCTGATTCATCGACTTAGTTCCAATTCCACTTCGAAAGCTAAATTTGGTTTGGGGATGTTTATTGTACGGCGTTGGCTTTCCCTAGACCGGAGGCTACTCGGAAATCAACCGCCCGAAACCGGAATAACACGTTCGATCGACGTTTCCAACGCACTGACGGATTTTATAATCGAAATATACCCGAAACGGATATACGGGCTGGCTGTACAAGTCGGCGTAAAACCGGCGGCTTGAAGCCCGAACATGAATAAATCATAACCGGTAATTCATTTTTTACGAAACGCCATATTCATAATTCCGGATACAACGTCCCTATATCTATTGTCATGGCTGTGACACGTCAAAAACCCGAAGTGGAGACAACAAACTTTTCTAGAATTCGAATGAGTTCTACTGGTGCACTCTAATAGAAAAACCGATGATCACTATTGGATTGATGGATTATTTTAATCGACATCGAAATTGGTTAGTGGAAAGAGGTTTCTTGCTTTAGGACCAGTATTACTGGTAAACTACCTTCCTGTATGCACACGGATGCTAACAAACGGTGGAAGCAAGGGAGTATGGTTAGACTATAAAATGGTAGATTGGATTCGGCTGCTCGCCATCTTCAGTAACTTCTCTTTAGGATAGGAGGGGAGGCGGCATCCTGTCTGCTCTGTCACTGCAAAAAGCGGGCCCCAATTAATATAAGCACTCATTATTTTGCTGTTGTCGCATTCCTGGAATTAAATAGTCACGCTACACGCAGAACAGTTTGTGAACAATAGTGTTGTCTCGGGAAATGGAGAATAATTGTCACAACGCTGTCGCCTAGAAAGTTTGAACGAAACAATTGGAAAGGTCGTTCTAATAATAGGAAAGTGCGTTCCTAATTGCACAAATCTGAATGAAACCACATTTCCCAAGATGTGAGATGGCTCGAGAATGGGTCCCTTCTAGTTGAGCACTGGTGCTGTGGCAAGACCCGGGATCGAGTTCTATTTCTGAATAGCGGATCGAGCAGACTCCCCCGGTGGTTGAAGGGAAAGAGGGAGAGAGAGAGAGAGAGAGAGAGAGAGAGAGAGAGAGAGAGAGAGAGAGAGAGAGAGAGAGAGAGAGAGAGAGAGAGAGAGAGAGAGAGAGAGAGAGAGAGAGAGAGAGAGAGAGAGAGAGAGAGAGAGAGAGAGAGAGAGAGAGAGAGAGAGAGAGAGAGAGAGAGAGAGAGAGGAGCGGCGGCCGCTATATTGTGGTCAAATGCCAAGAGAGCCGCTCCCCGAGAAACATATAATGCTCTAAATATAGGAAGGCTGGCCAGATTTGAGACTGACGCCCGTTCCACCTCCCACAGTCGGACCCCCTAACGCGAATAGGACCGCGGACCCAATTTCAGAACGCCGATCCGAACACGGAATGACCGCGGAAAGCACAATTTTTGATCGCCCGCCTCCTTACGCTAGACCGGTATACACTTAGGACTTAGGTATACTGCCAGACAATATCAGTAATAAAACAGTTGGTCCCACCCCGCGAATTTTCGTTTGGGATATATACGAGCAAATCGCTGGAGGCTTTGACAATATTATAATCAAAACTAAGTTTCCTCTTCACAAAATGGGCTCTCCCTTTACTTCATTTTTTTCGGAGTTAATCCGCTTGCCCGGAGATTGTGGACGATTCGGAATAACCCCTCCCCTTTCAGAAATAGCGTTTCGGCGTCCACCGCTGTCACGAAATCAACTCCGCTTTCATCGCAGTGAGGGCAGTCCCGCGGTACGTGATCCCATTCTTCCCCTTTCACGCGTGCGCAGTTCGAGTACGGATGAGCATTGAACAATCCCTGCCCCGTTATTGACAGTATCAACAGGCTCGTGTTGGACTCGAGCCGGTATTATTGAAGATCACGTGACCAAATATTTATATTGGATATTTGTTGTACAAAAGTGGGCTTGTGGGGGAATTGGTTTCGGTTACGAGTGTTCTTGTACTTTGTAAATAAATTATAATTCATTTACAGGGAGGAGAGATTGAAAATTATAATTTTTAAGCTAACCAAAATTAGGTTCTTCATTGCGCTATAAAAATAACGGTAAAAAATGACAAAATACCATATTTTAATAAGAATTTCCAGGAGTGTGAACCAAATTAAACGTTCCAAAAATTTGATACTAATTAAAAATCGACGTAAGAGCGACACGGAGCCGAATGTAAAGGTGCGGGAAATATTCCCGAAACGTTCGCGAAAAGGGGCCAAAGAAACGGCGGAAACGGGAGGTCAACGAGCTCCGAAAAACGCGGATAACTTTCATCGTGCGGGAAGAGAAGGTCGCGGTCAAGGTTCGGCCCACTGCACTTACAACCACATCACGGGTCACACCCACCCCCCGCCCGAAAAACGACATTTCAACATTCAAGTCACTTATCGACCGCTGCTCAGTTTAAAAATAACGACCACGGATGTCCAGCAATTCGAAGTTCAAAAACCCGCGTAGTGAGACAAAATATAATCGAAAAATTAAGAGGCGAAGTTTTCATGAAACGCAGAGTTAAAAGAATTAAATGAAATGATTTCTATATTGAATAGACATGGGGACGAAAGAAGTAAGGTCTCTAGTAACTCTTTATACCGAGAATCGAACCCGCGAATGAGTGATATGAATATTTATCCAGGAGTTTCCCGAACGCCGAATACGGCGTCTGTTTGAAGGGTGGACCAATAGAGCCCTGAATCGTTCGATGCTTATTTTGTACGAAATGCTACTGAACACGACGTGAGTCCAAACGGGTCTGGGTTAGAAACGGAGAGGCAGAGTGCAGACAGGAGATCGCCAGTGATGATTTTTATTAATAGATCATGGAAACGTTATTTTCCACCGACGGTTAAATAAATAAATCAATCCTCGTTGATAGTACATTACGTTGGATTTATCAGTGATCGATACTGAATTTGATATACGCCGAGGCGTAGCTTGCAATCGCAGGGATCCAGAAACCGCTTAGGCCGCCCCAGAGTCACGACCGGCGTAAATAAACCAGCGAGAGAACTGGTTTAAGGGCACCGCTCCGTCGTCTCAGATTACATACGTGAGAAGTATTTTAACCGGCCGTTATGACTGGATTTTATTTAATTGGCGAGAGACATTTTACGTCGGGCCGAAAATTTATGGGCGGGAACGAACTAAAGGCAGACAATAAATTGTCGGCACTTTATATTAAGATTAATTTCGAAACTTTTCCCTTCCTCAAATCGGAGACTCCCTATCTCGGAGTTTGTAGTCGGGGGCTTTATTTCGTTCGTAAAACCAACGCTTTATTTTTTTGTATCAGAACTGAGAATTTACAGCAATATTACCGGTATGTAGGGAGGCTATATATAAGTACACTTCACTGTGCTGACGAAGCTCAATTAAACATATATATTAGGTAATACATGTGAATATTACGAAAAGAAGATGACAAGAATCGTAGTAATCAAATTCTAGCAGGCGACCAAACAATATTAATAAATATATTAATAAATTAGCACTACTGGCTGATAGGTCTTTTAAACTTCTATAGTTATATTGAAAAGTAATAAACGAGTTTAAATTGTGCTGTAAATAAAATATGTAATAAATCATACTGATACTCTTTAACGTTTTATTAAAACGGTAGCCTGACCAACAGGCACATTATTTCACTATTATATATGCACATCCTTCTTTAAAAATTTCGGCTTACTCATTGTTTCTAAGTAATTCACACACATTGACAATGATACTGTCTCTTGCTTTGGTCGGGACTTCATTCGAAATCATTTACATTGAATGGGACTTGCCCCCGGGCTATGGGACGGGGGCATTTAAAACAAGGAGTGACCATTAATAAGATAGCGTGCGCTTCCTGCTCACAAAAAAAAATGAATGAATGAATGGACCTCCTCCTACCTCCTCTGTACTACGATTATATGTTAATACTCCGGCTTCGGACCCGAACAGAGAGCTGACTCTTCGAACAAACGCTGATCCTCAGACTGAAGTATCCAAAACGACAGCACTACCCATTGAGCTACAAGACAGGAAGGAGGTCCTTGAAGGGATCCTCATTATTTTGCGCCGAAATAAAATTAATTATTAAAATTGGGGCAGTGAGCAGTTCGCGATTTTGTGTCGTCCACCACAATTCAAGTGATCTAAACGGTCAAATATGATGGGCTAATACTATATTATACTGTTCCCAGAGTTATGTCTTTTATTAACGGCCTGGAATTTAACGGAGAAACGAATCTATTCAGAATGACAGGCTAGAGAAAAATGAGTTCCCACGATGAACCAAAATGCTATAGCGCGTTGCAAAACCTAGAACCGAACGCTCTCAAGGTTAAACAATCGCAATTGCAACATTTTTTCGCGCCACGGTGCACAAGGAAAACATAATTAGCGCATACCTCTTTCACAATTTGCGCTAAGTATTCTTCATCAAATACCCGAGGGAAGGGGAACCGTCTATTTGTTTTTTTTTCCCTTTTTAAAAAGCACGCCGCTAAGCCAATGTGTGGATCCATGAACAACAATCTAAGACCTTGAATTTCTGGAAGAGAGACCGCATAATTCGAGTTAGGATGCAACTGACGGACTCATTATAGGATGGTTTAATAAATAAACTTGTGCACCCTTAGATGGAATCTTACTTTTACTTTATGCAGATTATTAAGTATCAAACCAAATATGTTCGGGACGTACATAATAGAGAGGCTAAATGATGCTGATGGTCCAAACCAGTAGCGGAGATTCGACAATTATTCTCTTGTGAAAAAAACAGTGAAAAAAAATTAAAATATATTGGAAGTACATAATTTAAATTTTCATGAATAATTGGCCCGCGTATACTCTAGTACTTTTTTCAAGTATTTCCTTGAGTAGGCACGGTCGAAAATTATACCTACGTGTCAATATCGTTTATGTTTTTATTTATTAAACAAAAATATTGTTAGCACAAACGGATGAAGGACTATTCTTTGAATGTTACACCGGTGGAAAACAAAGAGAGAGATGCTGACAGGCTGCTAGCAGAAGCAAGGTCGGACCGACGTCCGCATAGTTTGGCAAACCGCTTTATTTTTTTGGCATGGCCCCCTACCACTCGTCCAGGGACAATGCCCCAAACAGTCAGCGTCCTGGACAGAGGGATGAACCACTGACTGAGCAAAGGTGACTGTGTAATGGCGAAGAGTGACAAAAGCTGAACATTTACCAGATATAAACATTCAACAGTCCGTCGCGCCAATAAGAAATTCCTACCTATATCGACTAACGACTAAAACAAAAATGATCGGAAAATACAAACTTGAAGTGATTGAAGATAATTGTGCCAAATAATTATATCTACAGATTTTTTTTTAGTTCAATACTGCCTGGCGAACAGTTCTTTAACCTTTAATTCTGAACTAATTTATTCCTCCTTCATCGCGCGAGAATCTTCGCTCGGGATACTTTTCCTCGTTTCCAAGCAATGCGCCCCCCCCCATCTCCGTGTCCCATACAGTCTGACAGTAAAATATACCCTTGTTGTAATAACATGCGCGATTTTAGCATCAGTACAACATTTTTGCCTTGTATTACAACCAACCGGCCGGACAATCTATTTCCCTTGGAACATTGTGGCGAGTCGCGAGTTTTGTGACAAGAACCGGTTCGCGGTATGAAAACCCCATGAAAGATGCCCCCCCCCACTGTACGCTGAAAAAATCGGAACACTGTATTTGTGACGTAAATAAAAATGTATTTTTATTAACATATAAACTAAAGTTTCCTGTCGGGCAGTAAGCGAACGAAAGCTGGAGAGAAAAAAAGAGTCGGAGCCTGTTTTGTAACTGCAAGACCAAAAATAGACCGGTGTGTCACTAGTAGCGTCTACCGGTCTGATACCCAATTCCGCTCGGAACACCGCCATCCGGTGAAGATATAGACCCTCTTTTACGTACTTCTACTTCCGCCGCTCGATCCGTTCAGATAGGCGAGGATTAAAATAAACGAAGCGCCAAACAAAAGCCCGAGCACTGTACTGCAGGGCCGATCG
Source organism: Lethocerus indicus (assembly GCA_019843655.1). NCBI lineage: Eukaryota > Metazoa > Arthropoda > Insecta > Hemiptera > Belostomatidae > Lethocerus > Lethocerus indicus. Next base: position 914,273 of record JACDQD010000012.1, read on the forward strand.
GAGTTCGGAATAAATTACACTTGCGTAAAATTGAGAGCGGGATCACTGGGTCATAGATAAACTGGTAATCGGCGCTTCGGGAAAGGAAGAAGAAAAAAAACCTGTTTCATAATGTATCTCACCATAAAACGCTGGTCGAACACGTTTCACATTTATTCGCAAGATTATAAAAACAAAGAACGCGCCGTTTATGAAAACATTATGTGAAGTCATTATTTGGTTTGTAAGAGGTGTATCCAATTCGGAGCAAAAACATTGTCATTAATCATGCTGCATTTCAGCAATAAATCCTGAGATCATAAAGGAAAATAACTACATAATAGTACTATGTATTTCACCCCACTATGAACGGGGGAATAGTGCTTTTTTAAGGACTAATTCAAGTAGCTGTCAGCTCAGACCTAGACGTCTCGAGCACTATAGGCTCCCGGTTCGATTCATGCTCTCAGCCAAACTGCTATATCCTAAAATCGTGTTGTATTTGTAAGAAAACTTATCAAGAAAAATTGTCAATTCGTTATTTCAATTACCTAGACCTGTCGTCGTTATATGAATAATATCGGACCGACAGACAATTGCAAAGACTCCGATGTAAATAAATAATCTCAGCTCTGTATTTGTGGGAACGGTCGAAGGCGATTACAATAAAATTAATAACATGCAAATGACAAGAGGAACTAGATTTATAATTGTACCGTGGAAATGCGATGACAGGAATCGTGTTCGTTGTGTAGGCACGTCAAACGAGTAGAAAATTAAACGAGCCGCTAGCGCTGCCGACTAAATAAAACCGTTTATATCTTCGTTTTCTGCATCTGAATAAAACATGGAATTGAATATAAAACGAAGATTTTAGTAGTTCAGGGAGATCACTTACGGTACCAATAGAAAGGGCGATGGAAACTTCCAGTTTTTTTTAGTGGAAACAATCGTCGATTTTAAACGTCCAATTAAACTCTAACTGGACATAATTTAATGGGATAACTTTTTAACGATATCCGACATTACATTCGATACAATTATCAGAACCGGATACGATAAACTACTTACTGTTTTTGCGGACTTTACTCCCTTCCGGATAGACCAGTTAATTCATCTGCAAAAACTGAAATACCCGGCTTTATAAAAGAAGAAGTGGGACCACAAAAAAATAGAATTACCTCCTCGGTTTCGAATTTAAAAGGATCATTATGGCTTTGAAAAATGCGCTGTGTTTACATTTCAATTTACCGGCGTTCTAGATATACAGTGGAGAGAGCCCTTTAGTACTGGCGTTTCAATCACCTACTCCAAAACCCGGATCGGGTCTCATTACATGAGTTTATTTCTCCACTTGTATTTGGAGCGGCGGCCTTATATCTAAAATTAATTAGGAATGAGTTATTTGGGAACGTCACCCGTAAGGTTTCAATGGTTTACAAATAGGAATTTCTTACGACCGAATCTCAATTCCAGAATGGGAGGTTATTTTCGAGAATTGTACTTAAGAACAATAAAATAAAGAGAAATGTTCAAGTTTATCATGGGCAAGGCCAAGGAAGGACCGTACAACTCGTAGTAGTGGAAAGGAAATTGAAATGCTGTCGCAATCTGAAACTGACTGCAACGGTATCGATGCAGTACTAATCGGCATTACGGGGGCACGCCGGTGAGAGAGCTCAAGTATTGTAAAAACTCAACAGACATCCCTCTTGACTGAACCGTGCCAGGTAGGAGGTACCTCGATATAGCAGTTAGACGCAAGTAGGTCGGGGTTGTTAAGGATATAATGTTCGGACAAAAGGGCATGCCTCAAAATGATTTTTCCCTACCTCCGTGCAGGTACGATTATTCCGCCCGGGTTGGAAATATACCTGAAATGTATACCTGGGGGTAGTACTCGGAAAACAAAAAAAAGGAACATCTCTAAAAGGAGGGGGCCCCAACCTCCAAAGCGTCCTGGACCAACGTCTCCGTGTACCTGAATTTTGGTTAACGGACAGCTGGAGTGAAATACGGGGCGCTCCATTTTCTGTACAAACGCGGACATATTTTTTCCCCTCGCTCTTCGTATTCTCTCCTATTTCTTTTCTTCTTTTTTTTAAATATGTGTGTCACGGGCCCGCTACATAAAAAGGGACGTATTTAACATCCGGGAAGCGATGGCACGAGAAAAATTATCAAACGGCATTCGGAAAAGCGATTTGGTACTAGCCATGTACCCGAGTGCTGCATTATATAGCCCGGTATTATGTTAGAACTGTTAGGAGAATGTAGTAGGGGATGAATTAAAACGAAAGCCGGGATTTGTATTGTCGAAAAGCGTTTTAATTATTCCCCATTGTTCGCGGGTAAAAGTAGACATTAAACGCAAGGCCGTTTCGGTAATCTAGTCCGCAAATAGATATATATATCTATTATCTAGACCGGCCTGTTCTTACGGTGAGTTGGCCGTCCCCGTTCCACTTTTAACTCCCCCTCTTATTAACATTAGCATGAACTCTTGAGCCCTACAGTGAATAAATTCCCTGGGCTATGGAAAATAGACCAAGTTCACTCAGATAGCCGGTACCTGATTAATGCGCATGCATGTTGCCGGCTGTCACAGATTACAGACCTCGACAACTCGGCACCTGTAATCGGTGACCTTCTACAACACAGGTATTTCTGGGTATCCGACTCGACAGTAGACCGTTGCAATAACCGGTAACGAATCAACTAATCGTATGTCATATCGCGAATGCAAAACCGACACTCCTTGGAACTGCCAAACGATAGTAGAATAGTTACGACAGTAATGACCGATCCATCCAGAAGTTAGTAATAACTTTAATGAGGCCCGCTTAGACAAAGATGCATAACTTATGGACTTTAAACTGATAACATACAATTAGTTCTTATTATTAGTCTTCTGGCTATATTGGGAGCAAAACTTTCAGACATGCCAACCAGATGAGAGAATGAACCAAAAAAAAATAACTAACTCCAATACCATCCAGACAGTTAGATACAGAAACGATTAATGATTAATGATGACGTAAAACAATTCAAAATAGAACCCGTATTCGAATGTTATAAAAGGTCATAGTAATTACTACTATATAAATTTTATTGCGCCCCCTCTGTATAAGCGAAAGCTGTTTCTGACTATGTCGGGATATCCCAGAAGGTGTCCATCATTTGACACGTGCATTACGCACGCCTGGGGCGTAAGCGGCGGTAATGAATCGACTAATTACACGCCCTATCGCTGTTACGAGACCGACATTCATTACCGCTGCTAACCGGGCCAGGGACACCAACCGACGTATATATTATATCTCCGTATTCCTGAACCTCATTTGGGGGCACTGCAAGATGCAATCGAGCCAGAAAATTAAACGGTACGAAGCGGTAACGTTAACGGCTGACCGCAGGCATTGGGCTCGCAGACAAACAAATCGCCTAAAGTCGCTCATGAACAAAAACAAATTTAAACAAATGAAAGCTACCTCCGGGACCCTGCAGTAATATTTTTTGTTCGTTGTAATTGTCATTTGGCCCATATACTGGTTGCCCCCACCTTAAGTTAGTTGGTTTTTCGGTTTCAAATACATTCCTTTGAAAGAAAAGTGTATTAAATAAACAAGTTATGCAATATAAAGCATAATAAGAATTGTTAAGAGAATGTATTGGTGATGATTGAAAACGAAAGCCGAGATTTTTATTGTCGAAAAGCGTTTTAATTATTCCCCATTGTTCGCCGGTAAAAGTAGATATTAAAACAAGGCCGTTTCGGTAATCTAGTCCGCAAATTGATTTCTATCTATTATCTAGACAGTGTTCATCTTTATAGATACAGATTACATTTTGATGTTTGGTGTTTATCCTTTGAGTTACGATTCCGAATTCGCGACAGCGTTAGTAGCTTTCTGTCAGTAAATTAGGGAGGTTGTCGAGAACCTGAACCTGATCTACTTTGAATCACAGTAGACAGGCGACAGTAGATAGACGGGTACTGTTCGTCACATCGAGCGCCCATTCGAGCAGCGAATTGTGTCAAAACCGGTATTGGGATTGGGACCCGCTAATGGGTAAACGCTGCAGGCCACTATTGAAAGGGCCGCCGTTTGAGAACGGCCCATGAATACGATCCGAAGCGTCGGGTAACTACGCGGGGGCAGATTGCCGACGTACAAAAGGAACTAAGCATCGCGGGCTACAGAGCGCCGCGGCGGTGGGTTTAATCGAAAATTAATAGGGCCTTATCTCGGGGACTGGACGTCCTTTATTGGAAGAAGGAGCGCGTCGGCCATGGCGGCGGTGCCGGGTTAAATATCTTACGCATTATGACGTGGTTGGTGGTGGTGGGACCCTTCAATCCCCTTTGTTGGGGGCGGACACAATGGGCGGGCCCCATTGTGACCGGGGAGCTCTTTTTTATTGTACGGGCGAGCGGACGCCCCCGCGAGGATCGTATATCTACGGCCCGGTGCTCGTGTTACCCCCACGGACCAACCGGTATCGATAACAATGCCCCGATCGGTACGGATTGAATGGGAGATCCGAATTAAACTGGAACGGAAAATAAACAAACACCCGAAACGGCCGGAACCGGTCTAGGTAAAGACACCTGAATATAAAAATATACACGATAGTAACAGTGCGGACACCCCATCAACGTTAGGCTTAAATGTTCTCTTATCTACAGAATGAATTTATTCCAAACACAGACATAAAAAGAAGTATAAAATATTTCTGTAGTACAGAAATAAGAGTAAGGTACTGAGTGAAAACAATACGCACTGACATGCTTTACTGCCGATTCAACTTTTTCTAAACGCGAAAAAAATTGCCGGTTGATATTAGAAATATCAGCACTGTTATATTCTTTACTGAATACACAAAGTATGCTTCGAAATAAAAAAAAACATTATTTGCCGAGGGGAAAAATCCGATAACACTATAAAATCCACGCCAAAACAAATAAATGAAATTAAGCCTCTCTGGAAGGCGAAAAAGGAAGACAATGAATTATTCATAAAGGAGGGGGCATAGGATCTGCGATATTAAAAGACTTTTGCTTTTTAAACAAACGAACCAATTACTCCACCAAGAGACTGCATTAAAAGAACCCATTACTTTAAAGTTTCACCAGAAAGGTTTACGCGCTCAGAAGTAGGAAAGCCCGCGGACTTTATCGAGCGTAACGACAACAAAAGTACGGAGTGAATCCTCTCCATAAATAATTTTTTCTCCGGACACGAGCTTAATACTCGCCCGGAATTTATTTACAGTAAAGAATTAATTAGCAACAAATCAACTTTAGATTAAACGCGAGCCGGAGGACTCTTGAATGCCGCGTCATTAGTATCGCGCTTCTAATTACATAATGAATCAATCAGCGTCCACGCCGGGGAGGGGGAAATTAAATGTATTGTTTTAATTAATTTGACGAGATCTGCATTGCGCCGCCGCGAACGCTGAATAATGGAATTGTCGCGATTGAAACTTAACCGTTGTAACGGTCCAATATTTATTCCGCCATTGTTTAACTTTCTTTTTTTTACCGTGGAGAGTTCAATAGGCTTTTATGCTGAACACAAAACTAAACAAACAATCCAAGCGCTCGCGATATCCCGTTTGTCGCGGAAAAGCCGAACAGCCACTAACTAAATTTTAAGTTCCTCGTAACTCCTCCCACACTCTTAAAACAACGTAATTTTACAACGTATAAAATTCTATGTGGTTATGTGGTTTGGAGTGAATATACGACAAAAATATGGCGAAGGATAACTCTATGTAATTCTGCACTGTAGATAAATAAACCGTACAGTATTTCAGGGGCTAGTCTCTTCATAATATTTATTGCTTACCCACCGAGGGACAGTGCTTTGCTCGGAAGATAAGTGTCCCTTACGAAGAAGATGAATAAAATGGTGCAGGAATAAAGGTCGCATCGTATTTTCGAGAGTAAACATTTCACACATATTCTCAAGAATAGAACATGAACTAAAAATATAAAATTATCCTTCTATAAGGAATAATGCCTTTGTTTGTTGATATTTTCACATTATCGAGGATGTTGCGGAGGTATGGGGCCGGTACGGGGTCGTTGATTCCACGCGAAGAGGGACACCGCGGCGGTTTAATCCTGCCTCCCTCCCTATCCCTCTCTCACTCGCTCTCTCTCTCTCTCTCTCTCTCTCTCTCTCTCTCTCTCTCTCTCTCTCCCTCTTGAGTTTCTTGACCTGCCCCAACCTGTTCCTCTACCCCGAGAAACAAACAAACAAACGGTCGGCGGCTTAGGGTGGGAGGGGAGAGGCTTAGTGCGACGACACCGCGCCAATCCTAGAGGGGGCTTCGACCTTCCATTCAACTGATGCGAAATTCAAGCCGGCTTCGCTCATATAATTAGGGATCATATTGGAGCGGTTTGGAATAACATCGCTCCTGCGATTTCCTGCATGCAAAACACTCATTTGGTCCTAGTCGTCCTTTGGCCTCCTCCTAAGAGATCTCTTGTACCCTTAAGTCGAAAACTGGCATCGCTGGATTGTATCAATTAGCGTGAGGAGACAGAAAATAAACACAAATCCGTTGCACCCGTAACGTTTCTTCATTGTATAATAAAAAATCAGGTCTATAATGTTTTAATAATATTTAGTGACAATGTGATTTGATAACTCAAAATGTACTGGAGAATCAACCTTTTGATTGTACTCCTGCTCCTTTCCTTCCTAGACAGTGAGATAATCATGTGGCCACTTCCTCTTAAGGTATTTTCAGGAAGGCGACGCGAGGAGAACTGTCAAATTAAAGGATTGGAGCCGATAGGGAGGATTTATATCGGGAGGTTCGTGAACGAACGTGAATTTCAAAATCGGAATAAACTACGCAGTCAGATAATAAGGTTAACAATTTTACGAATGGATTATATTTTATAGAAGTTAGACGACTCGGTGGATCCCCACATCTGGATTCCGTAGGCCCAGATCGGTTCCAAATATAGTTGTAAATTATCAATTTGTTCGTAAGTTGTGCTATGTGGTCACCTACATTCTGCCTTGTTTTTTTAACGATTCAATTATTAATCGTGCGAGCCCGTAGGAAAATTATAATCACTAGTTTTCATTATCGATCTCAATCTACCGACTTAATTGAAAAAGGCGCCCGCTTAAGATCGGATGATGTCATACCGAATGAATTACTCAAAACCCAGTTATAATTACCCTCACACGAATAAATTTAGGCCTTTTATCTTATGACCGTATGATGGTGTTAATTGGTTGCGGCCAAAGGAGATAGGGGCGCCGTTTTGCAGCTGACGCCACCAGCTTTATAATAATCCTTCGGGCGCGTGTATGCTAACGAAGGGAAACCGATAATAATTCACGGAATTTATTAGGGAAGATAATTAAATGCCATTGTACTCCAACGATTTATCTTCTTGTAACCAGCCTCCACGCAATGAAGGCGTCATACAACCCCACCACCCCAACGGCATAATTAAAGGTGTTTTATGAATTCGAGCCATTGTCAATCTTGTTTAATACCACTGTCAATAAAAGTAACCTGGAAATAAACTGCAATATTCATATTAAGTGTCACACTTATTACGTTGACTTAATTTCAACGTAGATCTGTCTGTAATGTGGCAACAGACAAAGTATAATTTCGCTAATGATTCCTACATAGGTCTCTAAAAGACTGAAATTCAAGGATCTATGTCAGGGGTCAGGTATATATATATATATATATATATATATATATATATATATATATACATAGAGAAAGAGAGAGAGAGAGAGAGAGAGAGAGAGAGAGAGAAGTGGCCCCATTTTTTTGTCCCGTGGAACTTTATCTCCACCGTCCCCGACTATTCATTCGATCTTAAAACGTCCAATTACGTTGTTTAACGAGATAATAGTCTCTCCTCTGGGGCAGGACCAACGCACACACACACACACACACCCGCTTGGCTAACTGTAAAATAACGTCCCTCTGAACATCCATACGTACTAACCAAGTTGGAAATATGCGCTTCCGCCTCATCGCAACTATTCCAAACTGAAAAGGCCACCTTTCACCGTATGGGCTTGTTGGACAGCACTCAATAAACAGTAGTTCTTCCATTAATCATTTCATTAGGGACAATATACCCAGAAAAATTTCCTAAACAATAATTTTTCATTCAAAACGCATTATTTTTCTATAGACTGATGCAAAGATACAGAGTAGGTGTGAATGGACTTGAATATTTATTTTTTTAAATAACCATATCTAATGTATAAATTCCAGTTTATAATCAACACGTATAATACAAATTGGAATTCGACTTACTTTTACAATTCACTTCACTAGTAAATCGTCTTATTTACGTTTTTCTTTAAAATTATTACGTAGGAACGATTTTATATTTGGAAAAATGTGGCTTTCATTTTTGAAGCAATTTCCGCGAGAATTTCCTATTCCGCAATATTATTACCGGCTTGGAATTTTCGATAGCGATTTTCCCCTTGCGCTAATTCATGACGTCGCACGCCCGAATATCCTATCGGAAATTAGACCGCCGCGAACGGTTTCTGGGGAGGAAGGGAACCCGATCTAAACCCTAGATAGGAATACGCATTCAAGCGCACTATCACAAAAGCGAGAAATTCACGTTTGATAAAGTAAGTTACTTTATTCTGAAGATGAGTGACGACCCCGGTCTGGACGTTTCGCCAATTACACTTTTCAAGTCCGACTATATCGTCGATGCGATCGCTTTTAAACTTGAAAACAAAGAGACACTAGAGTGAGCACAAGTGGTACCGCATTATACAATTCTTGAATGACGGACTCTCATGACGATGCAACAGGTAGTAAAGAGTACTTTTTAATATCCCGAGCATCAGGGTCAACGCCAACTCTGACCAAGTTGGTACTCCTCAATTAACGAGTTCCCAATAAACCATCAAGTACGCAATAATATCAAATTATATAAAGTATTTATTATTCGTTACATCATTGATATTATATTAACACAAACATTAAGGTGATAAAAATGGCGGCATATTTGTTTTGTTTATTTATAGTGTCTACAATGCATTTCACTGGTTCGAATATTCTCTTTTAGGAAAATGGTACGAGATCTCGCAAAGTCAGGGCGACCTACAAACAGTTTAAAATGCAAGGCATTTTCAGAATTTGATAAAACAAAATGTGTATTAATTCGGATTCGACTGATTAATTTTCTTTTTGGTAGATTATGTCAGGCATATTGGGTATATAATGCTCGAATAAGGTCAATGGTTTCACAGATTTAAGACCAATCCGAAGCATCCCGTCAGCACTATATTACAACTTTATTGTGAGATAAAGCATCTGCAATAGCTGTACGTTGCGATATTGTCGGTGATTGTTCGATTCAGGGCACGAAAGTGCGACGTAAAATGGATGTTTTTACTGCCCGGGGCAATGTCGGAAAATATTGATTCGGAATAAAGTGGAGCGATGTGCCCGGCTCAAGTGGAAATATGAAATAATAAAGTGAAGAAGTGGAAGAATTTACCTAGTATTTACCTTAGTATTGAGGGCGACTGCAAACTAACTGAAATGAAATGAGCGTATTTTTAGTTTAGGAATGATTATGCCTATTCGAAAGTTAGCGTACAGACACTCTAAGCCTAAGCGGCGAGATGCACGGCCTCCAGCCGGTCGTAAAGTGAACGCCGGTATAAAGCCGGGATCACAGTGAACAAAAATTAGCCCAGATACTCAGGACACGCATGGAAGGGGGAAATCGTTAACTGGGCAAAATATACGACCCATTATCTTTCACAATTCTAAAGTTAGCTGTCTGAAATAGAACCGCGGTGGCGACGACGACGCGCTGAGAGTCAGAAAACTGGGCGAGAGCTTTCGAAATATTCAACCGGGTCTAAATCTTAGCGTGCAGAAATAATGGCAGTCCGGGTTTAGACGCGCTTGAGCGAATCTGAAATTTAAATGCGCAGGCATCATGAAGACTCCCGGACTCGAGAGAGGAAAACTGGTTTAGACCGCGGCGGAATGAGCGTTTTATCTAATATCTAACTTTGGAGTCGACTTCTAGGATGTGACTGGGTATTTACGTAAGTACAATATTTAAAAAAAAAGACAAAGTCAGCCATCTGCTCGCCATATTCAGTAGAATTCCGCCAGTACGTCTATACCCTGCTAATATCCGACGAAATAAATTATGTTCTCTCGACGGCATATAAAATCATTCTTATTATTATTAAATTTCAACGGAAAAATATTCTACCTTGAAATATCTTAAATTGATCAAATTTGTTCAAATGAATATGTATCACGGCATTACTTGAGGAAATTTGTGTTTCCCTCCCCCGTTACACTATAACAACAGCTCGGAAAGCTCGGTTGCATAGTGATTTATGCATGCTCTTCAAAGCGATTATTTACGGTCATAGAGCGCGCTTACAAGCAGCACATACGGTACACACACGCACAATGCATTAGTCCGACTGGTATGTAGCCGGACAGGCGAACAAGTTGCAGTTCCACCCGCAGGTGTTCTCAATTCTACGACAAAACGCTCGGGCTAAAAATGGTAATGCAGGCAGCTGTAGGGGGACGAGGGAGGGGGAGGAGACTGCGATAAAGAATAATAAGAGGAACAAGGAACGAGAACCGGCCCGCATCCACCAAGTTGCCCCCACGTTATCTTGGCATAATTGCCGACCCTTATGTTAGCCCAATAGGACACATTTACTCCGCACTAAATAGCGGTCTGTAAACAGACCGGACCCCTACGGACGATCAACAGGCACTGGAGGGTACCTACGATTAACCTTTCGTCCTCCAAGTATTTTTTAAAATTATTACTCGACTCAAATTTCCGGCCTACTTCGATAAACCTGTTAATTTACAAAATATCACTATATATTTTTATTATGAAATACAGTTTAAATCATTTTTTTACTGATTTATGTAAAATAAAACTGACAAGGATTCTTCACATAAAGCTATAATGACAGAAGTCAACAGAGCACAAAAATTGCAACTTGCAGTATTAGACTATAGTACGTAAGATGTTTTTTACCGTAAAAATACTGAGTTAAATAACTAACGTCCCACCCTATATACAGATCTCAAAGTCCCGTTTATCCGCGACCTTAATAAATAAAGATTATTGCCAAATAAAAATTCCAATCCACAAATAGACATCCTCGTAATTGTTTAACTCGTAATCGCGAGGTTTAACAACAATAATTCGAACGCGTACAAAGTCATAATAAACGGGTACATACACAGTAATTATTGATAGGCGATCGACAACAGTCGCATATTTTTTTGTTGTGTTTCTTCACTATTATGTTCACGTCCACAAATAGAATCAGCCGCCGCGCGAGCCAGCGTAAATAACAACTTCAAATACAACAGCGACTAACTACCAACCAAGTATAACTGTATAATATCCCGACTTCCTAGTTCTTACCCCGCCAGGTTACCTGTACTTACTTTTGATTAGTTTGAAGTTGACATACAACCGCGCTCTGTATAATAACTAGAGGATGACATTGCTCAGACCGGAACTATATTTTTTAAACTTGTGGCAAATAAGTTTTTGGGAAAACATTCTGAACCCCACAACAAACGCCTTTAACTGATTATATTTGCACTCGCAATATCCATTAAAGGAATTATACGCATTCAAATTTAATGGTCAATAACGTTTTAACAAGACGGTGTGAGTACTATGGATTAGGTTTTATATCACTAAATTAAAACATTATATATAATACTGTTATGTAGTTTGACTCAAAAAAGTATATATACATATATCTTGATTTTCCTTTTGTTTTGACGCTGCGAATTAATACTGCTGCCACAAATACCATTTTATTTATTTTTCCATTATCTGCCACCCAGTTACGCGCACATATTCTAGGTGGTTTTTCCCGTTTTTTATCATGAATGTATATAATATTGTTATAGTACAATTTATAGTTTTTTTAACCTTCCATTTCAATCTAATAATTGATAGCGGAAAAGTAACCGATTTTGTGATACAACACCTCATGATCCTATAACACAGAAGGGAAAACTATTTTTTTCGCGTTACGCAAAAGGCAGGGGGGTGAGAGGAGGGGGCTATAGTAGTAGTTAGTAGCAGTAGTGAGGACGTGTCCTTGCTTGGCTTTTGTCCCCGTTGCCCAGTGCCACTTGTGGGTTATGAATAAACAATACGCGCTGGTTGATGACGTCATAAGAGCGTGGCACGCACGCTACGCACGACGGGGGTTGGGCGGGGTGGGTTTTCGCTCCCCCTTTTTTTCCGCTTTCGAGCACCACTCGGGTATCGATCCTTCAGGAATCGATCGCGCTCAACGGACAGGATATTACCGCGATAATCCTGTTTGTCTTCGAAATTTTTTCGAAGCATTGGCAAACCAGAGGCCGACCCGGAAAACAACCCACAGATCGTGCTTGAGTCTTCAACAGATGGATGTTTTTTATTTTTAATTTAAACTTGCATGCGGCCGTGGATATCGGTAACGTAACGCTTATCTAGATCCGACCCCCAGGAGTCAAAGGCCTGGTACCCGATAAAACTGACACGAGTGGACGGAGTGAGTAGGCACGAAACCGAGAATGAATAAACGAATCGCAGCTCTAACTACAGCAGATGTTCTTCTCTGTTTACATTCGCATGGTTAATTTAAAAATGCATTTCTGTCCTGGCAACGCCGTCCCAAGTAGTTCAAGGATGTTAATAATAAATCTTCTACTTCATTCACCTATTTTCTCGGTGACCTTTAGAAAATGAATGTACGCAAAAATGTTATCCGGTTTCAATTTTATCGATTAAATCATAAACTCCTCGTTTCCCAAGTTCCATTGCCAGACGAGTGGATTTCACATTAAGTAACAAACGAGAAAAGTGACGTTCGATTCAGAAAATAAATTTATTTTTTGTACCCATTACGTTATGGTCCGAAGTTGATTGCAAAAAAATACAGATAAAAAATAGGTAACGGGTAAAACCAGTAAATCCCCTTCTACTTTGTAATGACTGTAGTTTGTAGCTGAGCTCCCACTATTCCAGGGATTACTAGCCAGTAATGCTTCCTGAAATTAAATTTAAATCAACCGAAGGCCGACTTACCCACTAGTTATTTTCACGATGCATTACAGCGCGCCTTGAACTTTACGAGAAGTAGGTGAATGAAAAATTTGTAATTCCGTCAGCGGTAAAGTCAACTTGCATAACTTCTGCCGGCACCGGAGTAGGAGAAATAATGAAGTAGTGACGTAGTCACACGGCGAGCTTTAATAATAGCCGTTCGCAAACGGCGGTTAATTGGCGAAGCAATACAGGCTTTTTACAATTTAACCGACTCACGGATTCTCTTAACCATTTCAAAACTTACTGGGATTGTGCTTTCGACGGGCGTTCATAGATCTGCAGAAAATATTTAATGCCTCTGCCAATTGGACAACACGTGTCTAGAACAGATCGAGCGCCCGTCTTTTTTTTTTGTTGTTTTGCCAAATTTGGACAAATCAAAATTCAACACCGCCCGATGTGTGTTTACGTCGCATCGGTCCAACCACTCCGGTGACGAAATGCCCATACATAATGAGAGTAGGTTAGGGATTAGGATCAGTGGGACGGCGGATATTACTAGGTCGCCGGCGATAGAGGTGCACCGACGGTTAGAGAGCGTTGGGTTCGATTAATATGGGGCTCGCTAAAATCCAGTATACTCATCGGGTGCAAGTTCGCAATATTGTCCTATCGTTAATTAATTTACTATGATTCACGGGGGGTCACAGACTATGAAGTATGGGGTGTGTTCGCAATGATATCCGCCGTTCGATCTACCGTTAATTCAATATCAGAATCTGTGCATATGCCGCTACAGAATTGCTCGAAACGCTGACTAACGGGAACATAGGCGTTTTGATTAGGAGATAATCAAAAATAACATAAGGCGCTTTTGGTATTCGGCCGTGGGCCGAAACCGATCTAGGCCGAAAGTCGGCACTGTTTCCGACTCTGTAGAGCTAGCAAAGAGACAGCGTTGAAGTGAACATTCAACCCGTACTCGACGAGTGGAAACTCGTGATAATCAATTTCCTAGGAAAAGGAATAATTATTCAGCGCTGTGAAGGTAATTTATTTTACTCGCGAAGAAAATTGAAGATGGTCGTGGAAGAGCAATAAAAAAGTACGGAAGAATGCACGAGGGAAAGAAGCAGAAGTACTGTTTCACGTAGCTTACATTTTTTCTGCCTCCAACCCCCCCGTCACAATTGCCGAGCAGATCTGCATCTCTGAGCAAGTTGACTCATTAATAAAACATAACCGGTTTCGCTTCCTCATTATGAGCGTTGCCGCCTTGTAGCGCCATAAGGAAGTTTTCTACGCCCGACTCCGATAAGACCCCGGCATATTAATTAAAGCCTGGCATTTTACGAGGAATAATTCCAAGGTGCAATACTCCACTGGGGGGATTGTTCCTTTGCACAGTCATTCTAGCCGGGAAAGATAATTTTCAGAACATATTAAAAATTAGCAGTTTACAGTATTACAAATTGATAACAAAATTAAACGCCTACAATAAATGTGAAATGTATATTTTGATTCAAATCCGCTCTGATTCAAATCACTACTGTTAATGTCTTGTTCGAGTCGTGTTGTACGTCGGTGTCATTGTTCTCTATTTATACGTCGGCAGAGAGGGAGAGAGAGAGAGAGAGAGAGAGAGAGAGAGAGAGAGAGAGAGAGAGAGAGAGAGAGAGAGAGAGAGAGAGAGAGAGAGAGAGAGAGAGAGAGAGAGAGAGAGAGAGAGAGAGAGAGAGAGAGAGAGAGAGAGAGAGAGAGAGAGAGAGAGAGAGAGAGAGATTCCATTCCATTCTGTTTGGCTTATCGTAAGCCACACATTAATCCCGACTTCTAAAGTAGTTATTTCTGAAACCACAAGTGCAAATCATCGGCCGTGTGACAATATCCCTTTCTTTCGCTTGATCGGTGAAGCCGTCGCTCGGGAACCCTTCGCAAAATCAAGAATTAGGAACGGGCAGGATACGGTAGCCAAATGTGAATCAAATCGGTCATGCGTGGATCCTTTCCTTGGGGCGTTTCACGGGGCGGTGACATTCCCTATCAGAAAATAAAGGGATTTGAGACCCCCCTCGTTTAAACGTTAAAGGGAACGGGGGGATTGTCGCGATAAATCGTTAACCTTCCCCTAATCTCTGGATCTGAAGCTTTACGACGGGGATCATCCAGTTATATCTTTCCTGCGACAGTCAAAAGCTCGGCGACATCTGCCGCCTCTCTCTCTCTCTCTCTCTCTCTGTTTCTCCTCCTTTCCCCCTTTGTAGTCGTAAAAAAATAAACCGTACAATACAGCCCAACCCTCCTGGAGAATTAAAAGAAAACAAAATTTGTCAGGTTTCAACAAACGATTCTCTGTCCCTCGATGTACACGATTTAATTATGTGCCGACCTGAGATTACACTGGGAAGCATTCGGTGTAGTGGACAGAAAATGGACAACCGTAGATATATTAACACGTTTTCCATACCGCATTGATAAAAACTCATTTCTACGGTGCAATAAATGACTTATAAAACTGAACTAGAATAACTAGAATACCCCGAATTCAAAATTATGTACAAAAGTTGCCTTAAAGTTAAAGAATAAATTAGTATATAGCAAGAAATTAAACGTTTATTAAAAATAAGTAATGTTCCAGCTTTGGTTTTGAAGGTACTGTATCACCGGCAGAATTCAAATCCAGTTTACTTTATCAGATATTAGGCTAGTGGAGGCAGGAAAACGCACGACTGAAATACGGTGTTACTGCTATTACTTTGGGGGGATAATGTTACTACACGAAACTGCCGCATACGTGAATATATTGATTGCAGCTGCCACCGGCAGTCAGTTCATCAGTCGGGGAACGGAAAGGTAGAGGGGGGAGGACAAGGGAGGATTTTATTCGGCGACCAACAACGCCTCCGCGTTAACAACATTTCGGTGTTCCCCCGACGTACAATTTATTCTGTACCGCAAAATCACACATCTCCATCGGAGCTCTTAACAGAGCCCTATTCCTTAGTGGAAGACATTGTTGCCGGCCGATCCAATGAGAAAGCATTGTTGTGCGACAGACATACAAACAAATTTGTTTTGTTTTCAACAATGTTGCGCTCCATTGACCTGACAGGCGTGCAAACAAACATACGTCTTAGAATTTCAAGTACGTAGATTCGAATCCATTGCCCTACCCCCTCCTCCAGTACAAGAAATAACTTAAACTTATATTCCATAAAGCAGTTGCGTAGAAAAATAAATATACCTTTTTAAATATATTTATGAAAACTGGAATGCGGCTCTCTTTGACCTCGGGCGAAAAATAAACCTGACAGACGATAATTAACCATTACTACTGCGTTATTTGGAAGTATCTGGGAATTATAATAAAGCACTTTTCTCTCTCTCTGGCCATAAAGTATAATCAGTAACAGCTGTGATAATGAAGGCAGTGAAGAACACAAGTCATTCCCGTTTGTTGCCGGGAGCACAATAGCGGTGAGCCGCGTCTCGGCAGGTGCTACTATAATGACTGGCCAGGGCATTGATTTAACCGTACAATTACACTCAAGTGCGCATCTGTCGCTTAGAATCTCGCGAACTGCTGATTGTGGTCGAAAGAAGAACGAAAACAGGCGCCCAAAGGTGAACAAAGTACAGGTCCGCGCGGTATTTCGAGGGTTATAGTTAGCCGGGCTTTATAAATAGTCGGTCGGGAGGCCCCACGAGTGCATTGGTCTCGGCGTATACCGCCACCCTCCCTCCATCGCTCCCTCCCACCCTCCATCACCATCATCCAAACTCCCGCCTCTAGCGGTACAATTCACTTTCCGCTACCTTCGACACAGTTTCAAACACGCGCCATTCAAATACCGTGGCATTCCCCCAATCGGGGCGAACGTTTTATAAAATATTTTTACACTGGACAGACTCTTTGTCCAGTCTGGAACACATGCTTTCTGGTCCGCGAGGGGGACAGACACCTGTAAGTGGAGAAAAAGAACTCTAAAATCTAAAAATAAATGCGAAATCTAAAATAAAAATATTTTCAACTGACCATCTGAAACAACTATTACTTTCACATACGACCAAGAAATGTGCTATACACGAATACATTTACAATAATATGAAACAAATAATAAATTGTACTCACTAATACACCAACACCACAGACTGTCCTTGGTACTCACCTGTAACAGAAAACATCAAAATATTAGTTTGCTTAATGGTCAGACAAATACAGTTATTAAAAAATTAGATAAGAACAAATAAAAAAGAATAACGTTATTAAATTATAACCAAATGCCGTATTAATCGCAGTAACAAAACTTCCTGGAGTGTCAAGTCCGAAATGTATAAATTACGCGGAAAATAAAATGAAGTACCAGTTGTAGTTGATTAATTGAAGTTAAACACATACCACTGGTCTCTTACTGGAGATAACCAATCAAACATAATTTCGCAGTGCAACACGTCAAATATCAATAAATGTCGATAAAACGCATTTACGGGTTCTATAAAATAGAGGAAATACAAGGTGGGCATGGGGTAAAGTAATCGGCTGCCTTCATGGAACTGAACCGGCTCCCAGGGCTTTATCCCATACATGGGAGAGGGAATAAGGCGAGCGATCGTTTTTATAATATTCACTCCGAGCCAATTATCAGTCAAGAAATTTGTCTTGAGTTTAATTTAAGTATAGAATTTAAAGTCTAGAGACAGGTGGTTGGAGCACACAAGAGTTTTTCCGATTCCCGACCCTCTTGTGTAACTGCAAAGCCTTTACGTCATTTGGGGGATTATTGTCTTCATTTCTTCCCTAGTTATAATGTGATGCAGAAAACTTACGACCAAACGGGTAGGGCAACCTCACTAGCGATTATTTAAGAAGAACAACAATATGAAGACCAAATATCCGATAGATATGGAAAATGTCATTCACAATAACGTGAATGAATGGTGCCCGAAACTAATAGTTGTCTCAGATGGTGTACTGATAATATTTATTATCAAAAATTAATGCATACTTCTCGGAGTGAGTGAAATCTGGAGTTAGCAATTTTCCAAGCCGGAACGCTGCAACCCTAACAGAATTAAGCCCGCCCACTTAAGCCCCATATCCCGGCTGTCGACCCGACAGAACAATTTGTCTCTTAACCGAGTCAAAAGGACAAATGCCATTTAAGAAACTCCACTTCAATTTACGGTAAATCCGAAAGTCTACTTGACGTTGGCACTTCATTTAATTGGTGAGAGGGGGCGGGGATGAAAAAAATATGTAGGAAAAAATGCAGGAGAGAGCCTGTGAAGGGTCTCCCGTGTCCTTTGAACGCTTAAAATCCGATTGTAAATCGAGGAACAAACCCGGCAATGAACTCCTAACGACTCCCTAATCCGTTTTAAAACGGGAGTGGGTTCAATCGACCGAATTGAGACAGGGGCCGCGGGAGGGCGGGAAATTAATGGCATTTTCTTTCGCTTCCAATACGCCGAGCTTTGCTTTCTTCAAGTTTAAAACATCCCACCGTCCGCGATTTGGTTGGCAAAAACTCAACGAAGCCGGTTTCCCCGAGCCTCTAACCGTATCTCGAGTGTACTAGTCGATCGATTCCATGATAATTACCAATAATTATATTTCTGTTTATATTTTTGCCGTTGAAGAACTCAACTTACACCAACATATTTAACACGGAAATAATATATGTCCGAATTGTATGTTTACCAATCGACAGTGGTATAAAGTTAACCCTCTATGGGCCGAATTTTTATTTTAAATTCCAAAAAATTGGGAGAATGAAAAATCAGCAATTATAAACCTATTTATGCAAATTAAAAAAAATAATATTGATATTGGTTGTCTTGACAATGTTATATAGGATAAAGATTTATCGGCCATCTCACGAAAAAAGCTATAATTATTTGGTAAAATCTCGATAAATTGAAATGTGACCGGAAAGTTACACTGGCCCATAGAGGGTTAAAAAGACGTGAAAACGATAAAAACGACAACGTAAATAGGTTTACATATTTACAACAATTAAATGTAGATTCGTGTATTCTACACGATTTTCTTTCATAATATATGTACTCTTTTCTTTTACCAAGCCAACTGCTCTTTGGGTGTAAGAGTCCGCCACAGCATAGTGACTTTCAGTCACGACTCAAATCCGAACCATTTTGTAACTGAGTACATACAATAATAAAGCCCGAAGCTCCAAGTACAAGTTTAAGATCACACGATGAAACTTAATGATATTCCCAACCATCGCTGATCCCGTTATAAAAATAAGCTGCTACCAACGATTAATCGCTGGCTGTGAAGTCACACCAATTATTAACTCTTCAGAGCGCAAATCGGTCAATCGAGTCAAGGGCGAACGGTGAAGACCGCAGATTGCCCCATTATCCCTGAGTCCTCTGGGTTTCCCACGCGTCCCACACCGGCCGTCATCATCCAGGCCTCATTAGTGATGCATCCCGCCCGGGGCCTGCATCTCCGATTTGAACTGCGCTCGTATTACACGGCAATTGCTTCTCGGCGAACCGAGGCTCGGAAATTACGTTGACCAGCCTCGATATTCCGCCGGATCGTGGGGAATGAAGGCATCCATTTCCCTTTTTAATTGCCAGTCGTGCTTCAGTTTACTGAAGTTTGCTTGAATTCACTTCGGATAATCGTGTTCGCGGAACGAGCAGGTAATAACCTTTTCTTCGTCTTTTCTCTATTTGTATCTTATGACACTATGAGGTTTAACCAGTTCTACATTTTTGATAATGGTCTTTCCTTCTTATGAATGCAATTTCGGGTTCTTTATCGAATTCAATTCTTATCGAATGAATATTTGTTTTTTGACAGGTGCGGCCTATGGCCCACTTCATATAAAGTGGGTTTATACCAGTTGTATTTAACGTGGTAAATCGTGGCATGGGTTTTCTCTCAACCGAAAAATTTAAAAAGATACTAGAAACCTAATGATCCTGGACGTGACTGAACGGCTCATTACACAAAATCATTAAACAAAAGAATGAATACTTAAATTGTTAAAAACCTATACGGACGTTTATGATTATGAGTACGCGGTAGACAGGAGGATAATATCAAAGGCCAGATATTAAAACTTCCAAAAGCTTCTTGTAGACAAATGTTTCAATAATTCGACAAGCGTTGTTCCGGTTCCGAGAAACACATTTTCCGCCCGAACGGTCCCAAGAGGGGAACTTCCGAACCCGGGAGGGGCCGGGCGACAGAAGAAAAGTTTTGTGAAAAGTAACTCAACTGTCTAGGAAATTGTGACGGGGTTTTCCCCCGAAAATAAAAAAAAGAAAACTTTCCCCGCGCCCCATACATTTGTCGAACGCCCTACGATTATAGAGAGTATAAATAGAGATAGACCGGCCAGAGACTTGACCCAACTGCAACTGCGAGTTTGCGAAATGCGGGTGACTGCAGCTTGACCAGTGAAAGTAGTTCAATGCTAGGCCAAATCGGTTTCATAAGTCCCCGGTGCATTTCCAACTAGCATTCGTTTGCCCTACATAAATAGCTGGCATAATTTAAAGAAAAACAAAACTAGAAATGGTGCCCCATTTTTATTTATTATTTTTTAGTCACAGATACAGTAAAAAACTGCATTCGCATGCTACGCTGTAACTAATATTGCTGGTGTTGCATCTGAGTGCCTTCTTGATAGTGGGCTATTACTCTTTTTTTGGGGCCATACAGTTCAGGTCATTCTGACAGCCCCAAATCTACAGTATTATTACTCTATGACACCTGTTGACAAGCTTAAAAAGGAGAAAATATACGGTCTAGCGTAGAAGAAAAAATATAAACTGACATATCGGAACAATCACTTTAATTTTAATGAAATCGCACAGTCCCGTATCGGACACTTAAAAGATTTAAAAGCATTAAGGAGTAACAAAGATAAAGGGGTACTTCAAAATAATTACGCCTCACCAAATCGTACCAGCATGACAAATTTCATACGGTAAAGGCGAAATTATTTTTTATATACACCTACCGTATTCCATTTTTATACGTAAATACAATGTAATAGATGTCTGGGATTTAGTTATACATTATTTATGTTAGTTGATGCGCAAAGAAAGACCAAAATAAAAGAGCCATAAACCCCCCATCTCCCATCTTCACTTAGTGGTTTATATGCAATATTCAATTCTATGACAAAATTGAGCCCGATAAGGAACAAGTGAAAATATTACTGTTTGTATTTCAAAATATATGTTTACGTTTTATAATTTAGAGAGTAATCAGCTAAATAATGAGCATCGTCGGCGTCCAATTTAATACAGAAATTTGAATCTGCAAACTGTTTTAATTATATACAACTATAGAATAAAAAATATTAGCACCTGGATTTTTTTTGAATATGCACTCACTATCTCAATGACCTCAAACGAAAGTTTTAAACCTCCAGGAACTAACTGCACTGAAATTCACAACGCAGCAAAGTGAACTAATAATTATATTAAAACCAACCTAGTGTAGAGTACCTGCACACATAACGCTGACTAACAGATATCCTATCAGTGTCGACCCGCCGCAAATAACTCACTCAGAAACCCTCCCAGCGATCAGATAAGATTAGGCTCGCACAATCCAAATTAGTTTGGGAACACTGTTCAAACAACTAACCGGCGATTAAAAAAAAGAAATGAAAGCGATATATGGGCTGCATTAAAAAAGGAAAATTTTAAGTTATAAGTACCAAGGGGGAGGAAGGGGGGCGTTATACTCCCATAAGAGAGAAAAAACAGATATTTCAACTTCCACTCAGTCTCTTATCGGTTCATTGAGCGACGACTACTGTTTGTGACGATAGACTGTCAAAAATATCAGCAGTGTGGAAAAATTAGGAATAACATAGATCTGCTTGCAATAACAATGCTTTCTAAAATAGTTTAAATAGATTTCGCGCGCTTCTGTCTCCTCTCGCTGGTTCAGCCTATTGCTAGACCGGTTTCGGCCGCTCGCCATCTTCAGTAGCACAGAAGAAGTCCAGACAGGGCAATTAGAAGTATGAAGGCATTCAATTCACGAGGACAACAGTGTTTGAAATAATTTGTTATGCGTAAATAGACCTTTTTCCACTAATTTTGAAAAGCAATCGACAATATCCAGGACGTCGGAAACTTTCTCGGTCTCTCGCCATAGCCCGTGGCACATTTAGTCCATAGGATGATGAGTATTCTGCAATAGTAGGATATGTTCCTACCAGTTTAAGGTAGGATATGTTAATTATTATGAGAAAGGAAGGCGCCTAGGTGCTCCATTGAAACAGCGTTCCCGGTAAACATGAATGCGATTAGCACCCTGCTAACAATATCGGAATATTGACTCATGTCGGCTGTCAGTAACAGTGCTTAGATAAAATTATAATTCGTTTTTCGCCAAAACTGACAGTGACATGATACGTATACATCGCTAAATTGCTGGCAGTATCGACGATAGCAAGACATCTAACCGGAAAGAGACAATCCCTACTTAATTTAAAAAAACGGACGAAAAATCCCTCTTTTACCGACCTAGGGGTTTCTAGATAAATTGAATTGAAAGATGCGAGGCCAAAAAGAAACGATAATTTTAAAATTAATAAGATGAACTCGTAGTTTTCCTTTGAAGAAGCAATCGGGCGGGGAATAAATGGGGATGAGTAAGCGGAATTAAGCCCGTTTGTTGTGGATTAAGTGAATTGGCCCGTGTTGTGGGGGCTCGACTGTCATTGAACCCTAGGCCAGGACCGGTCTAGGAGAAGTAGGGGGACCGCCGGCGTCCGCGTGTTCTCCACTCGGGGAAATCAATAATAAAAACTCACACCGAGCTACAACTGGATTTACGACTCCTCTTCCATCGTGCTCCTCCTAGCTCCCCGGGCGCCTCCTCCGGGGGCCGGCCATCTGTCCCAGTCACCTGCTCGCCGAACGAAGAAACCTGGCATAAATCGAGAAAACTAGCAGGCATACTTCATTATTTGAGAATTATAGGGTAATTATTAAAACGTCTGTCCTCATGAACATCGAGTACGTTGCACCTTTCCAGAAAGAAAGATCCAGGCTTTCAATGGAAAGATGCGTGTTTACGAACCTGCACGTTGAGAAATTGTAAAACATTGATTTTTTTAAAACAAATATCGAAAAAAGTCGGTTCGGGCATTGTTGAAATGGTCCCCACTCATCGGCTTTGGGAAGAGGCACTCAAAAATGTTGAACTGGAGGGCCGAAATTTTATTTATCGACTCGAAGAGGACTTTTTAGTATAGAGGGCTGAACCCAAGGACACTACTTCGTACGATTACAGTATTGCACTCCTCGACAACATATCACAACTACCACTTAAGAACATATTATAAATTTACAAGTGGGTACACTGACTTTTGAGACCATGCAGAGATGATTTTCCCTTCCTGGGTATCCCAGGGACGTTCCCACCTATTCGCTTCCCTCTATTGGGACAGCTGTTGTTCCAACGAATCACTCGGAGCCTGATCCGGGCCGGTCTGGATGTAATTTGAGCCTTCGTAGAACAACACGGACAGCCGAACGTTATGGATACCCACGTGTTGAGGACGTTACCCTGATCCTAGAACAAGGGCTGACTCGAGTGCTACAATATGGCAAATAGACGTCAGAACTCTGTAGAATAGAGACCTAATGCTTTACGGCTGAAACAATAATCGTTTCAGGGCTAAGTGGAGTCCTTAATTTAATGGCTAATTACAAAAGGTATTAGAGCCGAGAACGAGTCTACCTGACATAAAATGGTGTGGCAATGATTTAAGGAATACCGTTAAACGAAGACGAAGGGGGAAACAACAATGACGCACTTCACTATATAAGAGTTCGCTCAATCTGTCATCCAGATATGAGTGTCATGACTGGCACCTAATAACCACGAAAAATGAATTCGCAACTCTGTAAAAAATACTAGAACGCAATTGGGCGCCATTTACTTTCAGTTAGTAATCGACGAAGGAATCCCAAATAGGAATTTCTCTATATAAGGTAATCCGAGTGTTCATCTCAAAGTGCGGAGTAGCAGCAACATGCTGTGAGGCTCGAACTGGAGAACCCGTCCTCCTATCCGAGCTTTTATCTGAGTCATTAGACCTCGGGATACAGCCGCCGAGCTCGTTTAGCATGCATTTCCCTTCAACCTCATACATTCACCGTTTCCCTGCCTGGAAACCGATTCAACGAACAATGCGAAATTGTCGGGGTTTCGTAGACCGCAATCACGTGTTTGGGGGGGGAAAGTAATTACAACAGGGGAGTCCGAGTCGCGAGGCGTAATTTTCGCCGGATAATAGTTTTAAAACACGTCTTTCTGTAATAGAAAACTCGAGTTTCCGCAAATACCGTTCAAATGGGAGGATCTAACCAAAATAGAAACGGCTAATTTCCGGTAGACACTTCAGGTGCAAAGAGAAAACCCCAGTATGAATGTTTTCTCGCTCTAGTCATTGCGAGTAAGGATCCTACAAGTTCTTCCTTAGAGTTGATACTTGGTCACTTTATTAAAATTACTACATGACTCTTTAACATACAGGGTACTATAAGACGATAAAAAGTTCAATACACGCGGTAAGCCCAATTTTCCTTAAATTGAAAATTTGAATATGAAAATGAGTGGATAGAAAATCAATTCCAGGCGCCGCATAAATTTCAATAATTCAATTGTTTAAAAAAACTCGCCCGATGTTTCCCTTAAAATAACTGTACAGCTTTTTTTTTCAAGAGATTTAAGCAGCTGCCGGTACACGGGCGTATTTAAAAACGATTTACTGGGGAAAGCACCTGAACCTCCTCCTGCATGCATTTTACACCTTGTTCCTTGGACGCGATCATTGAATCTACATTTAATCAATGAGGTACCTCTTTTTTTTTAATAAAGAAACTTCTTGTTACGCTTCTGTTCCCCCCGAGCTACCGGGCCTTATAAAGAGCCCGAAGAGTAAGGTGTTTACCCAAGTTATAATAAACACGAGCGGGCACCTGTCCACCGGTCTCTAGAGACAGGTTCGAAGGAGTCCGTCTCCGTTAATTCAAGAAACTCTCATCTCGATATCCGGCCCACCTGCCCGCCCCTTAAAACAGTAACACGTTTTAAGGGCCGTCTTAAGAGAATATAAAAACAAAACGAATGAGAAAAACAGCCGAATATAAAAAGGGCGGCTGGAAATAAATTGGAAATCGACAATCGTGGACCAAAAGCCAGATTATACCATTAACGGCAGTATTTTGATAACTGAGAATTCACGTGATATGACTATATCTAAATCTACCAATACAAAACATTACATAAACATGTACACAGGAGTCCCTCACCATATCTAGATCTGACTGTATCGCGGATTTTTTAAAATATAAGCTCAGTACTTTACCGATTACCATTCTAACATTGCGCAAATCTTTTAGTCTTAATACTTATGTACATAAATATAGTAAGGCTCATGGGCCGGAATAAATGTCAAAATCAACATTTTTGTATCGTTTACAATGTGTATTCATAGAAAAATAAAATATTTGTATTTGTTATAGCCCAGTACGCCCACAGTTCGATTCTCCTGTAGAATCCCCACGGGTAAGTGACAGGTCTAGAATTCTATTTGACATTGGATTTTTTTTCCGACAGGCCAAGAATTCCAACTAGCACGTTTCAGCGCGCTCCCCGTCGGCGGTCAATCAACACATCAAAATCGGGTTAATGAAAAACGTGTCCCGGGAGCGCCCTCTTATAGTTCGGCCCCGGAGTAATTGCAATTAAGCAATCTCCGGGTCTTTAATTAAGATCGAGAAATAGCTCGCTTTTTCCCGGCGGGCCGATAATCGGCCCCGGCCGGCTTCGTGAGCGGGCGCTGAAAAGTGTTTTAATCAAAATCAATACCGTTTAGAACCCGGTAAAGAATAAATAAAAATCCGTTTGCCGCGCTACTGACCTCCATCAAAGGCGGGCCGGGGCCTGTCATTACGCCGA
The DNA here is from genome assembly GCA_019843655.1 of Lethocerus indicus. Taxonomy (NCBI): domain Eukaryota; kingdom Metazoa; phylum Arthropoda; class Insecta; order Hemiptera; family Belostomatidae; genus Lethocerus; species Lethocerus indicus. The sequence goes on from JACDQD010000012.1 coordinate 940,324, forward strand.
GATGCAATTTCATCTTTTTTCCCTCCCACAGTTCTTTTTCTACTTCTTTTTGCTTTTCTGTTTCGCCCGTTCGAATTCCACGGCGGGGAACTCGTACCGTGTGAAAAGCCTGAGTATACCGTTCCGGAATGCATCGCCGGAGGCCAACGGTTTTAAATATTGGACTAAACAAATTTTAACCAAATACCGGGAAAGTGGAACGAGTATATCGGTGTTTGGAACGGTGTGAGGTAAAGAGGTTTTAAAACAGTGTGTTGGAGGCCGGCAGAGACAATAGGCCCCGGTACGAAATTCCGGGCGACGGGGTGCGATGCGAATATAAATTTGCGGCGTGACTCAGAGTTTTGGCACATTTTTGGCAACCGCCGTAACCCACTGGCAGGCCTTTATGCCCGCGGTAATAGGCTACAAAAACGGTAACAGTACCGGAGCGAAAAAAACAAAACAAAAATACACGAACAGTGAGTCACAAAGTATTGCTACAACATTACAAACTCATTTCCTACCGGTTGCCATGACGAAAAGCTTCATTACATCAATGTTCACATATAGTATAGAGTATAGATAATGAAGAATGAAAGTAGACACTATAATTCTACCTCTTACTAAGGGGGTGGCGTTGGCGCATTTCTAACGCAATTTTGAGGAGAATGCGTCTACTAGTTAGGTCCAATATACGAAATGTCAGATAGTAAGTGTTACGTCTGTCATGGAAATTTTCCAAGAATCTCTTATAATTTTATAACCAATTAAGACATAATAATAATTATTGTTTAAGATGTACCATTATGGCAACATACATTTAGTTCTTTTGTGACTACAACATAATTATCTACTTGTCGGATGGCGTTATAATATTTATCTGTTTTATTCGGTCTAGCTCAGGACCAATCAAACGATGGGTTTTGAAACATTCGAAGACTTCATTAGCTAATCATTAATGAAAAATGAGAACAACGCAAGTTAAATAATGGCCCGTTGTTGGTGGCGGGCCACTAAAATTCGGTATGCGGGGAAGCCTGTTTGGCACACCCCACCGTATCTACCGCCCCCTGCATAACCATCCCCCCGTAACTGTAATACGACACTGTTATGTCGCATTTCAGCCAACCCCCTTCTTAGTTACACATTCTCTCGAACGCCTTTGAGTCAGAGAAAAACTGTGAATTGAAACCACTATCTGAGAACTGATCGTAAAGCATAACGCCTTCCCTTTTAACGGCCGGGAGTAACATTTACCGATGAAGTACCAAATAGTCGGCCGGGCATTAGACACCAATAATAACGCTCAACCTGGATATCCCGGGGCAAGTGCTGAACTATATACACTGAAAGTGAAAGCGCATTTATTTAGTTTTAGCCTTAAGGCTGGCCACCGAGCGTTGAATTTTGATTTAGACGGTACAGTTTTCCCGACAGTCGTTTGACTTCTAGCATTTAAAAGGTGGGGCAATACAACGTTCAATCCCAATAATAATGCCACTAAAGTGCGATGTTACTAACATGGAAACATACAAGTGTAAACAGAAACGCTATCGGACAGTTACGCAGAAATAAATTATTACTAACTAGCTTCCGGTTAGATCGTGTAATAGCGTGGGGAGTACCTCGGGCAGAGCAGGTGTTCAACCCCTATCTGTTCGAGATTCTTCCTCTGTTTTTTGCTGAACACTTGAGCGAGTTCCAGTGACAAGGTCTATTCCCTTCCGCCCTTCAGACCCGACGTTTCGGAACTCTTACTGGTTCCATCATCGGGGTCCGAATGTAGTGACTGATAAAATTGAAGCACATAGGAAAATTTATTGATTACTTCAACATTTTGTTATTAGAGTTTATCGAGCCACGAAATAGACGAGAAAATAGGATGATATATTCTGTCGCCTTTCAGGAAGAGACTACCGAGTTTTGTTAGCAATCCAGATTAAGTTGGTTCTTCCCTAGTAATAAATTCGTATGCGCAATTCGGCAGGGAAAATAGGCACGTAAAACATTTTGATTCAACGGAAGAGTTCATCTGGCTTCTACTGCGGTATGATCAGTGACAAATGTCCGGGTGTTTGGGCGTGCAGCTGGAACCAATTTTCTTACGGGCGGCACATGCCCCAAAAGACCACATCTGGACAACGGGATATGGCCTCGACAAAAACCGGTCTACAAAAAAAAAGAGTCCGGGGCGCCGTGCCGGCACGGATTACAGACTGGCCGAAATACGCCGGGTCTGTCGATCAGCACCCTCCCATAAAACCCTCAGTATATACACATAAACGTAGTTATTGGGACTTTACTTGAGAAACATTCGACGACGGTAGAGTACAAAAATCGGAATAGTGCCAATTCGGTTATACCGGGCCCCTAACCGCTGCCAACATCCATAAATACTTCAATCTGTCACTGGCGGGATGCTACTTACGTTGGCAAGAGGCTGAGACCGGTCTAGACTAGGACCGAATAAAAAACTGGAGGTAGGAAATCTCAAGAGCTAACAGTTCTCGGGTTTCTATTATTGTATCTTTCCGATGTTTATATCAACATCGTACAAAAAAACAAGTTTATTCAAGTCAATATATCCACGCAATGCAAAATGCAGAGGCCCTCCGTCCGGTATGCATGTATTAATCAAAATTTCTATATCTTCTATGATATGTTTATTTAAAGAAAAATTAAGATATTTAATCTTCTGTCCTCCGTTTAATATGAGTGAATGTAATTTACTGAATGGTATTGTCCAACAAATTAGAGCGCACCTGTGCACTAGCGACTACTGTCACAATTGAAATATTCCCCTACAGCAGTAACACGCGCACACTGCATGAAACATGTCTAGACACGCAAGTTCTCGAATTCATTTTCCTGTTAACGTATATATATATATATATATATATATATATATATATATATATATATAAGTTCAATTCCTTATTTGCATGTTGGCATCATAAAGATGATAGGACAAGATTCCCGAAGTGAAGCTCTTGAAAGTGTACCGAATATTTATGTAGTTGTCGAGAATTTCCTACTGATTAGAGAAAAGTCCATTGACTTTCGCTCTCAATATTTCCCGGCAACTGGTTCTTTAACCTTTAATTCTGAACAAATTTATTCCTCTTCTTGGTGGGCCCATTTATGCAGCCGAAATTTTTACTTGGTGTCCCTACACCAATAATATCAATATCTCAAACAAAGTGCCTCAGTAATTTATTGACCGAACGGCCTTTCATCGCTTAAATAAAACGAAATTATAAATCAAAATCAAAATATCACTGTTTCCTCTATTTGAAACACACCGAACGCTTCGCAGTTAGCCAGGTGTAATACACGATGTGAATTCCCTCGGGAGTTGTACGCTCGCGCTGTGAATTAACTTATTGAACAGCGGGTGATCTCATTGTTGAATAAATTCATTGATTGCGGACGCAGGAATGTTTCGCCCGTTCCAATCTACCCGCAGGTATTCCATTCATTAAAATAAAACTTTCCCCCCTCCCGCCACCTATCATTAGCGCTCCCATTCAATATTGTTTAGGCTTACACTCGAACACCGGAAGTTTTCCCAGCGGTGTTTATCGAGAGGTCTTTTGTAACGATCCTGTGAAAAATTAAGCGATTAATATTTATTTCGCACATCCTGACACGTGTATGTATCAGGCTCAAACACGGCATACCATTGGATATTATACCGGTGTTCGCATAGATGAAGGTGAATGTCTATATTCGTTTCGTGATTCAGTGAAGAGACACTATAAATATCCGGAGTTAAGCCTAAATAGAAATGCATCATACAATACTGCCCTGACCTTTCATCTGCATGTTACAGCGCTATCGCTGCGATGACGTCAATAAGGCCGATTGTTTTTTTTCTGCGCTATTTTTATTTTTTAATTAATTTCCCGCTGTTTATCGCAGAAGGAGCGCTAGATAGGTCGAATGCATTTCGTTGGGAAATAATTGAATCATAATTGTAAATAATACTGCACCCAATGATGCGTGAATAAAAGTTTGGTAGGTATTGAAAAATCCCTATTCCTATCTGAAATAAGAGTTATTGAAAGCATCACCGATGGAAGATTTCATCTAACGTTAGTTAAATCAATTGCTGCAAATCAATTAAATACCAAATGGAGAATCCGACACTACCCCATCACGTGACATGTTTTCCTTGTATATAACAAAGTTGGGTTTATTATTATAGGGAGAAGCGGGAAACTGTTTCTAGTGGGTATACACAAGGGCGCAGACAAAAAACGCACACTTTCGAAACTCTCGAGTTGTTTACAAGAACCGGACGGGCGGCAAGCCGTTTGAAATATTTCGAGTAAAGCGGTCTTTGAGATCAAGGTAAATGTTATAGGGTCGTCGGCCCAGTTTTCGTGAAACTGGAGGCGGCGGCTTTGATCGTTCACCCCGACGCGTGTTGACAGCGCCCGACCGGTAATTGCAATCGAACGGCGTTTAATCATTAGTCCGCGTAAACACCGTACTTCCGCAGATCATTAATACAATTAACACGCGAGGGGGGGGGTCAATACTCGAAGCGTGGCGAATGGAAAATCGCGAGGTTTCGCTCCCGAGAGCGTTCGCGGACTCCGTTCTAGCCCCCCCCCCCACAGTTCGACTAATCCGGAGTAATCGAAATAGCGACTTGTTGACTTTCCAAATAAACTACTCGAGTCCCAAGCATAGCATTAATTTCGGTGGCCCGCTCCCGAAGAGCTGCTGCCCCCATAAAGTGCGGACATAAGGCCGTAAACGTGGCCGGATGCCTAAATGAAATTACGGTAGGTCCGGGATGAGGAGCAATAACATTTTGGATTATACTTAATCAGTTTGATTCCTGATGGTCATAACAGTATTTTGCTATGGAATATTTTCCTTTCATTTCTTTTTATTATATAGTTCACAATCTGTTATTTTGTTCTCTTGTTCAATTATTTGTGGTTTATTAGGAACAAATTAGCTAACTCCCTCTAATATATTTATATTATTCAGAAATACGTAATTTTCCACATTTTTTCAAACTTTAAGATTATTACTTAGAAGCAGTTCAACACCTAGGCTTAATTAATAAGTAAAAAAGTTTAAAACGAATAAATATTAGAAAGCTCCACACGGCTTACATTTAAAACACTCCATCAGTCCGCAATATACCATACTTTTGGCAATTGTCCTACCGCCTATATAAAGGACTCGTAAACTGGGGATATGAACAAATCAAAAAAAGTGATTTGTAAGATAGAGAGGGCAGAAAATGTCTTGTGGAACTCGTAACGTGCAAAAAACGTTGTCGATGCACAACATGAGAAGACGATGAGTCACTTCTATGCAGAGTTGCAACGTACAACGATGAATTCCTCAACGAATAACAATGCGTACATTGGCGTGAAGATACAAAGAGCATCTAATTAAGTAACCCTAATTCATAGCTTAGCGGGTACAATTTTTTTATGTAAAGTTGTACTATAGTAGGTGCCAGACTTGTACATAACTTCTCATTATTTAGTCAGCAACAGGGGGTGGGGCGAAGCGCAAACCACAGTGCGGTTTCGGTGTAACTTTGTGGGCTTGTAAATGGGAGGAGGAGCCAGATATTGACAGGGACTTTGGCACAAAGGGGTGCCAAGTGCGCGCGCTACTCCGACCAGCCGCTGGATAAACAAACCCGCCCCAAAACCTTTTCGGCAGTTCATCTAGTGGGAGTTCGTCCCGAGCACTTACTACTCATGTAACCGGATCCTGTGTACACACAGCGATGTCAGATGTTTCTATTATACTCATTAATTTATACCAACAGTTTTAGTCCATTCTCTCTTGTTATTGCCTGATGACTGGACCTTCAACCTTTCTGAACTAATTTCTCGCAGTCGGTTTCTCCACGAGATCCTTCGTTAGGGACTCTTCTCGTTTCCCAGCAAAGGACCCTATCTCTCCAATATAATCCTCCAAGATACACAAAACTCTGGCATAATCCTCAAATCAATACCCTAAACAAAGCCCCCATTCCATAATTCCTTCCTTAGCCTTTCGGGGAGCGTACGCCATTCGAATTTCGAAATAGGCACTATGACGAATATACGGGAATAGCTAGAAGCCCAGATGACTATAGTAAACGTCCAAATCCTTCCTCTATCAATATTTTTCTCCGATGACCTCGTTGCTAATTTAAAAAAAAATAAAAATAGCTCGCTGTCTCTTCTCTCGTGTTTGTCAAACTATCTCTAAACAAGGGACCGATGAAAGTGGGTGTGATGCCTCAACCTAAACAGAGATCGAAGCGTAATATCTGGGACGTGGCCGGGTGTCTAAACGCCGAAGTTGAGAGACACAGTGACGACGGGGCCCCGAGAAGTGGGCCTTCCCGAAATACCCCAACTAGGCCAACCGATGTATATTTGCCCAACCGACCAATCGGACAACTGTAAACAGTGGACCCACTCTGCGGCACTTCTAAAAATGCCAGCGCGCTTCGCTTTCAACTTGGGCGGACGATTATTACGAACGCGAATCTGGGGGGCAAGTCTTATTATCGCTTTCGGGAAGCGGTTGGACGACACGGGAATTCGAAGGAGCAAAGAGGACTTCCGAAAATGTCCCATGCCTATACCGCACACTTACACGATTGCCCAATCGGAGAGGTTCAAACATTTAAAAAATCCCACACGGACAACTGAATGAATGCACTTAATGAATATTAAGAGTTTTAATACGTCAAAAAAAAAAGAAATTCATTGCACACATTTCAATAATAGCGTCACAACTGTAGCACCATCTAGACATGAAGATTTTAGTCTGTAACCCACAGAATTTGAAGGAAATTTTCACAGGCCTGCGATCGAAAAATAAGGCAAATCGATTAACAATACGATTTAACCTGAATTTCAGAACCGGCGGCTCGAAGAAGTGCACGAACACCGAGAACCGTGCGCGAATAGTAGAACATTATTCACCGCGAACTAAAAACAACAGTTGTCCATTCGGGGCTAAAAATAACTCTGTTGGCAGCCCCAGTAGCGTGTAGTACCGCTAGCGAAGATTCGGCAGCGGTTGAAACCGATGGCAAGAATGAACCCTCGCGACAGGGAGAAATAAATTAGTTGAGAAGTAAAGGTTAAAGTACCAGTCACCAGGCAGTATTGAGAGCGAAAATTTCACACTTGCCAATAAGAAGAGAGAATGAACTAAAATTATAGACAATAGTGCATCAGTGTATCCTTTCCTTGTTTTGTTTATACTAAAAACGTGTATTTTTGTGCACATTTAAAGATAAATAATTAATTCGCGTAATAAAAATTTTTTAAACAAAAAAAGTAACCCTAGGAGTGCCTAACAGTGCACACAATATGCACCAGACACGCCTCACTGATATGACACCCGGAGATATCGAGGATGGCGAGACGCCGAAACTGGTTTGGGACGAAATCGACGCGTGTAGATGAACCGAGTATTCGCCTCATTCACACCTGACCGTGGCGCTACAAATGACTTTACACACGGTCATGTTATTTTCTGGTCGGGTTGTATCGTACGCTTACGGCTACTCAAAACACGTCGGCATTCTCACGCGGGGTTTTGAAACAGGAAACCAACCATTTCAGCGTTCAGCAACTCCCGAGTACAAAACCGTTTAAAACTTCTTTTAAAATCGTATCCTTTTTGTTCTTCCCGCAATCGAGAATGTTTCATGGGAATCGGCGTTGGCGTTCGGACGGACGAACGAGCCTGGAATATTCTTAAATTCTCAGCCCACGATTCGAGATAAATCTTAAGATCCGCTGACGGTATTTCGCGTCGGTCGGCATATCTACAGATCTAGGAGCTCCGTACATTATAACAGCTGAGTTGGCTGAACAAAAGGTGCACAATAAACACATCTCCATTCTCTATCTCGAATTATTTCAATAATTAACTCTTATAGCAATAAACAGCTCTAATTTAACTAAAGTTAAATAACGTTTATATATAGACAGGCTTTTAAATATTAAAGTGGCCGCAATCCAAACATTTCTTATGAATATTTAATAGCCTCCAATTCAGACGTTCTGTAATTCCAGAATATTGAAACACTTCTTTATTCACTTACACCTTTAGAATAAAAATACTTGAATATCTTTTTCTAATTGGTTGAATAAAAATCCACTGTTGTTTTTTTATATAGGTTGGAATTTATGTTACACACCTTTAATTCAGAAAATGCTATTTGCGTCTAAACTAAATATGTTATAACAAAATGCTACTGACAATGTAAATAAGATTAGGACGAAATAGAAAGCATGAGCGACTACAATACTCAACTAAAACCCTTGTTAATAATTTTAATATTAGTAATTTTTATTTCAGGTCATTAATATAAAGAGCGCTATTTAAAAACAATGATTAAAATAATGAATTCGAAAGGGCATCCCAGTATTGAATAAGGAAGGAGGACCCTTTCGTTTCTCTCGTCTGAGAAGACTTTTTTTTCAACATGGGAACGATCCGCGTGATAAGGGCGGGCGCGAGATAAGCTTAGTACACTCCGTCCCCGGCCGGAGCCATTATTCAAACTTATAATAAAAAGCGTAGGCTGTGGTGGTTTACCAACACAGCGTTTCCCATTATGCGATTAGCCTCGGAGATTAAAATAATTAACAAAAATTAGAAAAAAAAAATAGGAAGTGTTTTCACGTTCACGCAGAACGTGCCGCGTTTCACTATTCATTCCGGACAATATTTTTTCCTCTCAATTAGACTGATAACTGACATTTGAATTCCAAACAGGGTGTGTTTATATACGTAGGGAAATTTCTAGACATAGGGAAACGTCCGCAAAAAGTGTTATCGTGACTCGTGTGACTGAGTGGGACCTTAATTTAAAGAAAACTAAGGGGGTGTTGACTGAAGAGTCAACCCCACTCCCCAAAAAAATTAAAATGAAATCGATTTCAGTCGAAACCTCAACAGGAAAGATTTCCTTAGTGTAAGTATGTTCCATGGTGCGAATGTTCGTATTACAAATTAGGCAACGGTGGAACGAAAATTTCAATGGAAATTTCCGGTCCATCAGAAAAAAGTTCATTGAATACTGCGTGAATCTGTCCTAAAAATTGAAAATAAAACCATTTCGGTGAAAGGTTTTTAGATGGAAAGGCGCTGTTAGCTGTCCACACTGGTGGTATAATAAATCGTTTAAATGAACGGAAACTTTTACGGAAGATAAGTAATAACGGTAACCAATCAAGATCTGTACATTAATATACAACTCGGTATGAAAGTTCCCATTAGAAATTAGTCATAGCTCTAAACTGTAATTAGTTTTTATCACTCTTTTCTCATCTGCCGAGGAGGGGAGCAAAGGGGGGATTTTTCTCTCCCCATCGTTTGTTCCCCACCCGCCCGCCCTTTCACTCCCTCTACTGACTGTCGCCGTTCGGAGTCTGTTAGCGAGAGCACCACGCTCAATCCCCGCCAGGATGGTTCGGGGACCTGCGGGTTCAATAGCCCTGCAACACTGACGTCATCGGGCACGTACACGGACACACACCGGCAGACGGTGAAGCACGTGTACGCTGCACACACACGCGGGGGGCACAGCTCGAACCCGAGTTCCTTCCACAATCCGGCCTGTTTACCAGATCCAGTCGTAAACTTGCTTTTTACTCCTGGACCCTCCTGTCGGTAGCCCCCGGACCGTTTATCAAAAGCTGTTTTTAATTCGAAACACACGTGGAATCCCCACACCCAACTGAAAAGAACAGATCTAAATCGTAAATTTGGACTGTTCAGAGCCCTTTTGAAAAGGACATCAAAACTGCCAATAGCCAACAAACTGACAATATATAAAGCTATACTAAAACCGACACAGACATACGGAATAGAACTATGGGGTTCCGCCAAGAAATCCGACATCGCTCGCATCCAAACATTCCAGTCAAAAGTCCTTCTTACCATCCTTAATGCTCCCCGGTATGTTTCTAACCGAACAATCCATAATGACCTCAATATACCGACAGTCGACGAAGTCGCAAAATCACGCTTCCTTAAATTCCCTTCCCGCCACCCTCCACATCCAAATCCACTCGTTCAGTCCCTTTCCTCTTTTACCCACCCATTATCCTCCCCGCGTCGGCTTAAACGCCACCGGCCTAGAGACTTTCTGTAGGCCGGATACAGTTCAAAAAAATAAAATACTCTAACCCTTTGGCCTCTTTCCGCAACGGTGAAGGCCAACATGATACAGGAAGTGCCATTAATATATTAATACAATTTAATAGTGCTAACATTCATCCGGCAAATGGTATATACGTTGAATACGTAAGTTAATTTCATTACAACGATAACGAATGGAATTGAACCCCCGCTAGCGAATTAATATATAACAGTCTAATTCATAAGCGTCACTGTAATAAAAGCTAACCAAAGCCATCATTCCGCTCTTTCAATTCAACTGCTTCCTTCCAGAATTTCCCGAGCTCGGCCTTAAGCGGAAATGATCACGTGACTTCCTCACTACCGGAGGGCAGGAGCAGGCGTACTATCACTTTGCAGTTTCTCCCTTCATTATCAACGCAAGCACACAGTAAACAAATGCTATAGTCCTGATGTAAAACTGTCTTGGTTTCTCCTCATCAAGCTGAGAATATATACTGTTGATCCATACTGACCAATCTGACAGTGGCATAATACCGCCAGCTAATCATCTAGCGCTGCATTCTACCGCGAAGAGCCTAACCGGAGACAACGCCCAACCAACAATCTACAGTGTCACGCGGCAATGGACGCGTCAAAACGATATTCTGGAATATTAACTTGAACCGGGCGTATAGTGTGGAAAGTATTTGGCCAGTGTGAACTGTCCGGTCCCACGGTGCCGACACTTCCGGCGTAGGGCTGCTCGACCGCAACGACCGCATCCCAGCCTCAATGTTCACACATAAAATGTCGTTTACAACATTTTAAAATAATCTGACCGAAAAAAATATATAGATAACAATACAGTTAAATAGCAGTAATGGAAGAAAATAATTATGATGATTAGATAATATGATATCGTTCCTCTTTTTCCCGCTAATCTTCTATCTTCCCAAACTATAGCATTGTGGGATTATTCAACTATTTTTCGCTGATTGAAAATTATTAAATTATTAATTTCTAATAGCAAAAATTTTAGGAACTGTAATGTAAAAATCAATTCGTAATATCGTAATAAATTTTCCTTATTACTATGAGTTAATAGCGATAAATTGTAGATGCGTTGACTCCTGGCTATTCGAACCACTAAGCCCTACCGAACCCCAATAGACTTTATTTTTATTTATGTACCGACTCGGTTAATGAAGCCGTCGCACTGTACACTGCTTAATAGGTGGCCGGGATTGTCTGAATTAATAGGGGAGGATATAAGCGCGATAAGGAAAACAAATAAAGAAAAAAATACGCGCCGAAACAAAACCCCGAGACGAAAACGAGACCCCGAGCGTGTTAAATTGTAGAGAATACGGCCCAAGTGTGACCGGAACGTATAAACGGGTGGGATGTGGCAGTAGGAGGGGCGAGCGGGAGGGGGAGAGAAACGTAATTTTACGGTTATACTGGCCACGACAAACCCGGGGGACTAATATTACGTGCACAGTGCGCAACTGTCGCACCCTTTACTGCGCTATGCTTTGCGATATTAAAAAAATGAGACGACAACGTTAACAACCGGCACTATGCACGGGATTATACAATGGATTCCCCCGCTAATATAAGGTTTCTGGGTACTTCGGCCTGCCAGTTTCCTGAATATGCACCTGCGTATTCATCGGTAAAAAAAATACAATTTCTCATAGACAGTATCCTCACCCCCACGGGAATAAGTTTGAAAATACGCAGGATAAAATATGGTAGAAATAAATTCAATTCAACTAGTTTCAAACTAATAACAGCAATCCGACTAAAAGCGCGATTCATTTTAGATACTCCAGAAATTCTAAAGTCATATATTTAGAAGAACAGCAAAATACCAACGCAGGAGCAGAATACAAACTGTTTTTCAGAATCATTTTGGCTTCTGCTCGTAGCCAATAGAACAGCCGAGTGATCTTAACATATAATTCTAGACCAGTCTAGAATGCTGTCTAAATACTCATAAGATGTTAAAATGTACAAATTAAGGCATTCGGTTGGGTGTCCGCGACAATTTGAATGATCCTCCATCGGCTAGACCGGTTTCACCTTTTTGCCATATACAAAAAGCCTAAGTAAGTAAGTACCTTACTATTTTTTGTATCGCGTGCAAGCTTTTTCCAATATTCGCATTCAATACCTGCCCAGTCTTACGAGAATGAGGTCTTGGTGAATGTTGGCGGACATAGTAGCTAAAAACTAGCCTATGCAAGCCATACTAATTATTATAGGTATTTATTGACCCAATAAATTTTTCTGGTCCCACTTTTACTATAATTGAATCTGGAAGTACGATTATCGATATCTGCACTGGGCTTCTCTTGTTAACGGTTGAGGGTTCGAGAACCAGTCGCGGAAGATCAGCCGCGTTCGATCAACCGGCAGAACATAGACATTAGCCGGCCACAATGGCGTAGCGCCAATTATCTAAAATTTCTATCGGCCGTTGGAAAATTACACCCTTATTAGGGGGGACTCCGTTCGCGATTCGTGAGGGAGACGCGCGCGCGCTATCGGCCGTACGCATCTGGTCTGTTTACCGGGCCATAATTGTCACTGGTAACACGGAACCGAAGAGCAACAGAGCCAGTGTCTGTACACCATCGACGTTGGCGATAACGTCATAAACGAGCGATAAAACGCCGGGCAGGGTCGGACGACAAATGCCGATTCGGATTCCACTTTCCGGCCTAATCGAAGTGGCTGCACACCAACGATATACATCAGAGTATTTGCCAGTCACCGTCGCAATATCCAGGCAGTATTGAGAGTAAAACATTCACGCATGCCAACTGAGAAGAGATAATGAACTAATGAATAGAAAAAAGAAAAACATTTCCAAAATTGTCTTTTGGTCATCCTCAATACTTGTTGCAGTATCAAGTTACCCCGTCGGCAATTGGAAACCCCACCGCGGTAATGAGCTAAGATCTGTTTATTTAAACATCAATTAAGTGGAGACATAAGATAAACTAGACGAAAGAGTTTTAATTGCTCGCAGGTCTGAATTACGAACCCCACGAGAGACATGTACAAAAAATGGTTTATCTAATACTCGGCTAGCTCATTTCGATAAATGGGCTGTCGGGGTACTTTAGAGTAGAATAACGACGATTTTTGTTTTTCTACAAAATTTATTTATTACCGAAAGTCGTTAACACGTATCGCGTTAACATTGGCCCGTCAGTGTCGCAGAGCCTTCGAAAACAGATACCAGGAAAGGTGGTGGGCACATGCCACGTTGCAGGAAAGTTGTTATGTACCGCATTTGCAATTCAACGTTTAATATTTCAGTCCACACATGACGAACGGGCGCAGACATATGCCGCGATCGGGATTCAATTATCTCGTGGGGGATGCGTCATCATGCGTTCAGACATGCGATGAAGCTCCGCCGGCAATACTAAAATATAGCCGCCGGACATAATAAATGCCCTTTGATCCTAAACATGACACGTTTTTGTTCCTACTGCTCTTGTTCAACTGTTTAATACTTGTATGTGCGTGTAAATGTATATGTCTAGAGACTATATTTACATCCAAAACATCTACAGCAATTGTATTGCTGTATCGAAGGGGGGAAAAATACACAGACGCGAGAACCCATGAAATCCCGAAAATTCCTCCTAAATGTTTAATTACTGTTCAAGTAGCTTGGGCTATGTCAAGGGGCAATAATAGAAATTTCGCATTGCCAAAGGTGCAATTGCACAAAGGCCAAGTACTTTATCTTATTAATTATCCGCGAATGTTTACAAATATTTGTTAATATAAACAAAACGCAGAAAGGATCAACGGGGTATTGGCTACATTTTTATTGCGGTATGTGAAATCTTTTTTTGGTTTATTCTCTCTTCTGGTTGGCATGTGTGAAAGTATTGCTCTCAATACTGCCTGGCGACCGATTCTTTAATCTTTACTTCTAAATTGATTTATTACTTTTCCTGTTTTACGAGCAAGTGGGGGCGTTCGCGTTGTCTACTGACGGTTGGGGAAAGCTCGCAGGCCTTAATCCACTTGTCTGGAGATAGTGTACAGCCGGGGAAAAAACCTTCCTGTGAGCTGGAAAGTGTTGCCTTAAAAGCGCCTCACTTGCCCACAGCTGTCAAATGGGATATCACGAGATTCGATTCGAAAACGTAGCGCGGATTTTTCTTTCCCGATGTTTTTTGATGGTTGAAGGCGCCGGAACTTTTATCGACGTTTCGCACCTGCGGTCCTTCTTCCCCCACCCTCATCCGAAGGGAGATTTTTCGGACGCCGTAGGAACCCGAGGGAGGCGAGAACGGCGGGAAGACAGAATAAAACCGGTAATCCAAGGCAAACCGGGGGAGTTGAAAAAGAATACTTTCTCGGAAAAGAGCCGGGACAGGAGAGGAATGCCGCCGCATCGAGATAGGGGGAGAGGGAGAGAGAGAGAGAGAGAGACACAGGGCGTTTAAGTACACAGCATCCCGGGGCAGGCTCTTAATCCATTTTTATGGAACGCCACGTTTGTTTGGACGTCCGCCACTCGAAACGTCCAAACAGGAATATCAACATCTTATAGAGCCCGATTCAATCAGTTTCTCTTTCGGCGCCCGCTACCCTGGGCCTACATTTTAGAGACAGGACAAAAACAAGCCACTCAATGCAACAATCATATTAGGTGTACCCAAAAGTAATCAACTATTTGATAAGATGTATTTTGGTCTTGAGGAGTTCTTCAAGAGGGGAATCGAAAATTTGCCGGGAAAGTGGCAGAGAGTTGTTGATAATATTGGTGAATATATAATGGATTAATAATTAAAGTTTCTTTTTTAGCAAAATAAAATAAATTCCAAGTCAAAGTGTTGATTACTTTTGGGTTCCCCTAATATTATACAATATTTTAACTCAATGTATAAAGCCACAGCAGTAACGACAGTGCTAGTTTATTTCTTTTGACCTATGGGTCTGCGAACTCGGGTCCGTGTAATATATGCGGATAATGGCTCAGCGAAAACCGCCATAATTGGGGGGGGGGGACCTGAAATAATTCCCGCCGCTTTTTACTCCATTGCGGAAACGCGAGAGCGACGTGACCGCGTTCGTGTCGTTCTAAAGATCTAGACGCGATCTATTCAAATGTGCAATAAAAACAGCAATGGTAGGAACTGAAATTTTTAAGAAATTGTTTTCGCGTGAACCTGTGAAAATTTTCTACGCATATAGGTCTGTGTTGGCTGTATTAAATAAACGATATAAAACTGAACTCGATTAGCGCATTTCAATTCTCAGATCTGTGAATTTTAGTTTTACTCTTTAACATTTGAAGATATTAACTAGTAAATATACCTCTGTTGCATATATATATATATATATATATATATATATATATATATATATATATCTGGTATTTGTAGATAATTTTACAACCGGTCTTATTTCGTCCGAATAACCCAGTTTCGATGAACAGTCGGGAATGTAGGACAACTGTAGTGCGCAAGGTGCATAATTTATTTAGAATAAATTCCACTCGGAGTTGGAAGGAAAATTTAAAGGTAGAACGCGGGAAGTAATACTCTGCGAGCAGTGTGAGCAAGCGAATATTGTTGCGCACTTAATAGTGGCACCGATGCGGTCATCCCCTATATAAGGGGGCTGTAAATCAAGCCCTTACGAGGGTCATTTATCGCGTGGGCAAAGTGCCGGTTTTTGCCCGGTCCCTTTGTTGTAAAGTGTTGCAAGTCGCACGATCCTAATCGTCGCGACCCCCTCCCCTCCCCTCCAATATCTGGTTTCCTGCTGAAGGCATTAATTTACTGAGCACAGCGGGGGTATGAAAACACCAGTTCAACTCATAGCCAAAGTTCTATTCGTGTCCAATGTGTACACGAGTTTAAAATAATGAACTGTTGTTATATCGCGATACTATTCCGAACCGTTCATCAAAATAGAGGTCCGGGTGACAAAATAATTTGATAAAAGGGGGAATTTTTGTTTGCTTTTTTAAGCGCATTACCTCCAATCGCTTTTTCTTAAGCTAGACCGGTTTCGGCTTCTCGGCCATGGCAATATTTCTATTGACTTCAATACCTCCAGGGGATGGCAGGGGGCATCGCTATTGAGGAAACTACACGCAAATTCACTAAATAAATAATTGTCAAGGTTGAATTCTAGCCAATAAATGAAAAATTTTTTATATGTCCAGTAAATAAGTACAAAGAACATGAGGAAACCCCGTTATATCCAACTAAAGAACAAATACAGGAACAAAGCAGAACGTTCACACCCTACTTTCAAAGCGATTCGGACCATTACAAATTCATCAATTACATCCGGTCATCAACATATTCAAAGACCGACTAATAAAGGCGTTTAAGTGTGTAATTTAGGACTTAAATCGAGGCGACATGGGGGATTATTTAAATGAATTTTTTTTCATTTAATTTCTTTTTGTTCTAATTTGCATACCTATTATTTATTTGCGCACAAACTTTCACCGAGCGGTTACTTCAAACGTCGAATAATTTCGAGTCTAATTGGTTTAAACGCTCTTGAATAGGAACCACCAAACGAATAATCTCTGAAGTATAATAGATAATTAGGCGTTATTCTTTTCTGATGAAAAAATATGTAAGTACTGAAAAAAAATGTAATTTATTCTCCTCGTGAGAATCGTATACAATGCGTGACAATTTAATATTCCGAAAGGAAGTTTTTCCCCCCATTTAAACACCATTACATTACAAATTTTACTTTAAACAATTTTTTACAGCTACATTCATGCATCATGAACCAATCCAACTGCCAATTAATAGAAAACCTTAATCAGCTGCCAACGCTTATATACAAAAACACACAGACTTCTTGATGTAGTGGATTTACATTTATAAAAAATAATAATGTTGACAAACTCCGACATTATCAGCTACAGCGCGATATCATCTAAATGAAAACGTTGTCTAGACTGAACAGAATGTATACTTATACTTGTCTGAACTTACATAACTTGCGAATGAATGGCTATGAACCAACCAAGAAGCGAGATAAGATACGCCCACGTTACAAGTTAAATCAAGCGAGTCAGTGGACAAGTTTCATTTCAATACACCGAATTAATATTTATTCCGTTTATTACACATGTTTGTAATTAATTTAGCGTTTAAATAATGTTACCACCTTCTCGCATTGGTGAGATGTGAATGAAATTTTAAGTATTAATTTAATAGTTTTATAGTTTATTTTTTACGTACTCTACCAGTACTATATATATATATATATATATATATATATATATATATATATATATATATATTGTTTGAGACAGAGTACAGGCTCAATAAAGAAATAAATTACACGAGGCACTGAACGAAAATTAAATGAGTTGAAGTATAGTGAGCGGAACTAAACTGTCCGCCATATATGTCGTGCGTGACATACGGACATTATAAAACCAATCCTTGAAGATAAATAGAAAGAAATAGCGTAACTCGAAATTATTTTTATTTTACAATAGGTTTTTTCCTTGAAAAAAAACCAGTCTACCCGAAGGTCTGAGCTATGCACCGGAGGAGATTACACATGAAAGGACACGTTATGCTTTATCTAGCCTCGTTCCACTTTACCCGAACTGAAATATTTTCCACTCGTAATGTAAAGGTTATGTGTGGCATTACAGAGCGTTATTAGATAATCTTCAATCTTTTTTAATCGAATTTATAACACTAAATGGACGGGCATTAATATCACCTAACTTAAGGTCATACAATTATTTATGTTCCAAATAACGAAAATAAATGGAAATGAAATAAATGTTAATTAGAATATAATTTTGGGACGGACTTCAAAACTCTTTATTTCCATGACAAATATATAAAACCACTTTGTTATTACCTGTAACCACCTAGATTTAGGTTTTTTACACCTGTAATGCGCCATGACAAATGACTACTATTACTCATGGAACCCCATCCTGAGACGATGAGACGCCGAAAGCATCGTGGATTGAGACGGAACAGTAGACATAAAATTTGAGATCGCCGTTTTCATGAAATATATATAAATAAAACCAGCAAGTCTGGGGGATAAAGAAAAATGGGGTACACCGGACGCGCATTATCCGAGACGAGGAAGTGAAAGTGCTGCAGTCCCAATGTGCATAGGTGACCCGACCCTGTTTGGCGTTCCACGGTGAGTCATCAGAAAAGGGGGGAGGCTGTGTTCCCCTCAATTTACTGCCCAAACAGTTATCCTGCTCTTGAGTCATAACCATTAGACGTTAGGAAGCTACCGGAATAGTTGGATCGAGGACTAGAGGATAGACGTATCTTCTGTCGCATTTCTACTGGCGATAAGGAGCCTAGACGTGGTACCCTACATAAGCGCTTTTTTACCCCGTAGATCCACTGACAAGTGAATTAAGGCTCTGTTCACAGTCAGTAGACAACGGTAACGACTCAGTAGATAGAGTGGGGAGGAACCAATGGCAAGCGGCTTTTTTAACACTAGGTTTACGGTACGCATTTCGAATTTCAGTAGGAAAATTGCAGAAACAGTTTGCATTTTAGTTACCACTTGTGCTGACTTTCAGCCATTTAACGAGGAAAACATATATCAAAAATATATTCAGGCAGAATGAGAGTAAACACTTTTACTGATGGCACCGGATAAGCGAGTGATAAGGACACACTGAAAGTGCTCATAGGATGCTTAAATACTACCAGAAAGCTGCTGACGATTTAACGAAACCGAAACAGGGTCGTTGTCCTATGTGTAGTAACAGTACAAGTCGCAAGTACCTCACCAAATTACCGATCGAATGCTACTTACTGTTCATTCTGTCGGTGACTCAATACTCTGGGCATACGTGATAGGAATTCCGCTAGCTCCGACTGACGCATACGCTACTGACCGATGGCGAATATCCGATTTCTTGTCACAAAAAAATTATTAGAAATTGCAAGGGCGGTGATCTAACAGGTTTGGATTGAGAACCGCCTGAGGCCTACCTCGAACGGGGAAAAACAAATATTACAATATGCAGGGTACCGACTGTGTGGACAAATATAACAGGGGGGTAAACCGAACAGAAACAAAATAACGCTGGGGGAGGAAGCAGGAAATGGGCGGCTGTTTCCGGAGGGAAGAGTTTTAATTCGGTGGCCATCGATCGCCGGGCCGGTTTCATCGGGTTGTTGCGCCCTCGCACGCACCGCCCCTCTGATTATTATTAAAGACCGGGAGAGGAAAAAAATTGAAATAGGATGACCCGGGGGCGAGCTGTTTGAGAGGGGGCGGTCGTCGACAGTGGGGTGGATCACACGGTATCGATCAGCCTTGAGGGAGGGGTGGTCGGTCACCCCGCGTTAACTGGGGCACACGCACCCCTAACTTCCGCTCGAGTAACAACGCACAATGAAAACCGTTCCGGGGCTAACTGCGTCCATATCGGATAGAGCCGATAAAAACAACCTTCATTTACATCATTTTATTACGCCACTGCGTACCTTATCGTTCGCTGAGGCCGTGCGCGTTATCCGAATCGAATTGGGTCGAAGATTACCGGCAAAAACGCGTCTAGAGAACTACTTCACGAAAATGCAAATAAAGATTGTACGTAGTAAGAGTGCAACTGGATTACTTCGACGTTGTTAATTCCATTTAGCTCATCCAAGAAGTATTGAAGTTGAAGAAATCGAGGCCGAGGTTTAAGTTCCTCGATAAGATCCTAGACCCAATTTAGCGTAACGTTCACAGAAAAGTACGACCCAAGAAAGAGAAAAAAACATCTGAATATCTATTTTAACGACGTATCTCAACATACCAATAAATTGTATATCATTATTATTAATTGTTGTAGCTTATGTACGCTACTCGCAAGAACTGAATGATCGGGTGAAAAATGTTTTTCGTATCCCCATACATTCTAAATATAATCGAGAGAATAGTGAACGCCGTTCGTTTAATCAAAATTCATCACGTACCATCACAATCTGATAACACTTGTGCATACGACTGAATTGAGCGGAGAGATTAGATCAGAGAGAACAGCGTTATGACAAGACGTTTATTGGCGGCCGACACGTGTGGGTACTTAACAATATTAACAGAATACTACAGCGCTGGCGAGAAGCCTGTGGGGGTAGAACGAGAATTGATTATGATTTAAATTACAAAATACAACAAACAAAAAATTTTACCGGTTGTGGCTCTAAAAGCCCGGAAATGGTTCAGAACCAAGAATCGTTGATAATATTTATGAAATTACTGTTTTCGGTGCGATAAAATAGAATTGTAAAATTTATTTTGCGTTTAACAAGTTTTATAAAAGAATTTGTTTTCAGACGAATTAATTTACAATCGAATAGGAAACAAAAAGAAACAAGGAAAATGAACAAAACTTATATAGGGCACCGTGTCAATCAACCCGGTTATTACAAAGAGAAAAAGAATAAAATGTCCACGTGTAGCGTGCTTGAAAACAGTTTGAAAGGGCCGGGATCTGATAAAGGGCCTTATCTGTTGGTCGTGGACTCCGATCATGAAACCAAGGAACGCGGTACCGGCTAGAAATATTTTTCAACGGAACTAATATTCACCGGAACCAAATGAATTTACAGTATAAAATAAAAAGGCCCTTCCGCATCTCCGCCTCCCCTAAATTTGTCGCCCGATAACGCCCGGCGATATAAACAAACATGGCGCTTACTTTAAAGGTATTTGTCTGGGACAACACCGCTCTCTGAATAGACCGGTGCCACAGTAACAATGCAGGGACACTTCATCCTAAGCCGATATAAGTACGTTTCGATATAATTCTTCTGTCTCGTATCGCTGGTTTGGTCTTCCGCTAGACCGGTTTCGGCTGCTTGCCGTCTCCAGTAGCGGTGTCAGTCACTTTGGTACGTTGGACGCTTATGTGGGGCATCCTGTTTGCACTGTCACTTATTTCACTTGTACTATGGTTGTCTGTTTGTCGTGTATATAAATTTGTGTCGTCTTTGATTTTAGGAATGTTTGTCTTTTTGGGTAACATGAGTGTAATAGGAACAACGGAAATCCCAACTAAAATACAACTTGGCTACGGAAACCAATACATAATTTGTAATTGAGGACAATTTGGTATGCCATCGGAAAATCGTACTTTGAGTCCGATCGGAAGGCATTTACCTTGTCCTATTCCTTATTGAAACACTGCACAATTCTCCTTTGATGGGCACAATTTTCCTACAATTCCGAATCCGAATCAATAGCGCGCCAAAAGCTCGGTTCGACGCCGCCAAAGAACTGTTGGAAAGATAAACATCGTCGGGTAAAATCGGAATCGGTTATAAATCGGATGTCCCTGACTGTGCCCAGTGTCAATCACCCACAAAGCGGTCCAAATATGGGACCGGAGACGACGCCGCCTATCGGGAAACCGGTCCCATGGGATACCCGAGACCACAGCCCCCGGAATGTCCCTCAACAAACAACTTCTGATTAACATGACAACGAGAAACAGCGTATTATAAAACCGCTGGAAGCAATAATAACTGGCTGAATTAGAGCTTAGCATCTTTGTTACACAATTAAACGAACTATTATTTTCGTTTTGAAAGTTTGGAATGAATTGCGGCATAAATAAAACATTATAATAGAGGTTAGAAGCGTCTGGGATACAGAACAAGAAATGTGTAAATTATTTTGTCGGGTTTTTATCATTTCACCTATCCCAATTATTATACCAACTGTGTACATATAACAAGCGTAAGTAGGTCCCAATAATTACGTACATTTAGAAAACCCGCGGGCCGGTACCCGTGTATCACTTTTTCTCACACGAGGTACAAGACTGCAATAAAATTTTCTTGAAAACAATGTCCTGTTTAGGCTACAATTTGTATTTGACAATTTTGTAAAAATCGACATATGCTACATTACATAAGCCGTTTAAAAAATATAATTTTTTTCTATCGACGAATTATTGAAAAAAAAAATAACTAAATTGGTGTCTATCGTGCTGAACAAAATACGTATGACAGAGTTAAACGAGTTTTTGTATAATAACAAAGAAGAAAATAAACTGAAATATTCGAGACGTTGAAAAGAAATCAATTCCAAGGGGAGTGTTCGTGACAGATGGACAGACTGATGAAAAAGAAATGCAAGTGACAGGCCGAGGAGAAAATTTCAGGAGGCACCAAAGAAACAAGAAAAGAAAAAGGGGAACGACAGAAAGTAATTGTAAGAGCTTGTTAAACACATCATGTAGATTTCAAAATAACGACTTGACAATATCTACTCATTTATTTTTGTTAATAAGAAAGAGTAAATATTAAGGAAGACGTGGATAAATAAATGTTCTATGATTTGGTCCCACGGTAGAACGGTTTCGTTTCCCATCAGTAAATTAGGCATCTCGACAGATGAATAAGCATTCTGTTACATAGTCGGTACAACAAGAGTTTTATTCCTCATAACGCTCCTGATAATAATACCACGTAAATAAATTTGAGGCACATAAATCCTTTCTGACTGCCATTTTTGGACAAGCTTTTCGAGTTCGAACATTCAGAACTGAAAACTATTTTCTGTTCGGGGCAGAATGTAGTCAGATTTGAGAGAGAAAGAGAGTGACAGTGTGCCCGGATGCGATCTCTGGATATAAATGAGTGGGCCGAAGATGCGGTTAAATATACACATCATGTAAGTGAAGCGAGGAGCTGAGCAGTTGGACCGGTGCCGAGTGGCCAGCGCCTAGAGAGCTTGATGCTGTGGCAATGTTTGCCCCTTAGCTCAACCCCAGGTCAATATCACCATTGTACGGAATGGAATTCATAATAAGAGAAAAACGAAACCGGTTCGAAGCTTGCTCTAAATATGAGCCAGTTTAGCGTTGCATGGGCGGTGGTCCGCTGATATTTTTTTTCTATTTATTAATTCTATTATGTTTCGCGTGTCCCAGCCTTATAACCGCACGTCATTCCTGATTTATGATATTTTTATGCGGGGCTGCTTCGACCCGTGCACCAATATGGGCTACTGAAGATAGCGGAAATCTGAAACCGACCTGGCATAAGACCAAATCGCAAGGATGATGATTTAGGAAAATATTTTTTTTTAAATGTCGAGAAGGCGAGCATTTTCGAAAACATTTCTTGAATTAAAACATATATGAAGTAAATTCGAATACCAAAAGCTATTGTTCAAGGCATGTAACCATATACGCGTGGAACCAACTAAATCAGCTGACTATCCAAGGGCATTGTGGATTTTAAGGCCACTACACCCGCCCATTATCCGGTCCTTGGCTGATACTAACGGGGGGGGGGAGGACGAGAAGGCGTAAAAAGTTACTACCTGTGACCGAACGACCCCTAAAAGAGTCATTTATTGCCAATGAAAATGAAATACGCTCCGAGCCATTGTCGCTTCCCGTCTTGGTTGTGGGAGAAACACTCCAAGACTTTTAATATCGTCACTCTATCGTAGGAAAATAAATTTTTCTAAACACATTTTCTAAACAGCTCGTTTATTAAAACACAATTATGGCTCTATAAAATGTTTCCAGATTAATATGAGTAAGGGTGAATTTGGCTCTTTAGCTTCTACAGACTCCTGGCCTAGACAATAATGTGTAGGAAATAATAATAGAAACTAATAAAAAAAACATCTTCAGAGAGACATCTATACAACTAGAGGGAGAGTAGGGAACTTCTCTAAGATAAAAAAAGGGGGCGCCGTCTCGGGTTCCTATGAATATTAAAACGAATATGAATAATAAAATATGGTGAAAATGTAACTTGGGTACACTGAAACAATTGCTATTCTAACTACTTTATATGGTCTTGGGAGAGCTTATATATTCCGCCGTTTTTCAATAGCGTCATGGCAACGAAGTTGGTAAGAGTTAGTATCGATCTTACGTCTTCCAAACTACTGCATGTGCACGCCAGTATGCTTCTAGTGATTCGTATAAGATATAATGCTTTTTAAAGTTTAAAGTTAAAGTATTTATTTTTGTAGCAATTTAAATTTAAAAAAATTATTTGATCCCAAGATAAACTTATCAGTATCTATAATGTTCTCCGAATTAGGAATTGGAGTGCGCACGGAATATTTGGACTTTAAATACAGTAAACACAGTCTCAGAAATTTGCCGACATCCGAACTGCACAGAGTTTTTATTTTTATGTTTACTGTCGGTTTATCTGAGGAAAATGCAAGCGACATTTGGTCGTGGAAAAAATTCATGAAAAACGAAATGCGCGGTCACTCGTCGTCACGGACGAGTACCGAGGAGTCATAGTTTCGAGCATCTGTCGGGAGTTGGGAGTTCCTAACCCGCAGAATATAGCCGTGTCCGCTTTTTTCTTCTTTAATTCGAACTATGGAAATGTTAATCATCGTTGACGTGAGTCAGCCGCCCCCCTTCAGTCGTCCGAATTGGCCGTTGGAATTTAATTTCTAGAAAATTAAGAAACACGTCCTCACAATAGAATGCCGGCCACAGCTCAATGAATGAGAAGATACTACGTTGAACGTGTAAGAAACGAACCTGCGAGAGGAGACAGAGGAACGAGAAATCTACGGCATGTAAGAAAATGTAGGCCGACCTCTAGCCTAACTCCTCAAAATTGTCTAAGTAAAAGTTCTGTCTAAGAACAAAGCAGAGTGGGAATTATGGTACGTCCTTGCTATATTTCATTCATCGCTGCCAAAAATCGAATTAGTCTCAAAGCCAAGGAAACACTAATAAAATAAAAAACATAATCGGTTGTAAGACGGCGACCGCGGTTAGGCAAACCCTCCGAACGCTCCTTTCCCTGACCTTCCCCACACCCACAACTTCCACTTTTTCCCTATCATAAATCTAACGGAATTACTCTATACGCTGAATAAAGATATTTTTTAAGATGTTCCGGCCAGATACGGGCTGTCCGAACCAATCGGTCAGCTTTCACCGTTTAAATTACACCCAGAGCTTATGCCGGCGCACGTGACCAATAGAGCACGAGGATAGTACGTATGACCGGGTAAAAAATTACTTTACATTTATTTATACATTCATTTTAAATGCAGAAAATTATATTTACAATATTAGCAACAACGTTGATGCATGGCGTTATACTGGTATTCGGTAACCGACAGAAATGAGGAAACAACA
Organism: Lethocerus indicus; assembly: GCA_019843655.1. NCBI lineage: Eukaryota > Metazoa > Arthropoda > Insecta > Hemiptera > Belostomatidae > Lethocerus > Lethocerus indicus. Next base: position 965,573 of record JACDQD010000012.1, read on the forward strand.
CAGGAACGGAAAGTCATTGTACAAAAAAACTTTTCACCAATCGAATGCAATTAAATACATATTCACAGCTAGGTTTGGATGAGGAAGAAAGACGAACAGCGTAAACATCGAGATAATATTTTTATGATCTGACAATTTTAGTAGAAAAAAATATAAAAGTGATCGTATTCACTATTCGTACAAAATACAACCGTCAAGGAATGAATCAGCGAATAAATTAAGCCCATTCAAGTGTGATGTTGAAATTAACTAGGCCCAATGTAAATGAAGTGTTTTGTAACCGGCAGTAAAATTGGGTTAACTCGGAACGTGTCAAAATTCGGGCCTTGAAACGGGTTTAAACAGGTGGTTAAAACGTGTGTTAACAATTGTGAGTCTTGGCACCAATTTACTTGCCAGCAAAACACCTGCGGCAGAAATACAATGGTTACCCCAATTGCCGCTCACTAAACTGGACCGTGGAGAGGATCAAAACACACTTTCAGCCCTCCTCCATGCGTTAATGCCAGTTCCGGCATTCTCATCGTTCTTCCGCTGGTCATTTGGTCCTAAGCCAGACCAGGTTTCGGCCATTCCCCGTCGTCTGTAGATATAATAAAATCTTGAGATAGAAAAGCTCTAATAGGCGCGCGTAAGCCCCTCAAATATTGCCGAAAGAATGCTACAATTTAGCAAACTACAAAATAGTAAACTGTTAAATCCAACACTGTCCTAAGGTAGTGATCGACTACTTGTCATCACACTTCCTTAGCTGAAGAGGCGAATTGAAGCCGAATTGTTCGCTGCGGCAAATTTGCTTTACAGGTTGAACTTTGATGTAAAACATCTTTCAATGCTACAATTTGTTCTACTGAGGATGGCGAAAATACACAGGAAGGCGAGAAACCGACCTTCTCATAACTGTATTTCGTTCTGTAATTTTACCGGATAATTATATTTTATTATATTATGAAGTGAATAAGGGTGAAGCCACCACAAGTAACGGTCACGCTTAGCCAACCAACTGAAGATGGCGAGCGGCCGAGACAGATCTAGTACAAATAAGACCAAAGCAGCGAGTAGAAAATGAAAATGGTAGTAACATCCTGTTGATGTAACTACTATAACTGTTTTATGGGGGGGGTTGTTTTCCTTTCAGTGGTATCGTAGTGGACAAAATTACGACATCAGAATAGTAGCCTCGACACTGGTCGGACAGGAAGTGGAGAAACAATGGCGTACGATGAAACCGAGTCACGTGACAGACCAGGCACTCGAGTCACGTGACCGACTAGGTACCCGATCCACGTACCTTCCTCCTACCTGTCAGTTTAGTTGTAATTTCTCGAACGTACCCTCCGCAATTGTTCACTTTTTTCCTGGTGCTTTTCATACCACTTGTTTTCCTTGGACTGACCTACGAGGAAATGCCGAGTGCGGGTTCTATTGACCCCGGAACTGCAATCAATTATAACACGCCCGGGACGCAGAGGAATCTATATTTAATTAAGCGCGGGTAATGCATACAAACGAAAGCAAAAACGTGTCAGCCCTCCCGTCATGAATATTGCATAAAAAATAAGTAAACATCGTAAAAAAATTAATCGAAGCATTTAATTACCGCAATGCAATTTTAAAGATAATTGTTTTGTGATTAAAAAATTCCGTCCAATTTTTTCTGCAGGTGCAGAACTCTAGGAATTTAAATTTTTTGTCTTTTCGTTACTATAATAAAGAAGTCTGTAGTTACATCAATTCCTAGGAAATTGTAAATTCAAAAGGAATTTTTATATATTTTTACTATATTATTATACGTTATATTATTATACGTATATTATTATACGTTTGAATGATGAGCCGAGAAATGAACTACATATATAATGGAACTGGTACATTTGCTTCAACCTTATAATCTCTGCCGAAACAATAAATCCGTGGTCAGATCGGTTTCGATGTGCCGTCATATTCAGTACAATGCAGGTAATATTTTATGTAGATTAGATTATTTCTATGGTAATATCAAAGAGATAACTTTATTCACTTTATAAGTCCATACAGTCAACTAAAAAACACTAATCCTATATTAAACCGTTTCAAAAAACATTTTTTTGAGACGGAAAATCACACTGTGTGTCTTTCAATTAATTTCAAAATTCGCCATCTGGCGACAAACCGACTGGTTGACTCGAGTCAGCATCATTAGGCCTGACATTGGGACAACATGTTCAGGTTGAATATCACCGGCAAGTGCCTTAATACGATCCGTCATCGTTGTATATTACGGGGTGACGACAGAAATACGAAAGCCCCTCATACGGCTATATACGTCCGAGAGGAGCGACAACAATAAACAACCAAGAAACGGTATTTCAAATCTAATTAACGGCGAAGCCCGTAGCGTGGGGCGCTCGGTCGGCAATTACGGTCGGACGAACCTCCGCCCGTCGTATATTGTTGAGGAGGCAAGAAACCAACCATAAGAAAACTTAAATCGCCCTGGGATGGAGGGGGTGGGGGCTTTAAAAGCTGAGACGTTTTATCACTCGAAGCCGAAGCCGGTTATTAAGAACGGCCGGTGGACGCGCTTTACGAGCGGAAAGTGGTAAAAGGGACGTTGCGGCAGTCGTTATTGGCAGGGAAAAAAAAACGGAAACCTGCGCATTCTCAAAGATTCCGCCCACGTTTTCTATTTCACGCCGATTAAATGAACCGGAATTAAACTTTCAAATTATATTGCACTCTCGTGCGAAAGGTTTCCTTCGTAATGAAGACCACCCGAGAATATCTCAAGACCGACATGAACGCGGCAGACCATTGATGAATTACACTCTATTTCTGCACACTGAACTGATGCGAGGTTTCAGCCTCTAAATGTTTATATAATTTTTAACTTAATAATAGACACAATACTTCTAGAAGCGGCCGACACCCACTTTCTTGATAAGTGACATCCAGTAAATGTTACTAAGGGGCAAAACAGACATTATAATTCAAGTCTTCAGTGTCAATATACAGGCCATGGAACAGACCTAAAACTGAACGTAATATGCTGGAATTTTTTGCATTTAAAATAACGCAAAGATTAGATTGTAGGCATAATAGAAATAGTCTCTAGCCAAGTATTACAGTTTGTAAACGTTTCCTAAAGAAATGTAGGAATGACTCTCCTTCAATTTAAGACCTGAAAACTGAATATTATAATACTGAAACCTCAGGGAGGAATGGACCGGCGTTTGTGGTCAAAACAAATACTATAGTTTAAGGCTGGATTCACTAACTCGTCCGGCTCATGTGCAATCATTCGGTCGGTGTCGGGAGATGCGTTTTGAAAGGCGCAAAAAAACACCCATTGGGGGCGACCGTTGAAAAAACAATGGGCGTAAAAACCGCTCGTTGGAAAAAGTTGGACTGGGATTAAAGCGCAGTCGGATGAGGTCTCTCTGGAGGGCAGGATGTGCAGCACATGTGGTGCGGGGGCCGCTGGACTTACACGTGCACTCTCACACGCTGAAATGTTACAAGAAAATGACCCCCGATGCAGTTTTCATCCCGAGATCCCTTCCTTGAGTCCTGAATCGTATTGCCTATCGTTTGTGTGCGTCAAACATGTCCTATTTCTATTTCTATGTTTTCTTCAGATAGGTCATCGTAACCAGAGTGTCTAAATATAACAACGCTATTTGCACTTATATATAACTATAATTATCTATTTGGCTCCTTACTTATACCTGTTAGGGACGAAACTCTTTTTCGTTTTTATTAAGTTTCGATTTTCTGTCTCCTCTCGCTGGTTTAGTCTTTTGCTAGACACTGCACAAGTGCTAACAACTACAGAAGACGGCGAGCAGCCTAAACTGGTTTAGGGAAGACCGAGAAAACTACTACCTACTATTGGCATTCTGGACAGATTTGTATTCGAATAAATAATTCCTTTTGGGCGGCGTTTCTCAATTCACGGAACACGATTGCAAGTTTTGTATTATTATATGTCGAATGACGCCTCAAGGCAATCGATATATCACTGGCGGAAAATGAATAAATCATTAGGCGAACGTTATACCAACAAGTCGGCGGAACAAAAAGATATCTTTAATTTTATTTTCTCTAGGTTGTCAATTAAACGACGGAAACAAAATAACTACCTATGTCATTAAATAGTATACCATGAAGAAAATTATCCCGCAAGGTAAATGCGTGTAATTTCAAATTAACTCAACGACTGAGTCAGCACGCCATAAGTGTAACAAACATAATAATCTTGTTTGAATACCGCGAAGTAATTACTTCAAATATCAAATGGCACAGAAGTACGTAACATAGAGGATAAGGATAAAAAAATTACCAATAAAAAAAAGCCTTACAGAACGCTTAAGTTTTAATATACTGCATTCAATACCATATATATTGAAGTCCGTGAGCTTACCATATCTTGTAATTTACACAAATTGATAAAGAAAATTAAATTCAAATCGACCTCTGAGTATGTTGTAGATTGGCCTCAAATTCAATTCCGGAAATGATAAAAAAGTGCGCCCGCGGTAGAAATTGAACCGGCATCTCCCCTTGCAATTTCAGCACTTTATCGGGAAAGTAATTTACTCAAATCCAGAACAGAAAAAGCTTAAAATATCAATATTCGGTTGGCAATTCAAAATTCCGTTTTCGAACAAAAGAAAAACTTTGTTTAAAGTTCAAACATTGTTTGGCTACAATCGAAAACACGTGCAAAATATTATAATTGTTCTGAATTTAACAGAACGGAAGACATGAAGATAACAATTTGGTAAAACTAAACAGGTTTACTCTGTTTCTGTATTACTTCTTGTTTCACTGATTAAACGGAAATATTGACGAATATTTCCAGAAAACTACGATCTGTCGAGAAAAATAATACTATTATTTTTTACTTGAAATGAAGGTACGGAGTGATTTAGCTAAAATAAATTTAAATTAACGATGCATACTCGGATACCATCTAACGAGTGTAACCATTAGTTCAGTGTAATGCACTTCTAGGGAACTGGACTGATAACCGATGCAGAATTGAAATGCACTCGATATCGTTTCCTGTCGCTTATAAATCGAAACATATGGCCTTTTACACATGGAGGAGTTAGATAATACTGGATACGGATCAACGACAATCTTCCACGGACTATCTAATCTCGGCTATAACAAGGTCTTCGTTTAGGAGATGGAGTTGAGTTTAGGTATAATCAAACTGAGAGCATTTTGTGCTTCAGCCACGAAAGTATATAGCTATAGAGGATATTCCATTTTTTATACGAACATGTTTTAAAATTGAAAAATATATTGATAACAGAGAGGATTTACGTTGTAGGGAGATAAAAGTAAGAATAAGAAAACAGGGGTTATGAAAGATAATAATGTCTGAGCTCATTACGAGATGCCCATCTATAATGAATAAGGTTCCGGTAAAATGAGTAAATGAAGAGATATGATAAAGTCAGCCTTAGATTGGCCTACTTTAGTAGGTAAATCCGGGGGGTTGGAATTCTAACAGCGGACAGAAATTTCATTAAGGTATTAATTTCAACGTACATTATTTTATTTAACGTGTGCAAAAAGCAATTAAAGAGAGGTAATGAATCAGAATTTTTAACTAAAACTATCAATTACAGTGAAGTATTATACAACCAAAGCAAGTTTCCGCCTGTTTGTATAGACAGAACAACATATCCTACTACCCCGAAATGGTCAACACTGCTTTGTCATAAGGAAATTACCTTCGACGAGATTTAATGAGCATGACTGAGCCAACTATAATCACTCCTATTATTCTTAGGGTGCCATGATAGGAAAACGAGACAAGCATAAAATCATAATCTAATTTAAACAGGAAATCGACGCGTAAAGGCCATAGAGGAACATGACCGGACGCGTTCAGCTTGTGGAAAAGACCTACCCAAGGGGAAACCGTTTTCAGAAATTGACTGGGCTCTATTGAATTTACAAAGCGAATACAACAGCTAGGTAACGCCGTTGTCGCAAATAACTTCAAATAAACGGAGCCGAATAAAGGGACACAGCGTTGCGCTATTACATGACCCAGTTCCAAAACATGCATATTGCACTGCACAAGTGCAGTGGCTCCGGATCGATCCCCAAGTAGACAGGAGGGAGAGAGAGATAGAGAGACGCAAAAGGGAACGGAGAAACATCAAGGTACCTTGTCTGAACATAGTCTCAAGTCCTCCATACACGAAACTTACGTAACGCTCAGAATACTAGCATTAAAATAATACTGTACTATTAATATTGCATAAATTGATACTAGTTATGCTAAGTAAAAGGTAAAAATAACGAGTATCTGCAAATAGAGACAAACATACGATACGTTTCGCGTCATAAATTATTATCACGCGCAATTTTTTTCAAAGAATGTATTGCACATATTTTAACAGACCTTCGGTTTCCGATGAAGAACATTGAAAGAAATGATATTCTAGGGCTTCCGGAAGGTGGCTATCCTCTACCAGTTCCTGGTAAGAGGACAAGGTATGCTCAATCTGTACATTCGGAGCATGTAGGACCAATGGGCAGGGGGAGGGGGGAGAAGAATTAGATCACGTCCTGCGGGAATGTTCTCTCTACGATGAGACAGGTCTCAGGCCTGAACAGTCGGCGTCCGGACCCTCTGATCCTTTATCTGAAGACGTGTTGAGGTTTTCCCTCCGCATGATTCCTCATCCGTCAATATACGACGTGGAAGCCTCCACGATAGGGCTCGGGGAAGTTCCCCTAACGAAGATCCGACGGCAAGAACGAGCACGCGTGAATAGGAATAAGAACTCCAGGCAATATTGAGAGCGGAACTTTCACACGCGCCAACCAGAAAAGAGAATGAACTAAAAGAAAAACTCTGCCTTCTTCAGTCTTTATCTTAACCTCAATTTTCTGGCACAGTAGTGCAGTGAAAGTGATATTATTATACAGCTAGCCAGAGTAATAGTGCAGGGACAGTGTTGACCTAATGTAATACCTAAGTACCTCCGCAGTAAAAGTGAAGTGACTGTGCAGACAGCTTGGTCCACAAACGTCTACTGAAGACGGCGAGCGGCCGAAACCGGTTTCGCAAAAGGCAAAACCGGCGACAGAAGGAACCAAAAAATCGAACCCAAGAGACTCTTCAAGGACAGGGGCCACACGATTCATCCACAACCGCTTGTGGTCTGCCCCTGAGACACGACCCGAGGCGTTCCCGTTGGTAAGAAATAAATAAAAAAAAAGTAATATTTCCCTACATAAGAGTCGGCCATTCGAAAATCACAAACTCAATATTTGTTCGCGGCCCTCCGCTGAAAAAAGCCCGACACAGCCGGAGACTTCAATTCGTCCCTCATGAAAAATGCAGCCCGGGCCGTGAGAGGGCATTCTCCCTCGGCGGCGTAGACGTTTTAAAAATTCAACGCCAAACTCGACCACAATGCCGGCGCTCGGTAGGTATCGAACCGCCACGCGGGGGCCTCATCGAACAAACGGCTCGTCGCGCCCTCCTCCCCACTCTACCCTTAATTATTCACCCCCTGCACCCACCACGGGGGAGAGAAGCCGAAGCGTTGCGCACAACGAGATCAGAAGATAACCCGGGGGGATGAGCGAACAGGAACAGGATCCTGCCGTACTTGAGGTGCGGGGAGTCGTGAACCGAATTCGATATTCACAACTGCAGATGTGCAGTAACATAACTCATTAGAATGATTGCTTAACCCTTTCGCGGCGAACAGCGCCTTAAGGCGCTCAGCTATAGATGCTCACTCTCAGCGAACAGCGCCTTTAGGCGCTCAGCTATAGATTCTCACTCTCAGCGACCAGCGCCTATAGGCGCTCAATTTCTTTGGAGAGCACAAAGTTTGGTTCCAAAAGTTTTTGATTTTTATGAAAATCTACCAGGAATTAAAGCAAATATTGACGTATGGTCAATATTAGAAATCTTTCAACTTTTCTTTTTCGAAAATATGGTCGAACATATTGTAAGAGAGACCGATGCTTATTATACTACGAAAACTGTACGCAGTAAGTACTCACGATTGATGGCATGGAAAAATACAACAGTGCCCGAAATGTATCGATTTTTTGCTCTGTCGATGTTAATGTCGAGAGTAAAAAAAGTATCGATAGAAGAATATCGGTCAAACGACGAGTTATTACTAACGGAAAGTTTTCCACGAATAATGACAAAAGACAGGTATAAATAAATCTCTATTACAAATGCTGCACTTTCATGATAACAATGAAACGACAAATCGAGATGCGCTAATAAAAATTCGGAGCATCGTTGACAGACTGGGAAATTCTTTTTCACGAGTATTATGTCGTATTATGTCCGTGCGGTCGATCTTGCATCGGCTGCTTAGAGCGCAACTCATTTCTGAGCGCTCCGCCGCGAAAGGGTTAATAAAAAAGGTTTTTAAAAAATCTAGGATTATGCTATCCGGGCCATTTTGTACAAATTTCTTAAATTGTTTTCCTGGGCAATAAGCGGAAATCACGAACAAATTTATTTTCTCCCTGTAAAAATCTAACTTATCTTTAAAACAGTAGGCGGAACGCATTGATGTGGAATTATGTGCAACTTAATTGATCATCCGACGAACTTTAGTGTCGAAGACAAGGGAGACTAACTTCTTTACGAACGAATTCACTGCGTGCCGATGAAGGGTTAAGGTTTTATCAGTACCGGCCTATCGAAAACTTCTTAAACCTTTAAGGTGTTCTTAAATTAATTGAACTCTTAATCAAAGTACGCCGATAAATTACTTGAGCGATTCCGGAACTCGGTTCGGTGTTTAGTTTGAAAGAGACTCTTCCCGATAAAGTGTAGACAACATAACTCGCCCCTACAACTCTCAAGTGCTGATAGGATGCTTTATTGGCCGCCGGCATGCCAAACTAACGAAAATATGAGGAAAAAATTGTTCGCGTTCATAAACCTTCCTAACTTTCTTGCCATATTATTCCATCATGTCGACTGATGAAATTCGGTATTAAGAAATATCAGTTCGATTAGACTGATCAGGGGTTATTTTAGGTAATGAATGTTCGGCGTTAGACATGAACATTATGACTGTGCATTCACTAGCTTAAAACCAAATTCGATTCCGTACATTTCGGGCTTCTTTTGCGTACCGAGTTTATTTCTCCACTAGGCGCAGTATTATTCTCTTGTAATATTCCTCCTGCACGTTCTACGAAAATTTACATAGGACAGTCATTGTTTAAAATAGAGGCAATCGGTGTAATCTCAGATCAAAGGTGCTAAAGGTAGATTGAGTGGAGCTCGTGTGGACCGGACGAGGACGGTTTCAAATCAACGGAATATTGAATTTCTTCAGTCTGCTTTGTCCCTCCCAAACCTTTCTGAGTGAAGATCAAAGACCGGCCACTAAACGGTATCGAACCCACGTCCCCATCGATATGCCTCTCCCCCTCGTGTTTCCGCATTGGCGATTCATCTCTCAGGCGGGGGCCGCGACGCCCCCATGAAAACATCAAAGGGAGAACGACGCCGCGTCCGTCCCCCACCGAAACATTGACGCCCGAAATTTCAAACCCGCGAACGAAATAAGCCACAGGACTGGCCAAGTAAGCGGTAAGTACGCAGCTAACTTAATATTTAGCGTTATCGACCGAAGTTTTTACAATGTTTGGAAAAATTACCAAACTGTATTTTTATTTGGTGCCTAAGGGATTAATCTTATCTTCAAAACTCTATCTTCTCGAATACAATAATTTTTAAACAATTTAGTAACAAGAAAATAGCGCGGATCTATGTCTATGTACATATGCTTAAAGCCATTAAATCCGCAAGCCTTATTATTATATGAAGGAAATTGTGTTTTCATCTCGGGTAAATTTGATTAAGAAATATATATATACAACCGAACACGCTCTGACATTCAGAAAAACCATATGGACGGTACGAATAACAACAAGTCATCGTCAGTAACATTATTGGCCATAATGTAGTCTGCCCGGTGTCACTATGAAAAATTCTGATATCCCCCCCCCCTTTTGGCATTTCGGTATTTCAATATAGCCCGGAGATTAATATGTCCCCAACATGCATATTTACAATGACAGTGGTAATACTGAAGGGGGACGAAAAACGGGTGTCCCAATTTGACTTAATTTCAGGGGAGAAAAAAAACGGACAATACAAGGACGCAATTCGGACATGATTTCCGTTCGGGACAATCCGGGATTCCGGGCCGGCCCGCAGAGTTGGAAACGAAGGCGACACAGAATGCTCCCGGTTCCAGAAATACGACTGGGCGCAGTCCCAATTCCTGGAGTTTTATACCGCGGAGACCGAAGTCAGACCCGTCGTCGTGGCAACGTTCGATACACGTGCCGGACACGTCTCGACAAAAATATCCGACCGTAGAAGAGTAGTAGTACCGGGGACAAAATAAGAGAATATTCAATATACAACATTCACTCAAATCTAAATTTCAATTTAACCCTTTATATTTGACAACTAACACTCGTCATACAATGTTTCGCTGAAATTTACAAGTTAGACTCATAATTCGAATTAAATTCTGGAGGTATCCCTAATTTATTTTGGTTTTGTAACAGACATCGTCTTCAATATTATGCCTATATCACTACAATAGACCAATATTAACAACCTCAACCCAATGAGTAATCCATACAAACAGATGAATTCCGTTCCACGGGAATAAAATCTGCTAATAATAAATCCGTACCCAAGAGGATAATATATCTCAATTCCTGCGAGTGTAATGCCTCTCATGTAATCAAGTTTACAGAGGAAAATTCCGTCCGCTACGGGGATTCGAACTCAATTTATTGAACGATTTTCGGTTCTAAATCGACATTTCTGAAGCTTAAAGTGAGGGCATCAATCATTTCCCGTAACGGAGGGCCATAAAAAATTCGACTCTTGACGCGTCGACCCAAGTCGAATTTTCCTTCGATTAAACACTTAAAACCGGACAATTTTCCGTTTCGATATTCCAAAAAGGGGACATCAATGAAGGCGTAAATTATCTCCGGCGGGCGAAAACAAAATTATTGCGACCCTGCAAGAACGTTTAGGAAGGTCGTAAACGTTCGACTCGGACGTTAAATCTTAATTGGGGCGATTGAAAGTGTTCCAGACGTGGTACAAATCGGTTCCGTCAAATTCACTTAGCGTTATATCCAATCCGAAGGTGGGGTTTGGTTCGTGACGAAAGCCGCGCTGGCTGTCTAAAGCGGCACACAATAATTGACTCCGACGGCGTTTTTACAGAAATTAACTGCCCCCGCCGTGAGCGCAAACTGCCCGCGGTACATTATTACGAACGAATTGAACACTGTATTTATAATGTCGATATTTCACAAAGATTTTTGCATCCCTGTACAAACAGTTTTTTCACACTACAAACAGGTTTTCTGTTAGTTTAAACATAAGGAAGCTAAGTAAAAATTAAATCCCCTGTCCTAAAGGTGTCTGCTCATCAACGATAAGCTATAAATATCAGCAGTATTTTTTGATCATTTTTGTCCAGGAACTTCTTACAATTTTTCCCGGAAAATGGGTTTGGGTAAGGTGACAGGTGTTTTACCGGAGGGCCTAAACCTAAACGCGCCTCAGTACGTTGCCATTAAATAGCCATAGTTTTGGCATGGCTATTTGCCTTAAATAAGACCTCGGGTTTTTCACCGCTCCCAACAGTTTCTGTCTCCGGTCCCTACACAGTTCCAAAAATAGACCTGGAGACTGCCCACGTCGGCCTGCTTTGCCCCTAAAAGTTATCCCCGACTAAGATTCGCGGGTAGAAAGCAACGGCACGATTAAGAGGAATGAATAAGTTCAAAAATGAAGGTTAAAGAACCTGTCGCCAGACAGTAGTGAGATAAAAAAAACTCTGTCCCAGAAGCATTAATGACACGGTTCACTATGCTACAAAAATGTAGTTTCTCTTCTTCCCAAAAAATACAATTCCTTGAGCCTATTTAGAATCGTGGTACACCAAAGACAACCAAATGGATATTCAAAATGAATGAATTCATACTCTAAATCAATATTTCGGATCACTCAAAGTCATGACCGCAATCAGGGACGTATTGTTTGAAAGTCCTTCACAACATTACCGACCGAATACCGATGGCGACCGGGGGGAAAACCCCAAGCCCCAGGTTTAATTTGGGACCACACAAATCGAGATATGAACTTGTGTTGAGACTACAAACTAAGTGTGGGGCGTCCCCGAACGAAATTAATTTTTCTTTCATGTTTCTTGAGTGTCTGATGAAGCTGTGTATAAGTTAACACAGTGTACCCGACTCATTCTAACATCCGCAGGCGCATTTTTATTCGAACTACCTCAGGCTTCAAATAAGCTTCATTTTCTATAATAATTAATTCGGTGAATACATTGCGACACGGGAACTCGATCGTAAACAGGAATTTAAGCGCTGTTAGCTACTGTTAATTTAGTAAAATTTGCGTAAAGTCGCGATAATCAATTAGACGAGTGATGATACGAATCATCACCTTTAGTCGGGGTAGTGGGCGTGAAGTGGGAGGTGGCCGCTAGCAACAGGTGACCCAGAAAACGTCGCTTTGACATTCGTACAGGCCGTAATTATTTTTATCGCACATTAGGTAAATTTTTCACTCAATTTACTAGTTCCTCACCGATCCTGGACGATGGAAAATCGCAGAATGAAGATACGACCTGTACACTTTCAAGTAACGAACCTTCGTTGGCGAATTGAAGTTTCGAGCGCAAAAAAAGTTTTTCGGATCCCTCCCCCCCAAAAAAAGACCATGGTATATATAAGCGTCTAGTCCCACGGTATATCCGTCCTGGCGACTGTAACGCGAGCTCCGTCTTCCACACGGACCCGGACATTACCCGAGGAACCCGAAGCTGCCGGGAGTCTGCGGTCTACAAATAGTTCCAGGACAATACTCACTTATTGACCGCCGACGCTTTCGAAACAGCGGAAAGGGAAACAGAAGAGCTAGCCGGAGAGATAACATTTTCTTAGATTGGATCAAAAAATTAATTCTTATTGGTATACTGAAATATCTGAGAGATCCACTCGTTTAATCAGGTGAAATTTTTAATTGAAACAAAATTAGGTCAGCCACCGTAATTCAATCACTCGAAGTGCCGGGAGAGTCCCCTTCTATATTTATAAAAAGGGGAGGGTTAGTCCTAGATTTCATCCAAATATTCTACCCAACATACGAACTAGTTAACGACAACAATTACCAAAAATTTAAACTGTACACATGGGAAAAGATATGAACAGTTCTCAAAAATTAGAGGATAAAATAGTAGCAAAAGACATTAAACCGACAAAATATTTTATGCACTTCGGATAAACACGCACACGGAATGGAATTAAAATAAAAAATATTAATTAGTACTCACTATTGGACCAACACCAGAGAATGTTCTTAGCACTTACCTGTAACAGAAAAATAATTGAAATTAGATTATACAAATAATTAAATAAATATAACCGTTAGTATCATAAGTAAAAAAAATATTTTCGTAGAAGTTATAATGAAATTTTGCAATGCGTTCACTGGAGTTGATAACAAGAGGGAGACCGAATGGGTTCGATTTTAAAATAGAACTGCTAAGGTTGAGAATTTTGTCATAACTTAAGTTTTTTTGAGCCAAGGAAATCCGATACGCCCTTCGACCCGAAACAAGTTCCCAAGCGAGCCCTTACCAACCGAAGTTAGGTTCCCGCACGCTTGATTGGCCTGCTCCTATAAGGTTACGATGGGCGCTCTTAAGGTTAACCGGTTCGTTCGTACAGAATGGCTACGCGTAATAAAAAACTCAATAGGTTGATTAATTTTTTCTTGGTTCCTTTGGGCCGTATGTGTGATAATTTTGTCCTCATAGTGTGGGACAACTGGCCTGCATTAGTAAAAGTTTTGCTCTCAACACTACCTAGTTCTTTAACCTTATAATCTGTACTAATTTACTCTTCTTTATTGCGGGTAAAATTTTAAGCGTTCACGAAATAAGACAAACAGCTCCGGAGGAAATCAGGGGCTGCTCCTAAATTCAGTTCAGCCTAGAAAATTAGTACCGGGAGGCTAACCAAAGCGTCAACTGTTTTATTGACCGACTCCACTCTTGGAACTAGTTAGCACGATTCCAGGGGGGTCGGAATTAAAACCCTTAGGGTACGGTTGGGGCTGGCCGAATTAGCCGATAGGGGAGGCCACCTCTAACAAGATTGCATATTCATTCTTTTTACCCCCGGCTTCTTCAGGTCTCTAACGAGTCGGTATAAGGCAGTAAAACTTTTACCTTCGGCACATGCTTCGCCTAAATCTGTATAGTATTATCAAATAGCAAATAGAAGAGAATTTCTTCAGCAAATATTTGAATTTTGGGAGTAAAAAAGCCTGTACGTATATTTATACAACGTATATCTAGACAAACAAAATTATGTCCTGACAACGGGTAGAAATACGATTGCAGCAATAATAACATTATATTACAATAAGCATAGTCAGAGGGCTTCTCTTTCTTAATTTCGTAGTTAGAATGACGCGTTGGACCAGAAACTTAAATTCTCCGGTACCAACATCAACATATAATCAATTTGATCGTACTGTTCCCTGTAACGAATTTTATATTTTTCAAGTTTCAGTAACAAACCGGTTCGAATAGGCACGATTTATTACAAGACAACACACGGCTTTACACCCAGGACGCCCGTTGATCGTCGGAGCGACGAGAGCCGAAAAGTATTTCGGTCCCAATACGAAAATATGATGCGAAAAAATGTGCGGCCAAGAACCGAAATGACTAGTGTTTACCAAACAAGACGCCCGCCCCCCAGTTGCCAGCTATTTGGCCTATAATGGAGGCGACTAAATTTAAATTTCTAACCGCGGTCAAATTGGTTTCTGTTTTCACATACAGTTAAACGAACGCTTCGCGCTCTTGTAATCGAATCCGATATTTATAATTCCTTCAAATTATTTTTCCACATCAAGGAGGGGAGTGGACAAAGACAGTCTTTTTCTTTTTTAGACTTCTAAATTAGTTTAGACTTCTTTCTCTAGAATCTAGAACTAAAGGCGATGGATGCAATTTAAAACAACAGATTACGGACTGGAAAAGATATGAAACACTGGAACTAATCTTGTTCAGTAAATCAAATTTGAACTCTCCCCGATGTCTTACAAGATAACAGAGAAGATAATTAAGAGTAAATTGAGAGCGACGGCGGTCGAGATCAAGGACTGGATATCTCCGGATCCGATTTATGGTACGATCGAATGTTTTTCAACATTCTGTCAATTGTTTGGAGAGTTGAAATTTTGTGAATTCTATAAAAAACAATAAAATAAGACTTAGTTAGGGATAAGAACTATTCAAATTCCGAACTCGCCGGTTTGGCTTTGTGCTAGACCTGTTTTGACTACATTGGTGACTCACATGGACAGAAACCGGTCTAGAACCACGGAATGAATAAATTTTATATAACCTGAGCCTAAAAATGAACACAGAAAACATTGGAAGTAATATCTGATTTTCTGAGAGGGCATGAAGCTCTACAATTACGCGGAAACTGTTTCACTTGTAGCGATTTCACATATTATATAATCTTTTTATTTGGGTAAATTCAAATAATATCGAAAAGTCCTAATGAAGCGTTACTTCCTCTATTTGTTTTCAATAGCCGTCCGGTGTCAGTGGCCTTCTTGTCTTAAGGAGTTCGCGACCTCTGACCTCTTCCGCTTCCGTTCCAATTATTAATATCGAGTACAGAGGGGCAGAGAAAAAAAATTCTCAGAGCTCTTTCATACACAAAGAATATCATACTCTTAACGGGGAAAGTGATAAAATGTCTTTAATGGCGAAGATTAACGCAATCAGGTTCTTTGAAATTTGGTTATGAACTAATTTTACACAAACTTTCTTTCTTACACTGTTACATTTTAACACTACCTTATTTCACAACTGCAATGAAGTTTATAGTATAATGTTTCTATTGTCTATGCAGGACAATAGAAAAGCAGCTGGTACTGCAGTACTTTGTTGCCCAACATACGATAGGTACTGATATTTATCTTTAACTGCGGTACCGGGCACTACTTATTAGTTTTCCATAGAAAAAAATAGTACACGATAGAAACAGCATTGTTTCAACACCACAGCTTGTTGAAAATTGATTGGGTCCGATAAGACCATCGTTATGTCTTGATTCAATCATTATTAAATGGGGAACGGAGCAGGCATTACAATATTCTGCTTTACAACCCCTTTAGAGTAGTAATCAAGGATCGATTCTTTACAGGTAAATGCCTAACATTAAAAAAACCCGTGTAGTTACAAAGTTCATAGAATGCTGGACTTAAACTGCATTTAGTAAGGGTAAGTCCCTTGAAACCGTAAGTCACAAGTCATGCTGAAAGCCAAAAAATCGAGACGGCCAGAAAGTCGAACCACGTGTCGATATTCAGAAACCTGGCAGAATCCAAATAACTTATAATATAATAATAACTGCATTAAAAAAAAAAAATATTATTATTATTATTACACTTCGTCTTCGCAGGCTTAACGATTCCGCTCGATATATCGAACAGTAATTCTCGAACTTTGTAAACGGAGGGGGGAGGGATGTGAATACTGAAACAGTACAATAAGAGCTCGTTTCTAATAATCGTTTCCGTGAAATGATACCGGGTCACCGTTGAAGGATTCATATACTTCCAGCCCCGGTCTAGGGCCGTATCTGTAATTCATGGAGCCCCCCCCATCCCTTAACAATTTGCGGGGGGAAAATATAATTGATAATTGATTTTTTAATGCGCCATTGCGTGTCTCGTCCCTCGCCTAGTTTCGGCTGAAGCAGCCGTTGAAAATTCCACCCTTCACTTCTTATACGCTACTCTATCACGCCCCCTCCCCCCCATAAAACAACCCCTGAAATGTTTATCGAGTGCACCCCATTTATACACAACTGAAGTATAAGGGAGGAATTCGTATAATTCGTTATAATTAACACTTTCCCTGCCGTATGCGCCCCACGCTGAACTTTCCGTTCAAGCCATTTGGTATTATAACTGCAAAATGAAGAATTTTTAAAAAATTCATTATGCAGTCAATTATGGGCATCTTAATACTATTGCTGATGCCCTCATTTAATCGTGGGGCGTATTCGCCCCACGCGGCGTGATGGGAAATTATTTTTCACCGCAACTTCGTATTTCGATCAGTCATTTATCCGCGTGTCGTTGATACAATACTTACTGCTTCACTGAAGCTGCGATTGATTTATAGTAGGAAAAGGAAATACGGTACGTACATATTATTTTATATTACGTACATATTATTATTCTCTTCGTCAGACCTTTTCCAAATTTTACAATAATTGCGGCCGGAACGGGAAGTCTTCAAAAAACGGTCTGGCAGGGAACGTGTTAAGGGAGAATAAAAATAATTATTATTGTTCCGGCGAAGAAGTCATTGAGAAGAGAAACATTCCACGCGCCGAAGTGACACGCGCTGCTACTGAAAACCGTGGAGAGAACCAGCGAGAGGAGAACGTGAAATCCGCGCAAAAATAAATTGGTCATATATTGACACTATTTTGGAACGAAATGGCCTACCAACGGCGCGAAAGAGGGTAGGAAGGAATGAATTCCTGGGGAAAAGAATGCGTGACGTCGGAGGCCGATAATTATGGGCACGGAGGAAGAGATGGAAAGAACGGTAGGATGAATAGATAGAGGAGTTCGAGCACGCTCTTCGAATGTTCCCACGTGCGACCGCCAGACACCGTCGTCCCCCAGGAGGGAATTAAACCGTAGGCCATTAAACCATAGGCGCATCATCGCCATTACGGCGCCCCCGCCATCACCATCACGCTACCAATACTCTGTGGTATTTCTTACGCGAGTACAACCGAAGGTCACTCTCTTCCCAATTATACCTGCCGTCGTGAGAGTCGTTAAGAGAACATCGGACGGCCAGAGTTCGGGTTTCCCCACCGAAGGGTAACTAGAATTGTGATGTAGTGAAATATCTAAAAAAAATCGCCTAAAGAAGACCATGCATGCGGTTTTCTTCAATTATTTAGACAGGTCTAACCGAATAGGCACTTCCTGACAGGAAGTATCCTGTCAGTACTGCACTCTTAACTATTCTTCTTGTCCATACTATGATTATTTTCAAATATACGGCAATGTTCCTTTTATAATTTCTTCATTAAAAAAAATAAAAACAATGAACACATAAATTCTGATACCGTCCTAGAAAGAATAATAGCGTGTATTTATGTTATAAGTTGTGTTATATAACAATAATGTAATGTAATAATAATTAAATAATTCCAAAGTGTGATTTTTCCGTAGACAGGATGGCCGACCGGCACAACCATCATACCTAATTGGCCTACCAATACCACCAACTGAACGTGGTCTAGGAAAAGACCAAACAGCAGGAGACCACAAATCAGGGAATTAATTATCTATTATATTCCTGTATGCGGTCATGCATTCTACACAAATCTTATGTGATATATAAATTGCGAGCATAAGAAAAGATAATTCAGAGAAAGAAAATACGAAGTAATTATCTTGAACTTGAAGATTCGCGAAAAAAGTTTTGAAATAATACAAAAAATCGCCAGTAGCGAGGTATACTCGTAATAGTGATGATATTTGATACCCTTGTTGCTCTTATTCCCCCCCATTGTCGGACTGAACCGATACCGCGGTGAACGGCATACAAATCAGACGTCGGGCTAACGACCGTACCAAGCGGAGACTGTTATAAATCTGGGCGCCGTACGGAGATTCCAGGAGGCCGACATCCGTCTCCGCGATTGAATTCAAATAGACTTCGCCGGATTAGCTCACCCCGGACGGAATGCCGCTTTTGTTTCCAGCCGGGAATTTCCAACGGGTTGCGTTATGGAAAATAAGAACACTCGGGCATTAGAAATATTCAGGGCCTTCGCTCTGCTTTCGGGACCCCTGCCAGCCAAGTCATACTTCCCGGTATGCGCCCGGACTGTAGGCAAAACCCCCCTAACAAAACCACCCCAAGGTTGTAGCTACCTTCTCTCTTTTTTGTTGATTGTAAAATCAACAACTGTTATAAGTAATATTTATCGTAGATTTCGCGGTATTCTCTAGCTGGTCTGGTCTTTTGCAAGACCGGTTTCGGTTCCTCGCAATGTCCAAGTATTTCAAACTAAAATATTTATATTTTACACCTCTTGCTCCTCTCGACAAAGAATCAATTCAATGACGGCTACAGAAAATCTATCTACAGTTCATATTTCGGGTTCCACCATTTTGAAGGCTATATATATAACCACAATCCCGCTAGGTAATAAACAACAGAGGATATGATTCGGAAAATCTGTTATACGACTCGCAGCAATAACCCCCCTCCCTGCCACACCCCAAATCTGGCACCCCCTGGGTTTTTCCATTCAACGTCTCAATTTTCCTAAGGAAAATATCACTTTTTCTTAGGAAATTGATCGTGTTCGGACATCGCGAACGCCACCGCGTAGGACAGGGATAGGTTACTGTCTTGGAAACAGACGGTTAGAATGAGTCCACGATGAAGAGGAATAAATTACTTCAGGAGCTAAGGTTAAAGAACCAGTCGCCAGGTAATATTGTGAGCATAACTTTCACACACGCCAGCGATATGAGAGAATGAACTAAAAAAAAATGTCTTCGATAACAGTGCAGTGAATGTGATATTACATAGCAAGGTTCAGATGAATAGTGTTGACATAATGCTTCATCCAACCTCATTGCCATAACTTTTAACTCGGCTATTCGCCACCGTCAGTATTTCTGTTGTAATGAGGAAGTGAAGTAAGTGTTGACTAACGAAGCACAAAACGATCTAACACATTTATGAGTCACCCGACAACAAATAATGCCGTATATAATTTTAAAATGTCTACATGATAAAATAGAAGTCGCCAAAAAAAACAAAAAAAAAACAAAACAAGATTGGGGCTAACGAAGCGCAGTTCTCAAATCACGTGATAATGTTCAGTGCTCCACACCGATATCAGTTTACTGTTTTGTCAGGCCATATCCAAGATAAATGGCAATGTGTTTTGACGACAATTCTTATTCAAATCAAAATTTCACTCTGTATTATACAAACATTGCACAATTTAGTATTAAAGTCAATAGTATTAAAGTCATTAGTATTAAAGTTGATATAATTGTATGGAACGCGTAGAGAGAACATAGTCATTGGGAAGGTGCATTACGCAAAGAGTAAGTAAACGAAGACAAAGTGGGAGAAACTGGTTAATTTTAGTATTCCATTTAATTCGTGTAAAATAAGTACCGGGATTCTACTTATAGAGAAACAGAATAAAAATAATACTTGCATTTGAAACAAAATTTCATAAATTGGACTCTTTCCCAAAGAGTTATAATAAACTGTGGAGCTACGTGCAATTCGTGAGATGCGTAGAAATTGCTGACAAGTAAAGAAAGTGCAGCGAATTTTCAAAACCCGAGGTCTGGACTTCAGATGCAAGTTAGCACAAAGTCAGGGACTTGGACTGGCACGTTCTCTGGTAGCAGCCGCTTATCCCAACCGGCCAAATCGTAAGTGCATGACAGCCTAATTGAGCAAACCTCCAAAAAGCAAAACAGGAATACAGTTTGCAAGTACAATCTCAGAAATAAAATAATTTCTGCTTGATTGCCTAGTTATAGGACGTAGGAAATGTGTGAAAAATTGCGCGGATAGCTTAATCCTAGACTTTTTCTTATTATAGAATCGGCCTTCAGTATAAGTTACTAGGGCTTGATTCTCGCGGTAAATTAAGTCACTCAGTTGTAACTCTGTTATTGCTCCTTACTCCTAGTCAGGGCCGGGTACGAAGTTGAACTTTACCCGACGCTAATGGAGCGGAAACGAAAAGCATCAAACGGCCCCAACAACGAAGTACCCGTGCGACATTCGGAAAGGGCTTGAACGGCGGTCGAAGTTGAACAAAGCTCGACACGTGGGCCCATCTGGCGGCCGCCGTCCGAACCAAGTGCTAAGCACGTGGTACCGCCGGGTTCGTTGAACCCGGGGGACGAGCTCCCAGACAACAATACAATGCCCTAATTTTCAAGGTGGCCGAGTGCACTCCACTTCCCTCCCAGTAGAGCACACACAGAGAGAAAGAGAGATTTTTTGTTTTATTCTGTTCGGCCTGTCCTTTTTCGCCTACGGCCGCTAATTAATTCATTATTCCCTTGGACTTAGGCGCCCAATAAATACAACAGTAACAGATGATACGACAATTGTACATACAGCATTACCTCGCACAGCACTATATTTCTGGTCTGACTATTTCGAAAGGAAATTTTAATTTCCAAGCAGAAAAAAATAAATTCGCAAAATTGGGAGTCACTAATAGAATATGTTTCGATGAGTTAATGGTACATCAAATAAAACACTATTGAATTAGATGAACTGGAGAACAACTTAGATAACGACTCTCCAAGTTCCAGCCAGCACGAGAATTATTGTTCAGAACTAATTATGGAAATACAATGATAAGAAATGCAATTGCTACCTACAAAAAAAAACAACGCACGAAAAGGCCAAACAAGACAAATGTTTGACACATATATTGAAATTTGTGGAGAATAAAACAAAGTTTGAAAAAACACTTAAAACAAGTATTAAAAAAAATTATTCCATATAAGGCCATTTGAATTTATTAAAATGGGGAGATATATTATCTTGAACCAATTACCATTTTTTGCAAGTTTTTAATTCCTCGATTGGAAACGCCTTTGCTTGTTACTGCCTCACTGTAAAACCTCATTAAAAGTTCCCACTTTGTAATTCATCACCTTTGAAAGACCAGTTTTTTCCAAAATCCTTTTAATAAATTACATATTTACAATTTCATATTAATGTTATTTCTACAAAGTTTTCTGTTTTGCTTATATATTGCACAACGAAGTTACTTTTTTGCCCTTAAAAAGTTTTCTTAAATATAAATGTATGTCATTTTTTAAATTTACACATGTACATGTACTAAAATTTAATTTAAATAAATAAGTCCCAGTTTCTTTATGGTTACACGTTGACTTTTTATTTACTCCCTCACTGAATTATCATTTTCGGGTCAAAAGGGATAACCAGGGATCTACTGTATAACAAACTTGTTTTTGGCGCCACCTCTTGTTATTGAACTATTGCTTATTGCGAAATGGTTGCAGTTAATTTTAGGAACGCAAAAAATTATGCATAAATTTATGTCCGTGTTGTTTGTAGTAACAAAATATGCTGTATGCTACTGCCGCTCATGAATTATGACTACTGGGTGCCTCAAGACCATACATCTGAACAAGAAGTATTCCCAGTACCGTTTCCACCTTCAGGTTTATGCATTATTACAATTGTGGTCGGTGTTTAGAGTGATATACGCCGGTCTTTAATTCTCCTGTTTGTAAATAAAGACCTGCCTCTTTAACCTACTCTCAGGAATTTCGACGCCGAGATTCGGCATTGACCCCTGGTGGGCGCCCCACATTAACTCTGCTCGAGAATTTTCAAGCGCGACTACAACTTAAAACTCACGACGACCACCGCCTCGTCGTGTTTATACACGAAATCCAGGAGTTCAAAGCGCGCTAACGGCACTCCAAACAACGCGGCCTACAAAAAGGGAAAAAGGCCGCCGTCCTATTTTAATGAATGCACGACTCGTTTATTTAAAACTGGTAAAAATTGTAAATTAAAAGTAACGGAGCGATAAACAATTTTTCTCCCAACACTTAACGAGGTTAAACCTACGATAAATCGTCAAACGTACAAACGGGAAGAAAAAGAAAAAACCAAAGGGGAACAAGAAAGAAGTTCATTACAGGAAAAAAATAAACGAACAAAGCAGGGCCTTTCAAATAAGCCTACAAAGTCTGCATTCTCCTGCCGCTCACACAATTCAGTGTTTGTCCTACTGTTGATTACAGTAATTACGTACTGCTATAATTAGAAATGAACATCAATAATAACGTGCGTGTACCACATTACATTATCGTTAGGCCATCGGTGCCCAAGTATTTAAAGCCTTAGAAGTATTGAGTCAAAAAGGAATTGACATAATTATAGAAAACTGGAAAGAAGGAAATATATTTCAGGTCAAAAGTATTTTTAACAGTGTCTGAATTTGATATCTTAAATTTTGTATACAAATAAGCAGGAATTTGAAACCCTTTTCAGCTCCTAATACCAACTTCGTCTCAGTGGGGAAACAACATGGCGTCATTCTCATACGGTATGGCGCAATCAATTCTGTGTTGGATTTGCCACAATTTCGATTCATCATTTGTCGCGTGACAGCTTAAATCGAAGCGTGATATCAATTTCGGATGAAAACCAAAAACTAAATACGAAGAACAAATAATTTTTTGAGTTTAACTGGCCTCATTTATTATTCCTCGCTTTACAAACTTAAATCGTTAAAACCTTTCTAAGTTTAAAATCGGGGGAAATATAAATATAAATTAAGTTCATATCATGAACTTAATCATGAAAATATAAGGCTCAGTAAATGAAAGTTATTTAAACAAAATCGGTTGGGCTATTCACCATATTCAAGATGGCCTCCACTGCACCCTAATGCTTGCACTAGACAACCCTACAGAATAATTTCAGATTTATTTCCTTTTTTAACCTCATTCTTAAAGTTAACATAACGGGAAAACGCAGGTTACGATTAGTGTTCCCGGATAACCGCAATCAATGAAAATAAGAGGCAATTAGAATAATAAAATTACAATACTCATATTCAGTAATGTGATGATTATTTCATATGATAATATATACAGGACATACAAGTAATAACTTTTTACTGTAGGCAGGATGCTTATACACAAAGAATCGGGTATTAGGACCTCTTTTCAATATCTTTCTATATTGATGTAATGATACTGCCCATAGCAACAAGATGCAACAGGTCTTTCTGTGACCTTGAGAAAAAAGTTTCGAAATGAGAAATTGAACATTTTCTCAAGTTCCATTTAGGAAAATTATTATCAGGCAGAAAGTTGCATTATCCTGGAACATATTACTCATCAGTAATTCTGCGAAAAATGCTGGAAAAGAATAAACCGAGCTTGTGACCCGCATGCAAGGTTATGTTGGACCGTCGGTAGCGCCTTGAACAATTTTTTTAGATTATTTTCAATTAAATACCTGAAACACTGTGCTGAGAAGTACCCTCCTCCTCGGGTTACCCTTTTGATCATAATTCCGGGGGGTATGTCCGCCTATTGTTCGCGTTTTCGGCGAGAAATGCTCGCGAAAAATTCGCGATCGCCACCAGTGCGAGGGGTACGCCATCTTACTAAAGACAATGGCGCATTCACCTTTGCACTGTGGCCTTTTCAATAAAACCTACTGCCCATCACTTATTCTCATCCGCAATTACGGCCAGAAAACCTCCATTCCAATCATTTTACTGGGAATATAACTCTTTCAAACTAATAATAATATATTTTTTTTACAACAAACTATTTTTAATAATCCATTAATAAACCAGCAAGCAACCCACAAAATAACTGTTCTAGGTTTCTCTACACAATTTCATTATAAACATAAACATAAAGCACTAAATTTACCTTATTGTTTTCTGACCAACATTTCTAGGAAATATTAGCTGATCTGTAATAGAAATCTATGTTGGAGTGATTATTTTTTATACTATGTATCAAAAATTTAAAATGAAGTGTAATTTTCATACAATTTTTTCTCACATTAGAATTTAGATTTGTTATAATTGTTATTTCTTTTGTATATGTATCTAGGGGTGTAGAGGTTCAATTATTTGAACTGCCCTAATCTGAAATTGAAAGAATTTTCACTTAAAACATCAGTATTATAAATTATGCAAATATTTTCATAAAGAAAAACTTAAAAATGTACACTAGTAGCATAATCCAACATAAAAAAGCAGTAATGGACTGACTTGTTACCATACAAAATGCTAAGAGACAAAAATGTAGTTTTATAATTTTTACTCCAAAGAATTACATTGAATTTATAACAGGAAATCCCACCAAAACAGTGTTCTGAAAGGTTTAAATCCCTGTTCAAGGTTTATCCAATAAAAGCAAATCAATAGCATGGAAATAGAAGACACTAATATCGTAGACATCTTGCTAGTATAATTTTATGAAATATTTAATAGCTAGGAAGCTCTTTTAAATCAATTAAAGGTATAAGAATACCTATTCAGTAGAAAGAAACATTAATTGAAAATTAAATAAAAAACAATGATTTTTTTTCCTATAGTTTAATATTTAACTATAGAACAGAATTGTTTCAATAAAAGTTTACCCACAATATACAAATATCTATTAAAACTATGAAAATCTGTATTAAATCCCAGAAAATATTTCATTCATTTTATTTCTATTAACACAGAATCTAAAAAGAGTATTATATACAAAACAGTTTTCAAAAACTCCCATACTTTCTCCTAAGGCAAACTAAACCATTGTTCAAGTTCATTCGGTCAAAAGATATAATGAGGACACCAGAAATGAAAGCTTCCAATGCTTGCAAGAGTCTACTTTTATAGTAAATAAAACAAACCATCCACAAAGAAATATTATTTCCTTAAGAAATTATAAAGTTTAATGCTATAAATGTTTTTCTAATTATAATTAAACTTGAACAAAACCTTAACCAAATATAAACAAACTTTATACACTCGAGATTTTGTTTTTATTTCAAATTAAGTTGTACTTGGTTTGTTCTTTAATATTCATTTGGAGGCTTAGTTTAATTTCTATATTTCTTTATTTGATAAAAAATATATCATTATATATGGTAATGGAAAATATAGTTGCAATATATAAGATCACAATTTAAACAACTGTGTGTTGTTTTATTTATTTTTTAAATGTTATAACTAAAATAGTTACTATAGTTCTGTATGATATTTTTTCTTTTGGTCTTTTGGTTTCCTATGAAATAGGTTATTTTTAATTAATTGGTACTTCTGATAATAATTGCTAAGTAAAAGGATGAAGGTTATGAGTCACGCCATAGGCATGATTTTACTCTAATTAGAAATTTGTATTATATTAAATACGAAATGAGTCTCTAATTATCTTAGACTATGAATGAGTAATAACTGTTCCTTCATTGTACATAATGTATATTATGTAACCCCCCCTTGTTATAAATTAAATAAATTATCTTATACAGGCTAGTAGGAAAAAATATTAGTTAGTACTTTTATAGTTTTCAGTGATATCCAAAGATTAAATCACAATATTCACAATAAATTTTCAATCAAATATGTTTCCCAATAACATTTAACATTTATTACTCGCTGTTACTTGATTAGAAATTGGTTAATAGTACTTAATTCTGGGGTTTAAACTGTAATTATAGTTCCCTTAGTTTGGACCGGAACCTCCCAAAAGTTAGTTGCGGTTTTATCTGTCAGTCATGCTCCACCAACCAACCGAAACCTTCAATATATCATGTAAGCTGTTATTTTACAATTGTTACAGTTATCCCAGTACAACAGCTGAATGCCAGAATAGAATAGAAAAATGTTATTGTGAACTGATAAACAAAATTTAAATGAATCCAAGGTCAATAATACAAAGCTAAATTATTATCCATCTTATGCTGGATTTTAATATTTAATTGTCAATTAAATCCCAACTTCAGAGCAATCTAATGGTTAAAGACATAAAAAAACCAACCATGTGTTAAAGAAAAGGAGTTATTTAGAATATTTTGATGATTTTTTTCCCGCTGTTAGTACTTGGGTTGACAGATTATAATTCCTAAAACTATCCATTAATCCATTCCTGTCATTAAATATCATATTAATATTTCAATGATGATAGAATCACAGTTGAACTGGGGAAAAAGGCATTCTGCAATCTTTAAAACAAGAGTGAATTCAATCTACCCTAAGACAGAAGGTTTGGAAAATATCTGAAAGGGTAAGCATTAACGGGGAGAAAAAGAAACTGTGCATTATTGCTAGTCTTTGCTGAACAAACATTATTCAACTTATTTGTGCCGATTTGCAAAAAGACCAGAACCCATTCGGCCACAAGAAATTACAATTGGAAAATTAAAAACGAATAAAAGCATAATGATAATTAGTACTCACCATTGGAAGGCGTTGTAATGGAAATAAACGAGGCCCTGGCCGTACAGGAAGCATGGATCCTTCCAGTGATCGGGTTTCAGTTTGAAGAATTTCTGGTACGCTGACATCGCTGAAAGAAAAAATAAATTAGCTACAAATGTTAAAACCAGGATGGACTTTATCAATCTACACATTTACTATAGGTTAACACTTAAGTAAGTGTGAAAACTAGTATTAACATATCAGGTAATAAAAATCATTTTCTATACAATGAAATTTCTCCTAATATAGAAAAAATAGTTAGTAAAAAACATGTGTAGGTTATAGATCAAGAAAAGGTTAACCCTTGTTAGTGTTAATGTGAAAAATTATTTTCAACCAACATTATGCAATAATCAGTTGGATAGAAATTAAGCATTAGACCATCAAAAACTAAGTATTATCGATCTCTTTTACAATTAAAACTGTTCAAATAAATCTGCAGTTGATTACTTTATGTTGGTACAAATAGTTTTATTATACAGATAAAATATCAAAAGTAGCAGAAATATTGTTTCAGTCAATAAGACATTGATTAAATTTTGAAATTAAACACGCTCAAACAAAAAATGCAAACCTCTAATTGAAATTATACTGAACTATACAGGAAGGACACTATAAAAATGTATGCACAAAAACATAACTACATTCTCCATACTGCAGTCATACCAACTACAAAAAGATAACCTTCTTTTATATATTAATATCAGATTAATGGTTTCCTTAAAAATATCTTTGTAAGTAAGTAGAATTAAGAAGAATCTATAATTCTGTGTCATCATTAATAGATTAATAATGTGTCATAAATTTAAGAAATAAAAAAGAACATTAATCTTAAAATTAAATCTACATTTTAGTCATGGGATTATTTTTCTCAGTAATGTAATTAATGTATAATAAACAATAAGCAGCTAAAGACAATACAATTTTAGAATTGAATGATTCATACTTCATACTGCTTCAGTACAAAAATACTTTATTACAATCAAGTGAAAATCAGAGTTTCTGTTCAAAACATTTCTTCGTTAATTAAATTCATAACTAATTCATTCAATATATTAGTTCAGATTGAACAATAAAATTGGATAGAGTTGCAAAAAATCATGTTATTTTGCACATAATAAAATACCTTATCATCTGTATGTATTGTTAGTAGTATTTTTAAGTTAAAGCTAAACACAGGGGGGAGTATTGTTTTGGAGGGTTAATGCTCTGAAAATGAATCACCTTGTTGAGAATAAACGCGAACAGAACTGAAAAGAAAAAGAGTGCCCTACCCTTCCAAAAAAAGGAAAGGATATAGCAAAATAAAACAAACAAAATGACACCGGTTTTCTGAATTGAATTCTTAACATTTTGCTTGCATTATGTAAAGAACCAGTCTCTCTGTCAGGAGTAACAAAGAGGAAAAAAGTAAAGAACAAAAAGACCAAAAGGTAAGACAGTTGGTGGAATTAAGATATAAATAGATGATGCAAGAGGGCATAAGCTTCACAGCCCAGTCAAGGACTACAATGGGTCAACAACACTTATTTGCATTATTACATTTTACAATGTTGTATTGATCATTTTATGTACAAATGTGCACACTGTATGTTTTTCTTAATATTGTAAGATGTCATTATGACAGTAAAATATTTGAATGAATAAGAACAAGTTCCAGGAACAAGTTTTGATGATGTGAAGTTTTTGTTTACATGTATAATTAATGGGTTTCACATTATATACTTAAAGTATTTTATTATGTGTGTGTGTATGTGTGTTTGCGAATGTATAAATAGGGCTTAGAATGTTCTTGGTGTTCTAATGGGATATTTTGTCCCTTTAAGGTAAATATATTTTGTGACCTACATAAGATTTAACTTCAATTTTGTTTTTATTTATATCTGACTTAGACACTGTAATATATAACAAATATAATATAAATCTACCTATTTGAAATATATTTTTTTAGTATTTGTTAATTTGTTTTATTCAAAATTATTCATTGGAATTATTATTCACTTTTTATCTCATTTAAAATATTCTATTGTCATATATATAAGTAACATTATCAGTAGAAAATTAAAAATTAATAAGGAGCCAATAACTATGAAAAAAATAATCATAATTTAGAAATATCAAACTAAATAAGTGCTTTATATATGAGTTTAATCAGATGAAAAATGACTGATTAATACTGATCAGTGAAATTAAGTGATGATAAGTAATACTTTACAAACAAATGTCAAAAATATTTTGATCATCTATTTTTATGATTCCTGATAAACCTTTAAAGTTTCAGATTATCATTCCATTATAAATATAAAAAATAATAGCAACCATAAACCGTTACCAAAGAGTTGAAATTGTTAAGAATTATTCAATTTAAAGGTATACTCAACATTAGTTAACATAGCATACGTTTTATATATATATATATATATATATATATATATATATATATATATATATATATATATATTTATGAGTTAAAAATATTAATATTTTTAACTCATAAAAATGAGTTAATTGAAGCATAAATCCAAAATCAATTGCCTATCTCAACAGTTTTCATTTTTAAGGGACCAATTTTTTTAAAAATAGAAATGAATTATAAGATTTAAAATTATGATTTTATTTCATTTCTTAATTGAGCTTAAATATAATAAGAAATATGTCAAAGAAATTACTAGCAAAATATTTCTCAAGTATATATACTGTACATAAAAAATAAATAAGATATATAATAATAAACATTAAGGAAATAAAAACAATCATTACACGAAGCAACATATTTTTAACTTAATTTTAGTATATAGAATTTATGTATCAGATATGTCCACTTTTAGCTAGTATCACTAAACATTCAAGGAATCTATAGCACTAATAAAAATTAATTAATTTTCAAATCAAATAATCCATTTCAAATCATACTTGTTTAATGAGACCTGCCTGTAATTTCAACAGTTAATTGCAGTTTTGTAAGCCTAAAATGACAGTAAAAAATAGAGATAGACAACTAATATTTATCTGTTCCTCTGGTCTAGTTTCATATAAATAAGAGTTTGTAGGACTGAATTTAAAAAGGCCTTAATAATTGATAATAATTTAAATACTATTATGTTATTTATCCTTCCAAAACAAATATCTTGTCACACAAGAAGTTTCCCTAAATCTAAGATAACTACTGCAAAATATAAATTAATAAAAACCCTTTTATTAAGTGAGTTTGAAAGTGAGTTGTTTCTTGGAATTACAACATATTAACAAACATTCATACATTGAGTGATAAAGTCTGTAAGGTAGATTACGAAGTAGAGAAATTATTGGATAAGGTATGAGAAAACGGATTATATCAACGTGCTTAAATGTACACATAAATAACCATGCAGAAATATATTTTACCTTTAGAATAGTCTTCTAGGAGCAGATGGAAATGACCGAGCTTACAGTAGGTCTTAGGGTCAATACTGACAGTACCCGATTTGATTTGTTCATTGGCAGCATCTTTACCCAGCTCTTTTCTCCTCTCCTTCTCCTCTTGCGCTTGCATTAGCATTCGCTCGAGGTATTTTACAGCCTACAAACGAAATTTATCGGATCAAACGAATCGTGGGGTAGACCAAAATCAAAAATACACCGACAGGTGGTTGTCAAGGAAACAGAAAAAGAAATACTAACCTTCAGAACTAGCTCCTTCTTTTTGCTTTCTTCAGTCGAGTTCAATTTTAGAAAACCAAACTGCCGACTGAAAAATAACGAATCCGATCAGTTTATAATTCTGAAAACTGACTACTCAAATGACATCATAATATTTCACACTATTTCCGAACGGACGCGAAGTAAAAACAATTGGACAACAATACGGACCTTTCAGTTAAACTAAAATTTCTGGTATAAAGTAAAACTGTTGTGTAAACAGCAAAAGATAGTGTCTCAATCGCAGTAATACTTTCAAGTTAATTCATACATGAAATATCACATGCGTGTTAATTTATGTACTACATTTACAAACAGATATTTCATCAATTTAACTATAAGGCTATACAGCTAGGTAAAAAAATATAAAATTACTACATATAATATGTAAGTCACTGTATACTGGTCCCGTATTCTGTATTTTTAAAAATCTTACTTTCGGGTTAAATCATATGATCGAGGTGATTGGGGGTAAACAAAAGTTTACACTAACAATTAGTTTTTGCCAACGAATTACATTTCAAAAGGAGGATCGCAGTGAAAATGTATGGCTGGGGCTGATAGCACAGCCCATTTAGAAGATATCGGTAAGTATTAATGTCCCAGATTATATGGTAATCTATAGGGTGGGAAGTAAATCGTGTCTGTTTAAATTAGGAATGGTGTTACTGAGATTTACTGGTCTCCTCTGTTTTCTCACGAAGGATTTTTTTAAGATTATTATAATTTAAAGTAAACTATAAGGAGGTAACCAGTAAGGGTACGCTAGTTATTTGTAGTGTGTACGCGCCGAGCAAGATAAAGTGCGATATCGGAAGGTAAACAGATTTGCGAGCGAGCCAGTTCTAAATCGCGA
This sequence comes from Lethocerus indicus, assembly GCA_019843655.1. NCBI lineage: Eukaryota > Metazoa > Arthropoda > Insecta > Hemiptera > Belostomatidae > Lethocerus > Lethocerus indicus. The sequence continues at coordinate 997,272 of JACDQD010000012.1, forward strand.
GGGGTGATGAGCGTCGTGAGATGAGAAAAAAGTGCGAGTGCTTTTCCGAAGGGAAATATATGTAAAATACGAACCTGTCAAGCTCGGACAACACCTGCAACTCCTGCTGGGTCAAATTCAGCTCGTCCGTTTCTTGTGCCATGGTCGTCGCCGTCGTCGTCGTAGCCGCCTTTTCAAATTGTTTCAATCCGTTCCAAAATTCGAATCCACGGTATTCGCCAGAAGGCCAGTCCCCGGAGCGCGGAACATATTACAGGAGGGAGCGCGAACGCACACATACACATGGACACACGCGAACACCGTAATATGTAATCCTCTGTTAACACGGTTACAGGAATGAAAAAAAAAGAGAGAAGGTTCCACTTACTTTCGGATCGGTGAAAACGTTTCAGAACGCGCGGAGGGCCCCGGGACCTGGACTGAGACACCGGAGACGGCACATTACGAGTTGTTTCCCAATGTGAACGCCGGCGGAAAAATCGCGGACGCGACCTTTTTTTTGAAAAAACCCGGACGTTAACGAAACAGCTCGCGAATGTCAAGTCCCTATAGGCCCCCGTTCTGGCACAAACTGTCCGCAATAGGGTTCCCGTTTTTCAAACCAGATGTCGCCATCGCTAACTAGATTGTATATCAAAATTTCCGACAATGGGGGAGTCGGCAACAATTTTATTTTCAAAGAATCGCGTTTATTTGTCTTTTAATTTTAAACCAACGGCATTTTGGAGTGGGAAAAGTTTTATTGGGAGCGTGGATATCGCGTAGGTTGGCCGGCCTGTACGTCGACAGCGATATAGTACTCTGTGTCAAGCTGTTGTGAACAGATCGGCCTTGTGTTTAGTGATATAATTATTAATACTGGTGGTTTTTCATAAATGTATTTTATAGTTTAGCGTTAGTTCGTTTCCTTTTCGAATCCCGTGGCTCCGGCCGTGATATGCAATCTTATGTCCAGTTTAACTAGAACCAGGGTCCTTGAGACGCAAGGCGAAGATTGCGAGAACACTGTGAAAAGAAAAAGGACTTGCAGCAGTGGTGATAAGTTTTCGAAAAAGACCAAATCGGAGGACGGCGTGATGACGGACTCGACGAAACAGAAGAGGGCCAACTTTTCGGAACTGTCGCCCACGCAGAACGGTGTCAACAGGACGACGTCCGCGGTTAACCTAAAGCCGGGAGCCGCCAAAAAGTTGGTTATTAAAAACATGAAAGGTACGAACCGACCGGCATTGGACATCATCCCGTCCTCCGCTCGATTGTCCGCACGAATCCCAACATGTCACTCAAATTCAATTGTGAAATACCCCTCCTCGAATACGCACCCCCCCTGCCTCCTTTGCACAGTGTGTATTTATATACTGTTCTTTTTTTCTTTTTCATGTTCTCGCAGATAAACCGAATCTTCCCGAGAATTATCAGGAAATAACGTGGGACAAACTTTCTGAGGCAGTAGTCGCTATTCAGACCTCCAAATCCATAGCGTATAGCTTAGAGGACTTGTACCAGGCTGTGCAAAACATGTGTAATCACAACATGGCCCCGACAACTTATTCTAGTTTAACAAGTAAGACTAAAGTGCGGATCCGTCAGATTGACAAATCTACGTTGACATTGTTTAACAAACTCAAATGTTTCCCGCAGGTATAACCGAGAAACACGTGAAGGCGAACATCGAAGAATTTACCGGGGATTCGATGGACCGCCTTATTTTTTTAAAGAAAATGAACGAGTGTTGGCAGTCGCATTGTCGCCAGATGATAATGATACGCAGTATTTTCCTCTATTTGGACAGGACCTACGTACTTCAACGCTCCTCGGTCAATTCTATATGGTTGGTTCCATTTTCTGTTCGAGAAATGTATTCCCTGTAAACACTGAGAGCGATATATTTTGATATACTTCTTTTTTTCTAGGGACATGGGATTAGATTTGTTTAGACATCATATCGTAATGAACAGTTTGGTACAAACTAGGATTGTCGACGGCCTGCTGATGCTTATAGAAAAGGAGAGGCAGGGTGACACGGTCGATAGGACACTGCTCAAATCGTTACTCAGGATGTTATCAGATTTGCAGATATACCGAGAGGCCTTCGAGACTAAGTCAGTATCTACTCATAGATAATGTTTATTTTTCCAACCCTCAATACAAAAATGTTCGACATCTAGGTACATATTGAAACAAAATGAACATATATACTGTTGCAAATAATATATCATATTGACTCAAACAAAACAGCTTCTTATGTTTATGATTGGTGCTTAAGCATTTATCATAAAACGAGTAATTCTTTTATTATTACTATGAAAGTAGCTGAGTTCCCATAAAAAAAGATAAATTTTAAATATAAATACATAAAACCTTTCTTGTGTAAAACCTTACATTTTTTAAGATTTGAAGATCAATACACTGTCTATTATGGGACAACCAGTTATTCAATATTGTTTCATTCTATTTTTATCCCATTCCAGCTAAATTTTGTATTGTGTTTCATTAATGCTTTCAAATGTGTATAATGAAAATGCGAACATTATTTTAAACGAAATAGTGCGTGACAAATGACAGTTGAAAAGTGCACTCTCTTGTCACCTATCTGTTAATTATTGACTCTACTTTTTTTTTGTTAATTGGTGCTTTTGGTCACACTTGTGTTTTGTGATTTCAAATTAAAGTTAATTTACCAGTGTTAATTTAAATGCATAATAAATTAATATGTGCAGTGTTGCTTAAATGTAGACAATACCATATCATATGCGATCGGTTATCAGTACTTTGTAGAAGAAACACTATACTGTATTGTTATTTGAGTATAAATCAATATGATCACTATTTGGCTGCTTATTCGCTTTGATTTGAGTTAAATATTTTAGCACCAAGTGTTGGAGCTTGCTGTGTCCAGAGTGAACACTTTGTACCAGTTTTTATGTATGCATGTTTTATGAATTTTTTTTATTTTTACGAAAGCCTGAATTTTATGCTTAACCTTTAGCTTTAAGAAGTTCTGTAAATATACCCCTGTTTATTTGAAAAAAAAAATCTTCTAGCCTTATGTCACTACATGCCAAAGAATTTATTAATATTGAATGATGATATAATCATGAACTTTGGCAAATTCTCAACCTATCGGCAGCATTGACGACTATCACCCTGACCAAGAATTTTTGGCAGTGTTGACTTAAACAGTCAAAATGACTTCGTGCTCTCATGTTTTAAATACACTTAAGTTGAAGGGTCTTCACGACTCTATATTCAGTAATATCCCATTAGTTATGCAGTGACATAGTTAACTTCAGATCAAATTTGCAAGATAAGATAAAAAAACTTATCCATAAGACCAAAACTGGTACTTTAAAACTCTCTCAGGCAATTTTGATGTGTGGGTTACACACACGTGTATATATATATATATATATATATATATATATATATATATATATATATGTGTGTGTGTGTGTGTGTGTGTGTAGATAATTTGTTGTTGTAAAATTAGGTTCCTAATGGCAACTGAGAGACTGTATGCTGCTGAAGGACAGAGACTGATACATGAACAGGAAGTACCGGAATATCTGCACCATGTAGACAAAAGGCTGAACGAAGAAAATGAACGTCTTCTTCATTATTTGGATCCATCCACCAAGTAAGACAAACGAATTTTGTTCTCATTATAAACACTTCGAAAAGGCCAAACAATTACAATAAAAAGAAACTAACTCAAAAATGATAATGATTTTTGTTGTCAGACTACATGCTGTATGGAATATCGGGATTGTATTGAATAGTGATAAAACTAATTTTAAACTAACGTTAAACTAAGTATTGTACATTTTTTTTAGGAATCCCCATAACCACGCATATTGGTAAATTGCAAAATTTCGTGGTAAACAAATAAGGGAAAAATCCTCATAAGGATAACAACCCTAATTTGAAAGTTTGCAGTCATTAATGTAAGAGTAACGGCACTACAATAATGTCAGTAATGGTACAAAATATGAACTAATTATTACTACATTTAAAAAACTTAAGTGTTATAAATATTTAAACAATTTTATTGATACCTCTGTTTAAGTCCAACACATTGTAGTGTCGACATTTACTTTTCTTTTTTAATTATACATGAAATAATTTGTATCTTTCTTGATTAAATCAGTTTCTGGTACTTGTTTAATATAGCAGTATATGAAATAAATAATATAAAAATTGTTTATCAAAAGTATCACTACTTGAAAAATACACATGAAACTAATCCCCATTGTATACTATTATCTAGTTTAAATAAATAGAACTTTTGTGTTAAGTTTTGACATTGTTATCAGACTTAAATACTTAGATAATTTTGACAAAATTGAATAGTGAATGTGAATAAGTGTAACACTTGGTTTTAGTTCTTACATACAGGATTGTCTATTAGCTGTTACAAAATATCCAATTTATATTTTTAAAGTTTTGGTATGAATATTTAAGATATTACCACTTGAATCACTATTCTTATTAGTATGTGCATTATGTTTTATCAGGCCATGGATTATATATATGCAAGTTTCAGGGATGTGAGCTGCGGCAAAAATTTGTTGAAAAAATAATCAATTATTTAATCGTTTTAAAAAGTTTTTTTTTCCATTTTAATGTATATACTTTATAAACAACAAAGCTTTTCTTAGTAGGGGTCAATGTTGTCAACATAACCGCACTTTATTTACAAATTAAAAGAAGTTGACCATGAGCTCTAACCTATATATATAAGATATTAATGAATATTGACAATTTTTTTTTATTTTTCAATATCAGATAATAACCTTCATGGGGTGAAATGAAGTTTGGTATTTAGTATTTATTTTTTTCATATACAAACCAACATGGTACTTATGATTTAAGGATAGTGAAAAAACTAAAACTTTTTTACTGTATTTATTATACACAGTTTTGCTTTTGCCAACATGCACAATTGTTTGTTTTCAAAGTAAATTATGAAAAGAATTATAAATGTATTTATTATAATAGTGCTATATTTTTAAGAACATTGTATCGACAATTTAAACCCGTTTATCAAATTGAAATTGAAATTCCTGAACATTGAAAATATTTTGAAGAAATTGAAATCATTTTAATTTTGTTTGAAAGCAATTGTTGGGAATTATTAAAATTTTTTGGAACCTATTTCCTTAATTAAATTGGTCAGAATTTGAATAATAACCTTGAATCTTTGGCACATCTCCATCATTTTATTTATTGCCCCATTAGATATAAATATGTATATATTAGTAGAACTTATATGTTTTTCCACTTTTATGGATTATAAATTGTATTTATGATTTCAAATATTTTTGTATAGTTTGTTTACCACTTTAAATATATTGTGGAGCTGAAATAATAAAGAATATGGTAGACCGACATTTTTCATGGGAAAAAAAAAAATATATATATATATATATATATATATACTGTTTAAAATTATTCCAAATTAATAATACTTGTTTTGATACAGATTAATTGCACACATCAATGTGATTTTTATAAAGTATGTATGAAGTAAGTGTTATCAAAGTTATATTTTACAAGGGAAATTAGAGTTTTTGTAAATTTGATATTGTGGATAATAAATTTCCATAATGCAATGTGAAATTATAATATGATTGTTATGATAAACTACTATATCATACATGTTTTGTTTTAAATTATTGTTTTGAAGCATGTATTCTCATTGTTTGTCATGTTAAATAAAATGTTTTTTTTGTTTTAAGGTGGTCTCTGATCCACACAGTGGAAAAACAGTTGTTGAGTGAACATCTGACGACAATTTTGCACAAAGGCTTGGACTCGCTCTTAGAAGAGAACAGAGTCAGCGACCTCACATTGCTCTATAATCTGTTCACGCGCGTCAAAAAAGGATTGTCGGAACTCTGTACAATGTTCAATGCCTATATTAAGGTAAAGAAAATGTTTTTATAGTATTTTTTTTAATATCATATAATACGGTTCTATGTGTTACACATTTTTTATTTCACTTGTTTTGCAGAAGAAGGGCAGAACTATAGTCATCGATCCTGAAAAGGACAAAACGATGGTTCAAGAACTATTGGATTTCAAAGACAAAATGGACAACATTGTCAACATATGTTTTCAGCGCAATGAAAAATTCAGTTACAGTCTCAAAGAGGCCTTTGAACATTTTATCAACCAGAGGACGAATAAACCTGCTGAACTCATTGGTATGTGTTTATCATCGGTACTCAATTCAATAATGACTTTAATTTGTATCTAAGAAAATCATTATTCGCTTTGTCTCATCATTTTTTTTACATGGAATGAACAGCGAAGTTTGTCGATTGTAAATTGAGGGCTGGCAACAAAGAAGCGACGGAAGAGGAACTCGAAAGGCTGCTTGACAAAATCATGGTCCTATTCCGTTTCATCCATGGCAAAGATGTTTTTGAGGCATTTTATAAAAAGGTTAGAAACCCCCCCCAACTATGATGTTTGCAATTTACACTTATAAATTCTAAGAGTCTAATGGAGGTTACAAGCAAGCTCCTCTTGTTTAATCAATTCAAATTAGTCAACTTTATTACCAATTTATGGATACATATTATTGTACAATAATTTTGACAAAGTAATGACAAAATGAATGCAATTATTTTGTGTTAAATATCAAGATGCAATTCTAAATTAAAACATCACTTTACTTTCATCTAGGCAAAAAATGTTTTAAAACAGCCTTGTTAATTTGAATTTATTATACGTTGATTGCGCTCATAGACCACAATATTTTATAATTATTTTTATCTTAATATTCTTTTTTTATTGAATTCAGGATTTGGCCAAGAGGTTACTGGTCGGAAAGTCGGCCAGCGTCGACGCCGAAAAGAGTATGCTCTCCAAATTGAAGCAGGAGTGTGGCGGAGGTTTCACGTCAAAGCTCGAAGGAATGTTCAAGGACATGGAACTTAGTAAAGATATTAACGTTGCTTTTAAACAGGTAAATTTATTTATAATTTTTTTTTTATACAATACCGCCTTTGTTTCAATTTCCTTGTCTTTGTGTAATGTGATTCAAAATATTGTCTATAAATAAATTGGCCAACTTTTGTTCAATATAAATAAATATTGTACTTATAAATTCAGCAATTATAATCTATAAGTTAAATGGAAGTAATTGAAAAAATATTAGTTTAAAATATGCTGGATTATTGCCAGGTATGTTTGGGTCTTTTAGTTTGCTATATTGTTTTCGCTATTAATCCGTCAATTTACAAGGTTATATAATTCTTAGATATTTAAAAAATTAATTAAATGTTGAACATTGCCCAACCGACAACTTGACTGGAAATTTGAAATTGAGATATTTTGACTCCCCCTTTAGAGCACAATCTATATCTATCTTATGTTAATTTCAGTTTTCTTTTCAGTACATGTCGAACATGAAAAGTGCGACGAGCGGTATGGAACTGACCGTGAGCATACTGACGATGGGCTATTGGCCGACGTACCCGGTAATGGAGGTAACAGTACCCGCCGAGATGGTACACTACCAGAACCATTTCACGAAATTCTACCTGGGCAAACACAACGGGAGAAAGCTCCAGTGGCAGCCCACTTTGGGCCACTGTGTCCTCAAGGCGGATTTCCCTCAGGTCGGTACGATTTAAACTTTATTTTACACAAGTATTTAATCAATTATCGATAACTACAACACTTCAGTGATCCACTTGAACGATAAAACTGAAAATTCCCCTTTCTATTTGAAATTAAGAGCACTCTGTTATTAATAAATGTCTATAAAATTATATGTTTATGTTGTTATAATAATAAATAGTTTAGTTTAAATTAATAAAGTAGAATGCAGGTTCTATTTCTTGCCCGGATTGTAAAAAACATATGAAATAAGCTTCATCTTTTTTATACTGCGATGACAAATTGTTGCGTTATAAAATTTCCTTTAAATTATCCAGAACATTGTGATAATTAAAACTGGCTGTTATTTTTAATTTTTTTACTGTTTCAGGGAAAAAAAGAGCTTCAGGTTTCCTTGTTCCAAGCGCTGGTTTTGTTGCTGTTCAACGACTGTAATGAATTGTTTTTTGAGGACATCAAAGCCTCAACAAACATTGAAGTGAGTTGTTCATTAATGTAATAATATTTGTAATATTTATTCAAAAGATATTTTCCTTATTTTTTGCAAAAAATTGCCTTCCCCAGTGTCATATTTTTTGCAATTTTGCCAATTTTATGATTGTAAGAGTACAATTTTTTTTAAATTTATTTTTCTGTGATCATATTAAATTGTAATTATGTGTGATCAAGTTGTTGTATTCATTGCAGCATTAATCGAATTTGAAGTTTGTGCCATTCCTTATGAAAACATTTTCATTTTTTTTTGTGCCCCACCTATTTCATTGTAAGCTGGACTTTATCATGTCTTCCCAGAATCATAAATAAGTAGTGAGAAGAGGCAGACAATTGAAACGAGTGAGATATTGTTCCAATCTTTATTCATAAATTTGTAATAAACCTTGTTGTTTATTTCTTTATTTATTTTTTAAATGTAGGACGGTGAGCTACGCAGGACCCTGCAGTCTTTGGCTTGTGGTAAAGCTCGAGTGCTGTCAAAAACGCCGAGAGGAAGGGACATCGAAGACGGTGATAAGTTTCTCTACAATTCAGATTTCACGAATAAACTTTTCCGGATCAAGATCAATCAGATCCAGATGAAAGAAACTGTATGTATACACTTTTATTTACCTAATTTTTCCTTACACTATCAACCTCTTAGAATCATTTGAAAAACTCAATACTGCCTTTGTTAAGTTTTGCTATCTAACAGTCCCCATTATACAGCAGAGATGATTTATAATATAAATTTTTAAAAATAAAGTAAAATTACCTCTGTAGTTGACCTAAAGGTCATAAGTATCAGTAAACTGTCGACATTATTGCATTCATTACTTCTTAATTATTCAAAATAGTCATTTATTTTCTTCTGGTCTTTTTTAGAAGAAAATAAAATTAAAAATCTCTGCAATTTATATTGTATTTACAATGTAAATTATTGACAAATATAGATGTCAGTTATAAAAATGATTTACATACAGTTACCTGTTTTGTTCTGACAGCAGAATTCCATTAATGTTAAATAGTGTTTTTCAGAAAATTAGTAATTTAGGAAAAATATATATATATTTCTGATATGTTTAGAACGAGGAGCAGAAAGCAACAGAGGAGAGGGTCTTCCAGGATCGCCAGTATCAAATAGACGCCGCTATAGTTCGAATCATGAAAATGCGTAAAACTCTTAGTCACAATCTTCTAATCAGTGAGCTTTACAACCAACTTAAATTCCCAGTAAAGGTAATTTGATCCAACTTATTTGTTTTCTGTTTACCTTCCATTTAATTAGTACTAAATCTAATATCCATGTCTAATTTAATAATTGTGCTATATAAAAAAGATTTTGGTTTATATTGAGCCATTTTAAGACCCTGTGCATTTCAAAATTGAAATTACTTGGGAACACATAGTAACACTGTAATGATATTACAAATGATATTATTTTATGGGATGCTCATGTATGATAATTATTATAATAAATTAATTTTCTGTGTATTGTTTTTGCAGCCGGCCGATCTCAAAAAGAGGATAGAATCACTAATAGACAGAGATTACATGGAAAGGGACAAGGACAACCCCAATCAATACAACTACATGGCATAGTTTGTTTGCCTCTATGAAAAAATACAAGAAAAAGAAAAGGAAGAAAGAAAAGAAGAAGAGAAAAACAAATTTTTTTTCGAGAATTTCTCTGCTTGTACAGTATATTCAGTAATAACTAATTTCACTTTTAATGAATTTATTTTCATTCAAACTAGTTTTTCTACCTGTATACATGTTTAGTGAGAAGAAAGAGAGAGAGAGAGATTGAGAAACCCAAACGGAAACCAGTGTCAATCTTATATATATAGTATATAATAATGTAATAATAGTTGTAAGATTTAAAAAAAGATGGAGGTTATTTCTATATAAACGGTTTCCAGAAAAAAGTAAAAAAGGCATGGGCGGTGTCAACGGACTGTTTTAGTCGATTACAAACAATTTGAATAAAACAAAAAACCAAAACAATAAATTGAATCACAGAATAAATATTAACTTAAACCCTCCCTTCCCCCTTGCTCTAATTGTAAAATGCTAGACTTTTATTGTGAATATTAAGTGCACACTATGTTAATAGTTTATAATTGAATAATAATAAAAAAAACATGTACATACGATTATTATTATTATTATTGAATAATTAATTAATGATTGATTATTATATGTAATCGGGAATTTATATAGATGCTGCAAGTGTTGAAAATAAATTAAAGCGTTAAACGAAAAAAAAACTATAATTTAAACCAAAAAAGTTCACAGCAAATTGTACAAAATTGCTTGAAAGGAAGACAAAAAAATATCTTAAAACTACTTTCTATTTATAACTTTCGGCTCAATATTGGCTCCTCCCCCTTTTTAACACTTATTCAATAGGAAGAAAAATTTAGATTTTTCTTTATTTTTTAGGCTTTGCAGAATTCTCGATCGCTATATACGAATGACAAGATGATAATCACTGTTTTATTATTATTTAATAGATTAATGGTGCCGACTTGGGAACTATCAGCTGATGTAGGAACTTATTTTATAAATAAGTTTTATCTAGAAAAAAAAATACTCTGGTAAAATTTTGTCTCCTCTCGGAATGTTTAGTCCTCTGGGAAACAGCCTGTGATCAGCAATAGCACTAGTGCTGGTACCTTGCCATATTTTACTGATTGAGAGGAGATAAAAAATAACCAGAGCTACAGGATATTCTCCGCCATAAGTATCTTAAGTGCCGTACATTAGATATATTTTGATAGTAGATTGAAGGTAAATATTTAAAATTGAATAAACCTAATTTATTTATTACCGGAACTGTAATAATTCAGTTACAGAAAGAAGAAGAGAGGTGAAAAGAATATCCCCTTTCCTATATATTTCCTCCTCAATTATAAATAATTAAATTTAAGATATTTACTATTTTATTTTTGCAATTGGAAATCATTCTTTTTGATGAAAATACTTTTTTGAAAAGTCTTAAAAAAATTGTGGCAGTTCTGAAAGAAAAAATGTATGGGAACATCTCAGGAAACCTCCAGATCTGAGTTTTGTCTAGTATCAATTAATCCGCTTTAATGTGTACAGAAGGAAGAATAATCTCTGTATAATTAACTTTACATTTTTTTTATATATTTAACCCCTTGTATGTTCAAACCCCCCCCCAAAAAAGAGGTTATTTTCACTAAACAGTTCACCACTCTATCTTGTGTAAATCAGTGGATCTTTTATTTTTTAAATATCAAGAGGGAAAATTGTTTTAATTTTGAGCAGTTATGTTGTGAATAATTAAAAGATGTGTGATATAATTATCTTCAATGTTCGATGGTTTTATTTCAAATTTACCTGATCTTCTCAAATAGAACTAATGACTATACAATGTCCTTTTGATGGAACAATAACAATATTTGGCAGCTATATGTTGTTCCATTCGAATAAATATTTCTCACATCGTACATTTGATCAGTCTCCAATGTAATAAATAGTCTCACCCTTAGGACTTTTGTTCCAACATTCTGTTTTATTTTTTGTGAATTATAAATTACCTTCCAAAGTATTTAATTAATTTGAATCTTTGTAAAGGTATGTGTCTTTACAAGATTTGTTAATTTTGTTTGTTAATTTCTTAACTTTTAAGTAATATTTATATTTATTAAATATTCCATATTTGCAAATTTTAATGTGATTATCTCCTCAATTGTCCTAACTTTGAACGGTAAGTATTCTGATTTCTCCAAACCTATTAAGTAAAAATGTAAAATTTATTAATTGTGATATTGTACAATATAGATAAAATTCTAAAAAAAAATAAATAAATATTAAACTTATTGATTTTTTTCAAAGATTCACTTTGGGATTTTTTTTGTGTATTTAACATGATTCCTAATTGCCTGTTTTTAAACTGTAATGAAGATCATTTATTTCTCTTTAATAATTAACTAATACAAACTTCAATTGTGTTATGGGCTTCATACTTACAATGAGTTTCATTTTACTGATAATCTTGTTACATCATATTTTGGTTTTTATAAATTTTAGTAGTGATATTCATACCATTCAATTATTAATAGGTGTTCACAGGTTGGCTGTGTTGACTGAATTTAGAAGGTCGATCACGATTTTCATGGTAAGTGGGAAAGTATATTGGTGCTGAATCAGTTTGTTACACATGGCTTTCCTTAAATAACAGAAAAGAGGTCAGCAGATTTTTTTAATTTTCGCTATTCATTTTTATCTCCTAGACTCGTGTTTTTACATCGCTGCATACAAAAAATATTGCTGCTTGTTTTATCAACCCCTTAATGCACGCAACTGATGCTTCAAGAAGTAGATGCCTTTTCTTTTGTCATCCCGACACCAATGAGATAATCTGCACATTTTCTAGCTTTCTTATTAGCAAAATAAAATGGAAACACAAACTAGCCAGCATTCTGGTAAAAAAAAACAGGAATGAATGCAATAAGGAAATTAACAATATATATTATGCCCTCACTGATGTGCCTCTGTCATCCCATGTTTTACAATTTATAATTCAGCAGGAAACACTGGCAGTTTTCATGATTTTATTGTTGCTTCAGTTATATTGGAATGGTGAAGTATGCAAAATTTAGTTTGCAGAATGGATATTTTTTGCAATCCTCCAACAAGATTTGTTATTGTTTTGTATATAATAAAATAACTGTCAGATAACTAGTTTCAGATTTTCCATCGGTGCATCGAGGGGTTAAAGTTTTTCAATATTGCTCGAGTACATTAGAGGTAAAAACAAAACTAAGACATCTAGCCACTCAGAAGAAACACTGTAGATCCATCTATGCAGAATATCACTCTAGTTGAATTAATCGACTAAAAAACAGACTGTTAGTCCTGAGGGGCTAACGAATCTACCGGGCTGTCTACTTGAGGTTTTCAAAATAAAAGTTTTATTTAATAAATTTAAAAATCAATATTTTAAAACAATAACAGAGAAACTTCGAGTACCTTTATGTGTCTTCATTACAGTTCTATGCTCGCACTGCCGAGATCTTCGAGATCCTAATCAGTTTGGGTTAATAAGAGTCAGATTGGATATAGCACAATTAAGGATGCTATTGTTATACTAGTACTATAACATTTGTGAAGTTCGCGGCTTGACTAGTCATCACTGCCGGAATCCATTTTGAAAGTGAGCGTAGAACTGGAATGAGGGCAGAAAAAAATTCTATCCAGACAAAATGTCAAAACGAGAGTATAACGTATGCCCGAAATGAGACAGCGGTTCTTACTGGGGGACATATTTGGATGAATCGAGGTCGTATATTAGGGCAGCGGCCAATGTTGTCGGCGTAACTTGGACGCCGAGGAAATCGGCGACGAGAGCGGTCGGTGGCTTGCCGCCGCCGTGGCCCAGACACTGCCTCCTGTACCTCTCGCCCTCTTCCCTGCTCAGTGGGTCGCCGCTGAAATACTTGTGCCATATCGACGACGCCACCGCCCTCGACATCAAATACGAATAGTATTTCGCGCCGTAGCCGACCAGGTGGGAAAACCTCAGGTGCCACGCCTGCAAAATAACATTATTTTAAATGAAGTCGACACTGAAGTAAACACTGCAGTTGTCGCCGCTGAACTAGTACAGAAAGAAAAGAAAAATAAATTAAATAAAAACTCCGCTAACTTTCAATCACCACTTTGCATAAAACACAGGTCATACAAATTCTTTATAATAAATAAAGCAATAAATGGTATAATAGAAGAGTGGCAACGAGATTATTTTTTTTATTTGTTTTATTTTCTGCCCCTACCGTGTCTTAAGCAAAAGGTTTAGAACCTTTATCAGCTGTATTATATGAGGCATACATATACTTATGAACATAAATACCTCAAGGTCTGTTTTGAAACCAAAATTTGAACAGCCATTATTCTTCAAGAAAATGTTCTTCTTTTTCGTATAAGATTAAAAGTCATTAATAATTTTTACCGTATCAATAAGAAAATAAAGAGAAATTGCTGAGCTATAAGTATTTCATTCCTCGATGATAGATAAAATACAAATAGTATTTTTGTTCCCTGTTATGTTTACAGGAATTTACCGATTGTCAAATGCCCGCATAATTGTTTTAATTATTATTTCTTTACACATAGAGATTAACACATTCCTTCTAAAATATTCGTGATTTCTTATTGAAAAAAAATGAACACAATAAAATAAGCTGAAGAATTAAATAAATACAAAAAACAATTAGTTAAGGAGCTAACTTGTGCACAAGATTTTTATTTTTCCCGTGCAATGTGAAACACTCACCGTGTTCGGGACGTACGGGATACCGAAATACTTGTTCTGAGTGGACGCCAAAAGGTCAGTTGTCAACCCTTTGACAGATTCGGGATAAGTGTGATAGACCTGATCGAGCATCGAGTAGAATATCTGGACTTGCATATCGGACGCCGAAAACAAGTTTTTGGAAGCGCACAGACGGCTCAGCAATTCTTCCGGCATCGGTTCCTGGGTTTGATAGTGCCTTGCAAACGTCCTAACAACCTAAAACAGATATAAAATCGTTTCAACTAATTTTACATTCATAAAAATCAAAGGCACTTTTATAACAACGTAAACAAAAATTTTATCCTTTTATTTTGCAAGAAAGTGTTGTATATTTCTAACTAAGTTATCCATTACAAGTCTTAAAAGATTCTTGTATTCACAAAATACAGGTAAATCGGCGGATATATTGATATTTTAAATTTTCATCTCTTCGAGTTAATTTTATTTAAATAAATTGTTTTTTAATTAAAAAAATTATCGTAGGTTTCGTGTGTTTCTTCTGTCCCCTCTCGCTGGTTTAGTCTTTTGCTAGACCGGTTTGGGCTTGTGGCACTTTGGATGTAGTATTATTGTTCTTACAGTGCAAAAAACTAGCTGAAAATCCGCGAGATAGTGGATGCCGTTAACGTTCCCAGGACAAAGGTACATAAGGATTTAATCAAGATGGGATACGTGAATCGATAATACTGTGTATTCATTTCGATCCAGAAAAGGGAGAAAACTTATGGGAGAGCCTAATATTTACCCTGGGGTCGGAGGCGAAGTACTCCATCAGGATGGAGGGTACTTCGGCGAAGTCGGTGGTGCAGCGGGTGCCGGTGACATGCTGGTGCTCAGTTCTGGCGAGCATCGAGTGTATCGCGTGGCCCATCTCGTGGAAAAGGTTGTCGACCATGCTTGGCGTCAGCAGGCTTGGACCGCTCCACCTCGGCGTCGGCAAATTTAGCGTCAGCACGACGACAGGATTCTGCAAAAACAATTGTAAACAGTATACTTTATTAACTGTTAATAATAATAATTATTATTATTATGAAAAATTACCGGGACGTAACTTAGGACAATGTGTGGTGTGTAGCGACAGAAGGAGTGGGATCAAGCGATCCCGCCTTATTTGCACTCGCTGTAAGAAAGGCCTTCACAGGGCGCTATTTGTGTGGCAAAACATAGTTGTTATATATAAATTTTTCACGTAAGAGTCAGTGATCTTCCCCTAATCAAAATGATCCTTTACGAGCTGATCATAAGAGAAGATCAATAAACTTTAAGTTATTTTTTTATAAATTTTAATTTTAAAAAACAAAACAATTTTATGTTTATTTTTTCTTATTACAATTCTTATACAATTAACATTTTTTCTTTATAATATAAAAAGAACTATTAAAATTGATTGATATTTGCCTAATGAGAGTGTTTTATTTGACAACACTATTTTTTCTTTTAAAGAAATCAAAATATGTACCGCAATTTTCGTGCATTCTTGCAAAAATTACTTAGCACTAAAACGGTTAATTAAAAATAGAAAAAAAACATTGGGTGGTGGGATTACCTGATATGAACCATCTGATAACCTTCTCCCGCCTCTGATAGTGAAATGGCAATCCTGGTTGGGTTTGTTGTTCCTCTCATAAAAATCACAATAAATATAACCCAACAGTCCTTCTGTTTCGTGAGTAACTGAAAAAAAAATGACTTATGGTAAATACTTATTATAATTATAATTCCTTTATTGTATTAAAAATATAATACGGATTGTGTATTTTTTCATGACTACTAATTTTCTGTCCCCCACTAACTTGTAGCAACTCATTGCCAATTGTCAAAATGCACACAGGATGCTTCATCAGTGACTGACATGTAATTACCTTACTAGTTAAAAATGTATAATCAATGTAAATGAAATGTTGACACTGTTTACATAGTGCAAATGGCTGCTGCCAAGGGGCAATAACATTTAAGATTGATCTATACCTCCATAGGTTTCAAAATAGAATTGAATTTCTCATGCAAATCTGTTCATAATGAGCGAATTTGTTTACCTTTTAATTATGTGAGCCAATTAAATAAATATAAGGTAAAAAAATACCTAGTGTAATTAACTTCCACAACTGGTCCATGAAGCATGATTTGTGAATTTCTACCTGTTGATTTTACATACATCAACAGAAATATTTTAAGGTCTAACATTTCTATAACTTTATCGATTTCTAACTATATTTTGACTAATCTTATAATAAGTTTTGCATTCAAATCCACTCACCGGCCAACTTATATATGTCCGGTGCCCAAGCCTCGCCCTGTTCGATGGGCGTGTTGATGAGCGATATTCCGAACAGCCGATTGGTCAGATTGTTGAGTCCATCCATGCAAGAACCGAGAGGAAAATACCTGGAGAACTCCAGGCTGTAAGAGTGCAGCCAGTCCTGTTTCGCTTTGTTCGTCAGATGAGGCACATCCCAAGGGGCCAGCGGCTGCCACAAAATATAAAATAAAATATAAACATTATAATCAACAATGTAGGGAAAGAAAAAACTGTGAATTTTCAATTTCAATGCAACATCCCATGGCTTCCCAAAACTGCCGGATCAAGTAGCTGAAATTCACCATTAAAAGTAGTAGTACCTCAGGATACATATATAACAAAATAAATTAGTTTTAAATATTACAATCACAATAGACAGAAAAAAAAATATGAATTTTGATAGTTTTAATGCAAAATCCTGCAACTCCCCAAAACTACTGTATTGAGTAGCTTCATTTAATAATAAAATTCACCACTAAAAGTAATAGTAACTCAGAATATGTATATAAATAAAACTATTTATTAAATCTTTTGCAAAAAAATGGTAACATTTTACAGCATTGAAAGATATTTTAATATGAAACTGTCAAATTATTTAGAGCTAAAAGCATGGCAATTTTTTTTAGCCTATAAAATTGCAATATAATTTCAAAGTAGTTGATAATACTGATGTCATCAGTAATTTATTGGCAAGAAAATGTTTACTACAGTATTTATATATGCATTATAATTTTATTTGTATTATTTTGATGACTCTGAACTTGTTTTCTTTTTCAAAACAAATTTTTCAAAACAAATACAGCTGTGTTTGTTATTAAATTCTATATATCATTAACCAATTGACAGTAAAATATGCCTAAATCACATAGATGATGATTCATAGCCTCCATTACATATTTTTAAGTGAAAATTATGTCTGCTCCTGTTCACAGGATCTATCTGAAATTTTGTCCTTCATATTTTTTAGACTAATACCTTGCTAAATTTTATTAAAATAATTCTTTTTACCCTGGCATCTGAATCTTCTTGAATTTTCATCTGATACATCGCTTTGAAATCCTCCTCGGCCCTCGGCCTAATCTGCTCGCTGAGTTCGTCCAAAAATTGTCTCACCATGTCCGGGCTTCCGGCCAAGCTGGATTTAACAGCTCTGCACACAATTCATTACACATTTTAAATCTAAATTTTTACAACTATTTATAAATCTAAATTATTTATAAGAAAATTGAAAAGATCATTCAGTACAATCTTCACCATAATTGAGGTAATATCAAATTGTTAGAAGCGCGGGAAAAAATTGTTTCTTCTTTTATTGTCAATATCTTGAACCTAAGATTTATTTTACCAGTACTTTCTTCCTCATTGTGTTGTCTTGTATTTTTATTTAATACCTTGTTTTGTACACCCCACACCTATTATAGGAAATTTGTTATATTTAATGCACTAAATCTATCCCTCTAGATTCGTACCTGTGTGCGTACGTCTCGAATCCGCAGAGTTGGGCCAACTTGCGTCTCGAATCGAGCATCTCTTCGAGCAGGACCTGTTGGCTCCCGTCCGGAAGGAGGAACACCCGATAGGCGGCCTCGCGAGCCAGTTCATTTTTCGAATCGGAAAATAAACCGTTCACGACAACACTGTCCTTTTCCATGTGGAATCTGCAACAATGTTTATGTGATTATTGGTAGTAATTATTCATATACAGAGCCCAGGTTTCGTATTACTAAGCTTAAACCTTAAACAATGTACAGGAAAATCTCCCACAAAGGAGAAATACAGTGTTTACATGTCTGTTGAATTTTATTTGGAATGGGTTGAAATATACTAAAACATTGAAAACTTTTTAAAGTACAGAATGATAGTTATTTTCTCAAATTAATGCTTAATAGTGCCGGGTGAATTTCTGAACTTCTTTGATCCTTAACTATGTTCATGTCTGAATGTACTGAAGTTTTATGACATCCGGTTATAAATAAATTAAAAACTGATTGAAACTCTGTCCCTACTTAGTGCCGTATTTAATTCCAAAGTGGATAATTGAGAATTTAAATTTGTCTGAAACATTTCCTTACAGATGGCGTATACTCTCGGGTATATTATCCTTCGGTATGGCCCTGCTGTTGACAGCGCCGGCCATGAACCTCTGCCCGAGCTGAAGTATATAGTCATTCAACGCGACTACCTGCTGCCTCTCGCTTTCCGGCAGGTGGATACCGCTTTGTTCAAAGTCGAACAGGAACAGGGAGGCCACGTGCTTTTCAACTTCCGAAGTCGGGAACTTGTCGCCGTTCATCACGACATCTCTCAGCTTCGTGTACAGTTCCCTGTCGGTGTTCAGCCTGAAAAATTATTCCCAACAAAATAAGCTTAGATAATTCTCTTCTCCGTAGTGTAAATCGCCAACAGTTGAAACTGGTGAAGGTACTTTTCGACTATTCCACTGATACTGATGCAAGCGTCTTCGGCCGCACTGCTGAACTTGTAGTCGGGATGGGCAAGTCTTACGAATTCGGCCAAATCTGCAACTCGACAGAGGGTGTCTGAAAGCTCGTCGAAAACTTCCACAAGTTTTCTCAACCTGAAATAAACAAATAAATAATGTAAACTAATAATGTAATAGGCCGACTATCAGTTTTAGATCCCTCCCCAAGTTCAGTTTACAATGGTTAATTATATTAATGCAATACATAAAATATCAATGCTATTGTTTAGTCATGTAACTTGTACAATCTATGGACCATTTATATTTCAGGGTCTATAAGATTTGAGTTACCACATCGTTCAACTATAATGTAGTGTTTATAAGTATAAATACAATTTTTATTTGCTTGTCTTACATGGTGATCTGGGTCATGGTTTAATTCACTTTCTTTTATTCTTCTCAATGATAGCCAACAAGTTCTAAAAACTAAATGAATAATAAATAAATAAGACTATAGGTTACCCCGTCTTAAACTGGAATTGTTCCAAATAGTGTATTTTGTGTATCATTAATTTAGGATTATTGGTTAATAACAAAGGAATTAAAAGAGTGGACAAATCATAAATATTAAATAAACGAGCACCTTTGTGTGCTGCATGATTCTTTTACAAGTTTTTCACTTTCCTGGAGGACATTTTCTTTGAGCACATAAAAACCGTCATAGCTCTTCAATTCATCAAAACCGAACAGGCCCTTAAAACAAATAAGGATATAAATTGAATACAAGTAAGTGGAAATGACAATTGACTTTATACAGCCATATCCAAAGGACTTACCGTTTCTGTTTTGAAGCTCAAATTAATTCTCTGGGCTGGCCTCGAATTAAAGGCGGTCGCCAGAGGTGATAGTGTGCTCACATAGCGTTTGGGACATTTTCCTAGAATCCTCTGCAGGTTCTTGCAAGGTAGAATATTCAGTAGTTTTTTCATTCTCGACCCGTTTATAAAATGTCAGCCGCAGATTTCTTAAATAGGTTCGATTAAACAACATCCATGATTTCAGTTCGTCCCGCGAAGGTAATTCTCAGGAAAAAATCATTTTGAATGGATTCTAACTGCAACCACGAATAACCTCCATCCCCGCACAGTTCAGTGCTGAAACCCGTTCGGAACCATTAGGTTCGCTCGAAAATTCCGTTATTTCAAAAAATATTCTCCAGTATTTTTATCGAGCATTTTGTCGTCCCTTTAAAGACAATAGTGAACTTTAAAATAGATATTGCTCGCTTTCAAACTCTTACGCATATTTAACAGAATGCTTCTTGATCCGTACAACCTGGTCAATGAACGGGTCATTTTTAAGTACAGCGTTCGAAATATATTATAAGCTAATATAATCTCGACGAATTTAAAAAACCCCTAGATATTATTTTACGGCTGTGGAAATGCGGATTTTTTCAAAATTAATTTCAACAAACATATGTTTTTGACATTCCACCGAAGCCTGGCCAAGAGTGGCCACGAAATCCAGTCGGCGTCTAGCAGTGGACGAATTTTTGTAACTCGTAAAAATGTAAATAAATTACAAAAGGTTTAAGTTTTTTTATTTAAATATTATTTGAGTGTATTTTATTTTACTGGTGACGAGAGTTCGCTCGGCTAGAGAGTTATGTCTTCCAAAAGGTGAGTTTTAAAGCTCTTTGTTTATTTCTGCTTCTTATTGTCTTTTATGTAATGCCCCTCTGTTCGGGCCATTTCGCTATCGTTTGCCGAATATAGCCTGTTATTTATTAATCGCTACAACGGCGTTCCATCCAGCCCGTTGGCCGTCTTTTGAACATTTATTGAACAATTGTCTATTTATAGAACGGTTTATTCTCCGTGTTGAATCACATGGCTCTTTAAACACTTTTGCCTTAACCTTCTTCAGTATTTATCAATGATAACGCATAGCGGCGGTTTTTTTTATTCGGGACTTTTTTTTTAAACGCGCGTTTAAACATTTTCAGGTAGAGTGGCAGATAATTTAGATTCATGTTTATTTATTATCTTCAGAAAACAAAACTGAAATTAATCTTATCTCAGTATTAAAAGGTCTAAATAAATGTTTGGAACAATAGATTTTCTCTTTCTCTCCTGTTGATGCCCAGTTGACTTATCCATTTGGAAATGTTAATAGTGATAAATTAAATTTAAAAATATACAAATTCGAGTATAAGATTCGATAAATGTAAATTAATCAATAACCGTCTCTCGTGCATCCAGTAGTATTTTTTTATAACAAGGCAAAAGATCATATAATTTTAACCCAGAAAAGACTGTATACTCCTGCATTGAGATAAGAGAGATTAGAAAGCCATTTCAGGCTATGAGTGATGCTTACATTAGGATAATATTAAAAATACCCAAACTCTTAAGTTTTCCTCAAACTTTGGAAGAATAACTGTATATTCAATGCGGATTTATGATGATCTTTATTGGTACAGATACTATTAGGATGCTTAGCTTAGGCCTGATTTCTGAATGAATGAATGCAGTTTAGTTTTGTACTAAGAAACACGGATATGATTAGGATCAGTATTAAATCATCAATGAGTTTTTTCAAAATGTTTAAATTAGGACAAATGAAATTTAGGACTGTTTTTCCCATTATATTCGAGCCTGAATTGTATTCCACATTCCAATACCTATTCATTCACATAATTGTAGTATTGGAAGCGATGCTGACTTTTGTATCCCTAACAACAATTTTTTGGCATTCAAACAAACATGTTTTAATTCTGAACACGATTTGGTTCAGTAAGTGGAGAGATTTTCGCTGAGTTATGTTAATCATATTATTGTCAAATCTCATTGGAACAAATTAGAAGTTCTGAAACCATTTTCATTAACATATTCTATAATATAGAGTAGTAATCTCCTCACTGTGAAAGAATTTATGCGGGAGAAAATAAAACTTAAGAAAATTAATATTTTTCAGAAATGTTTATTTGTTTTCTTGTTGTTTATACATACAGTCATAAATTGTGTATTCTGATTCTGACAATTAAAAAGTAAAAATAATTAACAGCTCAATTAAATCTCAAAAAGGTTGTCTGAATACCACCTGATAGATGCCTCACATGTACCCTTTTTATATACTTAAATTACCATGAAGGCAGTACTATAATTTGAATGTTTTATAACTAGCATATCCTTTCACCTGAAAATTATTTAAGCAAGAAAAATTCCTTATACTCTACAATTCCTGTGTGTTATTGTTACAATTCAAAGAACCTTACAATTGGCCTTGAATAGAGAGATATATTAAGGACTAGTTAATTTTATGGTCCCATTGCAATTGGGACTAAGCCTCTCAGATAAGCAGATTCACAGTCATGGAGTTTTTCATTTCATGGTTTTTTTTCTATTCCAATTTTTATTTGTTATTCTTCGAGGTTTAGTGGCACTAAAAGGCACAATTTTCATTTCTCACATTTGATGTTTTAAGCTAAAACTTTCCCATTTTTAAGTTTCAATTACTTATTCTTTTAAAGTCTATAACTGGCCATGAGCTGCCAATTGTGTTATATAAGCAATGTTGAAAAAGTAAAAATATTCTGTTGAAACTGGATTCCTCATTAGAAGATCCTTACCCAAAAACTAGTAATTATCGAGTATTTTATTAATAAGTTTTGTAAATAAAATTAAAAATGGGCAGACTTCATTTCACATTAGGATTTCTGAAATCTTTATTACACAGTTTAGACAGTAAAGCATCATTATTTTAATGTAGTTTATGGAGTACTTTTTCGAGGTATTTTCTAATGATAAGATTAAGAAAGTTATTATGATTTTATGAATAAATTTAGCTTTTGAGTGGTTTTGATATAGTATCCTTAAAAATTTACCACAATTATTTTCAGTAAAATCAGTAGGCCCCTTTTCTAATGGCAATTTTTAAAGTTCTATATTATTAAAGTCTTTGGCTGTCCTTTTGTTTAAAGTTTTCCATTAATGCCTGCATAATTAACTGCTGCTTCATAAAATCAGAATTGAACTGGAATTCAATCCAAGTTGAATAAAGTAATTGTTGTTCTTGTGGATCCCTTAAACAATTAATTGTCCTTCTCAGTCTTAAACTTGAAGTTTCTAACTTTGACCCTTGTCAGTAGCATTCCTCAGTGATGTAGTGCTGGTACTTACAGTGTCACAGACAGCAGAATAATTAAATATCAACTTATAAAAATATAAATAGTCAAATTTTCATTAGAGCAATAACAGTTTGTAATAACACCCTCTTGATCTGTTAAATTATGCCTAAACTAATAATTTTAATTTTATGTTTGAATAATTTATTAGGTTTTTGTGTACCTTATTCTGTAATAACATCAATAAATATTCACACTTTCTTAATATATATTTAAATATATCACTAATCCACTAATCCAATCTTGCTCTCCTTGGCAGTGTTATTACAGCACTATTTAAAAGGACTTTAAAGGAATTTATTTTTTATTGAATTCTCTCTTCTGGTTTGAAAGTTCTGCTCTCAAGTCTGGCTCTTTAACCTTTTGTTGGGAATTGATTCCTCCTCTCGCTGGTTTAAAAGCACTTTAATTTTTGTTTATTTTATTCTCTTTTCTGGTCAGCATGTGTGAAAGTTCTGCCCTCAAAACTGGTCCATTAACATTTCTTTCTGAAGTGATTCCTCCTCGTTGCCGGTTTCAAAGTACTTTAATTTTTTATTATTATTTGATTCTCTCTTATGGTCGCCCGTTGGGAAAGTTCTGCTATCAATACCATTAACCTTTCGTTCCCAGTCGATTGGTCGCTCCTGTCGGCGGGTTTAAAAGGACCATAACGCCGGTACCCGTTTCGCGTCCAAGCCGGGTAACCGGTTGCCGACCGGCTGTTTGAGTTGACCCCCGGTCTCTATGAACCCCGCGACTCGACGCCGGCTTCAGAAAACCGGTCTAGCAGAACTTGTTCGAGGCTCCCCCTCCCCCTCTCCCTTTACTACCCGCGCTAACATCATTAGTATAGTCAAAGGCTAGCATTTATTTCAGCCCAGATTTTGTCGAATACTGTATCGAATTACTGGACACATACATATTAAATATATATAGTTTTAATATATTTAATTAAGGTCAACTCCCCAACGGTCTTTAATCCCCTGGAAGTCTTTGTTACCTTCCCATTATTCTCTAATCAGAAGATTATTCAATTTGTAAAAAATTATATATATATATATATATATATATGCAGGATTGCATGTGTTAATAATTGTATTAGATTTCTTCCCATTAGTACTGTATGGTTTATTACTGTTAACACTAAACGTCCCAAGTCCACTTTATGCCAGAACGCAGACATTTAATATATATATATATATAATTTGTTTACAAATTTAATAATCTTCTGATTAGGTCATTAAGGAAAGCCAGCGGAGACTACAGGGTCTAAAGACCGTCTGGGAGTCGACCTTAATTAAATATATTAAAACTGGGGGCCTCTCTGTGACGAAATTGTTACAGAAATAAGGGCCCAGACTTCTTTGTATCAAGAGATGCGGAATTGTGTCGGGATTTAAGAATCTGCAGACCGTTTTTGGACATATGAAATACAATTTATATTGTGGATATGGGGAGAACCGAAACGTTGAAATTTAAATATAAAATAATAGTTCGCAGGGTCACGGATTGGGGGGCTGAAGAAATTCGCGAGTATTCGTCGCATTCTATTCTGTAGGTCTGCCTATTTTGCAGACGGATATATCGTACAAAGGTTTTTGTCCGTGGAAACCTTGTCCTTCGGTTAAATTTAAAGACAATTTGAGTTGGGCCCACACGCGGCCCCAACACACGATTTATTAATCCGGTAGCAGCACGCCGAGAATTGTAGATGATAAATGCCATTAGGGAAATTAACGACAAGTCTGTTCAGTTGACTTTACTGTTGGTAACTTGCCATGTCTCATTCTGCGACGGTTGTTCCGTTAAATTTAAAGGGGTTCGCCCACCCGCGACCCGGCCCTCGATTAGGAGGCCAAAACTGCGTCCACTTGCCAACTGGGCAATAATTAAAACAGAATTGACCGATCGGCAACCTAATGATACATATCGCGGTGATGAAAAGCGAGGGTTTGGAATTCCGCGCTCTGTTTCTGCGGCTCCCCACGTAGATCGGTCGTAACGTCTGAAAATTTCAGTCCCCCATTTAGCCATGACCCAGACCGGTCATTGAGCTTTTACTGCAAAACTGCCGACGGGATGCCCAACCTACTGACCGAAATCTACTGAAGACCGGTCTAGGAAAATATCAAATCAGCAATGATTATCATAATCAAATCGTAACAATCAATAAAGCTTCTAGACCACTTTTACTACGTGAAATTAGTCGAACGATAGTCGATGATCTCTATTCATCGATATTGTCAAGGAGAAAAGTCTCTAAATGCCTCTATATTTGATCGCTTTATACTTCGCGATACCTATTAACTACCAAATATTTCTATTTAAAAAAAAAACCACGAATTATTGCAATATTTAATGAATTTAATACGACGCTTTGAAGGCGTTTGGGATAATGCTTTTTTTCACGAAACCGCGTGTTGCATAAGGCTCGTCTAATAGGAAGGGGCTTTCCCTAACGGCCCGGCCAAGTCCACATCCTTATTTAGACTTGGGCTCCAGACTCATTACCCGGGGAGTCTGTGCAGGTACGCAGGTATCTGCCCTCGCCTTCAGACCAATAATATATCTAACTGGCTATTTCGAAAATTTCGATTTTTCATTTTCGAAAATCAACAATATTCTGAAAAACGGTGACCGATTTAACAACACAATGTTGCGGTCTGTTGTCAAGGAGTCTAAGTACCAATTTGTAACGTGGTTTTTATATTGCTTCCAAGTGAATCTTCTCTCCAAACGAAATCCCAAGTAAAGCAGTAAGTTTCACTCTATTAGTGAAATACTGTGTTTAGGTATTTATTGTCGGGTATCCTATGAAGGGAAGCTGGCAATGCCGGCCTAGCACAAGACTAGACCAGAAGGAAGTACATATTTTAGGATGATGTCCGCCACCGGTCGGAACTGTCTGTCCCCATTCGTCATTTCGACCTTAATCCAGACCGATTTCGGCTTCTCGCCGTCGTTTGTAGTTGCCCGTTATTAGTACAGTGAATGAAATCTAGAAGTGTCCTAAACTTATAAGGCTCGTCCCCCCTCCCCCTGTTGTATACAAATTTATCTCCGTATTTTTCGTTAAACACCCCGTAAATAAATTTTCAAAGCAATTAATTAAATTTAAACGTAAATTAAATTGCTGTAAATGAATTATAGTAATTAATAACGATCCGTAATGTTGATGTATATGGACCCCCATGAGGTCACCACCGCCCCCAGGGTATCGCCAGTCTACATTGATGACAGGACGTCTCTCATTGGTAGTCGACATGACGGCCTACCTGACTATATTATTGATGAGGGTTTGGAATATCATCCTGCGCACTATATCTCTCTCACTCTCACTCTCTCTCTCTCCTGCCTGTAGACTGTGACGCTACTGTTTTCGGCTTGTCGCCGTCTTCAGTAGCGTCCGAGGTAAGCGCGTCTACTCCTGACGATTCCTCTTGTCGCCACTGTCCCATAACATTTAAATATACGAACCGTCTTAAAACTTCGATTTCACCGAAAACCGAACTGTGAAACCGAACCATCCGGCTCATCGGTATTCTTTACCTTAAACGATATGTCTCGGGTTCGGTCCTTATTGTTGTACCTAACAGTTCGGGTAATTTAAGGTAGTCGCCGGGAATATCAAAAGGGGTTTTTTAATTATCCCTCGTTTAGTTTTTGGGATTTGGTAGTCGCGGCTGGTCGCTCATTGTTCGATACCACTCAAAATTCTGAAAGGAGCCAACGTTGTCCATTATTTTCCCTCTTCTACATCCCAATTGCAAATCAAGTGCGGTACTTGGGACGGGACTTGAGACTTGGACAGAAGTGAAAGACTCAAACGTACAGAAACGAAACGTACAAATTAATAATTTAACTTGTGTTCACGAGCTATCGGCTTCCCGATTATTTTCGCCAGACCGGTTTCGGCTGCTCGCCATCTTCAGTAGAATTGCGAGTCTGACAGTAGAAGTGGAGCGAGGTGACAGTGCAAACAGGATGCCCCACTAGTGTCTCATTTGCCAAGGTGACTCGCTACTGAAGATGGTGAGAGGCCGAAACCGGTCTAGCGAAAGGCCAAACCGGAGAGTATTCCAAACCCCGCGGACGACAAATCAGATCCTTAAATCCTTTAATTCGACAGCTTTACTCGCGTCCCGCCTTAAGCGGAAGTGGCCACGTAACTTCCTCGCTGCCTGAGTGAGGAGCAGGAAGTAGTACCTTCAATATAACTTAATATAATATACAACATTTTATTTGTGACTTACTTAAAATAAAATTAAAAAAACAAACAAACCGCGTCTACAGCCGCACTAGAGTAGGACTGAGACATAAAGTCGTACCTTTCGATTTTTTTCCTAACAAAAGCCATCTAGATAATGAATTGACAGAGGGAGTAAAGTTGTTTCGCAAAATTTATGCTTAACTACGAATATTTTGTAACGCTAAAAATGACTGTTTAACACCGCATGTTTTTTCTTGGCCGACCAAGCGTGGAAAAATTTTCAACGGGCAAAAATGCATTAAGTCAACCCCTAACTCACTTACAGAGATGGGGATACTTACCCAATCAATTATCGATCGTTTTACGATGGGACGAACCATTATCCCACCCCCTTCTATTACTCCAAAATTGGATTGTTATTAAATATTACAGGATCTTATTAAGCCATCCAGACGGGGAGGGGGTGAAAGATCGATCGCCCCTATGTAGGATACTGGGCCATGTCTGGGAATAGTTTCCTGTCTACATCTTTTCTCCTTTGTTTCAGATTGAAAAGAAATTTTAGAAGTTGAAAATTTTAGGAAATTTTGAAAGTTTTCATCGGCGCACAATATTTATGCGAATTTGCTATTTGCAGTATACGTATCGAATCTTTTAATAAATATTTTAGTGATTAAAAAAAACGTTCTGGAAATATATTTGGGGCTGCTGTGTATACTACAAGGCTCTGGGTTGTACAACTGTTAGACGACGGTGTGTAATAAACTATTGAGGTACAAACATTTAAACAGTTTAACAAATGTTCTTTGCGGCTATACTGGAATTTGAATTCTCCAGTTTCTGGAGTTATATTTGGGTTAGCTTAATTGCGATCGTACTCCCCGAAGACGAGGTCTTCTGTACTCGAGTTGCTCCCCTTACGCCAATAAAACCGGTTGTACATTTAAATGGGCGCCAATTTAAAGGGACTTCGTTTACAAATGTCTCGGTCGTTACTTTCTTCTTCAAGTTTGCCCGGGGGAGGGGGCGGGGAACGGACTACTGACTTTACAGAAGCCGGAAGCGCTCGAAGGACTGTATCGAATTACATTTACTTTACGTTACATTGAAGGTCTTTTCGTTTAAACTTCTACTTCAATTACAATTCTTTTTATTTTAAATCACGACTATAATTTTTAAAATTATATTTTGCGACACAGCGATGACGCTGGTGTATTTTGAGTCCGCGCTGTACTCCCAACTGTTACATTTTTATAGAGGAAATCGTAGCATAAAATGATAAGCGGAGCGAATAGAGCGGAGAGTTCGTTTCCGGCCGTTCGATGATAACGTTTCGATCTTCGAGGTCGATTAAGAACGCGTCCTAATAAAACTTGAATTGACTCAGACGATATGTACGGTTAGTTGGTTCAGTCGAAATCAAAAAATTCCGGAACAAATACTGTGATAACTTGTGTTTGAATTTTAATTTTTAATAACCCTGCTTAAAATTATAATAGAAAGTATTTTAAATTGTCTTTCAAATACTTTAATTTTGGATCTGGCATTTTCTTCTTCGGGAATGTTTCCATTCCTTCCTCGTGTCAATCGTAATTAATGTAATACTTCAATAAAATCATTTTTTCTTTATCACTGCATATCAGAAGTAAAGGTGGTATCTGCATTTATGCAATTTTTTACTCTCTGAAATATATTTCACTCGTAATATTATCAGTATTGGCGCGTTGTCACTAATTATTTTTAGCAACTGAAATTGAATATTACGATTAAGACGCGAAAAAGAGAGAAAAACAAACACGGTAATCCAATGATTAGGTCTTCCAATAATAACCGTTATTAATGTAATAATTCAATAAAGTCACGAATATAAACACTTGAAAAGTGTCACTTCGGTTGGGTGAAGGTTTCTCCAGGGTTTTTGTAGCACTAGTGACATTTTCGCTATCATCACTAACCTTCCTCCAAACGCTTCATAGCCAAACGTCTGTAGTTATATACTTATAGTACATATATATAGTACTTATAGTAATATATGGTAATCTAATACTTATAGTTAACTAATTTGTTAGTTTAACATACCTGTTTTGGGGTCTGCGAGGGGTTGGAATACAGTAGTTTGTTGTGTTTCTGTCTCCTCTCGCTGGTTTGGTCATTTGCTAGACCGGTTTCGGCTGCTCGCCATCTTCAGTACAAGTAAAAGTGAAGTGAGCATGCCCGAAAACCATCCAAAGTCCCGAAAGTGACTATCACCGCTACTGAAGATGGCGAGCGGCCGAAACCGGTCTAGCAAAAGACCAAACCAGCGAGGGCGACAGAAACACAACAAATGTTCTGCCGAACTAATTGGTTCGTTTGTATGGATATTCGTGAGTACGATGTTCGTAATTCACATCCGGCTGTACCCGGTATACTCTTCTTCCTTGGTACCGCCGCGTGTGGGCTTTCGTTCGCTTTGTCCGCCGACTGTGGGAGAGAAAAACCCGGTAGAGGGAAAACCTTAATCCACTTTCCCGGAGATGGAGGATCGCTGGGAAAAATGCCCTGCGGGGGTTTTATATATACAGTTGTTCAATTGTCTCTAATTCATCGGCTATTCCACAAGTCTAAAAGTAGGCGTACATTCACTTTCGCTCGGTGAACTAAGATTTATTCCTTTGCTCCTTCTTGTAACATCAAAGACTTCCATTTTACATTTATTTTATTGCAAAATCAACAGTGTTAGGCTAAATGAATCCAGTAATGATTTAAAATTGAAGGAAACTTCATTGCGTCCACCATCACGAATCTATGCATAAGAATCTTCAATACATTTTTACAGTTTTGCGCTTACTATTTATATTTATAGTGTTATTTTGGAAGAGAATAATTAAACCTAATCCCTCAGTCGCTCCTTATACCGGAAGCAACAGTTTTCCTTACAATTGGAAATTTCAATATAGGTTATTTTTCCTTCGTCCACTTGTGCAACAGTAATTTATATGGAATCGCCGACAAGATAGGGTCTTCGCAGGAATGGAATTTCCCCCCTATGAAGACATAGTAAGTGACATTGTCACCGGGAATTTATAAGTTGCTTACAAATTAGCATTTTCCGCTCGAGAGAGGTCCACTGCACCGCTTCTGTGACCAGCGACAAAGGGCTTCGCTATACCCCTTCGGTCTTCCGGTTTCGTGGGCTACCTGAAAACCCGATTAACGGTATTCGGAGGAAATCGGGATTGTGTCTCGTGTAACTCGAGAGGAAAATTCACTTTCCGCCTACATCGTATACCCTTTTTCGGTGTATTCGCTTGTATACGAACCGCGATGAAAGGTGTAATTCATCGGGTATATGTCTAGTTTTATAATTCACAAGGTCCGCCGGCCACCGGAGTCGTAAAAGTCGGGGAGGATTTAGGGGGTTGTTGAATGGTGGATAAGGGTTGGGACGTAAAGACGTCGCAACTGTCAAGTCTCTGTGTAAATCAGTCGTTATACATTTTTAAATTGGTGCCACCGTGCCAAAAGTCAATACCACAAAAAAAATAACAAATTAGTATACTACTTATTGAAAGGTAGGGTTACAAAGATGTGTTCCGTTAGTTTAATTTTAAATTAAGAAACTATTTTGTCCTGAACAGTTCTCGATCGCGTATACTTGAGTTTACGAATGATCACCCCTCACGATTCGAATTAAGATATCGGTCGGTAAAAATGTACGGAGCTCGAGCGAAGATCAATTTGAAATATATTTGGCGGTCCGACGGGTGTTTGGAATATCATCATTCCTGCTTGTCACTTTACATCAAGAGTACCGTGACAGTTGAGGCATGCGACTGAAGACGGCGGAAAGCCGAAATACGCCCAGCCGATTGGCGAGGAAATTGGCGCAAAATTGGAGTTGGAAGGTCTCAAGATAGATATTTATGGGTGTGATCTTTTTAACCCTTATATTTTGTCTTACGGGAGAGTGAATTTCTGCCTCCTTTCGCTTATTTAATCCGACGCCAAGAACAGGTTTCGGCTTCTCGCCAGCTTCAGTAGTACAGTGTACCGGCCCTCGATGAAGCATCCTCTCAACACTGTTCTCGTAAATAATAACACTCTTTAAATGAATAATGGATTAGCGCAGACGTGTTCCGGCGTGTTACGCTTCATTACGCTTTATGTTCTCAAGCTTTTTTTGTGACAACTATATTTTTAATTATTTATTTAATATTTACATTTAAGTTTAATTTGTTTTTTTGTTTCAGGTATGTGCATCAAACTATTTCGGGTGTTGGTCCAATAGTAAGTAGATAAATCCACTTTTCTAAAAAACAAATTGTCCTATTGTCTACAATTTGATAAGGGTTGTAACCTTTCGGTCTGTAAACATCCCTTGTCACCAAAAGATGGTAGTTTACCCGCCAGTGAACTTAATCTTTCCACCTTCCTTCCTATTTCGTCACGAGGTTCTCATAAATCTTTTTATGGGCATTAGTAACTGTCCGTAGACGACAATTTTAAACAGTGTTAAATTTTTGGGGGGATAAAAACTTGGCCTATAGTTGCATGATTTTTTTTACACTTGTGGAAAACACGTTTTCACAGAAAATTACGTAATATTTAATTAATATAAAAATAAATACGCGTGTTCTTAAAGCAAAACATTGAAGTTTTCTTCTGTAATTCTAGTTTTCAGTATTTTTTAAAATAAAGTTATTGTTCATTTAAAGCGTGTATATATTTTATATATATTCTCAAAGATGGGGAGGCACGCAGACGGCGCGCAAAAAATATTATTGGGACAAATCTGGAACGTGAAAAGTTCGGTGAACTCCGCACAACAGACGGCGCCCAGAATGTCAGAAATCAAATCGTGTGACGAATATGGAACACTGTGCAGGTTAATATGATTTTGGGTAAGGTGACCTCAGGAGAAAGTGGCTCTGGGGATTGGGGGACGGGGGTTGCTTGTTTGTAGCGGCCGGTAGGAGCAGTTGTTGTTGTTGTTGTTGTGGTGGTGGTGGGGGCTTTCGGTCTCGGAACAGCAGATGTTGCCCCTATGGGAGGAGGAGGAGGAGGAGGCCTCCCCTCCACCGCTTCATCGCCCTCCCACAGTACCGGTCCCATCAACAGTTCTTCTGGGGATACCGAAGCCAGTGTTCGTGTCTCTCTCTCTCTCTCTCTCTATCTGTGTGCTTGTGCAAATAAGTGCCAAAATGTGCTGGTGAACGTACATCGCGTATCTCGACCCATCGCGTACCCCCACCCCATTTTCCCTTCTGCTGGTAAAATTCGTTCACAATAACTTAAATTGTCCATTAAGAACGACAGGGTATTTGGCAAAAAATTTCCCCTATAAATGTAATTTATATATAATATTTTTATCTCGTTTACAATGTTAACTTCATGCAGCTGTTCGTATTGTTTAATCGCGTCTGGTCCGAACATTGCTTTGTGTATTGCCTAGACGAGAGGGAGAATGTTGGGGCAGGCACGTGTTCGAATGGCGGTTCGTAGCTTTGTTGTCCAGGCCGGTGTCATGTGTCTCAATAAAGATTTAAAATTATCGACAACATTGATCCGACCAAGGTGCAATGTTGGTCGGCATATTACAACATAACTGAACGTTACTAACGCCTAAGCGTTTTGAAGAATACCTGAGCACGTACTCGCTGCGGTGTAACTTTCATTACAGGACGTAGACGGGTTAATGAAGGAGCACGTGTTCGTACGTAGGTGGGATGTTCCCCTCTGAGTGAATAGGATTATGCCCTAATGTTCTTAGTTGTTGCCGTGTCCCGAAACTTTACAATTCTTGTTTAAACAAGAATTATTGTAAGCAGGTAGCATGAAATCGAACCTTCCTTGAATTCACTTACGGTGTTTGTTCGAAGGGTTTAGAATTTGGAATCGCTGTTGCGATTTTCAACCTCTACCTCTTTAATATGAGTAAACTTTTAACTTTTGCTTGCCTTTTCTTTTATTAACTTGTCCTCCTTTTTTAAATATAAAAGTGAGTTAAAGTGTTATTATAATATTTGAATATATTTTGTTCCAATTATGCTAGAACAAATTTGGCAACCTTATTTACATGTACCCTATATTAGATCGTACTCAAACTACGACACGCTTGTAGAGAATTAAGAAAACGCGATTTAAACAAAATATTTTACTTAGCCCCCTGCTGTTGTCAGAATTAGTAAGTAAGCGGCCTTACTCTAGAAAGGTTTGGGACCAAAATAACAAAATCGCAAGAGCGATCTATATTCCGAACCGCCGGACAAGCGCTGTCAATTATTCGAAGTAAAGCGATCGATTATAATTACGGTAGAATGGTAGTATTACTACAAATTTAAAACTAAATTTTTCGGTTTGGACACTGTTTACTTGAGGCGTTTGGCAAAAATTTTTTTTGTGTTTAACTGTCATTTCAACACTTCCCGGGCGGTCGGGGAAAACGCTGAGCACTTCAAATTTTCAGGACGCAGGAGAGTTCCAAATTTGAGTCTTCCAAGTATCGGAATACCCCGTCGATCGCGCCCGTATAATGTGAACCTCCCTCCCCCCTCACCATCTCGAACAAAACTAAACAGAATTGTTCCTGTGCGCGGATTAATATAAAGAAGGATTAAATGATGACATCGGGGAGACTGGTGTTCGCCAAAGGAGGTATATTCGGCCCCGAGATGCCGACCATTAACTGCGCCACATGCAAGGAGAGGAGGCGCTCCAGGCTCGAGGAATCGTCGAAACAGCCGGGGTATAGTTATCTTTCTATAACACTAGCTATTCCCTTCCCTTTTTAACTGTACAGTCAACCGTTATCTTTATATGTACAATTGGGGAATGTTATTCTGACATAGACTTTTACTAGACCGTTTTCGGCCACTCGCCACTCTTCAGTAGCGGAGCGCGAGTCGATTCGGCGCATGGGATATTGACTTTGCATTGTATCACTTGTACTGCGGGGGTTGTCTTGTTTGTCGAGTAAGTGACAGTGCGAACAGGATGACCCGTGTGCCGAAGTGACACTGCTACTGAAGATGGCGAGCAGACAAAACCGGTCTAGCAGAAGACCAAACCTGAATGAGACAGAAGACAGTGAAAACTAGGACAAATATGTTCTGCCCTTGTTTTGGGACTGTCTTTCTTTTTTGGATTGGAGGGATTTTATTAAGCAGTTTATGTCTTTCTCGGATTATTGGAAGGGTTGTGGTCATTGTGTTGAATTGAACATGGAGTAACTCTGGGAATTTACTTCCTCGTTTATTATTATTTTTTGTTTATTCTTAAGTATTTCTCTAGATAAAGAAGCCACCCGGCGATGGCACTTTTGACGGGCTAGTGGCGTTTAAGCCCTCGTTTGGGGTGCCCACTAGTTAAGCTTTAATAAGTCCATAAAAGTCCCCTGTCAGCACGAGTGGTGAACTACCGCGCTTAGTTTCCCACCTACATGCTGGTAATAGATAACCTAATCTCCCCCTATAGAGCAACTCGAGACGATATCGACACCGCCATCGAGTTGTTTAGATTCCAACCCGTTCTCAGAAAATAATATTTAGTCGCGCTAGTTAAAATGAAATTAAAACATAACACTGAATCTCAGTGGAGTTAATATTCCTGCACTGGAAGATTAGTTATTATCCCGTATAAGATGTCTTTATTATAAAAGAAAAATTTCATGAGATTTTTCCTCCTCCTCCTGCTTATTTGGCCTGTAGAGTTTAGGACACCCTCCTATGTTGTTAGTGAAGTATGTGGTTATTATACCTAAAAACCTCGTTTGTACCTGCATCCTTTTTTTGTTAAAAGGGTTTTTGAAATGCTCAAAGTATTCCGGGATTACCAATTCAGATACGCTCGCAATTAATCGATTGCCAAATCTGAATAGGTCGTTAGTATTTCAATGAAATCTCATACCTCAGTGTCCTCGGGCTACTGACGGTGGCGTAAAGCCGAGACCTTTCCGGGTTAGGACCGAACAGGCGAGTGAAATATGTGTCATTGTACCCCTTTAATCAACACAGTGCTTTTCATTGTTTGTTATTGAATCGGGTTTTGAACTGGGTTCGATTGCAACTCGATAAGGGTAATACGTTGACCCCCATCGATTTTACCAAATAGGCGTGTGGGGGTATGTAGGAGGTATCCTCCCTCGTCCGAGGGGCGCTACTGTAGTTGAACTTAAATCTACGTTTTGCAGTAAATTGTTTTCAAAATATTAATTTTGGCAATCTCTTGTACCAATTAAAACTTTCGCCAATTAAAACTCAAAGTCATAGGTGCAGTAACCAATTACTTTGGTCCTAGTGCGCCCACTATTGCTGTAGAAAGGGGCTAATTTATCGTTAAGGGGGAGGTACATATTTTCGAGCGGTGTCTTTTTTTTCCCTTCTTCTTCGAGTCCACGGCGAACATTGTTTATTTTTAACAGTTGGCACTTGTCCCGCAGCCGTGTGCTGGTAGTGCGGGCTCCCTTCGTGGAGCTTGTGGGGACACGCACACGTACACAGGTTTTTTGTGTTCCCGCTCCATTTCCAGGCTTTAAAATCCAGGAGTGGTGACTCGAGTTATAAACTCTCCTCTCGTTGGTCTAGAAATAAAGCAAGAATGAGAGGAGGGGGGGTTGGATAGAGTACTTGGCTTTTAAAAGTCCTGCCCCCGCTCGGAATAATTGAGACTTGACACTTTCGGGCTTTGTTTAAGCGCTCCAAGGCCCCTCGCCGGGAATGCGGGATTTTATCAACTCCCTATACGTTATGAACGTCCGGTTTCTCGCCGCGGTCGGTAGCGTCAATACACAACATTAATACGACCGTATAAATCAAAATTTATCTCATTTTGCTAGACCGGTCCTGCCATTTCGCCATCGCCAGTAGCATTTATTTGGCACTTGGTAGCACGAAATGCTACTGAAGACTAAGACTAACGTGGCGGTTGTATTATATCTCCGAGTTTTTGGGGAACTGAAAAAAAAAATTTTGAACTGATATTTGTCCAAAGTTCGACGCTTTTATAACACATCCCGCCGCCACCATCTCGAGACCTTTAACGACCGTCCTTAAAATTTCCCTGCCACTTAACATTCTTCAGATTACTCTTCCCCTCTCTCTCTCTCTCTCTCTCGTGGGAGAGCGATGGGTGATTAGGGAGTTTTGTCAGTTTACACTCGAGGCGAATACTCTCCGAGCTTGTAAAAATTTGTTTTTCCTGTTCCCAGTTTAATGAAAAAGGTGAAAATTCCTCACAGAACTGGTAAGTTCGGGGAACAGAAGTTCTATGTAATTAATAAGGACGGTCCCGGGCCTTTCCCAGCAGCTAGACCTTTTTTTATACGGGTTAGAACAGGTGTACCCCACGGTTTTTATAATAGATCTCACTTTTTCTTCCTCCCTCTATCCACACGAGGACCGCTTTTAAATCTTGTATCGGTCAAGATGTCTAGTACCATATTACAAGCTTAGTCATACTTACAAAATACGGACTTCATTCACGTATTGAGTGTAAAAAATATAGGGAACGATGGTTGTGAAGTTTTTAATAAAATCCAGCCCGTAACATTGTTAGAGTTGAAATAAATTTTAAAATAGACTATTGTCTGTAGACTTCGGACTGCTCGGACGTACATCATTTCGATTTTACTTTATTAGCAAACCGGAAGTTAAACTGACCCCTTAACAGGCCAAGAAATGTTATAGGAAAAATTGTTTATAATAGACTATTTTGTATTTGTTTTATTTACACTTGTCTATTTTGTCTGGTTCTATTGACTGTTAGTACCTCCTCCTCTAAATAGTCCTTAACAACCACTTCTGGCGTTACCTCAACATTCTTCTAGATTATGAACAGTTCCTGAATTTCAGATTGTTCAGATAAATGTTCTGGAGTAAGAATCGTGACATTTTCGTCTGTAGTGTCGTCAGAACGTTGCCCTTTGGATTTAAAATTTACAAATACTTTATTTCATTCAAATGCGCATAGAAGTTTACAATGTGCGCTTGTTGATGACGTTACATATAATCACAGGACGTGTGAAGATAAGAAATCAGACTTTAATTTATTTAAAAAATTGCTTGCGTAATGCTCTCGGTATGGATTTGTTCAGTGCCCCTCTGCCGAGCGGGACCGTTGCATCTGTTCCATGCGGGCTTTTTCAGTTTGTTCTCAAATTGTTTTTTCTTTTTGTTTTTAAATCGGTCCCACCGCCTCGTTGTTCGACTGACGTCACTCCGAGTGGGCAGATGTCCGCAAGTGCGCGCAGGAGGAGGTACGCAATTCTCTAGCCGCTACCTGCGTACAATGGGAGACGTCAATGTTAACGTTTCTACCCCGACTTAGAATACCATTCACTATAAACCGCCCCCCGTCCCCTGCATTCTAAGTTTGTGCTTTTAAGTTTCACATGGCCAAGTCAACACATGGCCCTTAGATCCATTCGGTTCATTGAACAGGGTTCTCGCCTCCCGAAATACTACCGCAACCAACGAACTTAAATTACTTAACAGTGCTTTCTCCAAATAAACAAAGCAAAATATACATTTTGCGATTTAAAAATCGTTTCGGCCCGCACCCGGAATCGAACCAGGGACTTACCACGGTGAGGTTGTGGAGGAACTAAATAAAGGAATACATTCTTCAAAAACTATCATCGGTCATTATGACTATAAGAAAACATTTAAATGTTATTATTTAAACGATACAATATGTTTATATACCCGGCATTTTAACAATGTATCCAATCTCCGTTAATGTAACTCACTTCACATCAAAATATTTAAACATATGTCGTCGCCCTCTTTAGTTCATCGCCCTCTGTATCGTAATTATTGGTTTTGGCGCACCCTATAATAAAATGATTGATCGGTTTCTGAGAAGTAGCCCTTATCTTTAAAACTCTGTTGAAATGAACAGTATAGGAGACCTTGCTCCTGTGAGTCACAGCATCGGAACTAACTCAGCTCGTGTTCGGTGTCGAATTTTCAAATCAAATTAACTTTCTCACTCTGCCAAATTATTTATTTTTGTATATTTTTCACGCCTTAATTGTAATATTTTATTTCAATCGCTACAAGTAATTCGTTTTAACGAGCTAAAACTGATAATTATTATATTGAATTATTATATTAATAATGGGGAATGAAAGCAAACATTGAAGGTTACAAAGGTAGTATTGAATGAAGAAAATTCCGAGCATAATTATTGAGCATAGCTTTCTATATTGGCCATAGTAAGTTTCCAAGGTCTCAATTTTAATTGTGTAAGACACAGAATAACGTAATTACGGTAAAGCAGGTCGTCGATTATCTCAATTCGGTCACGCCGTTCCTCCCTATTCGCCGATTTTTTATTTTCATTTTTTATTATGTATTATTCGTTGTTTACGGCCGGTTTTAATAAAACGATATTAAAGCGAGAGGCGCCGTCGCTAAACTCGGATAATGAATGTTATCAGCCCAACAGATGCATTGGTCGGATTAACCGGTACCTACAATCACTGTATATATTGCCACCATATGCCGCTTATGCATCGTAAAAATGCGCTATGATAGAAATGCTCTCTTTTATCCATTGTCGAATATGCCGGAGAAAATCAGTGAAAAAATTTCAAGTGACCTTAGACAATACGGTTTCTTAATATTATTAGCAGAAACGCATTAACGTTATGTAAGTGGCCGCTGTCAATTGTTCACTATTTAAATCCGTACAATACTGGGATGCGCAATTTTTATGAAGTATGTTATCTGCGCATTTCCTCATTAGTTAGAGAATACTGTATTAAACCAAAGAATTATTTAATAAACAACGCTGCGCGTTGCGTAAGGATTATTGATGAAATCTAAACCGTAAGGAAGACCTGAGGATCTATAGTTTCACCTGATTTGAGTAAATTGAATCATAATTTTTTTTCTTTTTATTGCATTATAGTTTATAGTATTAAAGTGCGGCTACAGGCAGGAATGTGAGCGGGCGAATAATTCGGGACGAATCGGTTTTCGTAGTTCCGCAGTTTTGGAGCGTGAAATTTGTCGACCTCCAGATGCTCAGGTATGAGATTGCCCGGAGACTAATAATATTGCACTGCGATTTCTTTTTTTCCCCCTTTTTACGGCCCAACGTCCTACACGACAGATTCTTTACGGATGATTCAGTGAAAGACCGATTCAAAGACTGCAGGCTCCGACGCGACTTTGTTCGGATTTAGTCTCTCTTATTGTTCGTAACGCCGGTTTATGTTCCTGGCCGTGGTCACTACTATTGGGGTTTCTGCGCCATAATAATAGATGAAAATAATTCAAGGTAAAGTGTTGTATTTTGAACCTGCAGTTGTGGAGTTCCACCTTTTTTTATATCCACCGGCACGTAGAATAAATTTTCCAAATTATCTTCAGGAACACTTTATTGCAAATTGCATTGAACAAAGATGTTCCAATCGTAGCTTTCGTGCTGAAGGACTTTCGGATTTATTTAAAAAACGTCCAACCTCGTTTCGACATCCTCGCATTCCTCCGCCGCGACAACGCGTCCTCAACCCACAAATACAGGAAGCATTAATTGGTATGATTTTATTCATTCTGTAATAAAAACTTATCTCCGCTGTCATGTGCGTGACTCCCACAGTTTACGTGTCCAAGTGACAACATCTAAATCTGCGTCCAACATCCTTCCGCCGTCCTCAACACCGTGTCGAATACAGATGTAACAATCTGTGTTACGACCGAATTTATTTCAATTGCAAAAACAGTTAATTCGTTTTAATTGACGAAAGAAATATTGTGCCAAGGATTTTGTTTTTTTATTGTTTTCATTAGTGTTATAAGCGCAGCCGTCGTTTCGACCAGCAGCGTTCTCTGTTCCCGAGTGGCATCGGTCTCTTCTTGGAGTTATTTTCAGTCCTTTGCGTCACTCCGCGATGAATTTAGTCTGTGTCGCTGGGACTTTTCAAAACGGTCTGTTGCTCGATTTTTACCCGCACCGATATTGAACAGCCTCATTGATGTTATTGCCTTCCCTCCTCTTATTACATCTTCGGCTATTACGGGACCACTTCTCGGGAAGGGTTTCTGCCCCAGTGATCTTCAAATAAGTAGATTTAAGGTTGTCGAACGCCACAATGAGGCATTGCTCGTAATCGAGGATAAGTTTCCCTTAACGACCCGCCGTAGAAAAGAGAGGGCAAGAATTAGCCCAAGAATATAGGAGCAAATTTGTTCTGTATTTAAGATTAAAGAAACAGTCGCCGGTCAATATTGAGAGCAAGACTTTCACAAATTCTACCAAGAAAAAACCAATTTTTAACTTACGGAATCTATTTTTTTTATTTTTTTGTCAGACTACCGTATAATTGGGCGACTATTATTGAAGAGGGGGCGGATGTAACCCTTGAAATGTAAATAATCCGTAATTACCAGGGCGCGCCATACGGTCCATGCCAGATGCGGTATATTTTTTGTCGTTCTTAGGATGTAGACAAATCGAATTTTCAATTTCGAAATTCGGTACGCCCGAAATTGACGGTTGAAGACGCCGTTTTGTGTACTGTGGTCGCCGGTGCCTCGAGAGGGGCCCGACTGTAAAGGAGCGGAGTTTATTTTTGTAGTTGTGAAACGCGGTAGTGTCTCTGTTACATATCTCTCTCTCTCTCTCTCTCTCTCTCTCTCTCTCTCTCTCTCTCTCTCTCTCTCTCTCTCTCTCTCTCTCTCTCTCTCTCTCTCTCTCTCTCTCTCTCTCTCTCTCTCTCTCTCTCTCTCTCTGGTAGATAGATAGAGAGAGAGAGTGAGAGAGAGACGTGCCAACGGCCCACAGTGACTGTCCCTTTCGAAACAAACAAACGTTTGTAGAAAATCATAATTTACTAACGGTTGAACGGAATTTAGTCAAATGTTCAGTGTGTACAGACTGTTTTATAGTTGTTCGCCCCAGCGTTATATTGCAAATAAAGAATGTCCTTTCGTATTATTCCCCTTGTTGTCATACCTGCTTGGAGGCTACCTGTTTGCCGATTAGGCAGCTTGTTGCCCCTAACAAATGTTATGTCCCGTTCGCTAGTCATAGCGCGCAGACAGACTGCTGTTCCGAACGAGAGGTTACAGCCCGAATCACCTAAATTTCGCTCCAGTTTTTGCCGACGGATATTTTTACGGGTGCGTTAAAAATTACAGAACAAACTGGGCGGAATGGCTTCACCGACTAATCCCATTATTTCTCTTTCCTTCTTGTAATTCAACTTAGTGTAATCTTGTTATTCAAAGCTTTGACGACCTCGTGGGCATCTCATAATTGGATGAGCCCCAGCGATGCGACCGAAAAGTCGATTTGTTCATTTCTCATAATTTTTCATCGCCTGGGGTGTCGTAACTGTGATAGGAAATCTTTCGCTGAAAATTCGAATATTCCTTAACTATAAAGAGTTAGTTTTATTTTTATGAGCTTGGATTCTCGTTGCAATCGGTAGCGCGCCGTTAATGATAGGGCCGAGATAA
This sequence comes from Lethocerus indicus, assembly GCA_019843655.1. Taxonomy (NCBI): domain Eukaryota; kingdom Metazoa; phylum Arthropoda; class Insecta; order Hemiptera; family Belostomatidae; genus Lethocerus; species Lethocerus indicus. The sequence continues at coordinate 1,039,249 of JACDQD010000012.1, forward strand.
ATGCGGGTCGGGAGGCAGAAAATCACACAGTTATAGTGAATTCTGAAATTACCACGGCGTATTTCTACAGACAAAGAGTTCTCCCGTAAGCGCAGTTCACAGAGCTCTAGCATAAGGTACAAGACAAAGTTACGAGACACTAAAATAAGAAACTATATTCACGAGAATTAATTATTAAATACTTTAACCCTCTATGGGCCGAATTTTTATTTTAAATCCAAAAAAATTGGGAGAACGAATAATCAGCAATTATAAATCTATATATACAAATGAAAAAAAATTACAAAAAATGATATTGATATTGGTCATATTGACAACGTTATTGGATTAAGATTTATGCGTTATCTCACGAAAAAAGCTATAATTATTTGGTAAAATCTCGATAAATTGAAATGTGACCTGAAAGTTACACGGGCCCATAGAGGGTTAACTTTAATTGTCACCGAATGGTATCAATACCTATAATTTTTTTATTGCGCAATCAACATCGCTTACATGTTATGGGTGCATGTGATCTTATGTATTGTTCTGGTACATATGGTATATAAATGACCGCAATTATTTTACTTTAGTGGCAATAGAGAATTTATTTAAAACTTCTATCCCGGCCCGACTGCATTTACTTGGGCGGCAGTACCATCATGCGGTTAGATAACGGTTATCACACTTGGCAGAGTCGTTGCTCACATGTATCGGACAGCCGTGGTGGTGACGTATGGTCGAAGATAGGACGTATATGTCGTGGTACGATCGGCGATTCCTGAATCCCTGGAATCGCTGTCCCCATATATGGTGATGGGGGGGCGTCTCTCTGATTCACTCCTGCAACAGCCGCAATCGCTTTAAAACGGTTCCTAATATTCCAGCGTTGGGGTTCTTATTAAGCCCCCGGAGTCGTCGATAGGAGCGAAAATACCCGGTCTATTCCTAGACCCATATGGCGAGTGGACGATGGGTCCCAACGACCCGATTACATTTCGAATGATCCGAGGAATTTTTTATTAAATCCCAATCTAATTCCTCCTTTTCGATTTCGGCGTTTCGCCATCGTCAGTAGCGTCAGTTGGGGTAATGCTACAAGGATGCAATAAACACCCGAGAGCGGGCAAAAACACGTTCAATGGAGCCGCTCAGGTGGTTTCCGAACACAGGAAAAATTCCGGAACAGCTGGGGTTCAACCCCTGCCAACCCACCTCCGTTCCCACCACATTACGCGGTTTTACCGGAAGCCAGTTATAATTCAGTAGTTCAATAATTTATTTATTACTTAATTATTAATAATAAATAAAAATAATAAACAATATCAATGTCCCTTCTTTACGGTAGAATGCATTTGAGTTTATTCTACGGTCATTCTGATGTAGCCTTTCAATTGTTATCTTTTATAGAACTTTTAACATAACTTACTCAAGTGGAGATAACATTTTTCGGTCGATTTCAACACTTTTCTATTTAATATCAACAATATATAGTTTAATAAAAAAAATTGTACCCCCGAATTTGTCTTTTTTGAGATATTTGTTAATCAGCTCCAGGTGAATTCGTGTCTGAGACGTTAACACTCGTTACTCGCCGTCGCGATACGCTTCATAATAAATTCAAACAATACACTGCAGTCTCATTACTAGGCACAATACGCGCCTTTATGAAAAAAGGTTTTGTGTCGGTACTAAAAATAAAAAAAAAACAGGTCTCATTAGGACTTTGTCTAATTGTCACGTTCTGCTGAAGCGATCCCGGCATAATAGTTTCAAATGTAATTGGGCAAATAGTTTTGCTTTTTTTTTACCGAAACTAATTTCTCGTGAATTTACAGTTCGCTTACTCGTTACAAATTTTATTTATAATAAACCGTATGAAAAAAAAATTATTGTACAATACAAATTATGCAGTACGTGACTGGCGCCGCGATGTCATGTGGCGGATATCGTAATTACAGAGTGAACACATGTCACTGGAGGTGAAGGAGGGCCTACATTGTTCCACTGTTATCACAGAACAGCTGTTCTCCAACGCTCGCTTATCCAATTTATTCGTGTTCCGTTCTCGATATGAACCGAGAACGCATTGTATCAATATCCTGAAATGTTAGTCCGCAGTTATATTTTGTATTTATTCATTATTCATTTCGCCTATGGTGCAAAATCGGTATATATAATTGTTTCTATTATACAGCAATTAGTACCACCCTCGCCCACAACTATTATATAAGCCATTATATTATTACTCCATAGTATCTTTGAGGCAACCAGACGGGTTTTGGCCGGCGTCTCGACCTCGCAGCAACTGGAACCGGTCGCGTTTTCTCCCTCAGTCCGGAATAATTATTCCGCGGGTTCGTAACGAATTCGACTATACGGCCGAATGGAAAGTCGGGGTCGATCCACGCGTCGGTGGCTTACTCCGACTTGTATTCCAGGACGCGGGACTTACTGCTTTTACGTTTAAGGTAACGGGTGAGAACAGTATAGGGCAGTGTACGATAATTTAAATCTGATACGAACGGAGTATCTCCTTATATCGAAAGATTTAATAGCAAAAATTTTAATTCTCGGAGTTGACAATAACTATACACCTTCTTTTATTGCACAATCAACAAACAATCTTATATTCTAGGTGATTTAAGTATTGCCCTGACATATTTCCCGCCCTTTTTTTCTAGACAGAAAAAATCTCTGGGCCAGCGGCCTTTAAGAGGGGGAAGAAAGACGGGAATGAAATTTAGGAAACCGGAATCTTATGGCTTGGTCGACTGTGAGTATGTTGAGGTCGTTGTGAAGCCCGTACTTGGAAATATAACAGTGAGCATTGGGGATGGATCGAAGTATTTTCGATTGGAACCTCTGGATTTATAATATTTTTGACAGGGGTTGATATCAGTTCACAGGGGGCGTTTCGAAACTTGTTCCTTTTTTTCGAGATCATCGTCCCCGTTTATGCCGATGAAGGCCCCAAGGATTTCTAACTGTTGAATCTTTCGTGCGGGCGGCAGTAGGTCGATGGGAGGATAAGGGTTGATTTAGGGTTGCGTGCGCCCCCCCTATCGTATCTCGGGTACGATTTAACCACTTGACACGGTTACCGATTTTAATTTGAATCGAAAGACCCAAGCTCTAGCTGACTCTAGATCTTCAGTTTGGATTTTCGGCCTTATCTCGTCTGACGCTCAATCGATGCAACGTAAATAGTAGTGAGAACAACAGTGTGTCGGACGTACATCCAGACAGAAAATTGGAGGAGAGATATAAAATAAAATATATATTTTATATAGATAAACATTTGTCAGACGTGTGCAAAACACTTCTGGACGTTTATTAATGCAACGTCAATAAACTTTTACGGAATTTATATCTTACGCGTAGGATTTATTTGTTGGGCTAGTAGATATTCTTAACCGCCCCAAAACCTGATGGTCGGTTTTGATGGAGTAGTGGCATAGATGGAATGTCGCATAGTAATCGGCACTATATATGAGATCCTATACAACGTGTGTTGTCTGTCCCCGTTAACAGGCGTAGGAGTATCGTTCCAATACGAAACGACGGAATAAGAAGACTGGGACAACTTGATGGATGTAGCAGGAAGGATCCACTTGGGTCGAGGGGAATTAAGTTTTTATTTCTACGGGGTTTCCACCGCCGTCAGTCGAAACGATGAGGAAATAAATTATTAGTTCGGTCCTAGAAAATTATTTGAAATTGATGGCAGGCGTTCCTCGAGGGGTGCTGAAAACGCGCTCGAATGTCCTGATCCTTCGCCATTAAGCGGCGTTACGCCACGGGGACGCAGTTGCGACACCCGGAGGGCGTCGCCCGCCAGTCCAAATTGGCCGGGTGAATAATTTTTTTCAAAAATTAAAAACGATTTCCGCAAATATTGCGCAATATCTGCCGGTGCAGATGTTGTGTCCGCCGGGGCTGTTGAACCGGTCCGAGCGGCGTGCTTTACATAAGGACTTTTAAAAACTATAAATACGCGATTGGATGGAGCCAAGGTGAACGTGTCAGCTGATTCATCGCTTCGGACTTTTTAAATCTCCCTGGGGTGGAAGGGGTTGGGGGAGGGGGGCGAAATTTCCACCACCTCCTTATTCGGAATACCCGATTTGCATATTGCCCTCCCATTCACTTGCCTTTAAACGGTATTTCTTGCCTCCCGTTTAAAAAACACACGTGTGATCTTCGTAACAATCTCCACAGAGAATCGTACCTTAGGAATAATGTGGAATTCTTGTGTCCGCATGTTACCAAAAAAACAAAACAAAAATGCCAAATCGGTGTTACAGGAGCAAGCGATTTAGGTATTGTCGTCACACGGTTCTCATGATGAGGAAATCATACACCGGCGACATTGTCCTGACTTGTTATTCTGGACATTAGGGCCAGCCTCGTTTAAGCCACTTTAATGGACGGGTAACTGATGAAAGGAATTCGACGAGAGGATTCGCGTCGAAACTTTGTTAACTTTATTTCAAACGAATATCGTAAATTCACGAATTTTAAGGGTGTGTTGGCGATAAAAAGATCGAAACTCGAAAAGCCAGTGCTAAAAAATTGACTGCGTAGTGAAGAGTTGAAGGGGGGGAGTCTTCGAGTGCCTTTACGTGTTTTCGGTGGTCCCGAACACGATTTAACCATTTTCAATGTGGCGTGAGCAGTTTTCCGGTGTCTGTTCCGCCGCCGGAGCTCCTTCACGCTCTTTCCTGCAGAATTACTCAAAATATCACCACCCTTGATAATTTCTCTATCGTCAATACTAGCAGTAAATATCGCATTCTATTTGTAACGCAGTCCTACTGACAAATGAGCTTTGTATTGTACATTAATTTTTACCTTTCTATAAAATTGTGTATCTCGAAAACCAATCACTCATAGTAACCCGTTGAAAATTTAATACGTTCCTGACATATGTTCTACTCATATATTCCATAGTTGCATTTTTCGAACTGTGACCTGTTGAAAGTCTTTTTTCATTGTGAAAGCCGTCGGGAGAAACGGGGTACTTGAATTTTAAATTCAAAACTTGGCGCTAGAAAGAAAATAAACTTTGCCATTAAAATAAATTGCTATTTGCTTTCCGGTTGGCTTCCCGAGCGGCAGCTGGTGAAGTTTTTCCCGTTTTTGCACTTTCACCTAAGCCCGTAGTCCTAAGCCCCGATCGAAGGTCGAGTCCCCTACTTCGGTTGGACAACTCTCTTAGAGGCGTAAACCTCCTATGCAAACCTTAACTACTCTATTCGCCCTTAAAACTTTAAAGTGTGCTTCGTTTGCAGTGTATTTCATTTTAAGCATTAAATTTTGTGGTTACGCCTACAGTTTTGCACTGACGACTAATCGCTTGATATAAATTAATTTTGGTTAATAATACACACTTAAATTACAGCCTTCGCTTATGTCATTGTCCTGAAACAGATTACGTGGAATTAATACCGGTTCAGTTTCCGATTTTTCTAGTGTGTCGCTTCCTGCGGGACGCCTGTTGAAAGTCAGAAAGATAGGAATTATTTCTGTTAGATGGATTTCGGCGGATATTACGTAAGTACGGTTTCGAATTAAACTGTGTCTTTATCGAGGCCGTAATATTAGTAAACGTTTCTAAAAAAACAAACAAACATGTTCTAGTTTCTTGGTCAAAAACTAGATGAATATGGGTAAAATCAACCGGGAAATCGGGACGAAAATAGGGTCTGGAAACAGACGTGTTTTCGCCGACAAGTCTATCGCCGGTATTAACGAAAATAAATGAAAATGGGTTACGACATGGGAAAGGAATGTGCGGAGGAGGCGTTTTTTGTGTTAAAAAAATAGCAAATTCGGTGCTCGATATGCAGTGCCTAATAATTAGTTTTTATTTTGTAATCCGACTGTTTGTCGCCTCTAGCGATAAGAAGATCGGAGTACTTTTCCGCGTTTTTTCGGGTTCGAATTTCGTTCTGAAATTAACATTAATTCGCGTTCGAAACGAGATTTAAAAGCGGCCGGTACTTTTGCATTTCGCGGGGAGGAGAACTTTCCTGACCGACCCCGGTAAGAGATTACTTTCCGAAACTTCGTTCGGCGAGGGTTTAAAGTGTTTACCTTAACGAGGAATATGTGATCTCCCCCCACCCACCCCCAAAACAAAGTTTAAAGCGTGTCCGGATTAGCTTTTATGGCGAGGATAAAGCGTGTTTTTACAATTGCAAATTAGTTAGGAATATGCGCATTTAGAGTGTATTTTTAAGGGTGTATTCTATCCTCCCCCGAATCCGATTGGGAGGGTCGATGGCATTGTGCCCACTACTGTGCATTGTTGAGAATCCACCCTCTAATTGGCACTTGTACAGTAATGGGGGAGAGTCCTTTTCAGATAACATAACATGTTCCTGTCATAATCTGTTTACTTATACCATTGGCGTGGATAGTACTTTCAATTGTTTAACCCTCTATGGGCCATTATTTTAAAACCAAAAAAATTGGAACGAAAAATCAGCAATTATAAACCTATATGTGCGAATGAAAAAAAGATATTGATATTGGTTGTCTTGACAACGTTATAGGATTAAGATTTATGCGCCGTCTCACGAAAAAAGCTATAATTATTTGGTAAAATCTCGATAAATTGAAATGTGAACTGAAAGTTACACTGGCCCATAGGGGGTTAAGAAAAAGTTGAATCCGCCGAACCAACAGAATGTATCATTTTTAGTAAATTTCATTTACAAAAAACATTTTATCGTCAATCGTGTAACTATTTAGTCATAATTTTAAAAACCGCGAATAGAACTATTGAATAGAATGTTATCTTAGTTTAATTTTTTGAATTATAATTGAACCACGCATCAAATTGATACCTGGATATTAGGGCCAAATCAGGTTCAGAGATAGGTTTAAGTTTAGATCGACCGTACATTAAATGGTTACGAAAATGTATGACTAACCTTTAGAAGAGAGTGTGGTCTGAATAGTTTTTAAACATTTGTAATTACTATTACAATTTATCAGTATAATTTGTCAGTTTGAGAAATGGGTTAAAGCTAGATTTATATCCTGCATAAAATGCAAGCCGTACACATTACCTCGTGAAACTCCAATAAAAAAACTAAATCTTTTGTTGGGATAATATTGTAATAACGCATATATCTTGGAATAAATTGGCTTTTTCTGACATTCTAGTCTCCTGGCTCGATTCCAGGTCTCGGCCTGCTGCTTGCCCTCGTAGCGTTAAATGAGTACGGAGTCTTGTATAATGAAAGAAAACAAGGAAATTTCAAAAACCTCTCTTTTTGATTATCGGCGAAAGTACAACAAGGGGAGTGTTTCGAATTTTATCCGAAACGTTCCCACGTGTGATCCGGCCACCAGTTTCGTTCCGGGTTCATTAAATTTCCATTCGGTGGGAATCGATATACCCGTGGGGGCCTTAACCCTGCCTCCTCATTGAAATTGATCACTTGAAAGCGTAGTACGTCTCTCGACTTTGTGTTAGAAGTTAACCCGTATCGAATGAAAAAAAACATAGTAAACGCTTCAAGTTTGTAGAAATTCGCGTTTCTGTTATTTAATATGCGAACAAACTTTGATATGTTTGTGTTGGAAAAATCCCGAATCTCGGCCCCTATAATTTCTATGTTTTGGGGAATGTTATTTTCAGAAGCTTTAACACGGTCAGCTTCCTCAATTTTTCAACTCGAAATAGAACCCGGTCTAAAATTTCCAGTAATATTACGGCGGTCTAAAAACAGAAGTAAACAAAAAAATAGTATTTAATGTCTATATATTGGAAAATATTCTTATATCCTTAAGGTTCCTCCGTCCGACTATAAAACGGAATTATTTCAGATTTCATACAAAAGATTGATTCATAATATTCTCGCGTAATTAGTGTACCATAAAATTATTAATAAACTGCGCTGAATTGTACTTTGTGAGTCCACATTCGCGTTTTTGGACATTAAGCTGAAAAACAGTACGAAATAAAATATTCATATAACTCTCTTAAACATACAACACACGATAACAGATTAGCAAATGTTCGGACAAGCAGCAAACACTCAGACTTAAATAAAATTTAATCCAAAAAATCAAATTTCAGTGGATACAACGGAGTTGCGGAAAAATAGATTAACAAAATCATAAAATGGATGTTTTAAGGAACAATTGGGAAAAAACGTTGGGAAATTCAGTAATGTGTATTAGTCTGCAGCAGTTGGCAACTGTCGCTCTTGACTTTGTATGCAAATACGCAGTATTGATTGTCATTTTTCCATTTTAACTTTATACGAACACGAAAGGATATTTGGATAATGATATTTTCAAGAATTAGTACTTTGTTTTAAATAAAATTTAAAACATATCTTCAAGAAGGTAATTAACCTAAATAACAATAGATTACTTTTCCTTCTTTCTTTCTTGTCCTTTGTTACTAATCGATCTTCAAATCTTGGTATAGGTACAATAGCGCCGATAATATTCTTTTCATTTTGTTTTTTTCCTGAATATAAATTTTAATATATTTCGAAAGGAACAGATATTTGTTGTTCGGAGGAACACAAATGTCTGGAATTGTGATTTATTTTACTTGTGCGCTTGATTTTCACCAAGGGGGACTCAAAAGGACATTCATCACGCTGATGCAGACAGAAAACGTTAACGCGCATTCAGGTTTTAAGCTGACACAACGAGTAGTAAGACACGAGCGTTTGTTTGATTGTAATTTCGAAACAGCGTTAATGAGTGGAGTTTACAAAAAGTCAAAACAAAAATTGTCTACTCGTTATCGGTGCTGATCGAACATCGATATCTCGTATTGCATTTTACAGTTGTCACAGTAAAACAGTGAAAAAAAGTCCCGTATATAAATTTTGTTCGTGGACATTGTTTCCTGGTACTTTTTTATCCTGTAAGTATCGGTAACTGTCGCAAATTTTGAGAAAACAATGTTCCAGCCACATGTCATTATGTAGAGTAACATTTCTCTGTTATTCAGTCAACTTCACTGTTGTATTCACGAGGTACGAATTTTCATAGATAGAATTTCTTTTTCATTCAGTCTCATATCTAAAGACCGTACATCCGAAGAACCAGGTGTCCCATTAATTGCCTTTTTTATAAGATCATTTTATTTTATACATTTTATACATAATTTGCTCATTCTTGTTTTAAAGTACTGATTTTACTGTAATATTTTCACTTTCTGAGGCTTGCATGGAAATATAATCAATTTCTGCCTCCAGCGAAAGAAAAATCTGCCTCGAACTTCTCGATTCAAGCAAATTGGCCTTAGGAAACAGGTTTCTTTTTTCGTATAAAACGACTGGCTCGCAGCGGGTCTTTTTTTGTGGCTTCGTTTATTGCACAGCAAGTGGCCCTACAGTCAGTAGAGCCGTCCTCCACGGCTTTAGGCCTAAAACGGAATCGACTTTCATCTTGACCCATTTATAGACCCGTCGTTTTCATCATTTTCAGGCCCAATTTAGAGACCGAATATCATCCCTTTATTACTTTTCACCGATTGGTCGAGTCCCAAGAAAAAAGGTATACAAGCAGAGATATTCCCTATTTAAATCTTATATCGAACGTGAAAATAATCTTAATTTGTAAATATAAATATTTTCCGTGCAAGGATTAAATTAGATAGTAAATAATGGCCTATTAAAAGGGATTTTACGGGGATTTTGAAATCAATCTGGGCAATTCCTAAAAAATTCCATAATATTACGCGAGTCTATCGGAAGCAAATTACAGAAAATATATGCTCGGTTCGGCCTCCAGCGCATGATTTCGTGTAAAACATGAGAGCAGGTGATATAAGAGATAAAAGGGATATGTTGTTGTCAAGTGTCTGCACGCGTTGATGAGGAAGCGGCTGAATGAACTGCACCGATGCACGGGGTGTCGGAATCGGGAAGTGGTGACAGGGGAGACAGCCGCGTTATCCGAATTTCTAATACCGACCGTAACAAACAATAATTATGCGTTCAAAATTATATCTGGGTATTTGTCCTAGACCTGTTTCTCTTTGGCTAAAACGTATTGTAAAAAGTTGAAGTCGAATTATAGAATTTCGAGCCTGACGCACGAAATCCTGTCCTGTTTCTCTAACGAATAATATTTCGAACTCCTTCCTCCCGATCTATATCTATCGTATTGAATGGGCACATAAGTGGATTTCAATTTAATTACCTCATTCAATTCAATTATTTTCTATGCCGTATTATTCCGAGTTTCTGTTTTGTTGTCGCCTCCTCTGTAAGTAGGGGTCCGGAGACCCTCCCCTGTGAAGGGGGGCGGGGCGGTATTTTTAGAGACCCGAAATAAACCCCCCAAGAAAGACACTAGACAGGTTGGTCTCTTTTAAAATAAGAAAAAAAATAGTTTTATCTTTCCCGTCACCCCTCTTCACTAATTTTAACGGATACTTATTGCCGCGTAATTGATGTTTTTCTTCCTCTAATTTTATTTCGGACCGTTTAATTAACCCCTCCCTGCGGATTGTCATTCTCGAACGAATCGTCTAAAATGAATTTACTCTTAAAATCTTAACGGCGCCACCAACGATAAAATAATTTTAGTTTATGTACAAATATGTACAACTAAAAACTGTTTTAAATACAATGACTGAAAGTAGTTATGATAATTGAATAGAAATAGGGGGTACTACGCCTTCTGTTAGGCAAGTGGCCGTACATTAATTATGTAAATGAACAATAATTTGTATTAAAGTGGAATTTCATAACTTCACTTTGTTTAAGTACTGTGAAATGACTTGTAATTTCTCAGTACCCAAACATAGTTTGGGTTCCTCCTCTTTGTTTTCATCAATCATGCGGAATCCAAAATAATTCCTTATTACATTATTTACACATGCAAATAATTGAATTACAGGGGTATAATAAAATAATTAGGAAAATTGTATTTTCTCGCTTCGTCGTTTGGTTTCGGTTCGCGGTGCGGAATGAATGCTTCAGGGTTTTTTAAAATTCCTTTCGGCGGCGATTACTTTATTATGATTTATTGCACGCGGCGTGACCGTTGAGGTTCGATTGTTCCCAGATGCTGGAACTTAAGTTCCGACTGGGCGTGCTTAAACTGAAATAAAATTTTAAACGAGCGAACGTTTCCGCGACCAGAACTTATCAATTATCACTAACTGGCTTCCGGTAGGATTTGCCTTTCCCTTCTGGGACCCTCTTGGGTGCTGTCTGCTCGGAACTCTTACCGGTTCCATTCCAGGTTTAGATATACGTTTAATATAAAATTTAGGATAGGGCGCCATTGAAAAGCTAATATACATAAATTTATGTCGATCGATATTAAAAACAAAAATGGTTTTTCCTGTTTTAATTGACAATTGGCAACATAGTTTCTGAACATGCTCCATAGATTTGGCAAGTTTTGTTCCGCGAGTTTGACTCATTACTAAAATTAAAGTCCGAATAATATTTATTTTTATTTAAGCGTAGTTGAATATTTGTGTAATTGGCGTCCGCCGGGCGATAAGCCCGTCGGAGCTATCGCGATCGCGCCATCCTGTTTCCTCTTAAACATCTCTCTCGGCCTTACGAATTTAATTTTAAATGGCTTTATTGTAATTCGAAGTTCTTATTTTATTACGGCCCTAAGTAAATGTTAAAATCCCAATTTCAAAATACGTACGGTTTAGGTATGTATAGAAAAAACCCACGACAAATAAGATTGCAGTTTGAGTGCGAAGCTGTTCTGAGGATCGCACGATTCAGAATTTCAGAATTACATTTTCCTTTTCAAACAATTTTTGTATTATTTATATATTATGTATTATTTTAAGCCGCTCTAATTCGTGCTGGACCGGTTTTGGTTCGTCGCTAGTAATAGTCAGTTTTTAAGGAGTTGGTTTGGAATATCAAACCCGAGGTCCTATTCACCCATTTGGGGTTAAACTCTGAACCGTTTCGGCTTCTCGCCGATTTTACTTGGCGAAAAGCCGAAACCGGTCTATCTCAAAGGTAGAACGGGGGTGGAAATTGACACCCATTTCTAGAATATATAGATATCTGGAAAGTCGTAAATTTCCCCCTCGTCTTATTGTTCAAACGTTTATCCCCCGCTGTTGAATGTACAGAAGTCAATTATAGGAGTCTTTTAAATCGTGGAAATCGTTAATTAAACTGTTGATGGAAAGTCTGACGGGCGGTTTTTGTTTTTTAAAAAAGGTCCGAAACGGACGCCAGATGTTGGATTTGGCACCGTCGCTCTGGCTGGAAGCATAAAATATCTTTTTGTGGCTACCTTTTAGTCTTCATTACCAAAGCAAAATAGACACAGCGCGCACTATATACACTACTCTCACTATAGAAGTTAAAACTATTTATTGAAAAAATTAAGTGCGGATGTCTTCTTTTTCCTTCAGATTCCTTATACTTTTGTAATATTGTTGCTGAAAATGAATCGTTTCCTCCTGTTCAGTGAGGAAAAACATTTTACCGTCCCAATCGAAACATATTAAGATGCGAAAGTAAATGTAGAACTGAAAGCCGTTTTCCTTTTAGAATCCCTCGCGCAGTTGAAAATTTACTTTATTACAGTATATGGAAGCAGGAAAGCTCCAAAGCACTGTTGTTTACTCTCGGTCCTTTCATATATACACAGAATGACCCACGTTGGTTGGTTTCTGCTGAGAACATATATTTATGTACGCTCCATATTCTTTTTTGCCATCATCGTTTGTGAAACCGAATCTGCGTTTCCCTTTCAATTGCAAGTTTAATGTTTTTTTTTATTAAAAGCTTAGAGGCGGAAAAAAATGTGGAAATAATGAAATGCCGTATAAGGGGAAGCAAGGACGAATTTTTCTAGTTTCTCCGTGTATTGAAAATAAAACTTGAATGCGCCTATATAATTGGCCTTAGCGACCTTAAGTTTTTTTTCCAATTAGCGGAAATATTTTTATAAAAATGCGGAAACGCTTTTCGCTTCTTGTCGATGTCCTCCACCGTACGGGAATGAGTCGCGTTCGGTGATTTATTGTAACTGGTATTTTATGTAACTTCTCTTTGTAAAAAAAATTATACAAATTTATTTTATTTTACGAAATATAATGTCTCACGATACCCTAGTTTACCAACTGAACCGCAAAGGGGGATCTGTTTCATTGCAGACATTTTGCTCGCGCTTATAACTCGAACAACTGAAATTCGTTATTTGGAATATTTCAAAACAAAGACAGAGTCGGTGCGGCCTTTTTTGGGCGACTTATTGTCAGGAAATTTTACAATTCAAATTCGCGTTTGATTGAAAAGCGTTATGGCCCCCGCCACCGGGTATTGAACCCAGTCGCGACCACTCTACTGGCCTCAATTTTCATTTCGCAATAATTTTTATTCGATTTAAATTCAGTATTTTTGTCATAATATATATTATTTCCAGCTTTATTGTTTCAGGAGCTTCGCTCCTTCGCCCCTTTTGGAGTATTTCTGAAACAAATTAGGCGAATTTCAGCGGAAAGCATAAATGGTGGTTCTGACGTACCATAACTAAAGTAGTAGGACGGCGGCTCATAAACTGCAGTACTTTCGGTAAAATTTGTCGTCCAAGGGGTTTTTTATTGAGTTTTTCGATTCCTATTTCCCGCCTACCTCGATATTTCTTAGTGTATGAACTGTGCACGGGGATACTTAATAAAAACGTGTAATTTGTGGGAGTGTATAAGTCTTCCCGAACGCATTTCCGTTACTTCGAATGGGGGATAGTTAATTTAGAGTGGAGTTGATTTATTGCGAAGATGTCTCCTCTCTGCGTGGAAATTGTATTTTTTCGGGGAGTTAGGTGTTTGCCGCGTCCCCATCTAATTCATCCGGACTGAATGAATTTCCTGTTGTGCGTACTGCGTCCCGGTTCGTCGTCCTTTGTGCGCACGGAGCCTCCTCCCTCCCACCCTCTCTCTCCCTCCCTCTAACCGAGAGGCCCTAATAAAGTTGACCTTCTTCAAATGCTCGTACGACTCTTCCTTCTGCCGCGTGCGCCTTCCGACGACTCCGGCTTTCGAACCCCATGTAGCGATATTGAATTGTTGTGTTCGATGTTTCGGAACAGCCAAATCTCAAATATAACATTTCCTGTAGTCAATAACCTTCCGGGAGTACCGCACTACCATTTTTCCGTTTCATATTAATTCACAATATCAATTGAAATGCCTTTCAAGAAAAAAAGAAATTCTGAAACCTTCACCCACGTTTTTCCCGCGATCCGTTCAATCGTGGTCTATAACGGAGTCAGCAAGAATTATTTAAGTATTAGATTCGAATTTGGTAATAGTAAGTATACCGGAATTAATTTTAAATGCTGTATCAAACTGGACGGACTCAAACTGCCCTCCGTTACCCGCAGACGACGAATTTCCATTATTAAAAGGAAAATTGAAACAGGAATATAGTGTTGGAAAATTATCCAGAATAATTCATACTGATGTAAAATGAATGATAAGAAAACAACAATAGGAAATAGTCACGCTCAAAATACGTCGCACAAGTTTTACTTGGTGATGTATGTGAGAATTTAATGATGGCCTCGAACAATGACCTCTTTGAGTCGTTATTACTCAGCTGTTCGCCCGTGTCTGTGGTCAGGTCCCCACTTCCGCCTCTCGTGTGGACGCACGTTGTTCAGGTGGTTTTTTTTCTGTTTTCGAGGTTACTACTTTTTTTTTACTCTTTTTCCTTAAAAGAAATTCGGTAAACAGGGATTTTATGACTCGGTCGTCTTTAGCTGTGCTGAAGTTGTGGCGAAGAGCGCGATTGGAAACATCGTTTTATGGGGGAAATATGTAGGTTAATATTTTTCTGTTAGCGGTAGACTATTTTTCATTGTTCTAGGACTTGAGATTTTACCGAAAATTTCCCTTTTGATGTTTAAGAATCCCTCCCCCCAGTACATTTTAGGTCTAAATCGATAAAAGCATACAAAAAAAAATAAACCGGGTCAAGCAGTACTTCACACACGACGCGTCGAGGGCTTTGTTCGTTCCACCCCACCCCCTCCCTCCCATGTCCTCGAAAACGTGCGTAGCTGGGTCGTTGTTGTTTCAACGGTTGCCATGGTAGCGCCTGAAACTCATTTCAAATCGAGGCCCCGCACCGTAGGAATTTTGAATCCGGGATTCGCAATACCCGCAACCAAAACTTCTTGATTGAAACGCGGTTTGAGCTATATACAATAGCCGTTTAAATTCGAACCTACATTTCATCGTTCGAAGACAGAATTTCAAATATATTTCCACAGTAAATAGGACAGAATAAAAAATTAATAAAAACGTCCAAATTTTTGTTCCAATTTCTATTATAAAGGCGGGTACAGCAAGGTGATTTCAGCGCCGTTCACCATTAATATTGGGAATAATCTCCTCGTTGGTGCTAGAATTTAACGACTTGTAATTCGGGCTGCGAAATGGGCTGTAAAACCTTTTCAGGTATAGGACCGTTACGGGTTACCCTAACCGTCGGCAAACAGGGCACCGTTAACGGTAACCCCTTGGAGGTAATACGTAGCCGTGAATGTCCTGAGGGAGGTAAATGAACGGCACCTGGGGGTACCGAAGAGAGCGGTTCGTGTTGAGTCCGTGTGAACCGAAAGTTTACCCCAATACTTGTAAGTAAAAAAGGGTGTTAGCGCGATAATTATTTGCCTCGGGCCAAAAATATTTCAGCGGTCTGTCATGTTGTTGTCGGCCTGGAAGTGGTGAAATGGAGGCCTCCCAGTGTGAGAGAGAGAGAGAGAGATACGTCACGTCTGAGACCCAACCCCGTCTAGATAAACCGGTCTTTTTCTTTCCCAGTGTTATTACCGGGAAGAAGGAGTCAGCCGGACTGCCAGGATGATTCATCCGCCTTGCACTCGAGAGATAACCCCAGACCACCGCACTACACCCGTCTCTCTTCTCAGCCCTTCATTCAACAAAAAAAAAAAACAGATAACTACATAAAATATTTGTCACTCTAAAACCTACAGGGTATTTGTGTTTATAATACAGCTATTTTATACGCTTCAACTTTTGTTTATCGTTTCATTAACTAAAGCGGAATTTTCGTAACATTTCAAGTTCTGGAAAGGGGCCCCGGTAGACTTAAGTTCTCGGGTTTTTATTATGTAACTTTCCCTATTAGTATATAAACATTGCACGAAATCAAAATATCTCTTTGTCCTAATAGTTTTTATGACTGTAAAACATGGTGTCCTAACAAATATCTTCACAGTTGCCTGAAGGATGGAGACTGTCGGAATGTCGCCGCAGGAAAAGTTTGTGCTTGTAGAGGATGCTGCACGGCGTAGCGTTCGAAATTATATTTAGACCTCCTATTTAGGTACCGGGGGCTCTGCGCGCTCGGACGTTGGGTGAGGTCGGTTCGGAATGAGAGTGCGGCGAGAGTACTGTCTAGTGTAGACCTGAACGCCCCAGACCGTTGATTTGAGTATAATTTTATTAAAGAACAAGGCGATTAGTAAGACCCTCCACGTGTATATAGAACCCCGATTTGATTGGCCCTTTCGTCGGACCCTGATGAGCAGGGACAACACCCGAGAGGGCCTCGGAAGGAAAGAGGCAAACCACTCGGGTGTTTTCCAAAAACAGGAAGAATCCCGGACCAGCTGGGGGTTGGCCCCTGCTAACCGATATTCTTCTGGTGAATGTTCAGGTCAAGACTTCCGAAACTGCGGCAGAAATTATACGAAAGTGCAAGGACCCTCTGGTCTAAACATAGACGGTTCGCGGTCGTCACAGACACCGGTCTATTTATTTCTCAAGGGCGGCTTCTACTCGTCGGCCTCTTATCTCATCCCCTTCCATATTCAGTTCCTTCTTCCCTCCGAGATAAGCTGCGATCAACAGTGTTTTTCTTTGTTCGGTATATTCTAATTGTTAGTATTTAAACAAAAAACCGGCTTCACATTCTTCTTTAGATGTTGGCGGCGTTCTTTATTTCTTTCCCGTCCGTGCTTTATCTCCCCCGTTGCTTCCTCTCGCGCTTTTTATCCCGTTTGAACGAATCGTACATTACAATGAATGAATCGATGAAGTTGTGGAAAACCAATTTATAAATTTGTTAAAGAAAATTCAGTCCGCCGCAGGAATCTTTCTAATACAAATATCAACTGATTATAACAGAGAAGCATATAAAACTTTAGTTTATCCCTGAACTTTACATTTTAAGTTCCCATGTATTAAATATATTCAATGACGTGCCCTTACATTATGAAAATAGGTCGACGGCGAAACTTGAAAAACCAACGTTGAAATACCACACGTATGCTTTGACAAAACGCTGTGATCGATTTTGAGAGAGACGGCTTCATACGAGCTGTACTTCACGCGCTGAACAAAACTGGTTCCTTCCTCATAATTCGAATCGGAGGAAAGAAGAAAAAAATTCATTCCACGCGTTCCCCTTACACCAGAAGATTTCTGGAATCGAGTGCGTAAATAAACTGGAATGCAATCGGGGAATGCGAAAATGTTTCCTGATCTCCTGGATTCATTTTTCTTCGTATTTACCCGAAACAGGAAGTGACGTTGTAATGATCAATTGAACGGCATACCTTCATTTAATTTTACTTTTTATTGCACCCCGTCTCTGCGTCATAGGGAAGTAACTGTTGTTCGTATGTGTGTACATTACCAACCTTTTTACAATTCCTTATCCGTCCGTTTGTATTAGCGGGCGGTATTTACTGGGGAAATATTACCAGTTTGAATTAAAATGCCTTCAACTTAACATAATTCCCATACAGCGTAACGGTGTTCGTATATCGTGTATATGACAGTGAGTGCCCCACTAGTGTCCCATAATGTTACTGATGTAATGCTACTGAAGATAGCGAGAAACTGAAACCCAAACTCTAATCTCCAGGCCCAATAGGCGAGTGCGGACAGAAGAAAATGTGTCCGCTGGAGCGATTTACTCGAAAAAAGTTCAAATTTGTTTCATAAAATATGGTTTAGGAGATATCAAATATTCGAATGGAAATGAAAGAATTATAAGGCTCGTATCCGTTTCTACAGAAGATATTAACCCGAAGCTGATTCCGTTATTTATTGCAAATTAATGAACTCACAGAATCGATATATTCATTATAAAATTATTTATCCCAAGATTCGAACCACTCTGTTTCTTGGTTAGATGATTAAAGTTAAGTTTTTTAGTAAGTGGCGCCGATAAAAACGTAAAGTCGAAAACGCGGCGATGTTTCTCTGTCAGCTGGGCGAAGCCTTGAAGTTGCACTTTGTCTGTTTCAAAGCGGGGATTCCCTGGACTATTTTAAGTGAAAAGGGGATGGGGGGGCTCTCTTTGGTCGAGTTTTAATTTAGTACCAAGGGCGACCAATTGCGAAACATATAGGGCCAATTTCCTCGTTATCGCCAATGATTGGGACTATCGAAGACTATCATAGATAGTGTTATGATCGGAAGAAACCTCGGGCTTTTATTGTACATATAAATATTATTGTTCTGATACGTTCGGTGGTTTGGTCTTCAGGTCTGGGACAGGCGAATTTCGGCCGTTCGCCGTCTTCAGTAGGTCGTCGATTCGCTTGTCCGCTACTGTGATATAGCATGAGTGGCAGTGCGCACAGGATGCCCCACAGGCGATCGACATGCCTCTGAGTGACTCACCGTACTCTACTGACGTTAAGCGAGGTCAAAAGGGGCATTGTATTCTAAAATTTCTCAGACCACCAAATTAGTATTCCAGTGTAATTTGTATTTAATTTGTTTAATGTCCCGCTGTGCATTTGTTAGTGTGTCTTAGCTACTGTGTTAGGTGTCTTGACCGGTCTAACCACTAAGCCGAGGGTAATGTTGTAGTTTAACTTAGCTCGTTGATGCCTAAGAAAAAAATGTTTTCTTTCGATCTTCTGGTTCTCGTTCGTCTGGCCATTCCCTAGACCGGTTTGGGCTGTTGGACCATCTTCGCCAGTTCTTTCTTCAGTCGGTCGGCGAGCCTTTCTCACTTTCAGTGAGTCACTTTCGCTGTCGGCGGTCTCAGCACCGGAAACCGGTCTAGCAAGAGACCGAACCTGGCGATATGGAAAGTACCGAATTCCAAGCTAAAAACAAATTTATTAACCTCAAAAAATTAAGCGGACCTACAACTTCTCGGTCGGCAGGGGTTGACCCCTAGTGTCCGACTGAAGAGTGGCGATCTTAGCGCAATCAATGACATATCTCAAATATAAGTGATCCGGCACAAGAAACTTAGATAACTCGGATCGCTAGGTCGTACATAACCTCTTCTGACATTTCAGCCGTTCACCATCGATGCCCTAATAGGAAACGTGGCCTCGGCTCTAAGGAACGTATAGTGTTACTGACAAACGTATAATTCTATACGGGAGGGGAAAAAAAATTCCCTCCAGTCTTCCTTGTTATTCTGCTTTTCACATATACATATATCAGTGTCACTTATTATCCTATCACGCAGATGTGGCAATGCAAACGGAGATAGGAAAAAAACCGAGCCGCAGCCGCTTATCGCAGGCTTACACGATAATAAAACGTGCTTTGCATTTTCCGCTCTTCTGTTCGCATTCGACGTAAAGAAATGGTCCCTTCAAGCAGGTTTAAAACCTTTACTATTCTACAGTCATATCTATATCTTATACACCGGGATAAGATCTAGCAGTCTCCAACTTTTTTTTTAAATAAAAGAGATCTTGAAGTCGAAGACAAAGGACCTGTTCCTGTCATACAACGAGTCAATCACGAATCCAATGTTATATACTACTCTCACTATCAGAGTTTTAAAAATCTTAAAGTAATCTTAAGGTAAATTTTGAAAAATTAACATATATATTTTGAAAAACTTCCCGAAAATACTTGAAAACAGCGTTCATTTATGAACACATTTTGAAAAAACTAGGATTTTCGAGTTTATATGAACGTAATTTATTATTATCAATTTGAAAGCCTCTCCGAGTACATGCTTTAGGTTCTGGACACCCGTTATAACCCGTTTGGCAATAAGGCAAAAGTGATAGTAAAAATCGTTCCCTAACAAATCATTTTTTCCCTGTTGACTGCTTCTAAAACTAATAGTTTAAAACTTGGTGTTCCCAATTTGAGGATGGATTTTAAGATGTAGAGGGCGGTTGTGACCGGGTCCATTGACTGTAGATGGTTCAATTATAGATTGAGCCTTGACAGAGGTCAACGGAACGACGGTGAGATCTCTCTCTCTTCCTCCCTCTGCCTCTCTCTCTCCCTCTCTCTCTCTCTCTCTCTCTCTCTGAGTGTGATCTGTGATCTGGTCGACTATGACTGGGGCTGCATATTAACAGCCGACAGGAAATCTCTCACTGCCTTATCCGTCCGGACACCCTCCTTATATCTCTTCCTTTTATCCCAGCTCCCGGGTCCTCTTTACATTGAACTTTAACTTTCAAAATGGGAGAGACAGACAGAGAGAGAGAGAGAGCTAGAAAGAGGGAGATGACAGTGTTTTGAGAGCAAGAGAGGATAGGAAACTATGGCACTTTGGACGCGTAGATCTCCAGGCCGGTGGGGTTTAAGCCGCCCTGGGGGGATCATAGACGGGTAACGGAGGAGACGGACTTTAAGAACCGGGATTCTATAACTACTGTCGGCTTCTCGCCATCTTCAGTAGCTTTACAATGATTAATGCGTAAGAAAATTTCAGATTTCTGTCCGCGTTTTATCAGTAATATCGACAAAAATTTGAATTGTTTTTAATCGGTAAATATTCTATTGTAAATTTTTAATTCATCTCCAAAATTTCTTTTTTAATCTCGTATTTAATTACGAGTCATTCATAAAGTAATAAAGCTTAATGATTGATACAGAAGTCACACAATTCTGCTATAACATAAATCTAAATTTTTGGCTTGCCTTATATCATACAGAACACACTTAGGATTACAATATAGAGAGACTGGAAAAGTAAGATCGTACTTATTCTGTCCCAGGATAGTGGGCTAGATATTTGTCTGTTGCTTGTCCCGGAGCGCTTGGAGATAGAGGGACAATGAATGCTCATTTAAGCGCGATTGACCTTATAGCATTTCGTTTGATCCCTTACCATTTTTAATCTGGTAAATGATCATTCGACCGCTCTGAAAATTCTCCGGCTCTATATATATCACGCTTCCGCTGGTCCTGGAGCGATGAACAAAATTAAATCGTGACTCTGGAATTTAGTACTAATAAAATTCTATTTAAAGGGCGCTGTCCGTTAAGCTTATTACTTCGGTTAATTTAAACAAATTGTGATGACAAATCTATTACCGCATTTTCCTAATTTCAAAACGTAGAAGAAATATTATAAAATAACAGTCTGCGGAGACCGAAGATAAACAACTATTCCAAATAGTTATTGTTCAGTTAGCCCCCCTCGTACCTACTCGGTTTGGAAGCTTCGCCTTGGCAACGGGCGAATAAATAAAAAAAATGTATTTAAGTCCACGCACAGTTTTTATCTAAACCGGGAATCGATTCCGAGTAAAGTCCGGTAGATAAAGTTCGTGACCGGTGCTAAAATACAATATGGCCGCCGTATTGTACCGAATAACAGTCGCGCCTTCACAACCTGTCCAACTTGTACCGGCGATTTGTATTGATGTTTTCCTTCTGTTACAGCGAACTGAAAAAACTATCTGAGGAGAGCCTCGCCAGACAACCCGAAGAGGTCTTCGACATCATCTGCAAACTCGGTGAGGGGTGAGTAAGAAATTTCATTTATATTTTTATCTCAATATCACCTTTTTAATTTGTTTTAACTCTTCAGTCATGTACCGTTTCAATCTTAAGACTCCAGATGCTGATCTGAACTCATCCTAATTATATTTCAAAATCGCGGTAATTTATTTGAGCACGGAGAATGTGCGAATGTTAATTACATTAGATTATTGTGTTTGAGAAAATAATTTTGATTTATAACTTTATTTTTTTATGATACTAGACAATTCTGCCGGCAAATTTCTGCTGATTTCCACAGGATTTCACCGCGCCCAACAATAATTGTTTATTTGAAATGAAAATGCAGAAAATTTTCCAACTTTATACTGAAATATTCGAAGCGCGTTTCGAATGAAGAAAGAGCGAAGCTCTGATTACCCGCGCGCGTTCGAAACCCGAGCTTCGTGGGTTATGTCCCAGGGGACGCGGACCGTCGATTAACATTCAATATTGATAGAACAAGTGCTGTTATCAATTCAAAGTGTACGGCTTTTCATAATCGGGCAAATAATCTCCCCGTCGAGTGCATTTGAATTTAGAAGGGCCTCCCTCGAGTGACCCCCCTCTTCGGTTCTGAACTTCCGTGTACCCAGAGTGGAATGACATTATTATTGACCTCTCAGATTGATCCGGCGTGCTATAAGTTCCTCCGCCACATACGAACTACGGAAAACGATAGGTGAAAACCGGCGGTAAACATTAAAAGTTATTAATTAACATAGATCTGCTTTAATGTATCCAGTTTTTCCTTCCGGAGGACTCAGTGTAACTGCAGTTTTAATAAACACTGCTTACTTGATTGTTCCAGCTAAATTGCTAACCGTGTTTGAGGGCGAACATCTGTCCCTTCCTGTCTCAGGCTCAGTTCCCTTTTTCCCTCCCTTTCTGAATAATTTGCAAATATCGTTATCGTTTTAACCTCCCCGAAAGTGAAAAATACTGAAATGTTTCCAGGACGCTGGGACTAGTCGTATTTACTACAGAGGTCGCCGGAGAGGTGTGGGCGTTCCTTCCTACAAACGCGCCTCGATTGAGTTGTGTAAAAAGTGCAATTTATACTGCGCCGCAAATATAGACGTCTCACTTTTACAGCCTTGGATCCTATTTCCTATATTATTTGCGTCGCTTGGTTGTAAATAACCGTAATAAAAATTTCGATCAAAAACGATATATATAATGCAAATATTTGTTTGAATTTTCTTGATGGGAGAATTTCCCGACATAATTTCGTGTGTTCACTAAGTATCCATAAAGAAATAATAATATTTAATGTCATTAAATTAATGAGAACGATGAATTTTTTAGCATATTTATTTCAGAATATGGGTCGGTTTTATTTTAGTTATTGGTACGCTGCATTAAAATAAAATAAAATGAAATTTTTGAAATATTTTCTTAATTATATTCCTTATTAACTTAATTTTAACAGCCTCACGAATATCATTAAAGAGCCGCGTTTTGCCTTCCACAGCCAATATAATCGAGGTCGGCTTCCGACATGTATTGTGATCATCATAAATAATCCGAATATAATAAATGTAAATATATAAAATATATTTAATTTATAAATAATATAATATATATAAATAATTGTCTCATCGAATCTCTTTCCGTCGACTGTTTGATTTGTATTAACTGTTTTTAGTAATTTATTTTAATTTTATTATAATAACGGTAATTATGATTTTGTGTTGGTACACTCGGCAACAGTCGGTTTTCTTCGCCTCCGGTGGACATATTCTTCCAAAATTTAACATTATTTAATATTTAATTATATATGTGTGTATGTGTGTGTATTTATTTGTTGTAAATGTATCTTAGGAGTTATAAATTGATTTTGTATTGTCCAAAACAATATCAGGAGTCCATGAATGAAGTACTGCTGACCCTGGATGCTTAGCTAATTCAGGCTACATTGAAAATCTTGATTTTAGTATTTCTTTATTTGTATTCAAGGGCGCAATTAGGGTTAGCTGTTAATTAAATTATAGATGTAATAATAATAGATAGTTTTAGAGTGTTTTTTTTCTGCTCGCAACAATAATCGCTCGTTTTGTTCGCAGATCCTATGGAAGCGTTTACAAAGCGTTGCACAAAGAGTCCGGCCAAGTTCTGGCCATTAAGCAGGTGCCGGTCGACACAGACCTTCAGGAAATTATCAAAGAGATATCGATCATGCAACAATGCGACAGTCCATACGTTGTCAAATATTATGGCTCATATTTCAAAAACACGGATCTTTGGGTAAGAACTGGCCGCCATTTTATTTTAATGCAATACATTTTTCTGTCTTCAACAATAATTCAATAAATGCTTTCAGGATGTATTGTTAAAGTTTCAATTCAGCAAAGTACAAAGTATATTCATTATTCCTTTATCACAACTACTTTTTTTTAAATACTGATTCATTTTATGTTTGCATATGTGAGGTTAGTATTGTTTTTTTTTCAAGATACAAAGATACAAACAAGTTTTATTTCTTTAAATACAAATGATACATCGATAAAACGATATACAAATGGTGATTCCTACATGCATACCGGCCTATTGGCCTTACTACATATATATACTTAAATATTATGGTCGTGAATATTTAACAATTTTGTTGTGATAATCGGGAAAATATACAATAAAAACCCTAGAACTTAAGCTGCAGGTTAGTATTGTAATGTAGTTGAGGGCTAAGCAGTAAATCCACTTATATAGGACCTTGATGTTATTACAAAGTTAATAAAAATATAATAAATTATCTATCAACTTAGTTATAACATATAGTATCATGTAGATAGGAAGTTGTAGTTTAAAGTACACACGATTTTTTTTTATTAATCAGTATATGCATATAACCCCAAATTATCCTCTGTGGATTCTCATATAGCCTATATTTTAAGTTGGACTGACCTTAGGTTATGCTCAAATAATAACAATAATCATTTAACACATGCAGCAGTTCAACGAACTTTCTCAACATTTTTTTCTTAATTTATATAGTAAACATAATATTAATTCTTGTGTACCTCTGGGTGTTAAGGTTAAGTCAGGTTAAGACTGGGTTTATTTCCAGGTTAATGAGTCCAGTTTACTGCAGTTCCTTAAACTGTAACAAAAATTTTTAATAAGATGAAAGAAAACAAAATTTAATAAGGCACTAATGAATGCAAACCCATGATGCTCCGGGTCAGGAGTTAATATTTTCCATCCTGACTAATGCATAAATCAGAAGGAATATTTTCTGATTATACAAGTATTTTGATCGCATTGTTTTTTGTGTCCAGATTGTCATGGAGTATTGTGGAGCGGGTTCAGTCTCCGACATAATGAGGTTAAGGAAAAAAACACTTACCGAAGACGAAATAGCGACAATACTTTGCGACACGCTGAAGGGTCTCGAGTATCTCCACCTGCGGAGGAAAATACACAGGGACATCAAAGCCGGCAACATCCTCCTCAATACAGAAGGCCATGCAAAACTGGCCGATTTTGGTGTTGCAGGCCAGTTAACAGTGAGTCCCCACTTTATTATACCTTAATAAGATTGCAATTGATAATTCTTTTACCTGTAACTGAAAAAATATTGCATAGATTGTTAAAATGCAGACCAGAATTTCACAATACGTTCATGATGTAAAAATGAAATGATTTGGAGTTGTCCAAACGCAAAACATTTGTCCAATGCAATCAAAAGAAATAACATATGCCGTTTCATTGTACATAAAAATAACTGGGATGCTGGATGATATATGATTCAGTTACTGAAACCTAATAATTATAGAACTCTATTGATTGTAATATTGTTTATGACTTCCTCTTGTAATCAGTTGAAATCAGTAATTGAATGTTGGGCTGCTAAATACAAATGTTAGTTCATATGTGCTATACTTAACATTATATAAAATAACTATAAACTAAATATAATGAGTAGTTATTTTAAACATTATTATTATTATTATTATTATTATATAAATACAATATATAATTGTATAAATAGAAAATAAGGTAGCACTTTAAACAATGTAAGACATTGCTACAGAATTGTATTAAATATTATAACTATTATAATTCTCATTGGGAATTTTTTATTATGTTATAATTTTAATGGCATTTATTTTTTATTGGTGAGATGTAATATGTTCAGAATTTTGTACCTATTAAAACCTAACCATCTTACCTTTTAACAGTATCACATTCACAGTCCATTGTTCTAATTTTCTACAAATGACAATGAGTAAGTTGTATTAATAAATTATTGAAGATGAACAAAGCTATGCAGTGGTTCGGTGCATGATTTATGTTGACTTGGTCTGTAAAAGAATTACATAATTATTTTATTCCCACTTTTCATTGCATTTTAAATGTATGGATACTATTATAATAATTTGCTTAAAGCTATGTGAAAGGAGATCACGAATTAGATGGATGGCTCCTTCTGCTTTGTACATTCTGCTGACATAGCTATTTTATTTCATGGCTTTATGGCTTGAGTGGCCAGAGAATTATTCAAATGAAAATCAAGTGGGAAGAAAAAAGTTTATAATTTTTTTTTCATTGCAGGATACTATGGCTAAGCGAAATACTGTGATAGGTACTCCATTTTGGATGGCTCCTGAAGTCATACAGGAAATTGGTTATGATTGTGTAGCTGATATTTGGAGTTTAGGTAACTTAAAAATTAATTTCAAGGTTTATTTTTATTAATATATTAAAATTATATTAAAAAACAGTGTTCCAAATACTGAAATATGAATATTTTTCAATATTGGTTTAAATGACTTGTCAAATATATATTTATAAATAATCTTACAGATATGCATGCTTATTAAAAATCATCTCTATAACATTGGTCTGAGTATAATTAAACACCACTTTTATTACTTGTTAATTTATTGAGCTTTTAAAGTAAAAAAATATTTGATATTAATTTTATATAGTTATGGTAAGGATTAACCAAATTCTGTGTTTAATGTTTATAAAATCTATAAATAATACTGCTGTTCTCATTGGTAATGAGATATTTGAAGTATGAAGATTATTCTTGTAAGATTAAGTATGACAATTTGTAGAAATGCCATTGAAAATGTTTTATGTATATTTATTTCTATATTTACTAATAGGGTTGACTTTACTAGAGGTACATGTTTTGATCCATTGAGGTCATTGATTCTCACTGCAAACATAATAAGTTCTCCAGGAAAGTGTTACTTAGTTTTTATTAGAAGTTATGTAAATAAAGATAGGTTATGCCTCATAATTTTCCAGTATAAAATTTTTATAAATACTGAGGTTGAAATAGGAATATAAGGAAGTATTTCTTTGTACACCTTAATAAGTTCAATCGAAATTTTTCACAGGTATAACTGCCCTAGAAATGGCCGAGGGCAAACCCCCATATGGGGACATACACCCTATGAGGGCGATATTTATGATACCCACGAAACCGCCCCCGTCATTCCGCGAACCTGACCAGTGGAGTCCGGAATTCATCGACTTTGTGTCGAGGTGCCTCGTCAAGAACCCTGAAGAAAGGGCAACCGCCTCTGAAATGCTCCAGCACGAATTCATAGGTGAACTTTTGTCTTCTATTTTTGCATGTAGGTTAAAAAGTTTAAACATTTTTACTTGAAATGATCTAATGAATTACTTACCCTTAATTATGAATTATTTATTGGTTCACCAACCAATTTCTGAACTTCAAATAAAAATGAAATAAAGCTTTGGACAAACAAAATAACTTCATAATAATTTTATAAAATTATTTTATAATAATTTTATGTTGTGCTCATTTGTAAAATGTTTACAAAAAATAACTGCTTCTTACAGTGCAAAATGTGCTATTGTTTATGTTATATTTTTACAATATTTGGGATTTTACAACAATTTCTGAAATTTAGATTTTGATGTGAGAAAAGCTAAGTGCTTTCATCTTAATTTTTTTAGTTCTATCAAATTAGTTATTACTATACTTCTATTATTGCTCTAGGACTATTATTTGTTTTAATGTTAAGCTATTTTACATTATTTGGACATAAATATGCAAAACACTGTTTTTTAAAAATACATTAATCTGTTAATGCATAAAATAAATATCTGTATTTCTCATATAAAATAAAGTGCATTAATTAAAGTCAAGGAATTGTACTTCTAGTTGCTTTAAAAATGTCTACAGGGAATTCAAGAATTATCATTCTGATAACCTCAGTGATAGACGACTGAAAGCCCACACTATCCACTGTACAAATAGAGCCAGCCCCGTTTTTTAATTTATTTAATTATTCATTACCGTTCTAACCATTTTTCAGGTAACGCCAAGACACCAAACATATTGAGTACTATGATTGCTGAAGCGAGGGAAATCAGAGAAAACCAAAATTGTAAACACAATTTAAACGCCAACGTCATACACAAACAGAGCCATATGGAGTCTGTAAGTAAAATGTGAACATTTTCCACTTGAAAATATTTTAAGAATTGAGTCTTGCTATAAAAAAAACCTACACACTACTGCCTACCATTTAGAGAGCTTTGTTTAATATCATTTGCCAGCTACTGATTACATTTTAATGTTATTTTAATTTAAAAATATAAATGAAGATAAAAATAATTCGAATTTTTGTTGTAATTTTTTTAATTTATTCCTTTGTTTATAGTTTGTTTATAATAATTGTGTTCATGAATGTTTCCTCAATATTATAACCTATAATTTTTTTATTCAATTCATTTCTTGACTGAGTTTCTGGCATGATTTTCTTTAGAGCTAAGGCTTTAATGTTCCAGCAAAGGAAAATTAAGACAATGTAGATAATGTGCAGGCTTATTTCATTATAATATGAAAGACATTGAATAGGTAAAAAAAAATCAGATTATGTGATGCGAATATAATTTTTATGGTGGCTTAAATTAATGATTTTTTTTTATAAGGATGGTTTTTATGCCTCTGCAGGACAAGGTAAAACTTTAGGAAGTGGGTCATATATATAATGAATCAAACGCAGAGGACAAATGTATGGACCATGTCCACACACTGATTATCAGTTGTGTTCCTTCGAGGAGTTTTAAATTTCAATTCATTATCGATTATGGATCTCGGATAGCTCCAGAACAGTGCAGAATCACTTTATAGAGTTTGGGACGAGGCAGAAATTGTAAGTAAACTGTTGTTTCAGGATGACGACGGTGTAAACAGCGGCACCCTGGTTAGGTACGACGACGACGACAGAACGCTTGTACCGGACAGGGACCTGGTCGATTGCGGAGGCGGTGTCGTTGGTGGGATCGGTCTAGGAGGCGGTGGCGGCGGAGGTGGCACACTGAAGGGGGGAAACACGGCTGGGGATGCCACACTTGTCAGAGGCACGATAACGGAGGGCATGGGCACAATGGTCATCAACAGCGATTCTGAAGACGAAAGCACCATGAAAAGTATAACACTTTCATATTCCCTGTTTTTTAATTTAAAAGTTGCAATCTACAGAGGATCGATTCAAAGGATCCATCCATTATCCCCCCCCCCGCGTTGGCTTAAACGCTGCTGGCCTAGAGACTTTCTGTAGGCTGGATACAGGTCAAAAGTACCATCACTGGATGGCGTCTTTTTCAAGTGAACCAAGTCAAACCAGTCAAACAACCGCCATTGTACCTATAACTAGTAATAGTTGATTGTACAAAAAAATAAAGTTAAAAAAAAGTTGCAATCCTGAAATCGAGAAAAACATTTCAAAAAATTCAACATACAGTTTATAATAATTAGCATAAAACAGTTGATAAATTGTGCAGTAAGGAACTGTAAAGAAACAATTACGACGTGTACTATTCTCTATAATAAGCTGCAAGTTTATACATTTCACAATTAATACTAGGTTTGCATTTCAAAATGGCATATTTTGAATTTCAGTAGAAAAATTACAAAGACCTTTTGCATTTGTTTTTTACCATTTGTGCTGATTTCCACCTATTTAATGAGGAAAATATATATTTTCAAAAATTTCCCTATTTAGTGTACTATACCACATTTTATATTATGGAGACATTATTGTTATTAAATTTACATTGAAAAACAAAGTTAAATATTAAGAATTGAAGCCCAAATTTTAAATAAAATATACAAAATTTTTGTATCTTCTGTATTTAAAAATTATACAATTAAGGTTATAACACCTTTTAAATTAACATCACTTTCATTTTCAGATATGTACTATTTGCACAAATATATTTGAAAATAAATGTTTTTCATTACATTTGTTTAAAGAATATGTATTTATATTCTTTTCAAAGGACATGATACTGGCCCTGGTGAATCGGGAAAGAAGTACAGACCCTTGTTTCTGGACCATTTCGACAAGAAACAGGCGGAAAATATGTCTGTGAGTGAATTGTTTATAATTTTTAATCGACGAGTTTTATTTACGAATTGTTCCATCTGTATTTATTACCGCATGCCCAGTAATATTTGGCTGCATTCAACAAAAACCAAGTGTACATGATCCACATTGATTTCCTTTACGTTGTGATGGATTTTTGTTTATTTTTTAAAAAATGTTTTTTTCCAAATTACTATTTTTAAATTTGGCCTAAATTTTGTTCTTTGCATTCACTTTATGCTATAATATTCCCCCAATGCTAGAACCCTAGTTAATATTGTCACTAATGATTTTTTCAGTCAGTTGTAGTTTTTCTTCCACAACCATTAATTTGTATAAAGCAGTTTTCCTGCACTGTTCATTTTAGAACTATAATTGATTTAAAAACTCAGTTATATATAAAGAACATTTGATTCTTCTGGAGTTACCCAGATCATACCCACGTCTTGTTAATTTCTTTTTGTTCAATTCCATATTTATTTCAGATTTATTGTGTAATGTTTGGAAATATTTGGGAACCATATCTCTAGAATACCCCGTTAAAAGTTTTGGCATGTTAACAAATTTACAATTTTGTGCAGTCTGCTGAAACCGAACGAACGGAGTGTGTGCGAAGTTTATGCATTGGCATTTGTTTGTTTTCTGTCCGTCTAATGTCCGTAGAATGAGATAAGCGAGAGTGGTTTTTTTTTTTATATGCGTGTTTATTGTGGTAGAAATCTTTTCTTTTGGAATTCTCAGGGTGACGGACAAATTTTATCCTCTTCTGTTGGAAATATTCACCAGGGAGGAGACAGAAATTTCAACAATGTCCATACAATGCAACATATTACACAGGTCAGTATTTAAAATGATGCAAACACGATACTGCACAATTTTTCTCCCTACAGCGGATTTATTAATAATAATTTATTTATTTTACACATTCATTAGAATTTTATAAATCTTTTGAATGAGAATTTTGTATCTTATAATTTACTTTCATGTCATAAATGTACAATTATCATTAAATAATATTATCTTGAAAAAATTTCAAAACTTTTTAAATGCAAAATATTAAAATAGCCAAAATAATTTCTGAAAACAGATCGGTAATTCTGAGGTTTACATTTTGTAAAATTTGAAAATTAGTTTAATATCCTTAAATTTTTCCAGCTGAATGTAGAATTCTATGGAAATTATTCCTTAATTTATTTTCCTGTTTAATATCATTCAAAACTAAACATGCTCTAATTTAAGTTAAATGTTGAACCTATAGTATACTAATTAGGAAAATCTATGGAATCAGCCATTTGAAAGAAAAAGGTCTGAACATTCTCATTTCTTAGACTTTTTCTTCTTTATTATCAACACTCATTCTCACTCTGTTACTGCAAAAATGTGCGTCGAATTTTATTTTAAATTTATTTATTTTTTCCACTTCATTTAAACCGGTCAAATTTGTGCTGAGCGAGAGTTTGTTTTATTCTATTTTCTGGACGAATCAGGGGGAAAACGCCGAAGAGCGAGAGAGGGTGGAAGGAGGGCTTTATCAGCAGCAACAACAACAGCAGCAGCAGCAACAACAACAACAGCAGCAACAACAACAGTACCATCCGACCCCAAGGCCACCCGCCTACCAACAGGAGAATGTGGCCAAGTTCCATACGGCTTTTATGGAAGGCGATTTCGAATTTGTACGTCAATCATATTTACTATTTGTGCACAAATAAGTCACACTTTATTTATTCAACACGTACGAAGAAGGACATTTTTTTTTCAGCGGTTTGTCACCAGTTTTGTGGCCAAATTTGGGACCTAATTGGGTACAAAATTAATAATGTTACAAGCATTGATACCTCCCATTGTATAAATACCTTAAAACTAATTTCTTTCCATAAATTCATTATCAAAAATCTCTGCACTCTGTGATTATGAACATTTTTAAAATATTTATTATGACAACTATTTCCTGAGTCAAATCAAACACGTGACTAGTGTCAAACCAATAAACCTATTTGTATTTTAACAAATATTTTTACATTTAAATATCATCAATATAGATTTTGTTTAGAATATGGTATTCCTAGTTGTATACATTATAAATGGATGTATACATTTCTCTGGGTTAACTCATCACTGAAAAACATGTTACATATTACCCTATTTATTAAGGTAGTCTATTTTTCAAATTTCTGTTTCCACATTTCAGATGGAACTATTATTATTATTGCTTGCAGTGTTGTTACATCATTTTAATTTTTTTGAAGGCATATTGTACTACCTTTTACCATGAATAATGAATAGGTTTGTCTCATTGATTTATTTCTTGAAATTCTGGTGAATAAAGTGAGGGATAACGCTCAAGTGTACTTAAGGCACTTTAAGGAGTTCTTACCCGGTGAAATGTATACATGGCAAAATGTGCAATAGTCCATTGTGCATTGACATTTTTTGTGGCCAAACTTATTTAAAAGATTATTTCTTGATGATTGTTAAAATGTATATTTTATATTAGCTGTAGGCCATCAGAAATTATTGGACTACAATTTTAAAAAAAATCTATTTTTTATTCAATCTTACCAGAAGTTAGATAGTAATAATACATTTAATTATTTTTTATTCTTGATGTCTATAATTTAAATTATATAAGTGATAGCCAAAAACTCTCCATATGTTTCACTATTTTAAATTTTCAGTGAAGAAAATTTCATATCCCGACCATAGACATTTTTATTTATTAATTAATGGGTAATTCTTGATATTTCTGATGGCTTAATTTATCTAGTTTGATTGTAGAATAATATATATTCCTAAGTATGCATTTTTTCTAAATTATATATAATATTGCATTTTTTCTAATCGGGGATGTTATTAACACTTATTAACATCACAGTTTTTTTTTGTAATGTTCAACTAACCAACAACTTTTGTATTTAAGAAAAACAGTAATTTATATTAATTTCTGCATTGACTAACATTTTTTACTCTGCATCTTATTATTTAATATTGATATTCTAGTAGTTTAATTCAGTTTTCATAAATTAATTCTTACAGCTTTGACTGGATAGCAGGTACTTATGATACAATCTTATGATTCTTATTGACGTTGTTCTTTTGCTGCTGGTTTTGCCACATGTTTCCAATTGCGACCGAAAGTATAAGCTTTCTGTGTAACTACTGTGTAACCATATATTGCATGAAAACAAACCCATTTAGATTTTCAAGTAGATATTCTGGATTGTGAGCTGTTTTGTGCCTGTTTTCTTGAGTATTTATATTTAGTAGCTTTATGAATTCTTGTGGGACTTCCTTTTCCCTCTTCGTGTCTGCATTTTGCTTAGTCTCGATATTTCATATATTCCGAGTAATGAGCCCTCTATGAAATATTTCTTCTTGTGTAAATAACTACCAACTCTTATATCCAATTCATCTATTTAAGAGGATTACAGTAAATTGTTGTTGCTTTTGTGAAAAAATAGTCTAGAAAACTTTTGCCCACTTTGCAAACACCACAATTTCTACTAGTCGATGCTTCATTAAATACAAAGACGTATATAGTTTTAAATATTGATAGGGAAGGGCTGAAGATTTTTGAATGTTGTAAAGTCCTATTTTAAAGTGCTAATATGCTGCTTCATTATTAATCAACATAACCTAAAATATGCATCAGTCATTACCTAAATTTTTAAAGAATTAACAAAATTGTGTAATAATTGTGTTAACACAATTTTTTTAATAAACAGTAATGCAGCACAGTAACCCTTCAGTTTTGTAATATTACAAACAACTAATGATATTACAAAAAACTTATTCATCATGAACTTAATCAATTTTCCTTTTAGTTTATGTGAAGAGCCAAGTCAATGAATAACAGAAGCAATCAATGTAGATACTGTATCTATTTGAGCCCTAATTTAGACAATATTTCTACAAATTTAGATAATATTTTACAAACACTTTAACTGATAAATAATATTTACTAAATGTATGAGGTTTTTTTAACTCTTTTATTTTAAAGACAATTAATAATAAAATGTTATTTCAATAACACAAATTTGATAATTTTAATATTAATTTTTTTTTAAATTGACCTATAAATTTTCAACTCTGAGTAATAAGGGAAAACAATGTTTTTGTCTAAAAATTGTTATGGCTAACTGATTATTTTTTTTATATCTAACTAATTAATTTTTTCAAATCAACTAATAAATTTTCAATTCTTTGAGTAATAGGAGAAAGCGATTTTTTTATGTCTAACAATCGATTAATTTTTTTTCTTTTGTTTGCATACAGTTGAAATACCTGAGCTACGAAGAGCTTCAACAGCGTATGTCGACTCTTGATTCTGAAATGGAGCGCGAAATTGACGAATTGAGAAGGCTATACCAGGCGAAAAGGCAGCCGATACTCGACGCCATGGACCAGAAACGCAAACGCCAACAGAATTTCTGAACTCGCCGCCCCCCCCTATTCGGATTGTTTTCCTTCAGTATTTTTTTTTTACAGTCGTCGCGTATTTGTTGGAAAAGCCCGCGAAAAATGATATCTTCGAAACGAAACGGAGATCGGACGAAGGTATGGTAGATTTTTTTGTTCATTGCAATCCACAGTTATCAATGCGAACACTGCCCGTAAACTGTAGCATTAACCGGTTCAATTTTCTAGTTCTCTGGCAGCTAGAAATTCTGGCTTCTCACCATTGTCAGTGTAGCATTTTCTAAAACATATAATAGTTATGTCAGCACCATTATTGGGTCCGTGTGCCACCTATTGGACTACAGTCAAGTTCCTTAAACTTGTTTCGCCCACTGGCCCCCTTTCGAAGATATTTCCTTCGGGGGGAACTCTGCGAATTTATTTTAACAAAATCCCCGGGACTAAAATTTTAAAGCTGTTTATTTGAAACGAATTGTGCCTGAACCTAATTTTATAACGATCGGACCTATTATTGATGCCACTAGTGTGATATCTCCCAGTTTTGCGATCACTAGGCTAAATTTTTCTCACTGGACAATCGAAGTAAAGATTTTCAAATTTTGTTTTCACAATATCAATGATGGGATGCTACAACTGACTATGAAATTAAGTGAAGAGCGGTAGACGGAGAAAATTGTACTAGTAATGATTTTCTTGAATCCTTGCAGAATCTCCCTTAAAATAAAACGAATTTTTAGTGAAATACCATTGTCCGCATGTCATGTGTGTGGTTGGTAGTACCGTTTGGAAATTTTGTTTTCTGTTTATCTTTGGACAGATTTTTTGGTTACAAAAACGTGGCAGGGTCGTTGTAGGAGCTACCTCTATCTAGGAAAAAATGTTTTAAAAAAAATATTAGAAAATTAAATTATAGGAGAGAGAGATTTGAAAATGTGCACGCGCTTAGACCGTGCTGTAGTGCAGCGTGTCGTTGTTGTAGTCGAGTTTTTTGGACGAAGAAACGAATAGACTGGTTTTTGGCTTGACAAAGAGAGAGAATTAGTGCCAAAAAAATACAAAAAAAAATTAATTATTATTGTTATAATAATACGGCAAATATACTGTTGTGTGGCTTTGATTTGGAGCTGGAAGAATCGGGTAAAATAGAAAGGAAAGACGAAAGGAGCTTTTTCGTTCGAAACGAACTTTCTGAAGGCGAAAAAAAACAAATCACGTAAGCTTATTTTTGTTGTACGAAATTTGGAAATGAGCACGCGGCAGTCCGCATATTTCTCAGAGACAATATTCAATTTTTATAGTTCAAATTTTCTTGATCACTCATCTAGATGGATTGAAATTCCGAGATTGTTTGTTAAAATTTCTAAATATTTTTCTGCACCTGCAGCAATCGGTTGATGGAAAATAAATAGAAATGGCTAATAATTGATTTGAATGGAAATAATTTTTCTGCACTTTTCAAATTACAAGGCGGGGTTCAAACCTAAGTCCTGTGGCTACCTAGGCATACCTGAGTTACACAGCTATGAAACCATGCCCCCTCTCTCTCTCTCTCTCTCTCTCTCTCTCTCTCTCTCTCTCTCTCTCTCTCTCTCTTTCTCTCTCTCTCTCTCTCTGTATTCATCTATTTCTACTTACTTTAATTGTACACAGGCCCTATTTAAAGATTGCACATTATTAAGTGAAATCAGTCAGAAACACCAATAACAAGCTTTTGTAATTATTGAAAATTGTTATTGTTATTGCATGCTGTGATCCTCAGGCTAATAGAGCA
This sequence comes from Lethocerus indicus, assembly GCA_019843655.1. NCBI lineage: Eukaryota > Metazoa > Arthropoda > Insecta > Hemiptera > Belostomatidae > Lethocerus > Lethocerus indicus. The sequence goes on from JACDQD010000012.1 coordinate 1,075,496, forward strand.
CTTGGCCGTGGTTTGAATCTTGCTATCTCCATTTTAAAATTCAGATTGAAATAAAAATGCGGAAAATAATTTACGAACGTAACCAATTGTCGGCTTTTAAACTAAGTATTGGAATTTCCATTGTCTTCACAGTCTGATAGATGCAAAGAAAATGTTAGGCTCAAGCGTGTCCAGATGAGTGGTTATTTAGAAACAAATATTTATATATTTCAAATTCGTCTAATCTAATCGATCGATTAATTCCAAACTAAATTAACTAAATAAAAATTCACTAAGTAGTTTTTAAAAATTTTAAAAGATCAGCATTATAAATTTGCCACAGATACCTTTTTTTTTTGAAGGGGAATAACAAAAATTGTGAAATATTCTTCGTATATAATGTATAAGTTGTAAATATATTAAACCAGTATATAAATATATATATATTATAAAAAGAAAAAACAAAAAAAAAACAATCTAGCTAAGTAATCACAATCGAAGACTGGGCAAGCCTAGTTTAAAATATATTTTTAAAATTACTAGAGACAAACAAATCTTTGTATTTGTTTCGTGAATTTTTTCCTTCTTCTTTTGTTGAGCAAGAATGTAAGTGAGCGCGAGCGAATGATGAGAGTGCGAGTTAATGAAGAGCTTGTTGTACATACGCTAAGAAAAAACAAACATACAAAAAATACATTAAAATGAAAGTAAAAACCGAGTTGTGATTTGTAAAGGACTATATACATATTTATATATAGGTTCTTCATATAGGGTATATAATAATGATAATGATGATAAATGGCTTAGTTTTTTTAAGGAAAAAAAATTATTAATGATGCCATATTATATAATTAATTATACCTTTGTATAGTCGCAAAAAATTTGAAAGAAAAAAATACTTCTAGGTAAATTTTTGAAAAAATAATTTGGAGAATTTTAACAAAATCCTCCCTTTAACAATATGTCGAAACTGTCCCTGAAACTGTTATTGTTTTTTTCTGCCATAAATATAGGTTAATGAAATTGTGTAGGTTATAGAAAGGAAGAAAGGTAACAATAATGTTGAATTTTTGTTCTTACCAAAATTTGAAGACTTTTTTTGGCTTTTTATCATATTTTTTCCTTATCTTGTTTATTGTTTGTAATGGAAATTTTGAAAACAAAGTGCAATTGTATTTTAAAATTTTAAGGTTACCAATTGTTTCCAATCCTCTGTATTTGTTTATAATTTTTGATCGCAGCTTGTTTCAAGAAATTTGAAAATGTTTTCTTCTTGTATTTGTTATATGTTATGTGCGATCCTTCATATTACTTCTCATACCTATTGTTTCTGTATAAAATAGGTAATGTTTTTACCAAAATGACCTCAATCAATCATTGTGTAACCTCAATCACTGTGTATAACCTCAATCATTGTGTAACCTCACATTGTAAACAGACAGACTTTAATGGTTAAGAATCCTTAGAAGTAAACAAAAAAATATATATACAGACTTGGTTACTAAAATAATAAAAAGGAATTAATTCGTGAGTTATTTTCTTTTCTTTCAGCAATAAAATAGTCCAGACTGTGTTGGATATGCATCAGAACTAAGACTTATATTGTATATCTAAACGTTGTATATCTTATTATTATGACTAATTGTTAACAATTTGATCGATGATCTTAGATTAACTTAACGATTAGATAATGTACCAATTTTTTTTGGTTTTTTGGAGTTCTAATTTAATGAAATTAGCGACAAAAAAAAATTCCTTATAGTGCTAATAACAATACTGGCAAAAATGTGATTTATTTTCTTAACAAGGCTTTAATATTAAGAATTTTAAAATTAGAACGAGAGCGATGTGGAAAAAGAAAAAAAATTGGTGATTTATGCTTGTCTGCGTTGAAGAACAAAATTCATGCACCCTTAAAAAGAAAGGTTTGATCCCAATTTGTATTCTGTACCTGTACTAAAAAGAAAAATGAGCAGCAATACATTGGTTTTTATTTCCTTACTGAAAGGAGGAAACATTCATTTTAAACAATTCCTAATCTAATTTTATTTTCTAAACGTAAGTATACTTATATACTATATATATATATATATATATATATATATATATATATATATACACACACACACACACACACATATACACTTGCCCCATGGGGGAAGTTGAAAAATTGATAATTTAATAAGTTGCATTTTATTTATGCTTGGCTAAATTTACTCATACAATCGGTTAATTTCTTGCAACGTTTTCAAAATGAGTCCGGCTAAAATTCGTGATGTGGGATTTTTTAAATCGAAAGGCCCTAAAATTTGGTGAATTTTTTGAACTGAATGGTACCGCCCACGCCATCTAGCGGAAAAAGCTGGAACCTCGTTTGCCAATTTAAAGTTCGCCAGCGCCATCTAGCGGCGGTTGGCTGAACCAACTGGCCGATGTATCAGGCTCGACCTCCTAGAGGCTTGTGCTCCTGATACAAAATTCGATTTTTGGTACCGCCCGCGCCATCTAGCGGAGAAACCTGGAACTATGATTGCCTATTTAAGGGTCGCCGGCGCCATCTAGCGGCGGTTGGCCGAACTAACTGGCCGATGTATCAGGATCGACCTCCTATAGAGGCTTATGCTCCTGATACAAAATTCGATTTTTGGTACCGCCCACGCCATCTAGCGGATAGCCCCGGAACTAACTACCCGATGTATCAGGATCGTCGACCTCCTGTGGGTTCATGTTCTCCTAATACAAAATTTCGATTTTTTTCTCAACCCCAATAAATTTTACCCCTACAATTTTCCCAAAAAAGATAATTGCCACTATATTTGTACACTTTAAAGCTCCAATAATACATTGAATAGCAATTATTTTGTAAACTTTTTATATTACAAAATCCACCAGTGTTGGGTAAACCTACTTTAAATATCTAGGGCTCATTGGAAAAAAGTAATTGAGGACTATATCGGGGCTACTTCTCAATAATGATGGGATATCAGAAATTGAATTAACCAACAAGTATTGGTCATGTCTTAAAAATGCATTTCATTTGCATTATAATTCCGTAAATTAAATCAGTTTTAAATTTTACATTTTCTTGACCCGCTTTTATTCGCCATTTATGTTGATTTATCAATGTACAATCTCAATTTTCTTATTTATTTTAAATATTTTATCTTGGTCGGATGATCAAGCTTCATTATCTTTATTTGTGCTATTTCCACTCCTAATTTGTCACCGACTTTATGACACTGATTTGGGCGGCAAATAGGACTAAAAATAAAAATGTACGACGTCAATTTTATTCTTTATTTTAAATATATGATATTTTATCGATAGGAATACATACGTTAACCGTGTTGTCGGTCAATGGAACATTTTTTTTTTTAAAAATACATCCTGAATGAATTGCACAGTCGTTCTTTGTTGACGATGGTACGTCCCCACGGCGTCATCTTCCTGCCGTTCTCGTAGAAGAAGTACGGTCCGAGTATAAGCCGGCCGAGGGTCTTGTCGTGCTTGAACAGCCTGTACGAGTCGCCCCTCCGCTTCAGGCTGACGACAAGGTAGTCGTGAGTCAGCAGGGCCGTGTCTAGTTTGAACCTGCAGCTGTGGTTGAACACGACGCAGTCGATGTCTTCCTCGTCACTTTTGACGCAACAGGCCTGAGAAACCCTCTCCTTGCATTTCCTCGACAGGCTGTAGTAAGAAACTTTGACGTACATCTTGCAGTTCCCTGTCGACGACAGAAACAGTAAATTGTCTTTAGTCGCTTATACAGACACGCAAAGGATCACTAATTTACAAATTAGTGTCTACACTCAATGCCCCGAGGCTCCGCTTACAATTTTTTCTCTCCGCACTTATACAGTGCAAGTGCTTTTATTTCTCCAATCTTACAAACTAACATCCATGACATGCACCAGCAGATTCAAATTTAGCCATCGAGGCTACACTGTAGACTTTAAATATCAATCTAATTTATACACAAATAAATACTCCGAATTTTATACTTTTTTTTTGCTGTTTTAGTAGTTTATAAATCTAAAACCTACATTGTAATTAAATAAAAACAGAGTCCAAGTCCCCATGTTATCCTAATTGGTGTTCAATATCAATTACTGCAAACCCTATTAATTACAAATAAATTTGTAGCGTCTACTTGAAAGCCTACTCATTCCAACAAAAAATTAGAAGAATGTTGTTTGTATTCTTTTATGTAGTGCAAAATACTTTATCCTCCTTATTTTTACACAAATTTTAAAGGAAATAATAGATATATTTCTACCGAGTGGGCTATGACCTACTTATCCTAATGTTAGTTTTAACCTAACCACACACAGTAGGGAATATTATTCTTCCCCGATATAGGGCATAAAATAATCGCCGTATTAAAATAACACATACTTATACGAGGAAGTAGTTTGAAGGCCTTGATGACCGTTATGTCCAAACCGTCTTCGCCGTAGGCCAAAGACAACTGCAGCATCCCAGGAGTTTCATCGTTCTGAAGGACAAAAATATACATCATTTTAAAGAGCATTCCGAGTCTAGCATCATTCTGCGTTCAAGAGTATTCCAGTTGGTTTATCCATTTTGCAAACAAAAAAAAAATCTCACCGTGGACTGATTGTAGAGTTTCATTTGGTAAGTGCTCGGCTGTTCTGTCGCGTCCTCGACGAAGAACAGGGCATGTCCAACTGCGTCATGAGTACCCAGCCAATCGGAATTATAAACGGAAAGCCTGAAGAATAAAACAAAAATATATATATTAATTTACCAAATATAATAATCATCATATAAAAAATAATCATATTACAAACCTATAATATGATAACATATTTATAACAGGACAGTATATTTTAAATAAAGATATTTCTAACATAATTCGCATGTTCTATCAAACACAAATGTAAACAGGACTAATAATTTTTCAAAATAATGTTTATGTTAACAAATCAATGTTTTAATTTGTACAATACATAAGAGGTAATGCATTTTTTTAAATGCAATTTCATAACAAAATAAGGGAATAAAAGTCATAAATAGCAAGAGTTTTTATGGCCCTAACAGAGGAAAATGACATTACATAAAATGCGATTGCCTGTTTTAATTTAACTGGATTTCAAGTTTATATATAATTATTTTGTGATTACTGTGATCTTATGTCCCCACATTTGTTGATTTGGTCTATTGCTGGACCCTACTGAAGAGTTTCTGCTCTTTGCCATCTTCAGTAGAATTCTGTCATTAAATTAACCCTCTATGGGGCCCGTGTAACTTTCAGATCACATTTCAATTTATCGAGATTTCACCAAATAATTACAGCTTTTTCGTGAGATGGTGCATAAATTTTAATCCTAAACGTTGTCAAGACGACCAATATCTATTTTTCATTCGCATATACAGGTTTTCGCATATATTGCTGATTTTTTCGTTCCCCCAAAATTTGGCCCGTAGCGGGTTAATAAGTCCTTTAATCCCAAAATAGAGCTTTCTTCTGTCTCAACAAAAACAAACTGAAAACTAACCTGAGAATCTTGTTGGTCAAATCTCTGACGCCGAATGAAAATGTCTGGTTGACGGTCGGGTTCCAAGATTTCTGCAGCTGTTTTGTCGAACGTTCATGCTTTTTCGATGAGAGCATGCACAGTTTGACGACAGCGCAGTACGCCTCCCGTTTAATCCCTTCGCCGCAAAGCCCTTCGATCTTGTTGATGCACGCATGCAATCTGCAATTATTAACATTCCATTAAACGACTCAATTTTATGCAATTGTTTACACAGAGAATGTCCTTAAATTTTTTAACGCTGCTTATAATAATAACATGACAGAGCGGCTCATTGCACAGTCCAAAATAAATAAATTGGACAATTTGTTCCTCCAGGCTGTAGAGGAACAAATCCTGCATTTATAAAAAATTTAAATTTATTGAATGTCATAAATAAATAGAGTATTATCTTTATATTTGTTTGGATTCGACAATACATTCGATACTGAAGATTCAGTGATAATTTTTTGCACTATCTGATTTTAATTTTAAAAACTATTACGTATTATTATTGGGTAAACAGACTGAGAAATGTAACGTTCAACGAGTGTACTTTTGCTTTGTGAATTAACAATAAATTAACACAAAACAAATTTATAAAACAAAAATAAAAAGTGTAAATTATAAACAATGTGAAATAAATGAGTAAAACAGTTACTGTTTACTGTGTTGGTCATAATTACAATAAATTAACAGAAAAAAATATTATAAAATTAACCCTCTATGGGCCCGTGTAACTTTCAGGTCACTTATCGAGATTTTATCAAATAATTATAGCTTTTTTCGTGAGATGGCTCATAAATCTTAATCCTATAATGTTGTCAAGACAAGTAATATCGATATCAATTTTTTTTTCATTCGCATATATAGTTTTATAATTGCTGATTTTTCGTTCCCCCAATTTTTTTGGTTTTAAAATAATGGCCCATAGAGGGTTAAACAATTGAAAGTACTATCCACGCCAACGGTATAAGTAAACAGATTATGACAGGAACATGTTATGTTATCTGAAAAGGACTCTCCCCCATTACTGTACAAGTGCCAATTAGCGGGTGGATACCTGGCCAAAAATACGGCCCGTAGAGGGTTAAAATAAAAAGTGTGAAATCAATCGGTGAAAACACTTACTGTTTACTGTGTTGGTCGTAATGCGCCGTGAAAGTTACGGTTCCGGCGGGTTCTTCGTGCCAAGTATCTTGGACTGAGTGAGCAGTCTGTAGGGCTCTGTTCAACGCCTCGTTCGACTTCTTGATGTTGGTCCTGTCGTCTTGGTATAGCGCCAGATCGAGACCGCACATCCTCGCCAGCCTCTCCCTTTCGCTCTCGCCACCGCCACCGTTCTCATTGTTCATTTCCTGTAATCGACAAATTTCCACCTTCAAAAACTCATTTCACATATTTAAAAAACAAAACAGATAGCGGCTCACTATCAACATATTCAATGAAGTTTTTCAAAGATATGAGGGGTGAGTTAACAGAGAATAATTGTTACAAGGCATATTTTATGCTATTCGTTATTATCGGATATTAATTTTATGAAGCTGTAAGGAAATCTATAATTTTCCTCTTTAAAAAATCATTTATAGAAAAAGTTTCACATATTTTAAGAAACCAAACAGGAAGGCATTTATGGTTTACTATCAATATATTCGATGATTTTTTTCAAAGATATGAGGGGTGAGTTAACAGAGAATAATAGTTACAAGGCATATTTTATGCTATTCGTTATTATCGGATATTAATTTTATGAAGCTGTAAGGAAATCTATAATTTTCCTCTTTAAAAAATCATTTATAGAAAAAGTTTCACATATTTTAAGAAACCAAACAGGAAGGCATTTATGGTTTACTATCAATATATTCGATGATTTTTTTCAAAGATATGAGGGGTGAGTTAACAGAGAATAATTGTTACAAGGCATATTATATGCTGTGTTATTATTAAAAGGTGTATTAATTTTAAGAAGCTGTGTACAGAAATCTATAAGTTGCCTCTTTAAAAAAGTATTTATAGAAAAAGTTTCATATATTTTAAAAAACAGAACAGAAAGGTGTGGTTTACTATCACAACATATTCAAAGAATTTATTTTTCAAAGCTATGAGGGCAAGTTATGAGAGAATAATAAACAGCAGTTAATTCTTAATAATATATTATATAACAGTTAGAAGACATATTTAATGCTACTTGCCATTATTATAATTATTATTAGATATATTAATTTTATGAAACTGTACAAACCTGCATGCTCTGTGATTTCAACCAACTTGAAGACGAAGTCAAAGAAGCTCTGTCGACGCTGTCCAACTTCTTCAGATCCGTACTCGAATTTGTGACCGCGACAGTACACTGTGACGTTGAAATATCATCACCGTGAATCTGAAACAAGAATTTATTTACAAACAAACAATTACAATATTTTTCATAAATCAAAGAGAGGGCTCAGTGAACACTTGTTCAAGTTTTAACAATTCAATGTTATAAAAAAAAACTGCCTGAAGTAAGATTTGCTATCACTATAATTGAATAAAATGAGACCCCCCCCCTAATAATGAAATTAAAACCAATTAAATCAATTGCAAACTTAAAAAAAAACTAGGACAGCATTTATATGCTACCATATTTTCACTGCAATATCGCGGCCGTATATTTAGATCAGGGTTTTTGTTCAAAACATTCCTCTCCCCATAAAGATATTTAATAAGAAACAAATACGGCAATAGTATTAAATGGACTTTCATAAAGAAACATTGTTGACTATAAACAGCAAAACAATAATCACTATTTTATATTGTTGCTCTTATTAATATCTTATACATGAAATAGTTATTCGAGAACTGTAAATTATTAATCTAATTAAATTAATAAAAACAATGAATTGCATTACAAGTACATTACATTAAAACAAAATTGTTTAACAGTAATAAATTTTTTCCTCTGTATTTGTTTTTCATGCAACTGTGCCAACTGGCATATTGTCTCCCATCACTATACCTAATTTAAAACTTAACCTTCATAGTATAGAGAGTGGGTTTAAACTTGCTGACCTCTTGTCCCAAGGGTGGACACGTTAAACACCCTGAGCCATTGAATAATTAAACCAATCATGCCCTTAGGTGAAATTTATTTTTCCGTTAATATTTAAAAAAAAATTATTACACACCAAATCTGGAGATGAAACGGTGATTGGTGGCGGAACCGCCATGAGATAGGAACTCCTTCTGACGTTGTTGATGGCTTTGTTCGCGTGGGACGAAGTTTTCCTCGTTCTCAGTATATCGTCGTGCGAGTAACTTGTTTCATGGCCGAAAATCTCTTTTCTGTGACCTGAAAACAAACTGTATAAGAAAGGCACTAAGCGGTGAAAGAGAATTTGTTTAGAATACCTGTTCAAGGGAATACCATAGATTTTGTGTGTTTCTGTCTCCTCTTGCCGGTTAGGTCTTAGAGCAAAAGGAGACAGAAACAGATCTACTGTAAAAGAGAACTTGCGTGTTTTTAAACGAGATATTAATTTTTTCCTCTAGTTGACCTTGCACGTTACAGCATGCCGCTTGGATGATCATAAACACAATATTATAACAGAATTTTGAGTAGTGATATTGCAACATAAAATGATTAGATTTGTTTTAAAATCTCCCTACAAAAAAAAAAATTCCAATTACTTTTGGTCTGCTTGATCGCCAATATTTCATTTTTCGGGCTTTTGTCCTTTTGTTTGAGCGGAGAAGTTTCTTTTTTCTTGACAGTCGACAATGCTTTTTTCCACCTGCTCTTCTGTTTAGTCGCCGGCGACAAGTCGGCCTCACTTATAGTCGGCATTTTCCTCACTCTCTCTACCATTTCGGCTTCTGTCACTCCTATAATGATGAGTAATTAAAATTACAAAAAATATAGGCGCAGTTCAAAAAATAGTACTTCACTCATATAATTTATCATCAACTACTAAATTATAATTCTTATTTCCTTCACTTTTTATTATTGTACTTATTAACCATAGTAATTTGTATTATACAATGCATAATATATCCATTACATAAATTGCAACCTATTAAATTATTAATTTAATTATGGATTCTAAATTCCATGTAATATGTCTATAATACATATAAGTAAAATTCATTCGTGCTGGATTCTTTTTTTTAAGATCAAATTATTCATCAACTAATAAATTATAATTGTTCTTTCCTTCACCAAGTCCTTTATTTTAATGTTTTAATTATATTACTGTATTTATTTACCACAGTTATTTGAATTAGACAAAGCATAATATACGAATTACATAAATTGCACCTATTAAATTATTAATTTACTTATAGATTCCAAATTCCCTGTAATATTATTACAAATAAGTAAAATTCATGTGTGGTAGATTATTTTTTTTTGCATATCTAATTTTGATGTTGCTTATTTTTCATTTGATTAATAATATTATCATTACAAAATATAGTTGTGATTTAAACAAATTCTCAATGTAAAAAATGAATTTTGTTTGGCTTTATGTATACAGTGCAATGAGTTGTGGCCATATATTTATAAAAAGCAGTATTAAAGGAGTTGATGCATTAAAATATTAGTTTTTTTTAAGCTATTATTATTAATCTACCAATTTAATTCATTTATTAGATATTGGACTTTGTTTTTATTATAAAAACTCGAGACATGTAAATTACAAATGTCTAAAATTATAAAATAAATAATACTATTTCTATAGAAAATAAACGTACCAGGTTGAACAACAGTTGGTTTGCTTGTCCAAGGTATTGTTATGCCATTATTGTATGCATTGTTGTATGTTTGGATAATACTGCAGTGCCTTCCAATCTCGCATTCTTCTCCCTTCTCATTAATCACAGTCTGTCCAAACCTAATTAACAAAACAGATGAACAACTTTAAATTTAAAAAAAATCTAGCTTTTGAGGCTCCCTAGGAAGATGAGCTAACTTATTAGAGTTATGAGGAGGTAACTTATGAGAATAAGTTAATATCCAAATATATATTTGACAAAAAATAAATAACAATGGATAATTGTGCCTTTAATTAAAATTCCCGCTAATCAGAATATTATGACTGCATGTATACAAAAAACATTTAGTTTTGTAATTACAAATTTTAGTTTTTCATATTTATAAAGTGACCCAAAAATATTCAAACATGTGAATATAATTTTTCTCAAGTTTGTAACAGCTATCAGAATATAAAGTATGTTAAGCTCTGGAATGTAAATTTATCTGAGAAGAGTCCATGTTCTGATAAAAATTGGAAGTGGGGCATTATTATTCTGTACTCTATTTTTAGATTTATAAAGTCATTACAATTTTGTGACAAAAATTAAGATCCCTCTACTAATAAATCATATTAGAAAAGTTCAATTATTATTAATGTTAAAAAAAAATATCAAGAAGAAAATTGAGATAAGCCCAACTGTGAACAATCGCAAATGAACCAACTGCCCACATTAATTAGCATTTTGATAAGCAAAATAAATGGGGCATTCATTTTTGCCCAATCTTGTTAACATATGTTCACCAATAATACAAATAAACAAAAAATAAATCCTTGGTGTTTAACAATAATAAAGACGGCATCTTTGTGCAATTTTCTGTTTTGTCTGTTAGTAATAACTATAATCAGTTGTATAAATTATATATATTATTATTATTGTTTGCTTACGTGGATATCCTGCGAACTGTGTAAGAGCCATGAGAGGGCATTTGAAACGATGCTGACAGTGGTCCAGTTTCTGAGTTCGATTTCTTACAGCAGAATGAAAAACAAGGGCACCAATCCATCATCAAATCCAAACAGGGCTGGCCACAAAAACACATAAATTAGATACAATATTAACAGATTTATACATAATAATAACTGAAAAAACACCCAAAACAACAATAAACAAAATGGTTTTTCTCATATAAGTTCATAATTTAAATCAATAAATTCTCAAATACAATTCAAGTGAATCTTAAGTTAAACCAAAAAAATGTTTCATTCTACATACGAGAATCATTAAAAAATATCCACTAACCGTCACATATATTTATATTTTACTGTCAACAAATTTTATTACTTCCAACCAGAATTTTTCAATTTTAATATCAATCAAGAATTTATGTGTATATGAATATTATTACAAGAATTATGTTTTCAAGTTACAGAAATTGAGATATAACAAATTGGTTTATTCCATCCTGTATTTGATTGCTATAAAAGAATATTCGATACTATTTCATTACATTTTTCAAGTTTCAATATGATGATTTTAATTCCGGGTTCCCTATAATAAATAAATCATAACTACATAAATAATAATATATATAATCCGAATTTACCTCAATCCACTCTATGCAAAATATTGTCCAAATAAGATAAAACTGAACATGACATCACTTTTTTATTAAATACCGGACTAGATAAAAAAAATTTTCTATAAGAAATTTGTTCAAGAACTTTTGAGGCTTTGAAACCAATTTGCCACTTTCACTACATAAGACATTAAAACTCCTGGAAATGAGGTTAAACTAGTAGTGTCGGTATCTCAATTTTTTTAAACCCCACAAAGCAATTAAGCAATAGAAACAACGGAGAAAAAAAATCCCCCCCCCCCAATTTACTTTTGAGCTTAATAAGGAGAGATAAGCGGATATGGTCAGAATATACGCTGTAGAGGGACAGACAGTGGGAGAGGACAGTTTCTAGACCTACCTGCATGTGTCGCGGAATAATCAGAGTGTAAGCGGTGATGATGATGGTGATGGTGGTGGTGGTGGAAGCAGGTGCATGGTATATCTGTCGTACGGGCCCCCAGTCCAAACGTGGGGGGGGGTCGACTTGTCGCCTCCGCTTTCCAAGTCGTAAAAGCGCTCGAGCAGTTCGAACTACAACCTAAATAAATCAGAATTAAAAATGAGTCACTCGGGTCTGGTTCGAACTTCAATTATTTTTGTTTGTTTTTTTCAGGTCTTTCTCGTCCGAAGATTCGTGCGACTCCTCCTCCGTTTCGAAATACGCACGCTTTCCCCCAAACGTATCCTCCGATCGTTACGCGTATCCTCCGATTGTTACGCGTAGCACAATTGCCGCTATTTCCACCTTATCAGCCCCCTCCCCTGCTGCCGTCACCCCCACAGGAAACAGGAAGTGGCGCACTGATAAGCTATACAACCCTTCCTATATATAAGTCTAAAATTGTACCACACAATATATATATATTTACACATATTCCAAAGTGAGACAGCAAATGACATATTTTTTTCTCTAGTGCAGTGCTACATTGAAAAAATTATAACACAAAAAAACTATCCAACCAACAGAAACTACACAGTAACGGGACCAAAGGCCGGGGGAGGAAAGGGATTTATAGTTTTAACAGATTTTTAAAAATAAACAATGTTTTTGCTTATGCCTGCCTACAACATTTATCCACGGAAGGGACAGTCTTATAAGGAAGGGACAGTCTTATAATGGTGAAAATGAAATGGACTTACGGACTTAATACATCACTTTCCTTTTTGCCCCCGTGTTATTGTTTACCTCCACTGTTTGGACTGTACTTTATTTCTCTGAAAAAGTTTGGTGAACTTGGTGGCGGCGGCGGAGGGGGTGATATCACTCCCGACAGATAATCTAAGTGGGCGAAAGAGATAAGGGGGCATAATACACAAGCGCGCGATCAATACACAAGAGAGACTGACAGTTTTTAAAATTAAAAATAAATAAATGTTAATCCGCCGATATTGTAACCTCTATGTTGGATGTTTTAATTTTAAATGCCCTATTTATATACTTTGCTTTTAATTATTTACCGGACAAAACTAAATTGCACTAAACCCGATCTGTCTTAACACCCACAGGATTTGTTCACATGAAGACTTCCATCTCTAGTGGCGTTCATACAGCCTCTGAGCTGTATTATGTCACCCTCAAAAACCTATTTCGGTCAATGTCTCCTGAACAAAATTAATCCATTAGTCTCAAGGAACGGCCACTATTTATGTTCCAACCAAAATACAGTACAAAATATCGATATATTAGATATCGGAGGAAAAAAAAGAATGGAATTGTCCTAAAGTTTCAATACTAAAAAATCTGTAGTAAATTGTTTCAAATATTCGATTTCTATATAAACTCTAATAATTTTTTAATAAATTCCAAAAATACTAAAGTACTTGGCTCTAAATTCTAAACGCAAATTTTTAAAAAGTCGATTTACCGGTACAGTTACCAATAACTGTAGGGACATTTATTTCATTTACCATCTGAGAGAATGGACATTTCCGCTTCAACCCGAATAATCTCCCCCCTTCCAAACGCATGTTCCATGCCTAAGCAGAAAACTGTCAAAACATTCCTCGCGCTACTGTCAATACATAAGCAATAACAAAGTTCCTGTAAAAAGAAAAAGAAAGTTAAATGGGAATGAATGATAACTAAGGCCAACTTCTCATCTTCAACAAATTCAACTTACCTCGAACTGGCAAGCTGGAAGGGAAATTGTGTACAATACATGTAAAAAAAGCCAATCAATTAAGCTAAAATATTAAAAGCACGATAAAAAATAAAAAAATAACTATGTAACAATTCCTTTGCATTGAGTACTCTCTATACATAGTTCTCGAATTATTTATTTTTAGTTAAAACAGTGGTTTTTAACCGAATCGATATCGCAATGGTTTGTTTGCCCGTCGTAATAAAAAAAAATACCACCTACTTCTACTGAAACAAAAACAAACGACACACTGTTCAATCAAAGCCAGTGAATTTTGTAAGTAGTTGTTTATATAAATTATACTCTTCAATTGTCACATGTTCAATATGTTGTCTCGTATTCGAGATCGGCACACGATTACATTTAAAAACCACCGTATCATCGGTTAAACAACGGAACAACGTTATGGCTCGATTCGGAATTCGAAAATAAAGTGTCGCAAAAAAGCTTCAATTGTCGAATTTTCCTGATTGAGAGGAACAAAAAAAAAGAAGAAAGAAAGAAAGGTAAATGATATCTCTAAGACACTGACAAAAATCTGTAGCATCAAGTAAAATTATTTTCGGTTGGATTGTAGGAGAGTTAAATTATTAGTGATTACCTTGTGTTTGTGCTTGTTGGGGGACGGTAATCTCGCGTTACCGCGCGCTAGTTGACGAACTCGGACCGACCGATCATTGGAGACGGGGACACGCACACGCCGGATATATATAGCGCCGCGCGTACTACCTCCTAGCTGCTCCCTCTCTCTCTCTCTCTCTCTCTCTCTCTCTCTCTTTATCTCTCTCATTCCGAGAGAGAGAGACTACATTATCCACACTGGCGAAATCTTCGAAACGGTCTTCAATAATAGCGTTATATTGAAGAATAGAGGAAAGAAAAAGAAAAAAAAAGAAGAGAGAATACGGGTGCTCTATTCAAAGGCTCCCGGCACGGGTAAATATATATATAACAATGACACCGTTCAATTTTTTTTTTTGGGGGTACCAACGTATATTTATTTATAATCACAAACAGAGAATATTATAAATGTACTCTCAATGTACATAAAAAAAATTGGTTGTCAAAACACATTCAACAGATGGGTAGAGTTTTCAATTTGACCGGAGTGACTAATCGTCGTAGTGACAAGTTATCCGGCAAGACTGACGGTTGCAATCTAGACTAAATCTAGACTAAATGATACTTTCGACAGCCGCTTTTACCAGAGAAAACACTAACTATATATTTAATTATTAGATTTGGGGGAGAACGTCGTTGATATAACATCTAATACAAAACACGAAGAGTAAAGAAACCAAATAACGTTGGTTCGGATACAATATAAAAAAAAGAAAGGAGGAAAAAAAAAGAGTTTGATATTCAGTCAAAAATCTACAGGTGACAATAATAAAAGTATATAGGTTATATATATACGGCACTAATTGCTTACACAAAAAATTTTTTTTTTCTTGTTTTCAAACACTTAGACGAACTTAAATAAAAGTTTTGAATATATATATATATACGCCGTGTTAGGCCCGACGAAACGCTGTTGCCTCGCGAAGCGATCTTCAGTAAGAGGAGTGTAACGTCGCGGAGGTCGAACACGAAGCGCCACGAAGTCCCATTCTGAACAGAAGCAAATCGGCGAATCAGTCATATCTGTTCACCGCAAACAACAATGACTTTCACAACACGGTTCCGATCAAAACAATTACAACAAAAAAATTATTTTCTCGTGTGTGTACAGAGAGGAAATAAAAATAAAGGAAAATTAAAAAAGAGAAACAGGAGATATATCCTTTTTCTTTATATTATACTATGTTGATACAGCTTTTCTTTTCTTTTTTTTTAAGGGGTTTTTTCTCCGAGTATACCGCTCAGACACCCGACAGAAGGTTGTTCAGATTCGGTTTTTAAATCGTCGAATATTTTTAACGGAGACCGGTTTTTGGAATTTTAGGGCCACGACCAAACAAATAAACCTTGTGAGGCGCGATGGGCGGCGGGACACCGAAAACGCGAATAGCGCACGCGCGCGCTCGCGCGACCGGCACACTAACACTAACTACCGTTTTCAGTTTTTCGGTCCCATCGCATATTCTATATACCGTCGTCGAGCCCTCCGAGCATAGGCACTGCGTTATGCGTCTAATTCCAAATGATCTCACTCTCTCTCTATCTCTCGATGACCGCAAGATCCCACGCGCGGACACTATTACTATTACTGTTTATAAAACACAGTTGTCGAGAGAGAACTCACAAGTCTTCGGCCAACTCTCGACGACGACTTCCTAAAACCGGTTTCAGAAAAAAATATGGAGACAGAATGAAAACCTTCGACGGAGCTCCAACACAGCATCTACCGGACTTTTTCTTTGTTCGTAAACTCGTACAAACAACGATTCATAGTGAACATGCACAGAGAATATAATTTAACTCGATGCGCTACTAGGTGCAAAAGATACGTTTTTTGTTTTTTTTTTATACAAAAGTACTTAATATAAACGCATTCAACAGAATACCCACTACTAAAATAAAGTGAGAGCCAAATTTTACATTGATGTGGTGAGTTTTACAAATGCAAAAAAAATCAACATAAATCTGTGGTTAATTGAGCTACGACTAAGATACTTTGAATGTGATTAATTACACAGATGAGTGGGGATCCTGTTGCCGTATGTTACTTTCCAAAACCTACTACTCAGTGTGTAAAATAAATGTATTTATCACATTTGGAGAGCCAAAATGTATAATGTTAATGATAAATGCCAATTAATATTTAAGCCAAGCTGAATTTTGTTTTAAAGAATAATTTTTACAAGTCATTAAATTTAAATAAAAGAGAAGAACAAAAACTCGAGAAGAGACTATAGGTGAGTATATTAATTAGGCGATAAATTTTTTTTTAAGAGGTTAATTAAAATGATTGTTAATAACTAATAAAGATCACTGAAGCTTCAAAGCGCCGGGAAAGGGTTAATTGAAATTTGTCCGAAAGATTGATTAGCTATTTCCACAGAGACAATATTCAAGCTAAAATTCAATTAAGAGAAAAGTAGAGAAACATTTTCGGATCCAGAATAATTTATAATGAAGTAGTCTAAGAAAAGGTGTACTTTACACATCCAACATATTTATGCCGGATGTACAAAGGAAGAAGAAAATATAAAATAAATACTGAAATAAAAAAAAAACTAGCTCAACATGCATTCAACCTTACCTGTTTTAATCATCATCATTAAGTGTCACGGCTGAAGTCATCATACACGCTATGGCTGAAATAGAATCAATTACACTTCAATTAATTTTGTCTTTAATAAAAAAAATAAATTATCCACTAAATTATGTGCATAATTATAAACTATACTTTTAGCTGTATTTATACTTATTTACTTATTATTTACTTCTATATTTTTTTAAATCTCATTGTTTAAAATGTTCACAAGCTGTGGATGTTTATTTGTCAATTAAAAAAAAGGTAAAATGTTTCTACAAGACAAAAATATTTTCTCAAGTTACAATTCTTGACATTACTTAATGTAAAATGTATTCCATATTTTCAGACCAAGCATTAATGCCAGCAAGTGCTTTGTTATATATAAATTTTTGTTTATAAAGTTAACACGTGAAAATCTATTCATTGTGTGTATATATACATGTCTCGGATATAATGTAATGAATGAAAATATAATGAAAAACATTTCAAGTGACAAAGACCGCTACTGAAGACGGCAAGCGGCCGAAACCGGTCTAGCAAAAGACCAAACTGGCGAGAGGAGAGGGAAACACAAAAGCTGTGGTATTCCAACCCCTTGCAGACCACAAAACAGGTATGTTAAACTAGTTATTGGGTTGACAACTAAGTAATTGCAGAATTCACCAACAAGTGGCGTATATATTTTTAAGTACGTCAACATCTTTGCACAGATAAGCCGTAGATGGTTTCGAATGCACGTATAAGATACATTCAGCTTCTCTGCAATGTCCCTTGTTGAACTATGGCGATCCGAATCAATAATGGCCTTTATTTGGTTATCATCAACTGGACGTCCAGAGCGCTCCTTATCTTTTAATGAAAAATCCCCCGACCGGAATTTCACGAACCAGTACTGACATTGCCGTTCTTTTAAGGTTTCATCACCGTACAACTTTTTATGAGCCTGCGAGGCATGAACACCTTCGCGAAAATAAAGCAAAATGTGACTGAAATGCTCACTTCGGTTCACCGCGTTTTAGTTTTTTATACACACACACACACACAATTCAACCAGGTCAATGTAATTTTGATACCGAATGTTTCAAGAAAGGACCAAATAATAACGTATCGAAGAATCGTATCCGTGCAAAGATGTAGATGTAGTTGTACGACGCCACTTGTCAACCGGATATATTTATGTGTGACGGGAGAAATAAGGAGTGGGCCGAAGTAAGTAGCGTTAGTGGTGGGCGTGCGTCATATCTATTCGGTGACTGACCTGAATCTAGTGTTTGAGTCTGGGGAGCGCCTGCTGAACATAGTGTAGTCGGTGGGTCTGTCGAAGCCTCCCCTCAGGTTGAGCCCCGTGATGGAGTCCCTGGGGCGGGACATGGGCGGCGGCGGCGGCAGGAAGTCGCCCCTCGTCCTCATCGACGGAGGCGGAGGCGGCCCGTCACGACCTAGCGGCGGGAAGCGCCGGTCAAACTCGCGGTCCTCATCGTACCTCGCTACCGGCCTATCGTAGTACCGATCGTAATAGCTGTCCTGAAATACGAAAACCACCAGTTTAACCCTTTGCGCTCTCAGCCACCACTCCGCGTCATCCACCACTCCACGTGATCCACCACTGCCCGAGAGGCACCGTTCGAATCGGTGTCTATTTGCGTTTCACCTAAGAAATATCGCTTCAAAGGTCTACTTGACCTTTTGTAGATCATATTACGCGGTGTCTAATTAGCTATCCGGGGGGGGTCTAAATAGCTAAATCCCCAGAAGAATACAGTTTATATCCGGTGAATGACAAGTAGGACCGCACGTATTTCCACACATAAAAGAACCGATAGATTTTTTCAAATTATTTTTCACCGAGGAATTAGTTATTGACGTAGTGCGGGAAACTAACAATAACGCTGCAAGGAAAGTAGAAGGGAAGACGTTATCATCCCGTTCTATATGGCGATCATGGTACGATGTAACAGTTACAGTACGAGTTGCTGGTTCACCTGCGCCTCGAGGGCAAAGGGTTAATATACCTGTTTTGTGGTCTGCGAACGGTTGGAATACCGTAGGTTCGTGGTGTTTCTGTCTCCTTGCAGCCGAAACCAGTCTAACAAAAGACCAAATCAGCGAGAGGAGACAGAAACACCACGAACCTACGGTACAAAAACAACCTTTAACACATTCACGCCAGCGCGTGAGACTAGATTGTCTCATCGGGCGACGCTTACCGCCGGCGGTACGCATTCGATTGTGCTATTAGACGCTGAAAATTAAAATAATAAAAATTTAACGTATTTTCACTAAAAACATTATTTTTAATACAACACAACTTGCACAATAAGCACTCACTGTACTACTGAGCAAACATACGACGTGTATGCAGGTCTGAACAGGCAAAAATCGCAGTAATCACAGCAAAACAAATAAAAATCGGCCCCAGCGTGAACATGTTAAAATACCTGTTTTGTGGTCTGTGAGGGGCACCCTATCAATAAATTTTCGTACAAATCTATGTTTCGGTAGTTCAAATTACCGACAGGAATATATCTAAGGGTATACCCTATCAATAAATTTTTGGTACAAGTCTATGTTTCGTGGTTCAAATTACCAACGGGAATATATCTTATACGTGCTATAACTGCTTATAGCAGAGTTAGTCACTTATAAAATTGGCAGTTTATGACCAGTTATGAACTTTGTGATATGCCAATCACCAATAACAACTGACAAACATGACAAATTTAGACCTCTGGGTCCCAAAATTTAATTTTTCAGTCGCATTATATTAGAAGACTAAAATTATTGCCGGCATTTGTTTACAGGTTCTGTGAGTAAAATCAAATTCGTAATTACCAAGAACTAGATAGCTGAACGAAAACTGAATGCCTCTTATAATATTAAACTATAACAGAGATGTGAAAATGGCATAATGAAATATTTACCTTTGATCCGAATGGCTCAGATCCGAGGATCCTGTCCCGGAGGAATGCAGGAGGTGGCGGCGGCGGTGGGTACGGATCGCGAGCTCCTCCAAACATACGATCACGGAAACCTCCCCTGTCAGGTCCAAGCCGACTAAAATAAAGAAAAAGACACTGAACATTAACTGGCACCCTGGATATTAAATTAGGAAAAACCTTATATATTCTTTTCTTTTCCAGAGAAAAGAAAAAACAGACCGATAAATGAGTTTAAAATGGATAGATAAGTTTCTTTAAAATTTATCTAAATTTTTTTCCGAACAAATTCATTCGACAATTCTGTTTACTGGGCCTGTCCATCAGAAAGAAAAAATAAGTCCCTAAAAACTTGTAAAAAATGGAGAAAAGTATTGACGTACTGTTTATGCCATTTAGAGTCTCAACTAATTTGTATGGTCCCGATGAGTTTAAAGATATTTTTTTTTTTAGTTAAATAGAGAAAAGGTTATTAATATTTTATTCACGCTGTATTTCCTCTTGTTGGTTTGTTCAGTAAATTATAATTACGATAAACTCATACATACAAATAACCATTCGAATTAATTAAAATTGTATCGGGTCTATCCATTCATATAAAAGATGTGTATGTAAAATTAACACAAAGCGATATATATTTCTTAAAATTATTTCCAATTTTTAAAATAATAATTAGTTGCATGAACTTAACACTTACCCAGGTCCACCACCAGCTTTGGGACATTCCTTGGACCAATGCCCTCCTCTGCCACATCTGATCAAAAGAAAATAATTTGTTACTAAACAATAATAAAGTTAATAAAAAATAAATTGTAATATTTGTTTTAATTTTGGGTAAAATGTAGAAGGAACTGAATGTATTCACCTGTAGCATTGTTCGGGATCTCCCATTCCTGGGCGCTGTCTAACTCTACTGGTGGACACTTGTACTTTCATAGGTTGTCCATCAACCATGTACCCGTTCAGTTCTTTGATGCACGTGTTCACATCAGTAGAATCAATATGCTGAAATGAAGAATAAGCCATTGGAGCAAATAGTTTTAAAACTTTCATTAGGCCTCTAAAAAATTACAATAGTTCAAGGTAAGATCGGTCCATTTTATCAGTATTAAACCAGACTCAGAATGAATTTACACAGGTCTACTTTATAGCTGAGAAAAATAATGTAATAAAAATAACCGGCAGGGCAATAAAATTCAAACACAGCTTAAATCAAAAGAAGTCAATAGCCATGCTAATTTTATATGAATCAATTGGCCAAAAGCTTCTAAGCAAGTATTTCATAATTGAAAATAAGAATGCATTAATAATGCAATTTTTTTACTTGAAATTCATGTACTGGTTAGAAAACAAAACTACTTCAGTAAAAGAGCTTGCATTCAAACATTTGTATCAACCAAAAAACTAACTTGAAACATTCAGACATTCATTGGATTTATTTGAACATTTAATGCATTGAACATACTTTCCTCCAGTCTTGTATTTATTAATGATAAAAAATTTCAAAAACACTTTAAATTCTGCTATAATTGTACTTTTGAAATATCTATGTGATAAATATATATTGTACCCATTCATCGTATTCATTTACTTTAACTGAATTTATAGATATTTATACAACATGTTTTCTTGCTTATTTCATATTATTTGCTGTTGTTTAGCTCTTTATTTGATGTTTTTTGTGTCTTCTATATGCTTTCTATTTGTTCTGTTCAATCTGCTTTATATGTTATTGAAGGTGCACTTTTCTCTAGACAAATAAACACTCTAATTTCTCAAGACCTATTTGATGAAACTAGGTGCCATTATATTTTTGAAAGATGAAAGCTAATAAAAATTTTTCTGAAGCGACAGACCGTAAGGTGCACGTTTTTACTTTGAAAAATCACACAGAATTTAACGAGTGAGAAGAGAGGAAAAAAAAAGGACAGTTGGGAATCTTCCAAGGGGAGAAAATGGGCGAGGCATGAAGACATTAGTTATGCTAATTTACCCCCACCACTGGTACCAAAGCAGGCCAACTGAGTTTATGGTGGGGAAGGCAAACCACTCTTGCAGGGGTCGTTGCTCCCTTTCATACCAACTGAAATTCCTTCAAGTTCACTTCTCAAACTACAATTACTCTATTCCTTCCATGCAGCCAATACCTACACCCAAAAGACTAGAAAGGCCCGATCTTAACCTTAAATTTTATAAACAGTATGTAACAGATATGAGTTTTTTAATTTTTAAAACACATATCTAGAAATAATATTTTCCAGTACGGTTTGATAACCGGAAGAAAAATTTGCTGAAGGACCGACTGTGAAAGGGAAATGCCTAATCTCGAATTACAATGATAAAAGCGGCGAATAAATTTTATTTCCTGCTTCTAACTGATATCGGACTCGCCAGCCATGTTTTTCTCTCCATTTGCAGTCATACTCTACTCAGATACAAAATTATGTATTCATTGTGTTCACAACCATTATTTTGCCCGTCTTTACTATTTTTTGCTACCCGAAGAGGGATCTAAACAATGTTTGACCTGAGAAAACCATAATCACCAAGTTTCATTTAATTAACAATGAATGTATAGTAAAAATTGTTTGTAATCTATCTTCCTATCTGATTGTCTTTTGGAAAATACACAAGAGTGCTACAGCATATATATATATATTAAGCACTTTCCATTTAACCCATCATATATATATATATATATATATATATATATATATATATATAAAGAGAAAAACTTACAACGAAGCCATAGTTGCGAACGATATCGCACTCGACGACAGTGCCATATTTCGAAAACAGAGCCCTGACTTGGGGAGCTTTAACGTTGTCAGACAGGTTGCCTACAAATATTTTAGTCGTAGGTGTATTCGGGCCTTTGCGACTGGTCGCGGCTTCAACCTTCATCGCCTGTTCATTCACAAGGTAACCGTTGAGATTCTGAATTGCGTCCCTTCCGCCCTCTTCGTGTTCCATGTGCTGCAAAAAAAAAAAAAACATCACGAAAAACTCCTACAATGAACCGTTATAATACAAAAACTGTTATACCATAAATCAATATTTTCTGTCCATCAAATTTCATTTCACAAGTAAAATGTTTAGTAGTTTGTAATGTCTATTAAGTTTACTGAAAATAACCTTAAACATGGTTAATAGGTTACAACTATAACCAGTACTACACGGAGCTATTAAGATTTTCTTTGTCATGAAATCATTGTTTTAAATTACGTTCTTTTATTTAAAAAATTATGTATGCCGATCAATATTATAGAATATACAGAAAACAAGCTTTGTGATTGGCCAAAAACAGATTACAGTTTTAATCTCATAAACAAGAATGGGAATTTTGTCAATTAAATTTCAAATATAAATAAACAAAATTGTTAAATATTTGTTTTGTTAATTTAAAAAGCAGATATGTTTTTAAAGAATAGCAATTCTCTTTGTACTTATTTCTTAAAGGAAGTGAAAAAACTATAAAAATAAATCGCCCAATTAATCAATAAACACTACCTAACCTAACCTATTGACCAAAAACAAACAATGATTTCAACTTCCTAAACTAACAATAGGAATTTTGTCAATTACATTTCAAATCCAAATAAATAACAAAAAAACTTCTAAATACTAATTCTGTCCACTCAACACAAGAATGTGTCAATCGGTTTTAAAGAATAGTAATTTTCTCCATACTTACTTTATTTTTTCTCTTAAAGTATCAAAAAGTTAAAGAATAAAAACTTTTTTTAAGGACTATAGATAAATCATACAATCCCACTATCAATATTGTAACAATTAAACAAAAAAAAGTATATTAATTTAATTTCTTGTTCACAGCTGTTTTAAATAACAATGCCTCATCAATTTCTTCTCTTTATAAAATAGAACACGTTATTGTTTGAACCTTGTGTAAAATACAAAATTGTAGGAAGAAAAAAATTATATTTTCTTCCTACACTTTTTGTTTATCTTCTCTTACATAGCATAAATATAATGCTGGTCTGTTACTAGTTTAATTTTGTGTTATAATTATTACTGATTTCATTATTATAAACTCCGTTTCATATTGATATGTGTATGTTTTAATGGATGTTTAATTGAAGAAAAATATAATTCAATTTATATTTTGAATGTCATCAGTAATGCTAAAGAATTGAAGAAAAAAATTCTGAATAAACTATATAAACTAAATAGGTTTAGCTATGTTTTTATTACTAATACTTTCCTGATGAAGTTATTTTCTTTTAAAAAGCCTATTTTTTCAGTTTATTATACAAAGGTACATTTTATTAATGAAATAAATATTTTTGAATTATGTTTCTTTAACTGCTTATAAATTTAAATAAACACGGGTAAATGAGATCAAAATGTAGTTAAACAACGAACAACACAAGTTTTCAAAAAAGCAATAATTTGAATATCTGCAATGTAAAATACGTAACAAGAAATTAATAATAAAATAATATCAAAACTGCATAATTTAATCTTTATTTAATATTTTAGTCTACATGTTTTATTATCAACACGGTTTTATGTTGTGTGATATGTAAGAGAGAAATGCATAATCAGTTCCACTCACCACGAATCCGTAATTCTTTACAACATCGCACTCAACAACTTTGCCGTACTTTTCGAAAAGTGGTTTTATATCTGCCGTCGTTGTTTTATCGGACAGATTGCCCACAAATATCTTGAAGGTCCCCACGCTGCTTACTGGCATCTTCAGTCTTCCCAAACTGCAAAAATTCAACAGATACGTCAATTTTAAATGTCAGGTAAAAAGGGCAAATTGTGTGTGTTCTTTTTCAGTACGCTGTGTGCATGTATATCGGGACAGGGAATGACCAGAGTAACTAAAAAGAGAGGAGAATATACTGTTGTAACAAGTTTCAATTATTACAGTCCCTATAGTTATAAAGATTGCTTCATATGATTTTGTATTGCATGAAACTAACTTAAGGCAATTTTAGTTCAAATATTTGAAATACATACACTGATAACTCAAATACTACATTGGTCAATATGCTCATACACATACACACAGTTTGCTTTTAATTTTTATTCCGGCTTTTAACTTAATGTTTCTCTATTTTAATGCAGAAAAAAATGTTCCGGTTTAATGAAACTTAATTTGAAAAAAATAGCGATATATTAATTCTTTTATGTACGACAATAAAGCTCTAAATTGTTTATGTATAATTTATAGCACAATATTATTATTACCTTCCCTCATTCATTACAGAAGTCTAATTGCAAGACTGCTCTGCGAATAGAAATAGAAAAAAAATAGGATATTTAGAACCAATAAAATGAAAAAAATCAATCATCATTTAAATATTTTAAAGACTCTTTTATAAATGGAAATATGTTATTCAATCAGAAAGTACAACACTAGATGTACAATAATACTATGTGTGAAAAACATAATCATCTTAATTCATTGTAACAGGAAGCTTTTCAGTTGAATACAATCATCAATTTATTACTCTTTCTAAAATAAATCTCAACTATAACAAATGTTTCTTACAAGAGAGTTATTTTTATATTATTATTATATAAAGTTAGACAAATTCAAAATAACAGCTTCAGAAAATTTAACTGATAAATAGTAATGAATTTACTGTCTCCATAATATTTGTTGTAGAAAACACATTTTGTAAGGTGTAATTAACTATTTTTGTTTGTTGTTCATTACAAAATACAAAACTGAAATTAGAAAAGTGAATGCAGTACACAAAACATATTTGTTCTCACAACAAAAATGTTATACAACTAACTGATATTTGTAAGAATCGCTTCCATTGTATACAATGATTGTTTATAAAATCATGCGCAAACTGTCAAATTGTACTTTCTGGAGATTATATACAAAATTATGTAGGTATGTATACATACATACATCATTTTGTTGTTCAATACCTGAAAATTAAATTGAAAAATATTTATCAATCATTTTGTTTTCACACACAACATGAAACATTTACATAACATAATTTATACACACATACAATGGAATTATATCACATTTGAAAATTGGAATTACCAGGATGGATCCAACAACTTTGCTGACTGAAATTTAATTTTTCGGTGCGCTAAAATAAAATTGGAGAATTAATTAGACATCGCAGTTTGAATTGATTCGATCGAAACAAACTCTGTTCGAATACAAAAATAGTTGCAGAGCATTATCGGACCCCATTAGAATTGCTAATGGGGATCTGAAATTCCTTCACCGAAGCAATGTTCAAGGGCAAAACAGCAAAGATCTTAGAACGTCTCGGATTTCAATTTTCAGAAACAGGCACAAAGTCTGAGTCACATCCTTTCGGATTTTGTATTTTTTTTTAGGTTAGGTAACACGTTTTTTTCTTTTAACAAGGCGAAGCGAATATTCTGCGAGAAGCTAGGCTGGACAGGAAAAATTGGCTAATATGTTTAACACCGATTCGATTATTTATCACTTTGCAAAGTACAAATTTTTTTTTTCTAGTTCAAGTAGCCTCCGGGGAGCTAAGTGCTGGCCGGGGAAAAGCTGGTCGGGCCCGGTTTATCGATTTTGCGATTTTTCTTTCGGTAAACTTGCACAAGTTAAAGACGCCGGGAATGTAAAGTTTAGTTTTTGCGATCTCGAGACGGTATCTTGGACGGAATGGGGTCGGCGTTTAGCCGGTGGAGTAACGGGTGCGGGCCGGAGAGGAAAAGAACCCTTGCTGTTGTCTTAAATACCTAGAGATCAACGGCCGTCCCTCAGAGCCATCGTCCCCCTCACTCAAAGCCACTTTATCCACACAACCCGTGTCGTTATATTTTCGGGCTCCGATACGCTGCCGGGGCGGTGTGTACGGCGCGAGAGTGGCGGTCGCAAAAATCGGCAAAAAAAAAGAAAAGAGAGAACGGGGGTGGGCTACGGCTTTTCTGGGCGACGAAACGGAAAACAAAATAACGCTTACCTAAACAATATATATCCGCAATTCCCAAATGAAAAACCCCGAGCGCGTAAAACCGGCCTGCAACTGCGTAGAGGGCGATCGGGCAAAGGAGAGATGGCGTCGCGGATGTGCGTCCGCCGTGCGCCCCCTACCACAACCCTCCGGCGCCGAACCCTCTTATAAACTAAATTTAACCACAATTTTCGGCCACCAACCTCTATTCTAATTTTTAAAGCTCGAAAACCACGAAATTCCGCTTATAAAATGCCCAAATACGGGTTGGAGACGGCTCGGCGGATACTGCCCGAGTCAAAAGTTGGTACGGTTTTTTTCCGCCCACTTGACTCGAGCGGTCCTGATCAATGGCGATGGCGGTGGTGGGGGGCATTTTTACGACTCGGACGGAAGGAAAATTTTTTAAATACACTTTACGATCCCAGTCGTTGAAGGGAAACTTCGGAGGGAACGGAGAGAGTTAAGATTTATTATTCTATTCGGATTTTTCGATCGATCCCGAAAAAATCGTGGCCCGCCCGGTTGAATTCGAAAGGAAGTTTCCCGAAGCGGAGTGCCGGCGCCGGATATAGTCGTTGGCGGTTTTATCTCAAAAATGCGGATTCCTCCAACCGCACGAGAGGTTCTTGTGATATTGAAAGGCCGGTATATTCTATAGACAGACGAGGGGCCGAGTATTTCTGGCTCTCGGCGCTGGAACCCAGCTCGGGTTTAAGATTCGGCCCGAAACCGGACCCCGCCCAATTCCCCTCACGCGCAAATAAGCGTTAGATCTGTTCGAAAGCTCACGAACTTATTGTCCGTTTTCAGTGTGCACTTTGCGGGGCTTGAAACTCGCACGAGTCGCCGTTCGGAGGCCGGATTCGAGGCCAGTTCGAGAGGTGTCGACCCGTCGAAAAAGAAAACTTAATAAGGTTAACCTACAGGATATTTTTACCGAAAAAAAAACAAAACAGAAATTTACAAACATTGCGTAGTTTTAAAACACCAGCCGACTTATAGGGCCGCAACAGCGATAGAAGCAATAGCACTCACTTAGGATAAGGACAACTCCAGTTGTAATCCGGACCAAATCACTCGAGTGTCCTTTTATCGACCGTTATCTCATGTTAAATATAACAGTCTAAGGAAACTGTTTGTCTCAAAATTTATCAGATCCGAAATTTATCCCCTCCTCGAGAATACTTTAATCACTAAGTAATAAAAGCCTGGGCAAAAGATCTGCGACTTTAATTACACGGCTGTCAGTCAACGCAGTTAATTGGAAACTCGGGAATGTAATAGCCTTGGAATGTTTTTTAGTTATTTCTCTCGGAGATTTTTTTTCTTACATTCTTCTTGTCTCATAAATATTTTGTAACGACTTTCTCCAACTTAGTTTTAGCTTTTAAAAAAATTATTTCTGTTGCTGTATTGTTTCAATCTCGGGAGGTTTTATAGGAGGTGTTGTTCTAAGAGGTTATATCAACACAGCTCATTTTAGCCTACTCTACATGGACCTGGCCTTATTATTTCTTTCTAATCGAAGATTTAAAACAATGTATATTTTAGTCATTATTTAAAAATCCTATCATGGCCATTATAGGAATATTGTTTTATTATTATTAATTATTCCAACGGGGGTTCAGGCATGCATATATATTTATGATTCAGGTTCTGTTTGTGTCCCACTGAGTTTTCCTAAACCCGGGCATTAAATTTGCTTTTATTTTTTTATATTATTAGTATTTAACCCATGAGAACATCCTATAGTTCAGTATGTAGCCGTCCATCTTGAAAATTGATAATATTTAGGATTGAACTAAATCTAAAATTTGATGATACCAAACCTTTTATAAATGACAAATTTACAATAATTGTATGCAACAGAATAGTATAATTATTTCGAAAATTTAACCCTCTTAACTTGATTATGCTATTAAAATGTTATGTATTCAAGTGTGGTACAGTATTGATCTTTTAATTTTTAAAGGCACACATTTTTGTACATAACCTTAACATTTTCAACAAATGTGAATTTTACTATTGGGTTTCTCGATTATAACGTTGGGGAATTTTTTTTTCCGCGCACCTTAATTTTTCAAATAGAGAGGGACATTCGGGGAAATTGCCAGGCGTCTACCCAATATATTTATGCGGGGCCATAATTTCTTTATTTCTGGCCCGTATTCCTATTTTCGGTTCGCGAATCGGGCAGTTTTTCGCTCCGCGGCCAAATGAGTTTTGGGACTCGAAAATTAAAGAAAAAAAATAAAATAAAATAAATAAAAAAGGACGCTCGGAGAGTGTGGAGCCACGTTTTGGTTCGGGATCGATGCGCGTTCAAACTGTTCGGGTTTCGATACTTCCGGGGGGGAATTTCGTGGACGGGGCCGGCACATGCGTACCGAAAATCAATCCTGGAAAGATGGCCAAATTTATTTAGTAAGGAAAAAAGAAATAAAATGTCCAGATTTACCTCTCAGATTCGGCGATCGTCGTCGGTTCTTCCATTTTCGTTGGTCACGGTGGGGGTATTGAACGGAAAGAAAAAAAAACTCCGATAAGTTCCCAACCTTTGTACCTCCTCGCCCAAGTTACCGATATTTACACAGATTTCTGAAAAATGGAAGAAAAATTATTTTCAAAATAAAATCCCGGCGATGAAATAAAATGGAGGACGAGGATAAAACAAAAAGACTTACATTCCGAGTCCCGATAGTTTTTTGGTCCCGACAAAAAAAATAATAAATATGCTAAAAACGACAAATACGCGTATTGAGATTGACGCAGGAAACAGCTGATGCTCGGATCGATAGCGGACCTGTTTTTTTTTTCTAAATTTAAATCGGGTTAAAAAATCTCGACGTTAAAAATCTTGAACCGTTGCCTAAAAATCATAAATAATACGCTTCATCTGCGGATCCATTTTGAGGCGGGATGGAACACACCGGAAGCCGTGAAATTCGAGAGAAAAAGTCGTTTATTTAAAAAAAAAATATGTTCTATAAATTTGTTCGGTTGGTAAGATTGTCAATATATTTTACAACAATTACAATATAACATGGTATATTACTGTAGTAATTATCGAGAGTTTTTCATTTCTAGGTAGGTTTTTAACTGTTTTTTATTGGAGGAAATTTTTCTCTGTATCTATTTAGGTTAAATGCTGCGTCTCTTCTCAGCTGGGTTTTTCGGAACACTTTCAGATTATTACATTACATTCACAGGAAAGTAATATTGTGTGTCTGAATAATAGTCTCAAGTCATTGCCTGGGAAACTCTCATGGACTAGAACCCAACCACAATTTTCTACTGTGACTTCTAAAACTAAATGTTACTATAAGCATGATATTCTTCTGACAAAAGAGCCATTTCTGTATTTATAAAACAGATTCATAATAGCAGCTTCGGCAAATTACATCCATAATCATTTACTGTTGGTATAAAACTTACTGAATATTTTCATTCTAAAATACAAAATGGAAAATGAAAGCAAGCCCGATGCATAAAACAGAATATAGTTGTTCCTATTTCTGGTGTTTTTAGAATGCATTCCGGAGGCTTTAAGTGTTTTAGGATTTTATAGTTTTCTACTTAAGAAATTCTTTCTTCTAGAGGTATTCTGAATATTTTTTTAAAAACAAATATCGAGTATAATACTGAAAAGAATATAGATAATTTCCTGGTTGAAAACTCAGCCTTTTGTTTTGAGGTTTTGGTTAGCGCCTTAAAGTAAATATAGAAGCTGATTTTTCATAAAGATGTTTTAGATTTTACGTTTTAGATGGATTTCTTACGATTCACTCGTCGCATTACCCTATTGTAAATTAATAACTGGTATTCTTTTGTCATATCCGAGTTGTTTATTTTATAGTCTGTAGTTTTATTAAATGCACAAATAAATCTTTTGTGCGAGGAGAGACCGTGATAATAAGCAATATTTACGCTATTAATAATTCGGTTTGATAATAAAAAAAATTGTATCTAAATATTTATAATGAATATTAAGGATATGTGTCTGAAGCATGTCTGTTTCTTTTTTTACATTAAATAAGGAATGTGAAGGTTCAAAAAATTGTCACATGCTATTTTCAATCTCCACTGAATACTCGATCGTAAGTTTTTTGCCATCGTCAGTAACAAACATTCCATCAGTAACACAGTCAGTTACTAAACCATATTGGTTGCCAATTATGTGGCTTATGTGACTTGTGCTTACCTTAATTCGTGTCAATATTTTAGAAACAAAATGTGTAATAATTAATTACACTCTTTTTTGTCATTTTATTTTTGTACAACCAACTTATAGTTGTATATCTAATTGTTGAATGTTAATTTGTGCCTCGATGAAAGAAGCCACCCACCCAGTGATGGCACTTTTCGACTTGAATTTAACAGCTACAGCAAGCAGATCTCAGGTAAATATGAAACTACAATATGTAATATATATTATAAGATATATTTTTTTTATTATGTACAATTTCTCTGGTTAACAAAATATTATTTAAAAACGTGTAACACACAACTTGCAAATTGGCCGGAGAGGTTTTCCAAATATTACGTAAAGTTGACAAAACACTTTGTTTCCTATATTAAATTTATAAATGTCTCAGACACTAGAGTTTAGAATGAAAAAAGGAAAAACAAAAATATACAAACTTTTAGGAAGAGTTACGTTTAAAAAACAATAATAAAAAAAAACAACAAAAACAATCATTAGAATAACAAATTTTATGGCTGCTTTCGAGGCAGGCACTTTGCTTTTTGCGAGCAAAACTGCACCAAATCGCTTAGAAACTATTTAAATTTTTTTATTAGACTTCCTTACATCTAATTGGCACAATTGTAAATAGTGGAGTATATATTGTTTAAGTTTTACAAGTAGACTCGGTAATAAATTGTACATTAAGCTATTAGTTAAATACAATTCGGTAATAACCGATTGCATTATCTAATAAAAAATGATTTCCAATTTCTCATCTAGATCTATCAGTACAGTAATTATAGCATCATCGCACTGTAAATGCTGTCCACCATTATATTGCCTGAACATGTTTGCAGAAAGGCCATTTTGTAATTGACACAAAGAGTTTCAAATTAAATTGATTTTTAAAATACGGTTTAAAATAAGTCGGGGTAGAATTGAAGCGAAATCATGTACCAATTATAAATTTAAACATCACTCACAAGATACGCTGAGAAAAGTAAGAGAAATTATAGGACAGACGCAACAGTGGCCCATTCTGTTCTTTAACATTTTTTATATTTGAAATTTTGTCTCCCGAGGCAAAACTTTTATTTATTATACAGTATGAAAATGTCCTCTCAATACTTATTGTAATTATATGGATAAACTCCCAAACACATTCAGTCTTTCTACACACATATACATATATGAGTTTAACATATCTCCATATTTACAAGTTAAATAATGTACTATGTACTAACTCGAGTTAAGTAACAAATAAATATAATACACATACTTATACATATAAGCCATATACAAATTGGTTCGGTTGAAACATCATCAACTCCGATTTCACGGATACGCATATACGTCGATATATACGTATGTATGAAATGTACGTTGGTATGTACAAAAAGAAAATTGAATTTTTAGTTCTACACAGAATCTAGTGCGAGCAGACAGGACAACTATAACCGGTAGAAAAATTTAATCTGAGGTTCCTTTTTTTTTGTTTCACAAAAACAAACTTACCGAAATTGTGAACCAGAATGAACATTGTGCCGGGGGGGAGGGGGGTGTTAAGTAAAACGTCAGTTTTGTTTTAAGGCACCAAAGATTTAGAAAGCTCAATTATTTTTATTCGTTTACGTTTTTTTCAAAGTAAAAATGAAATTTAAAATTCAATCATTTCCCGAATAAAAGCGAAAAACACAATTTTCCGGATTGTCAAGAGCACCTTTGGATGAAAAAACAATACTGGTACATTTTATAAAATGACAAAACATATAAAGTTTCCTTTTTTAAAACGGGTAGAGGAGGACAACAATCGTTTTTCCTGTTCATCATTATTGTTATATTACAAGAACGGACACCTATAATTAATTAATGCTCTACTATACCTTAATTTATAAAAATAATATCGAGGTTAATAACTTATTTACAGATACTATTTACACATACAGACTCTACATAATTTTGGGGTAGTTTTTTCGTTTGTCGTTTTCGTTTTTCCCCGACAGTAAACCCGCACTCTGAAACAACACCGCGAGGAAATGACGTTTTTCCTCCGTCGAAGGGAATAAAAGAATCCACACGTGGGAGAGAAAAAGAGTTGTTTTTCTTTTTTAAACCGAAAAACCGTCCCCCTCCTGTCTCTTTCGGTTTTGCACTCCTGGAACGCGAACACGACAGACCGGGCTTAGAAATGAGTTCGTCGGTTAACAAAACAGACCCGAATACACAACTATAGTCGGAAAAAAAAGAACACTTCTAGAAAACAAGTCGATGAACACATCTCTGCAGAATTTTTGTTCTCGGTTCTCCTTTCACTTTTCTTTTTTTTATTTAGACATCTTTTCTATAAATTTTTTTTTTGCTTTTAAATTATTTCATTTCAATTTCACTGGTAAAAAATATCTTACGACGACGACGAGAGGCGCTTCACGGAAATGTGCACTCGACAGTATATACATATATCTCTTCTCTTTCTCTCTCATTTCAATCTCTTTTTTTTTGTTTCAATGTATACATTATTATCCATATATATATATATAAGTACGTTGTATTTGTTTTCTTTGTCTTTTTCTGTCGACTATACAATTTCTATTGTTGTATCCGGTGGGTTCAATTTGCAGAGCGTTTTCTTGACTCTGAGCGATGTCAACCGTACTGCCGGGTTATCGTGCCAACACTCCTGCATTATTTTCGCCAACGTGTTCAGCACCTGAACGGGGAAAAAAAAAACAAACAATAATTTATTTATCATTTTTACGTTTAAAAATCACTCCCTTTTCAGGCATCCCTTGTGAGGAACACTCGGGATGACAGGAGTAGGCAAGGTTCGGACAGTAGGACATCCGAAAGTGGCCAAGTGACTAACGCCGCTACTGAAGATGGCAAGCGTACAGCTGCGACCGAACGTAACGGTACAACAAATGGAACTTAAAGATCTGTATATAGGGTGATATTGGTGGGGACACAGTATAGAAGGTTATTTAGCTTAATATTTTCGACTGTACTGTTCGAATTTTTACAGTTTGGAAAATACTACAGGGCAATAAATAATTCCTGTCGGTAATTCGAAGTACCAAAATACGGTCTTATACCAAAAACGTGCATAAGGTAAGCCGGAATTAATTTTAGCGATAGGCAGTAATTGGTTCAGGGTTTATACAGTTCTGTTTGTTGTACAGATACAGATATGGCGAGGTGCAATCCACGCTTTCATTGTATATACAAGTTGGAGTGTACACATTTTACATACTGCATTTATAGAGCTATATATGCTTTAAAACTTACAGGATGATGGTGCCACCTCGCCGAAACCGGCGGCCTTATCCTCTTGACGCAGACGGCAAAGTGCATTTCCTCGAACGAAGGGTCATTGGGGACGACGTCGTGGTACGGAAGCGCGTACTCCTCCGACTGAAGGCTCCACTTGTCCCTGCCGTTCCTCTGGCTGACGCACCGTCTGCGCAACAATTTGGATAAATTAAAATAAGATACATCTTTATAATTTAATACACCTGTTTTGTGGTCTGCGAGGGGTTCGAATACCGTAGGTTCGTGGTGTTTCCGTCTCCTCTCTCGCCGGTTCGGTCTTTCGCTAGACCGGTTTCGGCCACTCGCCATCTTCAGTAGCGGTGTTGGCACTTTGGATATTTTTTGGGCATCCTCACTGCACTGTGAAAGGATTTTCGAATTCCCCCCGCCTTCACATAACTCCCAAGTACAAGTGGCAGTGACAGTGCAGTGAGGATGCCCGAAAAACATCCAAAGTGCTAACAGTGACTAACACAGCGCTACTGAAGATGGCGACCGGCCGAAACCGGTCTAGCAAAAGACCAAACCGGCGAGAGGAGACAAAAACATCACAAACCTACAGTATACATCTTTATATTTACATATAAAGCTACACCTCCAGAGAGGTATATAAACAGCCCCTGAACATACTGCGTTAAATTAAAATTTTATGCTCAGGAGAATTATATTCTCATTTAATTTACAACATAATGCAAATGCGTTGATTTGTGAGATTTAGATTTTATTTCATTTTCATACGATTGATCATTAATGAGAGAAATATCCGCAATATATTTGTCAATATCTATTTTTCAGATGAACCCATTTTTTGGTGTGAAAACAGGAGGTAGAAGCTTCGGCCCCGAACATCAGTAATTAGCCCACAACTACCCTGACGGCCTCTGTTTCGTAGAGGAAATCTTTTATTAGAAATTTACCGCCAACCATGATTTAAAATTCGATTTTTGGTACCGCCCACGCCATCTAGATGAGAAACTGGAACTAACTAGCTAATGCATCAGGATTGTCTACCTGCTGTGGCACCTCGTTCAAAAAATCGATTTTTCCCCAAACCCTTAAGTTCTATACTATCAGCTTTAATATAAAAATTCACCAAAATAATTAACCCTACCGCTGAACAATGTTATTAGCACTGTATAAAACTGATTTAAACGATACAAATATCGGTAGGGCAAATTATACGAAATTGTAAACCCAGCATAAAATAAAGAATGTGAAAAAAATATTTGGTCAATTATTTGTTTTTTATATTATTTTCTGGTAGCTGAAAGTCACTCCAAAGAATCCACAATACCATTTCCGGATAAATTGTGCGGGTGAAATTTACCGGGGTTGAGAAAAAAAAATCGAAATTTTGTATTAGGAGAACATGAACCCACAGGAGGTCGACGATCCTGATACATTGGGCAGTTAGTTCCGGGGTTATCCGCTAGATGGCGTGGGCGGTACCAAAAATCGAATTTTGTATCAGGAGCACAAGCCTCTATAGGAGGTCGATCCTGATACATTGGGTAGTTAGTTCAGCCAACTGCCGCTAGATGGCGTGGGCGGTACCGTTCTCGGTCCAAGAAATAAACCAAATTTCAAGGCCTTTCAATTTAAAAAAATCCCACACCACGATTTTAGCTGGATTCATGTTGAAAACGTTATTGTTGCAAGAAATTAAACCCAATTTAAACTGTGGGGAAATATAAAATTCGATTGTATGAATTATTAAACCGAGTATAAAGAGAAAGTAAAATTGGAAATTTTTAAATTTTCAGTATGTTTGATGTCCCAGTGACCCCATCCTCAACAGTTCCCCATACCATTCCCGTAACAGGATGATCATAATGTCCTCCACAACAGACCCCAACCTAATTGGAATCTTCCGTAGCATATACCTTCCAGTAGAGAATGCCCCCCCCCTATGAGATTTCAAGCTCTGAGCAATGGTCGAACGGGATATTTGATTAGACATAAAATTTCAATAGTGTGAACATTTTTCTCTCTCCAGACATCTGCACCATTAAACAGACAGAAGAATATGAGATATATTAAATTCTTCGAAAATTGTGAGCAAAAAATAATTACCTGCACATTTCCCAAAACACAAGGCCCAAGGAGTACATGTCGGCCATTTTGAAAGCATCAAAAGATCTTGTGTCCAATGATTCGTCCAAAACTTCGGGAGGCATATATCTCCTTGTGCCTACCCTCGTGTTCGGCGTTATGTCTATTTCATTTGTCTCACTGGAACAATAAATTGTCATGTTTATAATATTGAGTACAATAATTATGATTCACAAGACAGAATATAAATTTGTCATGAAGTCATACATAAATTCATAACAAAGTCCTGAATCTATATAGAGAAATAAATTTAAGGGCAATTGTGGTGAAAATAGAGTATCATTTATGGCCAAAATTACCCTTTTGTTTTAATAATGCGTGCTTATATTGTATCCATAAAAAAAATTTATGATGAAATTATACTTAGTCCATTCATGAACAATTTTTCACTACTTATAAGAAAAATTAATTTCATACCATATCGCATAAATATTTTACATAAAAAAGTCTGTCACAATGTCTTGCTTAGGCTAAGGTATAAATATAATAGGGACTATCATTCCTAATAATATAATAGCAAGTTAATTTGATGAACAGAGAGTATCCCATAAACTTCACACGAAAGGATAAAATAGGAGTAAAAAATAGATACAGATGTGGGTGGGAATGTCGGAAAAGTATTAAAACAAATTCAAAACCATTTTTTTTTCTAACAATGTTTATACGGTGAGCGCATTACATTGTAAACCTGGTTAACAAAAATGCAGGGGCCAGAATCAGACTCAACCTGTAGCTGCTAAATGAAACAAATTTTGTCATGTATTGGCTTATTCAATCCTTGAGTTTATGGGGTATGTTTTGGTTGAAAGACAGAGGCGAAAATAGGTTCCAATTTAAATGTTTACGTTGTCGAAACTATGCTTTGTGTAGTGTAGGTGTCGCCATATTTTTGAAACAAGACGGCGTCCAATTATTTAAACAGTTGATACGCACCTTATGTATCTAACTGCCAGGCCGAAATCGGCGATGGCGCACTCGCCGTTGGACTTGACGAGTATGTTCCTGGACTTGATGTCCCTGTGCGCAATCGCCGGCTTGCCCCTCGTTCCGAATATCTCCGTGTGGAGGTGGGCGACTCCAGAAGCCGCCGAAGACGCGAGCTTGAGCAGAGCGCCAGGCTCCAGGACGGAGCTCCTCAGGAAGTCGTAGAGGGAGCCCATCTCGTGGTAGTCAGTTATGAGCAGCATCTGCGTCCACGAACCCGTACCCTTGATGTCGGCCGCTATGAAACCTGAAAAACGCACAATTACGGTCATCACAAATTTGTCAAAGAGATGGCAAAAACATCTATCAGTGTTATGAAAACCGCTTCTCCGTATTTGGACTGACAGGGGAGTCACAGTACTACACAATCCGACTGAAAGCTAGTTACTAACGATTATAGCAGTATTGTATTTTAAATGGTTTGATATTTTTATTATTTTATAATATGTAAAGTTATAAAATTTTTCTCCCTAATTTCATACTCTATAATATGTTAACTTTGAACTGACTTAACCTAAGGTTAAGCTTCTCCATATTTGTAATAACAGGGGTCGACCCCTGTTAACCAAGGCTCTTCCTACAGTACTACATAATTCCACTGAAAGCTAGTTATAGCGGTGTTGTATTTTGAAAGATTTGATGTTTTTATTCTATCTACATCTTTTATAATATGTAAAGTATTAAAATTTAATCAAAGTTTTAAAGTTCAAAATTGGGCCGATACAGAGCCACTTTTTCCCCCTCATTTCATACTCTATAATAAGTTAACTTAAGTTTGAACAGACTTAACCTAAGGTACTTCCGCTTGTCCATATTTGTAATGACAGGGAGTCAACCCCTGTTATAACCAAGGCTCTTCCTACGGTACTACATAATCCCATTGAAAGCTAGTTATAGCAGAAAATTATAATATATAAAAAAAATTATGAAACATGCATAGCCAAATAAAAATTTGATATTTTTATTCTATCTATGTCTTTTATAATATTTAAAGTTTTAACAAAAGTTTTAAAGTTCAAAATTGGATCCATACAACCCTACTTTTCTCCGTTCATTTTATGCTCTATAATATGTGAACATAAGCTTGAACTGGCTAGTCTAAAGCCAGCGCAGAACTAGTCTAAAGATAATTATATTTTGTAGCCAAATAAGTCTTTGATATTTGTATTCTATCCCAGCTTGTTAAAAGTTATGTCTTTTATAATATGTAATGTTTTATCGCTCGAGGTATTTTTAAAAAAAGGTAGCGACTTGTAGTATACAAGTTACTGAGATTATGTCAAGGGATATGTCTAAGTCAGATGTTTTACATTAACTAATCGTACCTAAAATGTTTTCGTGTCTCATGAGGACTGACTGATATATTTCTGTCTCTCTGAACCAGGACGCCTCTTCAGTGGTGAAGAATACTTTGACCGCGACCTTCTCGCCCCTCCACCTCGCCAGCCACACCTCGCCGTACCTTCCCTTACCCACCGAGTGTACCATCTGGATCTGTTTCGCGATTGTACGTTGGACCTGAAAATTTAAATCATGGTTATTACACTTGATAGCGGGAAGATGGCCGTGTCAAAATAATTTAACAAAAAAATTTTGCTTTAATTAATTTGAACTAAGTGATAAAGTTCATACTAAAATAGAAATTCTCAGAAATCCTAACTGTGTGGGAAATATTAAAATTAAATTTACTTGCGAGATATGAAATATATTAATGTTTTCTCTGATACAGAAATTAGAAAAAAATTATCTAATAGACTAATATTCTTCTGTATTATTTGTAATAAAACCATTTTATTTTGTTAACCACAATAAACCATTCTTTTTTAATGTTAGTACATTCAAATTAGACCTCAACAACAGTCTTAGTTTAGGAAG
This sequence comes from Lethocerus indicus, assembly GCA_019843655.1. Classification (NCBI taxonomy): domain Eukaryota; kingdom Metazoa; phylum Arthropoda; class Insecta; order Hemiptera; family Belostomatidae; genus Lethocerus; species Lethocerus indicus. The sequence goes on from JACDQD010000012.1 coordinate 1,115,044, forward strand.
TATTTTTTTTCTATTTATCCATCTAGTTGAATGTACATGAATTACAAATAATATTACGATAAAAAATTAATGTACTCACCAAAAGAGGAAGTCCAGAACCGGACCCTGAGCTCTGATCGATGAGATCTTGAAGTGTATGAGATGAAGTGAGATATGCATCCTTTGAACCTTGTACTAGATATAATTTTCCACTTTCTTCTTTTCTTTTATACCTGCAAAAACAATTTACAAAAATAAGAAAATTATATAAACCTGTTTAGATTTTATTTGAAAAGAAAAACTGCTACAGATACATGATGCTAGGAGGGCTAAAAATGGATTTATATTTCATCTAGGTGACCTCATGTTTTCAGACTGCTTCCTTTCAATCACTGTGCTTTATTTAGCACTTGTACAGGAATTTAACCAATTAAAAATTACCAGAACCCTAAACTCTGAATTGATCAAAACTGAATTGCAAATGAAAAATACAATTGAGGGGCAAATTTTTAGAGAAACTAATGGAAATGAGTGAACAGGAGATTTTAATTTTTTTTATTTACAGCTAATTGCATTAAGCCTGACCTAATTCCTAATCTCTGAATTAAGTCCTTGGTAAAAATCCCATTGCCATATCAGTCATTAAGCCTGTTGGCCCATTGTGTCTACTCATAACTATGAATATACATTCTGGATTTAACCATCAAAAGATGAACAATTTTCAAATACAAGTCAACCTCATGAATATTAACTTTATTGGGTTTCAATGGGATTCACAGTCATTCTGCTTTATTGGCACGCATAACTGCAGTTATTAAAGTTTTTAAAGCATTAATAATGAGTGTTTGATATTCAAAATTGATTTTTATTGTTTTTCAATGTCCAGAGAGAAAAGCAACAAGGCTGTAGGAAAGGTAAGTTAAAATACGGCCTAGAACATTAGAAAAAACCTTGGGAAAGGTCATGGGGTATCGCCCTTGGAAGACACTAACACAGGCCTGCATAACAGAGTGAAATGTACAAACAGAAGCCGTTGAGTAAACGTCGTATTTCAGTGTTGCCAAAAGAAACAGAACATCTGCCGAAGAACCAGTGCAAAGAGTTTTATACAATAACAATGTCAAAATGATTGGGGCTTAAAAAATCTTCATCTTAAACCTTACGGGAACTAAACTGCTGATATACTAGAATTTTATCCAATACAACCCTACATACCGTACTAAATATAAACTCGGTTAACCTATGAACTTCAAATATGAGTTTCGAAAGAAGGAAGGTTGCCAAATCGATATTAAATACAATGGAATGATTTAAGGAGGATAATTAATAAAAGCTATTTTTTCATAATGCGGTCTTGCTGACATTCTTAAATAATACGATCACTTTTTATTTACGCATACAAAAAGCAGTAATATTTGTGACAGGATTCCTCTGATTGTATTAATTAAGAAACTGATACCTAATGTCTGATGAAAAAGGTGATATGGGAAGAGAAAAAATTTGGTTTAAATCAATTACGGTGAGCTTACACACAGCTCGATGATCTCTAGTTTTTTTAATAAAAATAAAAATAAATAAAAAATAAAAAACTGGACTTAGTCTTAATATACAGTACAGTGAGAATCAATCTAGCTTTAAAATTCTTTATCCCTGTCTATATATACCATAAGTATGGCTAGGCCGATATGCACTTTCTGTTATTGCAGAGAGTGCTTATTTCTCTTATCAGTGTCCCTACTTATGCCAATACATAGCCAAATAAAGGTTTGATACTTTTATTCTATCTACGCCTTTTATATGTCACATTTAATGTGACATATATGTCTATATATGTCACATTAAATTAGAAAAAATTGATTATAAGCTAAAAGAAATATAAATACAATTTATCAATATGAAATGAATTTTATTTTGTATGATAAATTTTAAAACATTTATCTTTTCAATTTTAAACTTAACTTATTGCCTGTTAATTTCACTAACCCTGCTCAACAGACCTATTCAACTGTTATAAAGACTAAATAATCTAACGCGAGGGCAGACCGAGTACAGACTTCATACATTTTACAGTTTTAGAACTTAACAATTTTGTTCAATACTCAACATGTTCAAACAACACGCCTTTGTAAATTGTGTAAATATATCTGTCACACATGTGCGACGTTGGGCTGTGGTAGAAAGAAGCCTGTTAATTTCACTAACCCTGCTAAACCGACCTATTCAACTGTCATAAAGACTAAATAATCTAACGCGACGGCAGGCCGAGTACAGACTTCATACATTTTACAGTTTTAGAACTTAACAATTTTGTTCAATACTCAACATGTTCAAACACGCCTTTGTAAATTGTGTAAATATATCTGTCACACATGTGCGACGTTGGGCTGTGGTAGAAAGAAGCCGTGTCACACGTGGTGAGGTACTTCCTAGCGCGTTATAATTGAACTGGTCTCTGAAGTGCGGAGCCGGAGGATTTACCTGAGATAGAAGGCGGCGACGACTATGAGGAAGACAACTAGGCAGAGTGTGAGCGATACAAGGAGCGCGATATACGGTATGGCGTCGTGGAGCGTGATAGGAGGCGGCGGCGCTATGGTCGTCCGAGGCTTGTACATCGGCTTCAAGTGCCTGTTGCACATGTCAGACGTGTTGCAGCACTCGATCGACTTGCCGACATGGTGGGGCACTCGGATCCCTTGGCACTGTAAAATAAAAATCAACTATAAGCGCATCTCAATTCTATACTTTATAACAATGGTTTCCAACATTTTCAAGGCTATAGCAACACTCTTGTCTAGCGGAACAATTAAATTAATAGAAAAATACCTAATCTTATAGGCAGTTATAATTCAAAATCAGTACTTATAGTTATATTTTTAAAGACAGAACAAAATTTGAATAAGAAACTTATGCCAGATTTTTTTTACACATTTATTCTATATTGGGAATCTATTTCTTCTTCTAAATTTATTTGCCTTTCTCTTTTTTAAATTTGTATATTGTTTAATATGGAAAACCAATTTGAAACAAAATGTAGTCCATTATGGCAGAACACTTTTGAAATGCTTTATTTTGGGACAATTTTTACATTGACAATTAACCTATTTCTATCAATTGAATTTAAATCAATTGATTTAACATGGATTTCTATTCGCGGTATGAAATGGTAGATTCGTAAATTATTAAAAAAAAATATTTAAATACAGATTATTTACATGCAACTTGTGGAACATCAAGATCAAAATACACATTAAACAGAAACCTAAAAAGAGTTTATACTGAACATTCTCAAAGTTAATTTATGCAGCCTCTTGACCAAAACAGCACAACCCTTTGATCTTAAGATCTGTGTTTTAACTTTTCCCCATTGTCAGTACACTTTCTTCAATAAAACATTACACCTTTTATGGGTAAAGTATACTAGACAGCAATGTCACCATAGTGCTATATTCCATAATGCTACTGATGACGAACTAATAAACAGCGATGAACTAATTTATAATCGAATGGGCAAGTAAAAAACAGAAGATAGTTATTAGTGTAGTTTAAGGCCTGGAAATATTTTAAGGTTCATTAAGACTGTACATTCTGCTGTGTACATCAGGGGTTTTAAATTGTTCACTGAGATATTGCTCTTATTTTTTACACGGATGACAGAATCCAACTGACAATGGTGGAAAGAAGTATCACACATGAAGGTCACAATAATAATGAAATTTAATATAAAAGACTAAAATTTAAAGAGAATACAACATCAAGCATATCCGCTATTAATTTTTGATGACACTTACTACTACTTAGATATTCAAGGCAACATTAATCTACGTACAAGATAATAACATATAACATACTTTCTTAAAAAAAAAACGAAGGGATAATGAATACTAAAAAATAGAAATCAATCACTCTTTAATCAAAACATTTCTCTCCGTTGATCAGACAACACACTAAAACTTTCAATCGATAGGAAATAAAAATGCAATAAAGGATATAAGAACTAGAAAGGAAAGGGGTGAACATTTATGATAATATTAAAATAAATGAACTCTCGATGCGACAGGCATAACAGTTCTATCTTGAACACTTAATAAGGGGAGTTTCAACAAGATATAGACCTAGAGGGGGTTGGTAGGGGGAGGTTTCAAACCTGCCTGAATTTATTTACAGTCCCGATCTTTTTGCAATCCGGCGAAGCCAACCGCCATATTAAGAGAGCTCTCTGTGCGCCTAGAACGGGCCTTTACCATTTCTGGAAGAGAAAGCCACGCTGTTTAATATTGAATGCTGTCCCCGGTCGGTTTTTTTCTGTTCCTCACCAGAATGAAAACTCAGTCGGCTTTCAAGGCGCATATATACTGGTGCATTAATTTACAACCGCTATTAATTCGAGATAATAGGGTGGGGGGAAAAAAAAAATTTGAGTTAAAGGTCAATTTTTCCTCGCTAATGGACAAAAAGAAATTTCACCTTCAATTTACGGGCAGGCACATATAAGGAACACGGAACTGATTGACTTTTTTTCTGGACATGTTATATTACGAATGGAAACATAGGTCCTGGCTGTATTAGACAATATTCGATGAAATGTTGTTACAAACAGAAATGAGAATTAGTAATCTTGGTACAGAGTGAACAAAACGACAAAACGCAGACACCACGTAAAATTCTATTTGTTTCATTTTTATGAACGATTCATTTGATCTATAATACAGTGCTAGGAGCACACAGGAGATTGTATATATATTTATATTTACTGAAATCTGAGATAACCTTTTCAGATTGATACAAAACAAAATTATGTCAAATGTTATCATTCTTAGAATAGTGAGACTGTGAAACTGATCGAGATGAAAACAGATACTTTAGTTTTTGCATTACAAACTACTAAGTAAGAAGATTGCTGTCCTTATAGAACTCTAACTGTAAATTAATTATAAATTTGATTTCATAAGAGAAAATGTTGGTAACTGTGAGAATTGTAGCAAAGGAAATATTACATTTAATTTTTTGACAACAATGTGGGGTCAAGTTGTTGAAAATTAGAGATATTATAAGAATTATGATGCGTAAAAGCTTAAATTTATTGAATATTTTATTCCCGAACATACCTGCATGAATCCGCGCTCATCCGAAGGGAGGCATCCGTACGTCCTCTCGGCTTCCCATAGGCCGGTCTCCGGATTGAGGATTTCTTCGACGGCGGCAAAGCACTGGGAGCCAGGCTTGGCCAGACATGTACCATTCTGTTGGTCGTCTGGACAATGGCCTTCGCAATAGCATATCATACCCTGTCCTGTAACAGAAAATCATTTCCTCCGTTGAAACACCGCCGGCAGAAAACGAATCGGCCCAAAACCAAAAGAGATAGAGGAGTAAGTCAGCGAGAGTGTGTACCAATCGAACGTCTGGCGAGCAGGTCGGATTTAACACCGATTTATGGCGCGCTACATCTAATTCTAGGCATAATAGATATTACGAGGCATCCGGATTAATTCATGAAATGCTTTACGAGGGACTATAAACGACAGGGTTACTGATAATGTTTGACAATATAACGCATGTACATTTTCAAAATGGTAACCTTCCCAGAGATGGAAACGGCCCGACAGTGTTGCCAACCTTTGACGTCCAGATTTCACTGGAGCCTCATCAATATTTATCTTTACATGTACTAAATGATGTACAAAAATAAAACATCGGATAAAATGAATCATTTTAACGACAGTATGAAAATTGTTTACAAAACTTTTACAATACGAGAGTCTCACAACAAGTTTGTACAATTGTGAAACCTTGTCCAGGACAAGGAGTTTTTCCGGTTTTACCGCTGTTTAAAGAAACTGGGCTACAAATCAGAATTACCCGGAGGAGTCGTAAATCACGCGACATTGACTACTTCCTACCGTTTCCCTTACCACCACCCCCCCCAGGCACAAACAGGGCTGTTTTTAGAACCAGGCCTACGATTAAAATTTCTCAGAACTGGTCCAGACTTCGCAGAATCGCCAAACGGGGAACGGACAGGAAACTGGGAATATTTTATTAGAAATATGCGAAAATATAAGACAGGAATATGGGAACGGACCGAAGACGGTGTGCAGAGAAGATCGACGTTGCTCTCGAACAGCCAGAGAAACAATGGCGACGAAGCCTAAAGGCGTTTCTTGTTTTCAAAACAAGGCGAGCCTCGCTCCTCTTGTTTTTGAGGTGTCGATTTTCTAAACGACCTGTCCCGTTGCCTATCTGCCGACTAATTCGATAATGTTCCAGTCAACATTTAAACCCGATTTAATATCGCATTTTATTCCTTATTTTTCAAGTACTCTAAACATATTTTTCGATAGTCGTGAACAGTTTTTACATGAATTTGGCAGCTTGACCGAAAAAACAAGCACTTCAAATAAACCATCAGTTTTTTTTTTCTAAAACCGACGTAGCAACTAAAAACTCACTAATTTCTTCACTTTCACATTTGAACTAACCGAATTTCATAATCTAATTTTATGGGGTTTATGAAAATTTATGACAAAACCTTTATGATAATATGCTTTTACCGCCGAAATTGGCAATTACCCACGGTCCGGCGGTCTGGCTCTAGACCAAATGGATGAGGTAAATAACAGTTACGAAACTGATTATAAGAATAATAAAATGCGTATTTCAGCGAAATTGTCCCTTATATTTGTATGAACCATGCGCACTAATTTTTTATCATACCTCAATTTCGCCAAATTCCCTTTAAATCAAAAATTAATGAATTTTAATTCTACGAAGTTTTCAAATTTGGATTATAAATTACATATTATTGGGAAATCCTCGATTATTTGGTATTATATTATTATTTATTACTTTTTATTAATTATGTATGAAATGAATGTTCTCGTTTTATGAGTACATCGAACCCAATTACGCCAATTTTTTGGAGCTTGTTTTTTCTAAAAATATCCCGTCTCTTTTCCCAAAATTTGTCGCTGGATAGTTCGAAAAAAGAATTTAGAAAAGTGAATAATACTGTAGAAGAAAAGTATTTTCGGCAAGTCTAGTTTTTCTAATCTGTATTCGGGCCGTAAAAATGTACGCCTGCGAGAATTGGGACACTGTAAGTTATATAATGACTCGGTCTTTACATATTGGGACTTGATTTCTAATTCTATCCGAACGGGTCTCGGTCGGGCGGCTTTCACCGGACTTTTTTTGTTGTTGTTCGCCGCAACGGAATGCTACCGAAGATGGCGAGAGCCGGAATGGAAGGCAAAAAAAATTACTTGGCGCTCCCAATAAACCGGGCCCGAATGGAACACGAATAATCCAATATTTCGTATACTCTCGTTGGATTGATAAGGCGACATAACAGGAGTGTTCTCGAATTGAGACAGAAGATGTGCAGCCGGCGCCATGTTATCTCGACAAATTCAGAACATATTTTTTTTTTATTTGTTATCGGGCTTTCCACATAAAAGGTGGCATTACCTACATACAATCCGCGCCCGAGAATCAATCAAACAATTCTGAAAGATAAGAAAAATCGCTGTCGAACAAATATTCCAAAACGAATGGCCCGCCGAGAGACCTTTTGAACTCAATCAAAAGGTGTACATTTTTTCCCCGAGTACCAAAATATACAATAAACTGGCACCCCTAGAATCAAAGACTTTGAATCAAAAACATTTCATCCGATATTGATCATAATGTTCAAACTTTGTAGTTATAACCTCGCGTCCAAAACCTGTACGAGGTCATTCCAGACCGGTATTTCGGCTGCTCGCCATAACAGTACAACAGACCAGCGGCCGAAACAGGTCTAGCGACCAGATAGACATGGTTTCTACAGTTCCAACTTGTATTAATTCAAGTCGTTAACGGTGGTCTTCTTTGTTCTTAACCCTCTATGGCCCCGTGTAACTTTCAGTTCACATTTCAATTTATCGAGATTTTACCAAATAATTATAGCTTTTTTCGTGAGATGGCGGATAAATCTTAATCCTATAACTTTGTCAAGGCAACCAATATCAATATCAATTTTTTTTCATTCGCACATATAGGTTTATAATTGCTGATTTTTCGTTCCCCAATTTTTTATTTTAAATAAAAATTCGGCCCATAGACGGTTAAGTTTTGACACCTTGAAAAATTAAGAAATTGAACCCACATATTTACAGGTCCCGCCCCATAAACTGAATGAACCGGTAGGACTAACGTTTCTTCTGGTATTTTATTTTGACTTCGATGTGTTTAACAGGTTAATGATATAATTTTGTGGCTATTAATAAAATAAATTGGTCGCGACGGGTGTGTGTGTGTGTGTGACAAGATGGCCGCCTCGGATTCGGTCCCAGAATCAAATGTGGGTGAAGGTGCCAGTGCGCAGAGCACAGTTCAAACGCCACCTTTTCGACGACAGGTCGAAAACGGGAGTTTTCCGAACTTCCCGCAAGAGATACGAAGGATTCATGTGCTGAACGAATATCTAGAATCAATAAGAGTTGCAAATTTGAGGGGGCTCAATCAAACTTAGTTGGTGTGCGAGAATAAAAAAGAACAGCCTAAAATGGTCAATCGGTGAACCCCCCCCCCGCTTCAACAATTTGGACCGTAAAAGAGAAATTTCACCGTGCACAGAATTAAAAGCCAACCTGCCGATTGAATTTTTTGTGCCCAAAACGACCTTCTCTAAAAGGCCCGACACCTGCACCCGGAAAAACAAAAATCGAAACCCAAAATGAACATGTGACATGTGTGTGTGTGTGTGTGTGTGTGTCCTTCTCGTCCAGATAAAATGGAATTATAAACACAGATCACTAGAAAAATATGGCGTTATAATATTATTCATTATATTTCGTTCTGTCTTGATATATTAATTATAGTATGCATCAACTTACTTGATATATATCAACTTAGATATATAAGTTAATATAGAAATTTTAAATAAATTATTTATTTTTTCAATTCCGATTTGTAAACAAAAAAAGCTAAGTTTACAGTTTTTATTTCATTTTTTCACAGGTATACAATATTTTTGTACGTTAAAGCCATTTTCTATACTGTTGCGATTACTAATGGAGTTTATACTAATATTAATATTGATAATTTTGTGCTACGACAACAACACAGATATGTTAACTATGTACCGACTACTACATTCATTGATAACCTATTGAGAATTTCAATATTCGCCAGATAACCGATATTAAAGCGGTATGACTTAAGCACTCATCACACAGAGTACAAGTGCTTTAAATAGTCGTCATACGCTCAATATTATACCTTAATCTAACGCTGACACGAATAATACACAGGTAAACATTTTTATTACTTCCATCGCAATTATTGTTCGTGCAATGAAATTGGGGGAAAGATTTAAAAAAAATGTGACACCTAACACAGACTGTACACTGGTCTGGATATTTCTCTTCAATATAATAATAAAAGCGTTATTGACGATAAGGTTCCCCTTTATTTATGGCTCTATGAGTTTTAAAATGTTACGCGATAAGAGGTTGGCACAATGTCCGCCACAAGAGAGTGTTATCACCCCGGGGCCAATTCACTACCTGTTGTTTTCCTCATTGATCGTCGATAAGCGGCACTGATAATCGACCAATCAATAATAATAATACGTAAAAAGGCAAACACGATCTACGTCACCGCGGAATTAAAAACGCGGCGGGACTTTTTAATTGGTAATTAGCGTATTACCGTATTAGTGATTGTACACAGAGTTAGACCGATCTGAGGCGGCATCTGGCGAATCGCTCACAAACTCGTTACACTAACACTTTAGGGCTTTTCGCCGTAGTCTGTAGTTATTTCGTATTTTCGAAAATAACCGCGGTGTGAACAATACAAATCCCGATCTGCGATTGGGCTTTCCGCCATCGTCGGTAGTCATTCGGACCTCCAGTCCGACGAGCGTATCGTCGCAACGATATACAGAATTTTGTACCTCGAGAACGCTTGTACCCCGAAATCTACGCTGCGAAGTTTCGGCTTCCCGCCATCGACGTTAGAATTCTACCGACAAGGCGTTTGCACTGCTCCTATTGAGTTTCAAGCGCGGTAAACGGAATCGTGCATTGTGTTTAACGACGATTTCACTCGGCGCTTTCAAATCTGAACGCGCCGAAGAGAAAAAACGCGGAACTTATTCATTATGCCGGACTGCGGTCGGACAGAAAACAATTCGTGAAGAAAAAAACATTCCCAGGAAACAATTCAACGCCATCCGACCAAATTCGAAAACAAATTTCATAAATAAGAACGTAGGCTAATAATTTACAAGCTTCTGTAATCGTAAATATACGATTCCGAGAAATTAGCCTTTTAAAAATTGGTCTTAACCCTCTACAGGCCCTCGTAACTGTCAGTTCACATTTCAATTTATCGAGATTTTACCAAATAATTACAGCTTTTTTCGTGAGATGGCGGATAAATTTTAATCCTATAACTTTGTCAAGGCAACCAATATCAATATCAATTTTTTTCATTCGCATATATTGGTTTATAAATGCTGATTTTTCGTTCCCCCAATTTTTTTGGATTTAAAATAAAAATTCGGCCCATAGAGGGTTAATTTTGAGTTAATCCACCAAACTTCGTTTTGACTCACTGATCTCAATTATTAACCAATGACCACATCGAAGCGGATAAATAAGCACAGTATCCTGGTTCTGAGAGATTTTTCATAATTATTTTCATTTTACATGTTGTAACACTCGCGGTAAATGTTAAAGGTACGGTCGAGGTAAAATTCTGCCAGACATTTAGGGTTTTCACCCGGTGATTTTGGATGAAACGGAATCCACTTTTCAATGAGATTTTCCCCAAAACGGACATACCTAGGGTACGTGGGTAGTTGAAGAATTCAATGGGGTAACAGTTTCTGCACAAAAGAACCCATCCCCTCCCCACACGCCCCTTCTTTCAATCCTTTCCCTCATCCACCTTTTATACCTCTGTTTCGCGTAGAAAATTCCAACATTCCCCCTTATATAATCCCGGTTTATTTATTTAAACCCCGAAATGTATTCTCAGCTGGCAATATTCGACAGGTTTTCGTTATCAACGCTGGATATCAAAGGGTGAAATTTCAAAATTAACGCGGGCAACCGTACGAAACTGTCCGCAAAATATCTTCGGTAGAATAGAAATATTTAGGTAGTCTAATAAAAATATATCCAATGCAGGGTAAAACAAAAAAAGGTTTAGGGTTGGAACAACGTGATCCGCAAATAGTTAGTTGTTAGAACTACCCTTAGAAACCTCGTGACATACCGGAATTTTCTTTCGATCTCTAAAATTAACCATTTATTCTATCTCTAAATAATAATATCCTATACTGAAAATGTTCAGGTTTTTATTCCGAATTTCGATTTAACAGCTAGTAAAACTCCTACTGCTATACTAGTAAATGAAAATTAAATAGTTCGCTTTTTAATTGTTTTTTTCGGGATTTTCTACTCCCCGTTCTAAAACTCCGCGATGCAATTTCGCAATGGCCCGTCTGCAGCCTGTATGGAAACGCTTGGACCGCGAAATACGCCGTTTATAGATGGGAAATTCGGGATTTTCGAAATTATAAAAAATCTGCAGAACAACAAAAATAAATAAATCCGAGGAAAGTGGGCAGCATCGGCAGGAGCGCGTGACGCCGCCTTTGCGGTATTTCGTCGAAATTTCCAATCCCAAACACGTTCTCCGAGAGAAGCTCACCTTCGGCGGGATATTTCGATGCCCGGACGACAGGGAGATAACTTTCTATCGGGCGATTACTACCGCTTCGGAATCGATCTCTCGTGTCTCGACAGCCGACCACGATATGCCGCGTTAAACTGCCGCTAAAAGTCAGAGCGGCGGTATACACACTGACCGAGATACAACACTGTCCCACTTAGGCTCCCTGTATCGGTGGTCCACTATAATCCTACGCTAGACGGGTTTCTCGGGAGGAAGTGAAAGCCCGAACCGATCTAGGGTGGGAGCCACCCTCTCGGGCGAAGAACCGGCAAGACAAAAATAGTGTTTTCAATTTTTCAGTTTAGTGTTTCCCCGGACCCCCTAAGCGTTTCCTGGATTTAACGGGGCCGTAGGGGGGGGAGGTCCTTCCACGAGAAAAAAGGACACTGACGAAGGTCAGTGCAGGTAACGCGGAACCTTCTTAAACCTGCGCCTTTTCCAGAAGAAACAACCCACAAATAACTTTCCCCCAAATAGGAGACGGGCGAGTTTTCTTCGCCGAAATCCGGTAAATCGTGGATAATAAATTTTTCGTTATATCAAAAATTACCTAGTCGACGGGTGGTCTCGAGATTTTTTTACCGCGCACAGATATTTATTTCAAATAATTAGACGGTTATAATTTTTTTCAAGAAGGAAAAGATCCCGGTCACTGAGAGCGGTCGGCCGACTTTCGAAATTGTTTTTTTTCTCCCCCCGACACGGAGCTGCCGCCTCCGAGCCGTGGACAATATTAATAGGCGGAGAGCCGCCCGGGCAGGCATAAACAGTGCGTAGGGAGAGAAGAACCGGCCGAAGGAGAGAGAGGAACAAGACAAAAAAAGGAGGGAGGGCGGGAAGGAGAGAGGGAGGGAACCGGCTCCGGGCCAGCCACAGTCACTCGAAATCTAAATAAAATCCCGGCCGAGGCGTCCCTCTATGAGGGAGAGGGAGAGGGGGGGAGGGACCTGTCCCAGTGCCAGAGCGAGCGACCCTCCGACGCCTGCCGGAGATAATAGCGCGCACTCAGAGATCGTACATAAGGGGCAACATACCTTTACTCCTGAAGGCCATGGCTGTCCCCGACTGGAGGCTATCCGGTGAGCATTCTCCTTGCCGGCGGGCACACAGACACTATCTCGCAGTTCACAAAAATAACGCACTCGCGGCGCGCGGTACCGTCCCGAGTGGAAGCTGGGCGAGCACTGGGGGGGGAGCGGCCCCGGCCCCGGCTTCCCTATCCGGTCGGCCCCCCCCCACCACCGCCCGACCGCCCCACTCCAAAACACCGCCCCCACCACTACCTGCATTATACTGCACACTCCTGCCAGCCACCCTCCACTATACAGTACAACAAAAAACCCGACCCTCCTAATTCCTTCGGGCTCCTACCCGAGGAGGGTAAAAACCCTCCCTCCCTCCCAGCCACACCGCCTCGCCTCGCCTCCTCCTCTACACCCGATAAACGAATTCGATTATTTCCCCGCCGGGATTGTTCTCACTTATCGCCGGCTGCGCGTGTAAATACGTTAATTAAAATTTTATCGCCCCTTCCATTCCATTTTCCGCCTCCCGGTTTCGAATACAGGGACCGAATTGGCAATTCTCGATGGGCCTGTGCCAGACGCGGGCGCACATTGGGTTGACAACTAAGCAATTGCAGAATTCACCGACAAGTGGCGTTGTACATATTTTTATGTACAACACCTTTGCACGGATAAGCCGTAGATGGTTTCGAATGCACGTATAAGATACATTCAGCTTCTCGTTGAACTATGGATAATGGCCTTTATTCGGTCATCATCGACCTCCACTGGACGTCCGGAGTGTGACTCGTCTTTTAATGAAAAATCCCACGACGGAATTTCGCGAACACTGCCGTTCTTTTAAGGCTTCATCACCGTACACAGCGTACAACTTTTTATGAGCCCGCGAGGCGTTAACACCTTTGCGAAAATAAAAAACGAAATGTACCGGCGAGAGGAGAAAGAAACACGCGAAATCTACGGTATTCCGACCCCTCGCAGACCGCAAAACAGCTGTTCTAAAATAATAAATATCATAGTCCAAAAATGTACGAAATAGCGTTCTCAAATACTCGGCCAAATAATAGCTGCGGAACACTTCATGTTTTTTCCCCGGTAATACCCGGGAATTTCCCCTTAGATTTTCTATCTTGTCTTAAGCTTCTGTTCTTCAGTCTCAACGACCGATCATCACTATCACCGGGCTCCTGACAACTATAGGATAATAATTTTTGACTTAAAACCCTATTTAGAACTAGAAGTGGTATTAACAAATAATCGACCGAACGTTCGAACCTACAAAACAAATAAATAATAAATATAAGGCGCGAAAACTAGTTTTCAATACAAGGGCAGTTAGAAATGAAATAGATTTCCTCGTTGAATGTATAATTTGAAGGTTACAAAGTAATTGAAACAAAAAAGTGCGGACCAATGACACATCGAGTGCACCAGTACTGTAAGTGACAATTCTACGATTTAGCTTTCAGTACTATTTTATATAGATTCGTTCTACACGTTGGGGCATAATAAATAATTGAACGCATTTCACGTCAGCGTTTGACAAGGCCGAATAAAACGGTTCCCGTCCTCTCCGTACAATTCCCAGTCTTAAAGAGACGACGCGGAGAGCCATTTTTATTCGTCAAATTGCTAAATTCTAGTGCTGGCACCGAAGCGAAAATTACAGAAATTAAGGGGCGTAAGACGCGGACGCATAATGCCGACGGCCGCACGCGATCCTAAACCAGCTCTCTCTCTCTCAACCAGCGTATCAGAAGAGCTTCACTCCCGCGTCTCTCGGGCGCTACTTTTATTATAAACACGCTGTATAGACCGCTGTGTTCAAAACGGCGATACCAACGGTCGACTAGACGTTTGGCAGATAGCGACGGAGATAAGAGGTCCGCAACTGACACCTGTATCAACAAAAATGGGCGCGTCCGCCATCTTTGCTATCGCAGGAAGCTCCAGGAAGCTTAAACTCCATGCCACGACAGAAAATAACACTTAGCCGTATTTCGACCGAAAGAAATAGTGGCAGGAACAAAAATGACAGTCTCATCTCGCTGGTTTGAAACCTTTCCTAGACCGGTTTCGACCGCTCGCCATCTGCAGTAGCTGTCTGTGGTTTTTAAAAGTTTTTCTATTGCACAATAAACGATTTTGTATTCAGTGTAATACACCACTCCCTTTTCCCCCAGTAAATCGTGAAAGGTGAAAGAACCTTCCCCCCTCCCTTAAGGATTTACCGAATTTTCACCAGAACGGTCCGACCCTTAACGGTATTTAGTAAAGAAGGTGGACAAAGAGGTGCGAACAAACGCCTTGAAAGGTTTATAGAATCTAGGGACAGAAAGAGATTAGGATCGCTGACGTTGAAGTCCCATACTTCCTTTCCTTAATGACTAGTCTGAATTTATTACTACAACTATCTTATAAGTTATAATTAGATTACTATCTTTTGCGTTTATATCATTCAATTCGTCAGGAAATAACCAGACATCGGCCTCTTATCTGCAGCTTCTACGAACAAGTCAGTAAGGTCTTGCTAGCTTATTTATAATTTAATGAAGAATCCGGTCCTTCTGAAAAAGTAATTTTCGATTTTTCAACTATTAAGTGTACCTCATTTGGGGACCGCTGTTGACGGAGTTCGGGAAAATTGAGCGAAACGTTTTGAAATGTGAAATTTTGAACAATTTGAGTTTTAAATCGACTGGCGGAATGCTTCTCTTGTAGATAAGGCGAAGGGTTTTTAGCCGAATAGGAAAGTTAAAATAGTACGAGTAAAAATACTACCGAAGATCACTGGATTCACTTTTAAAAAGATCTATGAACTGAGTTTATTGGCGATAAATCTGATACAGCGGACAAAAGGGAATGGACCAGCCAATTTCTTAGCCTCGAACAATAATTGTTCTTCGATTGAGCGAACAATGCCGAATGCCGAGTCATTTCGAGAAGTTAATTTAGCGCACAAGTCACAATGAAATGTCCAGTTACGCTTTTTGTTTAACTACAGGAAGGATTATAAGTGTATAATAATACCAAAACAATGCGAATATGAGATTTAGGAATATTTGAGAGTTTACAGACTGGTGTAAACCAGTCGAGGAGACAGGCTTGTTCTTGCACTTCAATGAGAATTTTTAGAAGGATAATTCTTACGGTCGAATTATATATTATACGCATTACCTCGTGAATTACATCGATAATACCTTTTTATAATTATTTATTTTTGTTTCCCAGTTTATATTTTACAACGCTCAGTTTTTATTTCCGACCCAGCCAAGAGTCCTCAGGTGCGTCCGCACCTTCGCGGATTTAGAAATGTCCGCGCAATATTTTCCTTGCGATATCCCAGATGACTCAATCAAGAGCCACCTTTTTATTTATTGCCGTTTCCCAACACGTCGGAAAAATTCCAGTCTTAAGGTACACCTGTACGAGTCGAATAATGCCACGAGTGTTACGATCGAAGGACGATCAAATAATTGAGCAATCTCAAAGCAAAGTTTCTTTAACTTAAAACCGTCCTATCTCCGAGTGACTGCAGCATAAATATTTCTATAATTAATACCTCGAAAATTATCGTCCATTATACAGATACATCGGGTTTCCGGATACCTAGTGATGACAGAAATAAAAATTACGAGCGCTCGCCATCTTCTCCAGTAGCGGTGTTAGTCACTATTTGCACTTTGGATGTTTTTCGGGCATCCTCACTGCACTGTCACTGTCACTTGTACTTGGAGTTATTTGAAGGCAGGGGGGAATTCCAAAATCGTTTCCGCGTTTGAAAGCGACACGGGTTCAAAAAGACAAAATTAAAATTTATGCCGCAGCGAATGTTCGTAATAATAATCACTAGAGCTGTCCGCCCGGTTCGAATATTCGGCCACGGGCTAGACCGGTTTCCGACTTCCCCCGGCGGCGGTATTTAGGCAAGTCGGACTTAATAACCTAATAGTGCTTCGTAGATCGACTGAAAATTGATGACTTATATTCCGCTGTCGTTTTTTAAACTTCAGCGACAAATCGACAATTCGAGACCCATTTTATTTCAAAACTGCCCCACCTATCTACCACTCAGGAATATGGTCGTCGTCAAAATAATATTAATAGTAGACGATTTCCCACTTTTACTTTTTTCCCCCGCCCTTCTCTAGACCGGCGTCTACGTCTCGTCAGCGCTTCATAATACAGTGTGTGGATCGTGGCCCGTGTCCCTAAAAACCTGTCTGCTCTAAAAACTGACACGAGTACAGACAATAGGGAGAGGGCGGAGGGGAAACTAACGACGTTCTCGATGGTATTTTAGTCCGAGTGTTATTTTTAAAGAGGATTTTACCGGTGGGCATTAAGTTCGTTTCCGGCACTGACAGTTCGGAATTATATATATATATATATATATATATATATATATATATATATATATAATGTATATACACATTTTAAGGCTTTACATATATTTCCCACACTATTATTAACCTTTCCCACAGCCTTATAAATATAACGACTTCCAAAACTTGTAAACAATCCTATATGTATTACAGTAAAAATAATTAAGATAATAAATATCGGGTAATATTGCGAAAAATCCGAGATTCAAAATTAGTTATATATAAGTAAAAAATACACATTTCATTATTCAAGTATTTCAGATATAGAAAAATTGTCGTAGTCTCTTCATTAATATAAAATGTATTTAAGAACAGAGACCACCGTTGACCCCAATTACCTTAACACTGTACTGCAAACCCTTTATGGTAATATTAGGACCGGGAGAATATTTATCTCGGTCAGACTTTTTCCTACGGAACGCCGTGTGAAATGCAAATCGGACGTGTAAATATTTGAAACCATTTCAATTTCGTACGGCCGCGAAAGCGCAAATATTTTTATAATTTCTAAAAAGTCAAAAGTAGACACCGAGAACGGGAGGAGGGGGGACGGACGGGTGTGATAACGGAAATTCTCACGGGCTGATAATTCGGACGTAAAGAGGCCCCGAGATAACGCCGAGAGGAATTCTATTTGACTTAATCTCGAAGTTTACGAAACGATCGCAATTGTCCACTATATACTGACGGTACTGTTGAGGTTATTTAGAGGTAAACTATGTATAATTTACAAATTAATAATTTATATATATAATTAATAGTTTTTAAGGGTTAGGATTTAGGGGCCGGAGGCCCAGTTCTTGTAACAGCAGCGATCAATTTCCGTCCGGACACATAAAAGACAAAGCAACACTGAGGAAGTCAAATCGTCCTGCGCGATTTTATTTTCACATAAATTACTTTCGCATCCAGAAGGACAAACTCCTGTAATGAATCATGGAATCTGGATTCAATTGCGAACGCGAATAACAAAGTCGGAGAATAACACAGTGGGCAATTGACCGAGGAGTCGAAACGATGATTAAATGACTTAGAGGGCAGGATGTGGCACTACGACTACGGACTCTTGTGGCACAAACATATATATATATATATATATATATATATATATATATATATATATATAGATTATATTGAGACATGGTTCACGTCCTATTGTGTCGCATCCGGAATATTTTATTATTGACAGTGTCGACTCTCGCGCTACAAACGAGACCGTTGTTCTCGAGTATTAGTTTGAATTTCCCAACAAAAGTTGATATGAAAAAACTGAGAATTGTTATTACTACTTACATTGTTGATGAGAAACTAATACTCATGAATGAGACATTCTTCTATACGAACGAGTGAAATACTCGCAATGAACGATGAAAAAATACTACGGTACGAAATAGTAGAAAATAATCTGCTAGAACGAGAGAAAAAATACCCTATGAACCAGTGGAAAAAATACTCTATGAACTAGTAGTCTATGTACTGTAACAAAAATACAACTGAAAAAATGATACCGGCAATCTAAAATTTCATAATTAAATATAAACTTAAACAGAAATTTAAGTTATAATTTAAAAAGCACCATAATCCGATCATCTGATATATTGTCACCATATGGCCATTAGGACCCATTTACGTAGAAATAGGGGCGCAAATCCCATTGCTAGGAGTGAAATATTCAAAGCCCCCCAACTTCAAAGCGACGCCTCTAACTAACGAAGGCACCAATTAATTTTTACTGCCCTATCGGAATCCCGGATATCTAACCCGAGGCGGGACAGATACAGATCGAAGGGCTCGTATGTACCCCGCAACCCCTCCACTATTTCGTCGGGTACCCTTAGGAAAAAGTCCAGAAAAAATTCTAACGAACCCAGTGACACCGCTCGTCCGGTAATTGCCGGCCGTTTAATGTCAAAAAATAAACGACGAAAGGTAGGTGGAAGCGAGGCGCACAGAATACTTCTCAAAAAGGTGTCTAGTTATTTTATTGGATAATGAATACTATTATTTGCCAACGTAGATAATCGATAAATAATCTATTGCATATGGTCGGACGGAGCACTAGGAGCTTCAAAAAAGATGTACAAAAAGAAAGTCTTATTTTTGTTAATAAAGTCCTATTATATATAGGCCTATAATGTAATACATATAATCCCATACATCTCATGCGATCCACACGAAATTGTTGTAGGGGTTAAACTGAACCCCTTACAAACAACTGAACGTAAGGGGACGTTCAATTTAAACTGAACTGACTTACAAATAATTAATAAGAAATAAGTTTCGTCAATAATAAGGCGCGTCAATAATTTTGCACAGTTTCGATCAATTTTGCTGTCAATAAATTGTAACAGTGGAGCCAATTTATATTTCCAAATGAGGATTCAGTTTATCTTTATATGTGTGCGCACCTGAGAAAAAATATACTAAAGCAAAATACCTGTTATATTTCACGAGACAACCTGACTTTCGTATAAAACCTCAATCTCTTCCCAATTACAAGCTGCTTAAAGCCGTAATTTAACTCGTTGAACAGGAGGGAATACTCAATTTCCGTTTATTTTTATTCGATTCATAAATATTATATTTTGTCCCGAAAATAAACGATAACACTCCAAGGGGTCAAAGTACGGGACGGCGCCAACTGAAAATTTTCGAATAACCGGTTTCGGCCCCTTTGAAGTCGATGCTTAATCGAATTAAATACTCGATTTTTTTTAAATTGTAGGTTAAATTACTATTGTAGGCCGAAAATTCTCCCTCCCCCACCACCCGACTTTCTTCTGTAATTCTGCTTGAAATTATGACACAAAACGAAGAGGAATCAAATTTCTGTTTAAAATTATTGCAAGTTTGTATTTTTGGACATTTTTCTGCCCCGATTAGCAGCCTGAAAATAGTTAATTTAGACTTACATTTGTAACAAGTTTGCAATAACGTTATTTAAAAGAAATAAACTGCTTGGAAATTCCAGAATATGACACTCACATTGTGTACTCATTAAAGATCTGAAGTGAATCTGGTCTAGCTTAAGACCTGAACGCGCGAAAATAGTTAAAACCGGTCTATTTAAGGGCAAGTTCGGTCTCAGTTATGTAATTTTGCCCCGATTATAAAAATAAACAGTTACCCTTCCGGAACCTGCGGGCCAAAAGAAACAACAGCAATTTTCTCCCTTCTTTAAACCTCAGAATACAGACTATTAACCCGAACAAAAATTAGTAATTCTTAACGCCATGATTCACTTTTTCACCCCATTATCTCGGCAACGCGATAATTTTGCAATGAAGGCAGGTAGGTAATTTCCTAACGAAGATAACGCATCAGAAATATTCTTGTTACGAAACCAAGAGTTATAATAACCGGGCTGTAATTACTGTAGCGAATTATGAAATGGGGTACGAAGCTTCATCCGGCGTATAGAACCGTCGAATAAAAACAAAATACTTTTCCATGGTAAATTACCGAAGTATATTATGTATACTTACTGCGAATAAATGTAATTGTAAAACAAATTGCAGAGATGATAATAGTGTTCATAAATACCAATTATCGGTAATAATTTTTTACTGCGAGACTATCGACAGTACAAATGATATATTGAAAAAAAAATATGTAAATTATGTTAAACTAAATGTATTTAATTACAAATACACTATAAATGTTTTTAGAGGGTTTAAATGCTGTTTTAACATACCTGTTTTGTGGTCTGCGAGGGGTTGGAATACCGTAGCTTTGTTGTGTTTCTGCCTGTTATGTTGTGTCTCCTCTCGCCGGTTTGGTCTTTTTTCTAGACCGGTTTCGTCCGCTCGCCGTCTTCTCGGCAGTCACTTAGTACAAGTGACAGTGACAGTGGGCACTGACGATGCCCGAAAGACATCAAAAGTACCAATAGTGACCGGACACCGCTACTGAAGCGCGAGCCGCCGAAACCCGTCTAGCAAAAGACCAAACCGGAGTGAGGTGACAGAAACACAACAAATCTGCGGTTTAAATGCAGTAATATAAGTAGTGAATTTAGTTCATAATAGTTCTATAGTTTGTTAACTGTTTGTGAACAGAAGGCACCTATCACCCTTTATTATTTTATGGTAATAAAACTACAGTCTTCCAAACCATGGCAGATCACAAAAGAGATATGCCAATTTACCCCTTATCCCCAATATTTTGAATTAATGGATTAGAAAAATTTTGTATTATCAACAAAAAGAAAATTACGAAAACTGTAAACTTAACACTAACTTTACTATAAGTTCTAGGAAATTCTCCACCATTCCGAGGCATGAAACACTTCAGATTTTTTCGCCATATAAGATATAAGTGTGACTTCGCTTGCGATCCTGCCAATAAGTCATTGTTATTATCAAAATCCTTCTTTTGACTGAACGAAATCTACTTTCACGGCGTCCAACCGACGTTCTCTAAACCGGTGACCGGCCTTATAAATAGAAATGGAAATTCGGCCAGATTTTATCTTCACTGAGATCGGATCCAGGCAAATTTTCAACCCCTTTCAAAAGTCCGAATTTTAAGAATTTTAAAATAGCGGTAGTCCGGCGGAAGTCCCCATTATTCATATTAGTTAATGTTATTATTACTAACATTATTCAGCTCTATAGTCAAAATTGTATTAATCTATACCAGTGTTTCGCGTTATTGTTGATCGGGATATACCCGGGAATGACCCGAATTACCTTTTTACCTGCCGAACGAACGATACCGAAACGTTTTCACCTTTCACAACTATCGTTTGCGAAGGTTTTCTCACCGATATTTAACGCCGGAGATATTTCCTTCGACGCAACAACTGTTCCGAGCCAATTTCACTTTCACGATTTCAAAAAGGGATAGGAAATCGTTCGAACCGTCGAATGAAACTATATCCGACGGGCGCGAGCGGTTTCAGGGTTGAACAAAGCACGAATGGGGATCCAGTTTCAGAAACAGGAAGGGAAAGTAAAGTTCGCATTGTACAATTTTTTAAGCGCACAACCAAGCGAGCGTACAGAGCGAGTTTAATGCCACAATCCGCATTAACCTTTTGTAATATGATCAATTAATAATATTGTTAACTGTTTTACCTTCAATTTAGGTTAGCCTAGTAATGTTATATTTCTTGACAAGGATATGCGGGAATCCCCAAACCTCACTCAAAAGAATCGACTCAACCGTAATTAGGACTGTTGAGGCTGTTACTAAAGCGGACAACAAAATTGGCCGTAACCAACAAACTCGCAATATTCTACAGCAATATGCAGAGATTCCAATCGACTGTCGAACGAATTAATAAAATTAAGCAACGGTGGCTTAAACGCCACTGGCCTTGACATGTTCTATAGCCCGGATACACGTCAAGAGTTCGGTTATTGTGTGGATTGATTGTGCAATAAATAAAAAAGAACACAAAGTATAAGTATGTGAACCGAATACTCCTATATGTTATTTCAATCGTTTAAATGATGAAGTATTGAGGCATTATGAAATGCGTTTCGAGTTTTCGCGAAACCCGAAATATTTTCTGTAAACCCCTCGTGTATTTTAGCTGAAATTTTTATTTCAGATTTTTTTCTGAAAGTTCATTTTTTGCAGCCGGAGGGAATTGCAAGTAGGATGAACGCATTCGGCGCAACAAGAACCAGAAAGGGCTTTATCGATCGGACGTTTTAATTAGCCGGTACACATAAGTCCGCCCCGATATGCTTGTACGTACGGGTTCGCGGACTCTCGGGAGAACCGGGTGCAATTAAAAGAAATGTTAGCCGAGCGGCTATAGGAGTGGCCGGCCCCGGTAACGGGTCCAAAAGGCCGCGCCTCCGGTTTCAAATGCACGAGCCAACTCGTCGAAAACCAGGAACTCTTCGAATCCAGACCACGTTTCGGACTGGAATCTACTCGAACCCGTCGATTTTCTCGGGTCCCACCGAGGTTTCAAAGCCGACGCTGAACCAAGAACCGGTAGGGTCAAGGAGGTCACGTTCGCAAGTACGAATCAAGAGGCGACGTATGAGAACGGTATAAAACAATAACAGTTGTAACGAGTACCCCCATGATTTTTTATTTTTATTTATTTATTCGATATATTTAGAATAAAAAATTATTAAAAATGAAAGAACGTTAACTTTGGATTCTATTGAATTATCTGACTGTTACAGCTGATTTCAAATAAATCATGACGTATTAAGAGCTTCATAATGGGAAATGGTATTTCTGTAATAACAAGAGTAGGCTAGGGTTATACCAAAAGAAAAGCCGGGAAAAACCTGCGATGTAATGAATATGTTACTTACTGATTGTATTTACAATAGATACCAATATTATCGACTGTACTCGATTAATATATTGTAATTAAGAGTTTCGAAAATCCAAGACATAGTCCATTTAAAATTCTATAGATATTCATATTGTGGATAAAATCGTAGCTGACTTGTTCCTACAAGTGCCATCAAAGAAGCAGATCTGTTAATAAATTAAGTAACAGCCTACTGCTTCCAATCCTACCCTACACCTTGCCATACAAAGATATAACAAATTGCACTCCAATTATGCACCGTCCGGTTCAAAACCCTACTGTCTGTCGACATCCCAGACTTCCCTTACGGACGCCTGAAAAGGAATTGACCAGCAAAAATACGTCAAATATATTTTTAAAAAATAGGGGAGAAGCCAGTGGGGTTCTCAAGTACATTATAGCTGATTGTATTGTACAGTTGTGGTTTAATAATAAATAAAAATAATGTATTCCTCGCCCTGTCGATGATTCAAAAGAGAATTAATTCGATCGGTCCAATTGGGAGAAACAAAAAATCACTCCCCGATACCTGCCGGCGTGTGATTATCGGAGGGGAGGGTGTGATTAGAGGGGAAATTTTCTCTCTAAATCAGACGGTCAAGGCGGCTTGAGGCGACTACCTTTTCCGAGCTTAATTGGTGAGTTCAAGGCAGCCCTCCCTCGTCGGAAGAAGGACTATGTAAGTGATTCCGTCTAATGACTCGGATATCAATCCCGGTACCGAAACTAAAGAAGAGTTATATCACAGGCGTAGAACGCATGCGAGGAGCGCACTGAGGCAGCGGGCTGTTGTGTTAGGAGCAATCAATGTCCGCTCCAATTAGAAATTTCGACCCTTCAAACCGGATCAACCCCATAGACTAGAGTATACTGATTGCAATACACTGCGGTATTTGAGCCCTCAAATAGAATAATTGAAGGGAAATTTCGGTGTCACCAACAATTGGGGATCTGGACTGAATTTCCCCTATATTACAAATGTCAACATTTCATACGTTTTATAAGGTCAAAGGAGTGACGAATTAAACCTCTAGGCAGTACATGAAACGATAAAACGCATTTAAATGAATCCGGCGGTTGCCTAGGTTGATGATGTTAACAGGTTAGTGGATTGTTCCTTAATGCTCCCTGGTACGTTTCTAACCAAAGGATCCATAATGACCTCAACATACCGACAGTAGACGAAGTCGCGAAATCCCGGTTCCTGAAGTTCCACTCCCGCCTTTCTCCTCATCCTAACCCACTCGTTCGGTCCCTTTCCTCTCTTACCCATCCATTAATCCCCCGCGTCGGCTTAAACACCGCTGGCCTAGAGAATTTCGCTTTTATCACGAAATACATGTGAAAAAAAATACATACAGCATTTGTACGTATAACATTCAATGTTGATTGTACAAAATAAAAAAATGTTAAAAAAATAGTGGATTGTATCAATTTAGTAAAAAAAATATTTTGGGGCTCTTTGGAGTTTTATTGTTTTTATCTGAAAATCGCTTATTTGGTCGTCTGCCAGACACGTTTCCGTCTGTCACTAAAGTAGGCTGTCGGAGAACGTCAACTTTGCGGCTCAATAAAGCTCCCGAAGGAGTTGAAATAAAGGTGAAAGTTGTGTCTAATTGGCCTACGGGTATCCCGCCTCGAACCAGGAGGGTACCGGATAGCCAGAACGCAGCGATGGAGGAGGAGGAGGTGAGTAACGAGCATTTAAATGGTCCGATTAAATCCTGATTTATTGCTTCCTCGTCGGTCCCGGTGACATCCTCCCCGGGGCGGACAGAACGTCCCGTCTGGATTTCGTCGCTCTCCCACGGAAAAGAGTTCGCGCGCAAAAATAGAACCCGAACCCGTTCAACCGACAACATAATTCAGAAAAATTTTTTTGGCAATCAAACATTGAAGACAATGTCTGGCCGGTAATGTGGTCCGAAGGTAGTGGATCCAAAAAACCCTCCCTGCGAACTATTCGAGTACCCCAGGCTCTAAGTGCTTTCTGATAATACTTTAATTTTCAATTATTTGCCATTTCTCAGATTGAAGTGTATATTTAAGTAAAAATGGGACGAATACTCTGCCTTGTAATTAATCCTAAACTTCCTCTTCGGTTAAGCGGAGTATTGTGGATCAAGCAGGACTACAGTTCAAATAGCTTTACAAAACACTCGTGAGAGGTCTACAATTTCGGTATAATTTAATATTTCGTGAAATTCACAGTTGGTATAAAATTGTGGAAAGTACAAAGCACGAAACCCAGGTTTTAATTAGGACATTTTCACCCAACGTTCTGTCCCACGAAAAGGGGAATCTCTTTCAAATAGCGTCCTGCTTCCTCGTGAGGCGTGGACCTTGCGGCCGGTCACAGATCTTTTGTGAGTAAAGAAAAACAAGAAAAAACGGGAAAAAAAGAGGGCGAGAGGGGAAAAAAATTTCCCCGTCACGTCCTCAACGCCAGACCCGTTCGGGAAATCGATTAGCGGCGTGTCCCTCCTCCCCCGCCAAAGAACTTTTCTTTCTCGAAACCGTGTACAGCTCGAACAAGTGAAACCTCCTCGCCTGAATTCGAGAACTTCAAAGTACAAAATTAGAGTAACATCGGCGTTCAGGGGATAGGGCACTGAATAGGCAGAGCAGTTTGCCACAATTCCGATCAGATTACAAGAACAACAGGAGATTATGCCGGTACAGCTTCCGTTTACATTGATGAAACACTTCCTCTCTCGGTAAACAAACTAACGATAGATTCTACTTCCCCCACCCCCCTTCTGTTATCCTCCGGCGACGTCTTCAGTTGGAAATCAGCTTATCAGAAATTTGTTTCAACGAATTTACACTGAAATATTCGGATTTGACACTACATTTTCCAGTTTTTTCCCCAGTTCGGAAGCGGGGAACGAAGAATGCGGAGGGATGCACGGGACAGAAATGTTCATTCTCGCGCATCGAACTTCTGTTTCGATGCTATTTTCGGAGCGAATATTTCAGGCAAACGTTTCAAAGGTAATCGCTGTAGCAGACAGGAAGCGCCGAGCGCAATTCCGGTCTGCAATCTTCCAATTCTTCGAAAACACTCAAAGCCGTCTGATTCCTCTATCTTCGACTGTGCACCGGATGAATTTAAACTCGGTTCTTGTTACAACATTGCGTTTTCGAACTCGGAAATCCACGATCATAAAACAGAACTGAAGGGAATATTGGGTGACTTGAAATAATGAATGTTTCACCTTTTCTGAAAGTATGGCAACCCAGGCTTCTTTACATCGAATGATGCCGAATTGCATCGGGCTTAAGAATCCCCGAAACCTTTTTTGGATATAACGTGATAAATTGAAAAAACGTTGTAGATTTGTTGTTTCTGTCTCCTCTCGCCGGTTTGGTCTTTTGCTAGACCGATTTCGGCCGGTACCGTCTTCAGTAGCGGTGTCAGTCACTTTGGCAGTCACTTAGTACAAGTAACAGTGACAGTGCAGTGAGGATGGCCGAAAAACATTCAAAGTGCCAATAGTGACTGACACCGCTACTGAAGATGGCGAGCGGCCGAAACCGGTCTAGCAAAAGACCAAACCGGCGAGAGGAGACAGAAACACAACAAATCTACGGTATTCCAACCCCTCGCAAACCACAAAACAGGTTATAAAAATGGAAAAAAATTTATTTCTGTGCCCATTGCGCGGGACACTCTTGAACTTTAGGAGGTGTATTATACAAGCTAATTATATAATTTTCTTGGAATTATTGTTATTTGTTTTATTGCGTGGGTATGCGCAACCAGCAGGTTGTTTCAACGATATAAAGAACGAATAAAGAAACATGTTTGCCGATGAAAATGGAATAAAAATTTAGGAACGTCTACAGATTTTAATTTACTCTTCTTCCTCCACCGCATTCGAGGCAGGAGAGTTGGTATTTTATTGGTCTCTCGACAAATAGAAATAGACGCTATTAACAACTCCCCCGGGGACATTTTCCTCGGGGGACTCCGTGAAACGGCCACGAGAGACGGTATTTTCGGTCGGAGATTTACAGTTTTTTTTTCTTGCCCAGCAGAGTCACCGATATATCTGCTGTCGTGAGGGACGAGCGTCGTACACGGGTCGGAAGTTTTCGAAAGGCATTCTCCTCAGTTGGGCACCTTTTTTTTGTCGTACGAGTCACAATGGCGGACAATGAAGGGGGTAATTCCCTAGGCCTAGGTTTCCCCGCGGGCTCTGAATAGAAGCTATACCTGGGACAGACAGCTTGTCGCCCCCCGATCACGTCCGTCCTTCCTAGGCTCGAGGTACACTGACGGTAATTACCGCTTCGTTGTAATTTAAAATTTAAGAATCCGAAGCTGTACGGCAGTTCGAGCCCCGTGGGGTTTCCACAATTCCACATCGAGTCCCTCCCCAGCTCCAATATCCCTAATGCATTCTGCCAACTCTTTAATAATAATAACCCTCTAAACAAGGGTTTATTGTACACGGCAATATGGCGAATAGGATACATCGAACTGAGACCCTATATAGAAATACGATAGCGGCCAAATATTGAGGGGACATTGCGAATTTTTCCCCATTTCATTCACTTAAGAAAAAACCCTCTTCCAGCCAAAAACAGGTTTATTAGGTAACTAGTTGCCGCGATTTATTTTCAGCTTGGAATATCCGATTCGCGGTCTGCAATTATTCGGAATAAATTTAAAAAAATATTTTCAAATAATACCTCATGACAGACAACAGAGTGCAGTTGTAAGGTGTAATTCGATTCAAAGAGAGCCTGTAATCGGCGTTAAACGCGTTTTCCCCGTATAAGAATATTATAAATGTGCCATATATGTTTATACATACCGCGGACAGGAATATATACCAATCCGTAAAAATTGGTGACTCATTATTGGCTCGATAGTTTGGTCTCAATATCTCATCAATATTTTACGCCTATCTTGTATACAAAAATAATATATACACGTATTAAATATAGCCATTATCATTGTCTAAATAACCCAGTATTGGATGAGTCATTTCATGATTGGCGTGTTATAATTTTAAATCTAATATCCACGATTGGATCTCCCAAAGAACTACAGAACACTTGATGTTCTTCGAGACGTTTAGGGTCGTAAATTTTATAAATTAACGAGTAATTTTACCGAGATAAGTTTCTTCTCCAGCGATAATGAAGTTGGCGACCTCCCATCGGGCCCACTCGAGTATCGGATATTGGGAGGGGGAGAATCTTATCTCTCTCTCTCTCTCTCTCTCTCTCTCTCTCTCTCTCTCTCTCTCTCTCTCTCTCTCTCTCTCTCTCTCTCTCCCTCTCTCTCTCTCTCTCTGTGGCCCGCTCACAAAATTTACCCGTCCTTAATAAACAGAGCTAAAACGTCGCCCAATATCCCTCTCCTTTTTCCCAAAGACTGCCGGGCAAACACTTGGGGGACACTCCCTCAATTCCGGGGACGTTACCGCTTATATATTTATGACATATTTATAACATATATTTATGTTACCGAATTATTTATTAATAATTATCTCATTAATCCGCACAGTTACTTCTAGAACTGTTATTTGTCACGAATTATCCTGTCATTATAATGTTTCTATTGTCCTTATAATGTTACCTTGTCCTTTTTATTATATCTTCCGACATCTAGTTTAAGCAGAATTTATATCAACTACTTGTGGTCTTACGACTGATGATTTCACCTAGTTCTACTAGACAATAATACCAAATAGTAGTTTTCTCAATCTTCTGTCTCTTCAGTAGCCATGTGTGTCACTGTGGCACATTCCGTTGCTTTTGGAGCACATTGTCCGCACAGTGTATATATGAAAGACAAACAAAACAATCTCAACAGAACAAATCAATGACAGTGGATAGAAGATACCTCCAAGCGTCCCATGTACCATAGTGACTCACCCCCGTGGCGAAAACGATGGCGAGCAGCCGAAACCGGTCTAGCAAAAGACCAAACCACCGAGAGGAAACAGAAGTACTTTTTAGAATTTGTACACAGTCTCGTGCCCTCTGAACAGATAACGCGAGACACAGATTGAAAACCACTGGTTTAGATCCTATTCCCCCAGGACGACAGTGGACGGGCCATCACTCGACAGGTTTTTTCAACCGTTTCTTATCCGGACCGAGGATGAAAAACCGTCCGCTAATTGGCCGGACCGAGGAGTAACTGGGCTGATAATCTATTTAAAGAGTTTACGCAGAGGAGGGTCGGAAGCCGGGAGAGATTAAGGCCATCTGGCCGAGAGCTGAGGTTCCAGCTACAGGTGACTCATGCCGCCTGGGACACCATTTAGTGACCGGCGGTAAAAGAAAAAAAAAATGAAACCGGGGACCCAATTGCAGGCAACCGGTCCCCGGTTTCCCAATCGGCCGAACGCGTGTTTTGAACCCGGGATCAAATTTGGGCTACACCCATTCATTCTTCCCGACATAAGAGTACGCGATATATAGTTATTCCGCTAATACTGCAGTGACGAGAACCTCACTATAATACTGAGAGGATGATACCAAACAACCGTGTCCAGAATGAGATATATTTCTTTTATATATTTTTTCTTTAACTTATAATAAGCATCCTTCCTAATACATATTGCCTCATCCTCAAATCCTACCTTGAGGACAGGTTCTTCAGAGTTAAGGAAGGCCAAGTGCTATCCGACTACTGTTCGGTCGAAGCGTCTGTCCCTCAGGGTAGTGTCCTAGGCCCACTACTCTATATAATATATGTCTCAGATATACCCATACATCCCTCTTCAGTCCTCGCCACATTCGCTGATGACACTTGCATCCTCACCACCGACAAAAATCCTTCAATTATAACTAGCAACCTCCAAGAGCACCTTTCCGACATCCAGTCCTGGTGCAAACTGTGGAGGGTGAAGGTGAACAGCTCTAAGTCTGCTCACGTCACCTTCACACTACGGCAACAACCCTGCTCTCCTGTTCAGTTCAACAATGCTCCTGTTCCCACCCATCAGTAGGCTCGCTACCTGGGGCTCTACATAGACAAAAAACATGTGGAATCCCCATACACGACTCAAATGAGCATATCTCAATCGCAAATTTGGACTGCTGAGACCTCTTTTGAATAGGACAACAAAAGTTTAAACAGACAACAAACTGACAATATACAAATCCATTTTAAAACCGATATGGACTTACGGAATTGAACTATGGGGTTCCGCCAAGAAATCCAACATTGCCCGCATCCAGAGATTCCTATCAAAAGTCCTTCGTACCATCCTTAATGCTCCCCGGTATGTTTCTAACCAAAAAAAAAAAACTTACAATAAAACCGAATTTTTAGTGTATTATTATCGGTAATGATCCAAACACTCCTGTTCAAGTCTAATCGGTGAACTGGAGTTTGTAATCAGGCTCTCGGTTAATCAGCCACACTTTCATAACTGAAGGAAAATATACTTTATTTAACTTTAGATTTGTTGCAATACATTAAGATAAAGTTGCAATTCTAAGCTTTCAATCGTTCCCTCATCCGGAAAGCTCTCTGCCATTGTCTCATTCTATTGTTTACAGGCATCTCATTACAAGTGTACTACATTGGAAACAGTTGTTCAAGTAACAAACGGTCTAATTGAATTTTAAAGGTGTATTGGAGGATGTGAGCATTGTGTTGACCAAATAATGTAGTAAGTATTAATGTACGAAGAAAAATAATTACTTGCGTTCTGTCGCTCTGACTGAAGGATTTTCTTTTATTATTCGAACAGACACTTCATAAAAATGACTAGATTATATCACAATTGGCTACATAAGATAGGTTTGGATTTAAACAGCGCAGTAAAAGTGCTGACAGTAGTACCTGGGCACCTCCAAGTAAATATGGAATTACAGAAGACACATGAAATCTAAGATCCGTAGACGAGGAAGAGTACGTTATTCGACGATTACCACTTCAGATAAGCGCATACCTTCAAGATTCGGGGTCCACCACTGTAATCCGAGTACGAAGGACTTATGGGGGAAGCGGTCTCCGCTCTGGACTTAACACTTGTAAATATCTCAAACATGTTCTTCTGTAATTTTTTCTGTACAGTTTGTAACTGGAAACGGCCCGAGGGTCAAAACGCAGTGGGGGGGGTGGTTTCGTCCGATGTATAATGCATAGGCGCGATTCCATTCACGTTCTTCGGACTCCCTGCTTGCCCAGTGCTCTGACTTTTGTATTCAGATTAAAAGGGACCGGGGGCGCCGACGCCGTTTCATTCCAGTTTCGGACACGTTACAGAAATAAATCGGATTATGACCGCTCTGTAAAAATCACTTTCGCACTTACGCCTTAAACGGGCCGACAGTGTTCCACTAAAAAAAGGCATAAAACTCGGTCCTGAGGGAATTGGCAAAAACTCTTCGGACGGAAATCGCTAGGGAGGTTTCCAAACATAGGAAAAATCCCGGAACCGAGATTCTTCCCACGGTATTACGCGATAGAATGTTTCTGTCTACTGTACTTGCAGAATAATAAGGCAACAATAAGTAAGGGTAGTAGGGCTGCATTGCTACCGATTTAATGACAAAATAAACGAGTAATTTTTTCTAAGGAGTAATTGATTTCTAAACATCTCAAGACGCTTCTACAAATTTTCAGCCTTCAGTATTTATATTAAGGTAATAAAGTTTTTTACCGTAGATTTCGTGTGTTCCTGTCTCCTCTCGCCGGTTTGGTCTTTTAATAGACCGGCATCCTGGATGCCTATCTAAGTGACTAACATCACTACTGAAGATGGCGAGCGGCCGAAACCGGCCTAGAAAAAAGACCAAACCGGCGGGAGGAGACGGAAACACACGAAATCTACGGTATTCAACCCCTCGCGGACCACAAAACAGGTATTCTGAAAAAGTTTTGTTTTACTTTAAATTTAATAATATTCGCGGAAACCTTAGAAAAAATTCTGATTTACGTGCAACCGAGAGAAATCGGTCTAGCTTGGGACCGAGTGCGTCATGCCAAAACCCCGAGGAAAAATATACCCGTTTATAAACGATGAAAAGATTCTGTCGCTGGGGTGAAGGGTGGGAGCTTTGTGAGATATTTCTCTGAGGCGTGGGAGCCAGCCTCTGGGACGGACAATCCCCAGCCGTCTTATGTGCACCCAGACCGGTGAAAAAACAACCTCCTACACGCTGACAGGTGTCCCACACGGGACCCCACCCCAACTCCCATCGCCCCAACTTGCCTTATACACTTCATTCAATATGAAAAACTGTACCCCGAAAACACCTCTCTGCGCTATTAACCAGTTCGCTACCAGGGTCTTCTGGAGAAAACATCCACCATAGCCCAAGATTTTTTTCGCGATTATATGAAATCAATCGCGCTGACAAAAGGTTCGATTCCCGCCGACAAATATTCCGAATCGAAACACGAAATCGATTCTTCTTGGGCCTATTACGATCTACAGTATTCGTGGCCTCTTATCAGGGGACGCACTTTCACTGAAAACATGACATCACAAGTGGGGGCACTTAATCATGACCGCGCTATCTCCCGAAAGAGGTCTGGCCGTGTATGACTAATACAAAGCATCTAGGACTTTTATCGCGGTGACATTTGCAAAAATATTACCGACATATTACCCCGCCATCGATATGATACATATATATCGGTTTAGTCCTGTCACGGAGTATTGGACCGCACGTTTTCTGAGCGTTAGAAAGACTTTTGGTCCTACAGAAGAGTATGTTATCGCGTTGCATTGGTCGTTTTTGAAATTTTAATATCATATTACACACACTCCCAAACTTAGGAACGAGTTAGAGTCCATTTTAAGAACTTACTAAAAGATTTTACACAATAAAATCAAGTCCACTTTAGATTAGAAAGAGAACTGATGAACTTAAGGAAAGGATTGTTCCTGAGTCGGGGAGCGTCTGTATAGTCGTAATTTTAACTTATAGGCGGAAGCGGGCACTCCCGCTAGTGACTATATTCCAAGACCTCTAGCACCGACAGATAAAATAAACAACTTAGATTATCTGGAACGATTTATAAATCCGAGATTTTATAAAACCGGGACACCCACACGCGGCAACGACAGGTGCCAAGTCGACCACTTGTTAGCTCGGTGATATTAAACGCGCCTTATTCTTTCCTGTGATCGTTTTATTGTCTGTCTCTCTCTCACCCTCTCTCCTCCTCCCTCCCTCCCTCCCTCTCTCTCTCCCCGCTATCGTGTGGGCACAGTTGCATCCGCCCTACCAACTCTGGAGGACAAAAGGCCGTCTCCAAATAGAGACGGCCCGCTGCCCACGGCTTCGTCATTACCGGGAGAAATTCACCGTTTCGTCCGAGATTTTATTGCCGGCGTATCCGTGAAATGGCAATAAAAGCGACAGTCTAGGAATGAGACAAGAAAGCGGACCCGGATACTGGGTTAGGGGTCGACCGGAACTGGCACCATTTCCCACCGATATTTCTTTATCCTAGATAAAAAATTCAATAGAAAATTCTAGAAAAATTCGACATTCTTTTATAGTCAATTTTTTCAAAAATACAATACTCTTTGAATTTACCGAACACTGGAGTTAGGTACGAAATATTGAACTCTTGTCTTTGTTCTGTTCAATGAAAATGTTAATCAACGGTTTTTTTATGTTTTTTCTTGGTGGCATTTCTGACTTTTTTGCTCTCAATACTGCAAGGAAACCTGCCTCAAAAAAGCGTCCTGTCATCACTGTCAGCGCCAACGCTTCTGAAGATGCAGTGAAACCTGAACAGGAGCGGCATACGAAAAGTTTTTTTAGTTTATTTCTTCTATTTCTTGGGTGGCATTCGTGAAAACATTGCTCTCAATAAAATTCACAAAAAATTTGCCTGTCGGTGACGGAAGATCACAGTGCATCCCTGGCGGACCACCCAACAGGTGCATTAAATTAAGCACCTTAATAAATATGCCGCTGAATTTAAACCTACGCGCGGGGACAGGAAATACTCGAAAACGCTCCGAAGCCAACCCGAACAGTTCAGCTTGTGCCGTAACTCTACCGTAAAATACTAATCCGGTCGTGTAGTAACACAGGACGTAGCTTGTAATCGGAGAGGATCTCGGGCTGATTTATCCACGTAAGTGTTACTCCCACGTTGAGGCGAAGGTGCGGGACTTCGGAGGCGCGGTCCGACTAGGCGGCAGTTCCACCGACACAAATTGATTGTACCTCCCTACATTTGCGCGCATGTCATTAATATTTATGTTTACCCGACCTGAGGCGTTCGGAAGAATAAACGTCGACGCCAAAAAGGATTGACAGTGCTGGGCTTGAATCGCGCGTAGACAGAAAATGTAGATTTTTAGAATTTGAATCCAGACTGAAACTTTAAATCTCTGAAACAGTCCTTCAAATTTCCCACATCGTGAATCCGTTTCAGCCAGCCCTTTGTTAATTAACCGAATTGCACAATAATGATGTCGTCACCGCCATTATCTGATGACTCGTTGAACTTAAATGTCGATGGACGAGGATGAAAAAGGATAATAAACAGGACACTCTGGAGTAAAAAAAGGAGGCCATTATTGGACACCGGGGAGCGACTCCATTTACATAAGAATACGCCACCCCCGTAGATTTACTATGCATGAAAACATTATGCATAAGCCCAAGTTCAGGAGGGACTATTTTTTTTCTATTTAAATTCTATACGGCCAGAAGAAAGGAACGGGGGGGGGGACAGTGCCGTCAGGATGCTACGAATTAATAAATCGCTTAGTAACCGTCGCCCATTGGGCAAATAGTTGGAGGAGTCCACGATTTAACCAATACCGAATATTAATAACGGTCATACAATGACACCCTTCTATTATTCAGCGGCTTATTTAATTTTTTTCTTTACACTTGTGTACTTCGGAAACAAGAAAAGAGTCTTGATTTTTCTATATTCTATCGCCCTGTCTTCAATAGCATCCTGTCACTACAGTAATTGGTCCGAAGGGAAACCGGTCTATCCTAGGTTTAAAATATCACGAAAATTGTAAGTTCGTTTTGTGGCTATTATTATTTTCGCGTGCAAATGTTTATGAATTATTTCTCATTGTCTTGACACTTAGACTATTGTGTATTAATAAATAATCGCGTCATCTTTGTTTGTCCGGATCTCGATCTAACACATATGTCACCCATATAGTTAAAGTGATACCATCATTTCCTATA
This sequence comes from Lethocerus indicus, assembly GCA_019843655.1. NCBI lineage: Eukaryota > Metazoa > Arthropoda > Insecta > Hemiptera > Belostomatidae > Lethocerus > Lethocerus indicus. Next base: position 1,150,611 of record JACDQD010000012.1, read on the forward strand.
TTGGCAACGTGTGTCTTCTGTTATGGCTATGTCCGGTCTTGCCGTGTTTTAGCCTACGTAATTAATTTTTTTTTACCCCACAAGGGCCGATATTTTTTTTCTAATTTGCCGTCCAATGAGTGAAGGGAGCGGTGCATATTTCTCTTGTCTGATCGATACCAGCCGGGATACCTTTCCCAGAAGGGCTGCAGTCGTTGCATCGAGGAAAGGAAAGAAAAAACGAAAGATTCCCCAACATGTTCACGCACTCCGGTCACATAACTGTACCGGTACCTCAGTGGGGAGGCGAAAAAAAGGCAGGAACCCGTTTTCCAAATAAGGAGGACCGGGATAAACCTCAACTACTGCAGCGTAGAACGCGCGCACTCCAATTAAATACCGCCCGCCTACCAATTAAAACTTAACGAGAGCTCATAAAAATTGAATACGGAAAATTAATAAAAGATGCATTATTTACAGTAGAACCGTAACAGGTCACGCTTAGGTGAAGCAGAAGGGGGAGACTTTTCCTGCAGACGAAAGCCGGTCGGAAAATAAATTTACTACAAATTTACCACCATTAAGGCCAATTTTAATGTAATTTAAAAACATGCAGAAACGCACTTACCAATCGGCCGCCTGTAAGTCTAGAAATAACATGCGAATTCCGGTAGAATATCTGGTCACTTACCTGAAAAAAAATTATTCTTTGTAAATCTTTGTATACTTTACAGAGGAATTGTGGCTTAATAAATAAGGCTTAATTAAATCGAGACGGACGGAATTTGATAAAGGTGTAGATTAGTTTCTATTACAGAGGAAGGATGAGTGTTGGTTTATCTCGAACACTCTGGGATTCATTAGCGGTTTCATCACTTGTTTGGGAGTGGGTCGAATGACGTTTCTGAGCGCGCGGTATGTCGCGGAAGAGACGTCATTGCTCGCAATCGAAATGTGCAAATGCAGTCCGGAATGCTAATTATACGGAATTATACGTAAGCGACTAATTTTCGGACACTCCTAGGCCGGAAGCTGTCGGTCCCGAGTGGACAGGTGGCCGGAGGCGCGTGGGCCACACGAAATGGGGGAAATTAGTAGAGAATAAAAAATGGGCGGACACATTTAAAACGCCGGAACAATTAATGGAACACGCTGTAAAATAAACAATAAATAATAGGGCTAGCGTTGGAACCGATCCGGGCGGTGAGCTTGTGTACAAGCTTCCTGCATTAGCACGGGAAGACTCGTCAAATCTAATTCGTCCCTGTAGAGAGAGGAAGCGAGGACTGCCCACACTCACCGAACAAATTTTCAAACAGGACGTCGCATTAATATTAAAAACATTCCGAAATCGAAAACAGGTTGGGGCCCCCGACGCCTACGCTCCGCTCGTCCCATTGCCAGACGCTCTGTAAACCCACGGGTTTAAAATTCTCTTTTTATTCTACCGAATCAGACCGCGGTTGATCAGCTTTATGTCGTACAATCGGTTGAAATTTGTAAATTCAACGGTGAATAATCAATAAATAATTAACACTAGATTTAGGGACGTTTCTTATGTTTCAGTGTGACGTAGAGACAGGTATACCACATCATACAAATTTTCCCCGTGAAATGAAAGAAAGTCGGCACAAGTGTTAAAAAATGCGAACAGTTTTTATAATTACCCTACTGAAATTCGAAATGCGTCCCGTCAAAGGTGTTAATCTACCCAAGTTCTTACACTTTATAAAAAATGCATTTTTTTATATAAATAAGGAAATAAAGTTTAATTCTTATTAACATAAAGAGGATAAACGACGATATAATCCAAGGACGAAAACCAGTTTCGACCATTCCGCCCCCGCGGCTCTCCGCCAAAGTCGCCTTTTTTAACACCTACGAAGTAAAATATGGCTCGCGTTTCCATCAAAATAAAAAGGACGACAGATGACGTCACCGCGGCGAAAATAAGAGAGAAGAAATATACGTTTAGGTTGAGAGCGGGCGGGGAAGCCGGACTTTAACAAATTGCCCCGAGAGCTCGGGAATATAAAGCCGGCTCCATTCACACAGCGATTCTCAATCAAGACGGCGTTGTTCAATATTAAATTGCCATTTTATTATGCATACAGTTTGCGAAAGCAAATATATACTGGAGCGCATTTTTTACGGCCTTTTTCAAACTATAAAAGCCACATATCCAATGCAAACATCCGGCGTATACACCAAATAGACGATAAAACTCGCAGCACAAATGGCTCGTCTTTCGTTATTTTATTACGAATAATATTATAGACGAAGATTATGGCCCTAGGGGAAAAGCTGAGTGAATTGAATTGAATAAAATTGATTAAAATTATCCCTCGAGAGGTTTCCTCCAAAGTCAGTAGACAAAGCCCTCATACGGCTAACGATGATTTTCTAGCGAATCCGTAGAATCGGTCTCCAGAGAGTATTGAGAGCGACGCTTTCACAAATGCTATCCAGAATAGAGAAATAAACTATAAAAAACTTCTTGCGGCCCCATCCGCGTTGAAGCGAGAGAGAGATTAGTTCAAGAAATAAATGTTGAGGAATCGGCCGCCAGGCGGTATTGAGAGCAAGACTTTCACTCATGCCGACAAGATTAGGGAATAAAATGAAAAAAATTTTCCCGAAATATTGCTGTATTAAAGTAAAGTGTAGGGGAATAATTTTATTGTATTGATGCGTCGGAAATATGATCCTGGACGCTATTAGCCCGGATAATTTCATGAGGTTGAAAGCGATGTGCGTCGGCAACGTTATGAATATGCAAACGGCAGTGCTGACTTTTACTGCCGGTTTTCAATTAGTTTTAACGAGATCCGGAATTGCACCACCGAGAAGGACAGATAGCTTTCAGTCGGAGGGGGGGCTCTTATTATTGCCTAGCAAGGGGTGTTATACCACTTTTGACTTTCGGCAAGGCTTGTGTGTAGGCCCCGAACTACCCACGAGGAGCGGGAGGGGGAAAAAACCCAGCCGATCAACCCGAAAAACCCACGCGCCGTTTCGCTAATCCGATCAATTTTCCGTCGCATTTATCGCGATTTGTTTCGACCGTCCTTCTCTACTCCGTCCACAAAATCTCCTCTCGCCTAACCCCCTATATCTGTTTTGGGATTAAACGGGGAGTTATCCAGAATCCCTCGGCCCATTGATTTTTCGAGAAACGCCCCCGCGGGATTCCCCTGTTGCAATTTTGCCGGACCCTCCCTTTCAGTGTTGTCGACACGACGATTTCGTTATTGCACTTAGGGGTTAAACCGAAATTACGAAGTGAGAATTAAACTTGTCGTATACACACGAGTAACGTTACAGAATATTAATTCTTAAATTTGCCAAGCCTTACTTAGCAGGTTTGTAAAATATCAAGTGCTATGAATTTTTGTGGATGTGCCGTTACTTGTGCCATAGAGATACTAACTCTTTTCCTTTATTTTAACCCTCTATGGGCCGAATTTTTATCAGAGTTAAAGTAACATGTGCACTTTTTCGGCAATATAACTCTTTATTCGTGGCCCATTTTGTTCCGCAGTCGAAGTTAAAATTGAAAGAATTTTTTTTGTCGCGAACGGGTGAACACTTTCGACAATATCCGGAGTTCATAAACTCATAACTTCATAACTTCTTTATTCGAGCCACGCAAATAAAGATTATTGGCAGTGATTATGTCGGCCGTGTAATGGGAGGGGGCGGGGGAAGATTTTGAATAATATCGTGGAACTAACGACCGCCGGGGCTAGCTAGGACTCCACCCTCCCGGTCGCCATGGAGACTGGCGATCGTCATCAATATCTGTCCCTTCCACCCCCCGGGACGAAAACACGGGGGCAGAAGATATGGAGACGTTTTATCTGAAAATCCAATCCGAACTGTCCCCCAACCGCAGAGATATTTGAGATATAACGCGCGATCTCTCCCGCCCCCCTTCTCACGAAAGAATTGTTTCACACAGACGACCGAAGTTCCTCAACATAGGGACTTGTTACAGCCGGGGTATTAAAACGGGACTTCGCCAATAACGGAGGGGGGAGTAGATAAACTTACTTAAGGGTCCTCCCTTGCCATCGCATGTACGAAACAATCAAACCCTTATAGCGCGGGGTCTATTTAATCCGGTTTTCATTGCCCGCAAGTTGATCCCTAGCGGATATGCATAAAAATTAAAAACAACGTCGAATTTTGATAGGAGAATATAAAGTAGAAAATCCTCCCGCTATTTCGATTGAACTGGGACCGTTCGGTCAGCGAGTTTCATCATACTACACGATTGAATGTAAATCTGAGAAACGCCATAACATATCATGGTTTATATTAACTACTTCCGTTAACGGTGAAGTTAATAGCCGACAAGTATGTTTAGATAAGCGACCGATTCTGAATTTGTTTTGTCGTTTTTTTTTATCTCGTAGCGCAATTAGCTGTAACGCGCTTATGATTCATCTGGTTGGGGTCATTTTTTTTTAAATTTCATTCTCATATCAATGAGAATATACACTCGAACTGTCGACTGTTAAAAATAGGATTAAGCGTAAAATAATTTTTCTACAGAAAAAGATTCATGTGTTTAAAAATAATCATCGAAAAACTATAGCACAAGAAAGTAATTATTACTAATAACGGATTAACCTAATTAACGGATGTAAAGGACGATTATTACAAATTAGGAACCTCATAAAAATAGTTGGTACCCAAGTATTTAGGCGATTACTTTAGGAAATAGTAATACAAATTCACTACTCTATACATATGCACGCTTACTATTCAGATTTCTTTTTTTTCAGAATGTAGTGCCAGTAGTGGTGCCCCTACTAAAACGGGGATGATTTGTATCCGCATAAACGTCGTCCGTCCGGGACCGGGGCCAAAACAATCACACTAACCCCCTCCGACCCAAACCACCCCCTCCCTGTCATATCTACGATCCTGTTTTCCCGAACACACTCCCCGCTGGAATCGAATCCGCAGTCCGGGATGCCGTGAAACCGAATATCCGACCGGAAGGCGGTATCTGTCAGAAGTGCGCTAACCGCGGGCAACTTCAAAGCGAGCGCGCATTCGAGAATCGCGTACGCCCATCATTTATTTTTAATGCCCACCGGAAAAAGGCTTTCTGGCCGAGTGCCGAGGCGACTTTCCGAGTTTATCCCGACCCGAGGAATACATTCGGACACACAGTATTTTATTATTTTCACAGGATGGTTTAAAACGGCCTAGCCTAGGGGTCGCTCCTTGAAACCGGATCGGAATATTGGACGGAATTTTATCGGATAGCCGATAGCGCTGGCCGTCGGTTATATGGTCCGGGGGGTGCCTGTAATCCTCACTGCGGCCAAATTGAATTTGCTAGGCCGGAGTACGCGTTTCGGAAATTGACAACGGTCTAGAGAGGTCCGGTCACGGCCATCTGGATCCGAGGAGAACTCTCCCCTCGACCTTCAAGAGGGGGCCCATTTGCCCTTATTGAACCCCGGAGGGAGGCTATCTCGGGAGTAAGTATATTAGGGACTTCGCCGCCCCCCGCACCCCACCGAAGTGGATGAATTGTTTCCGGAAAAGCGGGGGCATACAGAGCGCGCGGACGGTTCCAATCTCCCCGCCTGGAGACTAATGGACGAATGGGGTCCTTAATGTATAAACCATGATACCCCCCACGGTCATTTTAAGGACAGGATAATTTTTTATCCGGGAGAAAAATGTACCGGAATGACTTTTCACGTGTATCAATTATGCATGAAGCCGCGAACGTGGCTCGGCGGAGACCGGTGGACCGTGAAGGCGTCAAAAGTGCGCTTAATGAAAGGTTTGGACCGACGCGTGTCCGTAGGCCTCACGATATGAATCCAAGGAGTAGTGCCTGCAGGATGCTTCATCCCCGATCAACAAGCATATGCACGTGAAAATATTACTTATTGAATGCCAAGGTGAAAATACCGAAAAGCCAACCAAATAGGTTTTTTTAAATTAAAAAAACTCTCCTATTTTCATTGGAATTTATACAATTAAACAAGCACTTATATGATAACTATAGGATCAAAATTTTTCTACTACGATAGCAGTCTACGTTTCCCAATTTAAGGTCTAAAGAATTCTGAAAGACTCTTGAGTTTTTATTTTTTTTCCTTTGACACGTCGTCCAATAGTTCTCAAGGAGTTAAATTTTATCGTTAATTTATTGCTAAATCGGTTGACAAGTATCCGACATATCCAAGCGCCTAACCAGCCTACCGAAGACGGCGAAGCGCCGAGACAGAATACCGCACAAGGGCGAGGATAACAGACGGCCGAATGCGGCTAGCCGGGCGATAAAATAAATAAGAAACGCGAAAACAAACGAGCGGGGAGAAAGGACGTTTGCGTGGTCCTGGGTGTAGGATGTGTGTGTATTTGAGAGTGAGAGGGAGGGAGGGAGAGTGTGAGTGTGTTTGTGCTGTGAAGGCGGCCCCTTTGATCTGCCGACACGCACCGGAAAGCTCGAAACATCCCCGTGTTAACACGCTCCTCCAGTGCCTCATTAAAGCAACTTTAATTGCTCGATAAATAACGCCGCTCGGTTTTCAAACCTCTATAAATAATAAACACTCCGTTGCTCCCATCGGCAACGGTGCTTCGGTGCCGGCCGTGTTAACTTCCCAAATCGAACTTCGAAATTTACACAGCACAAGTTACAAATTCTCCGACAAATATCTACAAAATCCAAACTTTAAAGTCGAAAATATTAAACAAAATAAACGACGCGTCCTACTATGTCTCCAAGCTGGCGAGGCAATGTAAATAATTCACTATCCCTTTCTCACTGTGTTCTGAATTTTTCGAAATATGACATTATCCTGAAAAAGCCAAAAAAATAACCTGACAACCGGGACGTATTCAACAATGCCTGACACGCAACAATGTTCGTTTGAACAACGCGGTCGCAAGACCATGGTATCCCCCGCAAACCTTCGTTAGGGTTAGGGTTGTTCTAGTTAATTCCCTCTTTTGGTCTGCATGTGTTAAAGTTTCGCTCTGAAGAATGCCTGGCTCCTGCTACTTTAACCATTAATTCTGAGCTAATTTTTCCTCTCCACCGCCGGCACATTCTTGCCGTCGGTTTCTCAGTTGTTAGGGAATTTTCGTCGGGGACACTTTTCCCCCCTTTTGCCAGAAAAGCGCCCTGTCTCGCCGTGCCCCGAATCGGAGCGAACGACGAAAATATCCGTGTTGTATCGAACGGGTATTTTTCGACGCGACATCGTCCGGCCAGACGAGTTTTTGCGCCCCGGGGACGCCGAATATTTTCGCGCCGGCATCTTCCCCCCCTCTCGCTTTTCGTTTTTTAAAAGCGGGGGGGGGGCTCAATTACAGCAGTTAACAAAGGGGGGGAGGTCGCCAACATCCGAAGAAAAAAAATTCCCCCGCCTCCGAGAAATACTGCCGCCGCTTATGGTGTCACTTATCCGTGACATCGCCCTCAGCAAAAAAAAGAAACAGTGTTAACAACGGACAGTTTCCGAATTCGGAATCCCGGTTCGGAGTTATTACCGATGATCGAGCCGCGGTGGGACAAAGGGCAATAAACAGTATACGCAGTTTAAACGCACTCCCTTCTATTACTACCCAAACGCAATAACAGGTGGATATGCATAACGGAAAGCGAAAAATATAAGGAAGAAAGGAAGCAATTGAATGAGACTAAAATTGAAAAAAAATACAAGAAAATCACTTATATAGTATTTGAGTAAAAATATTACATTTTATACAGGAGTGGGGTTAAAGTATCAAACATATTATCGATAATATATCTGATATTATCGATAATGGTTATGGTTAGCGACTTACCTTTTAGGACAATCCATTGCCTATAATTTACTCGCTGTATTCTACCGAACATGGCGGAACAGTTAAACAGGAACAGTTGAACATGGTTCAACAGGATTGTTGAAATAATACCTATCACTCTGAAGGGTTCGAGTCCCGAGAAGGTAATCCAACGGGCCACTCTCGGGAACCAAATGCTAGAAACGAAGTGTTGCGAAAATGTGTTTTTCTTCAGGCTAATTCCTGCCTGCCCGCGAAATTTATTCGGGGAAATTTCACCTCGATTCCGAGCGAAGCGCCCCCCATACCGAGGGTACTAATAACCCCCCATAACGCGATGAATGCAACTGAAGACGGCGAGAAAGCAACACACAATTAAAGCGGTCCAAAATATGTTCAGCCGCTAAACTTCCAGTAGTTCGCTTCAAACGAGAGACAAGGTCTTCGGGACGGTAGAAAATAGTAATTCTAGAAGGAAAAAATAATCGGGACCCACTTTAGAGGTTACACTTTTTCCGGCTATAAATAAAACATCAGGTAGAATGATGTTGGGGTGCGGCAAAAACAGAGGGGAAAGGGTGTGCGGGCGGAGCCGGGAATTAACAGTTTTTTACCTGCCCCAGAAATTGTTTCCTCCAAAAATGACATTTCGTGATGGGCCATTCATTTAAAACGGGAACCTCCCCCGCTTTGGGGAATAACCGCGGAACAGGGGAAAAAACGTTTCTGGATGAATTTGTCTGACAGTGCCGCTAGGTATATGGAAAAACAATAAGAACCAAGGGCTGTCTTTAGGGCAGAACTCTCAGACATACAAAACAGAAAAGAGAATCAGTTTTTAAAAAATTCTTGTTTTCAAATAAAATTTTCTAATTTTCCAAAATCGACCAAAAAATCACACGAATCAGTTGTATTGTTATTGCTTTAAAATTATACTGTTTTGATTAATATATTTTCGGATGTTATCCTGCCGATAACGTAAGACGGGAAGCCGGGATTGGATCCAATTACGGAGAACAATGAACACTGTACAGAAATACTCCAAACTGTGGACATATCTTGTTCCCAATGACCGATGGGGTTACCCCCCTTCCCCCCTACAGTGTATTATCGGCCGGGTTGGATTTCGGAACAATCGTTCTGTTTTGGGGAAGTAGAGGACAACGCGTAGTACCCTTAAAAAAAGGGATTGTGTTACTGAGTAAATTCTCGATCATAATTGGCCACAACGCCTTTCAATCGAATGTCGAGGGACCTTACGCAATTAAAACTTCATAACAATCGACACTTTCACCCGTCTCTGAATAAAACGTATATACCAGATTTAAATTATAAATTAAACAGCTTTATCGTTTACGTAATTTGACGATTACATGATTTTCGGACGGCATACAGGAAAAATAAATACATAACATAGTTCTTGTTATTTTGAGATGCGTTCAAAATTTTGCTATTGATTATGGTCATCGATATGCATTATGCGACACAAATACAAAAAAAGTAGGATGAATAAATTAAAAATTCGGATATTTTCGTGTTCGCGTTAAGACGATTTCGTTGCAAATTAATATTTTTGGGGGGGAAAAAACAATTATTCGCAGGAGCATTTTGCTCCCGAATTGTTGATTACGGTTTATAAATGTCAGGGCCATTCGTTCGAATGAATTAATCGCGGGAGAAATTCAGGAATTTCGTAACGAAGACGGGGATTTCCTTTTTTTATTCAGCGGGCAGAGTAATACGGCAAATCCCTATTGTAAAAGGTAACAAAAGGTACAAATATTTTATGAGAGAAGTACATAAATTTTCCGTGCTATTTGGGATTTTCACTGATCATACAGAAATTAACCCAGAGTAGTATTATAAAGTGGGATAAAAGCATTACGGTATTATCAATTAATAATTCTGTTTATAAATAATGTCTACTTTCCGGCAAATTTTGGAAAGCCCTATATTCGTGTACAAATTGAACGTTCAGCGATTTTACATCGTTTACGAAACGGACTGAATATTACAGGTTTTTGTTTTACATTTCTGTAACTAACTTCAGCGAAAGGTAAGTAAAATCTACGGCTTTACAGGCGAGTGGAGAACAAAGAAAATAGGTTGAGACGTTGGGGCTAGTCCAGTTATTACACACCTCTCGTCCCATTAGTGCCACAGTAAAACGATGTCACTTTTCAACTCGAACGACGCCTGTTTTTTTGTTTTTTATCTGTGAGCGTTTCTCACTTTGCCGTCCTAAACGACCGCGCGTTTCAAGAAGCTCGAGCCGGCAGAAAATTGCGGTAAATTCACGCCGTCAATTTTCCCCCTCAAAAGCAACACTGGTTTAATTCTAGGCTTTAGAAAACACGGTCACCGGGGCGGGATTTCTTCCTCTATTATTATTATTTACCTTTTGTCGTCAACCTATTTTCGCGTTCTATATTTAGACGGCCGTAGATAGCGGGTGTCTGTTGCGCAACGATTCCGCGAGTTACTGAAGAAATGTTCTCATATTTCATATTCTCAATGCAGTCATATTGACAGAAATGAATATAACATTTAAATTTATATAACCGTAGAAGCTCGGTATGCATGTATTAAATAATATCTGTTTATTATAAATCTTAAAGAAAGGGTTCGTGAACTGCTTAGCTTGGAAGTACACCTCGGGGTAAAACATTCATTCCCAGATTTGAATTTATTAGGAGTAGATCTCGTTAATGATGCCTGAAGCCGTCTTCCCAATAAACTGAAGTCCTACAAAAGCCCTATATATAAAGGAAAAATGTAATTTCGGAATTTAAATTTTGTACACATAAGTCCCAATATTGTTGTAAAATGTGACAATTATCCTGAACAAATTTAAGAGTATCAAAATATATTGAGGGCCTTCGTCGATACAAATTTTCTTCCATTACGCCCTGTTTGTTATTGGTGCTACTTCAACATTGTATTGCACAGTGTGGTAATAAAACATTTGCCGATTCCAAACGTGCTCCACACTCCTGGACGTTTATAACTTTTCCTCTGTTATCAATTTGCTTTTCCGGAGAGGAGGTTCGAAGATAGACAGTCTCTCGCGCGCTCTCTCGACCCGGTAGTTTGTTCCGGATAGTGGTGTCTTTGTCTAGTCAGCCCACATCTTGGCCGTCGGAAGACAATCGAAAGCGTTATCAATAACGGCCAGATAACGGGGACAATCGACAACGACTGTACGCGGAAAAAGGGGTTTTCGAATCGTGTCATAAGGTAAATTGATGGGCTGATAAAACTCAATACTCGAATTAACTGTTATCGGCCAGGAATACAATGTGTTAAAATTATATTTAGCGAAAAAGGTATGAGATGACACTAAGCCTACTTTTGACTGAGAATCCGCCCATCGATGGTGATACTCCAGCCCCTACTAGACAGTGAGGAAACTCGTGGCCACTTCCTCTTAAGGCGGGATTTTCAGGAAGGTCATGGAAGAGTTTCGAACGGAAGAATTTATAACGTCATGAACGAACGAAACATTCTCACTTACCGTAGTGTTGCATTCGAATCTCGACGGATGGATCAGCAAAATCGCCCAAGATCGAGTAATAAATAATTCGTTTTGAAACAACACCGAATACAGGATATACGCCCAATTTTAACCAGGAAAACACATAGTTAAACAATGCTAAGTAATTGCAAGGGGATTTATCACTATCAGTCAAATGGGTAAAAGCACGAACGCCGGGCGTACGACCCGGATAGATATGAAGTGACGAATGAAACTGACAAACCACAAACGCGTGTTAATTACGTAAGAGAGCCACTTTCCCGGCGTGAAAACACATTATACTTCCTGCTTATCGTTCGAAACCGTCTCAATTAGACAAATGAGGCCTAACGAAGGAAAGCTAAATCTAAACTGACAGAAAAAACAGTCATAATATTTATACTAATTTCAACAGGCAATAACTTTCGCAGTTTTATTGAATTTTATTCATTTATAATTTAGCTGCCCAGTAATTAATTTTAAAGTAATATTACAGCTTTGTGAGAGGACTGAAAATGTACGGATGTATTAATTACGGATGTATTTTCTATAAATATACGTAGAAAATCGAATTTTGCCTTTCTACATTTGTGTACTTGATTATTAGGACAGAGACTACTAATTTGTTACAATATTAATGTGTAACAATAAAAGCCCGAGGACTGCCTTGTTTCGAACTCAAAAATTATATCAATTTAACAAGTATTAAGCCCGTAAATATTTCGTATCGAAATCCATCAATTGGACAGAGAACCCAATTGGTGGGCCCTCCACTTTCAAGTTAAACGACGAACCTCAGCTTTCATTACCCGGGGTAATAACTAACGCCCAGGTCTCCGGGGCGTCAACGTTAATGCCCACTTTAACGCCTCTTTATTCGGGCGTAATAAAAAAAAATAGAATGGAAATCTTCAATTCTGTACGGGAGGTGGGCGGAGCCTGCGTTTTACAATGGGTCCCTTATTTACGGGCCCGTTCCGAGTTATTACGAAACTAATACCGTGGACGAGTCTTCTCTTGGCTCTGGAGGGAGATTCCTCGCTCCCGATATCCCAGGTCCAGGCGGGTAAAGTCCCGTCTCAGGCGTCGATTAATAGTTTTAATATATTTAAGAGGCGAGTTGAAGGGGGGTGGCTCGTAAACCAGTTTTTTAAACGCCCGATCCTTCGGTTTTTCCAGTTTTATTTTTTTTAAACCGTACACCAGGAGAAGAATGATAACGAAGCCTGTTATTAGCCGTTACGGCCGGGTAGGAAACACAGCGCGTCGCCTATTATTATTACCGAACGCTCGGTATTATTACCGGTGCGCTCTTTCGATCGGAACGGGGACGGGATGAAAATTTTTACGGCGAGTAAAAACCTGGAGGACCAAATATAAATTATACAGCGATAGAGGGCCAATCGACGAAAGATTAATTTCTTATTTTAAGACGCGGGGTCGTAAGTGATATTTAAATCAATTCCCCCCAATATAGACAACATTAGATGTATTTTATTAACCCGGATTCATATACGGTACCATTTCCGAAACAGAATTGAAGCAAATTATTACATATTAACCCAGATAAATAGTATTCGCCTAGTAAAAGCTATATTCCTAGAATAACTATCTACATTTTCATCCAGCGATGACCATTAAATCTCAATAATTCCGCATATTGAGCACGAATGAGAACTTGATATGTCCAGTTCGAGTCTATAAAACAGATTATAAATGTACAATCTGTCTCTCTCTCTCTCTCTCTCTCTCTCTCTCTCTCTCTCTCTCTCTCTCTCTCTCTATATATATATATATATATATATATATATATATATATATATATATAAAAGGTGAGGAGGTGATTGACCCTGGACAAGAGGACAACGCCTCAGAACCCTTTCTAGCGCCTTCAAAAGAATTCTTTCCCCCAGATTTGACTTTGACAGACTTCCGTACTGTCTCTGTCTACTTCACCTTTCAGGCCCTTTCTTCCCTTTCGGTCGCCCAGCTTCGGCCCATTAGAAAGGACGGGGGATGAGGGACACGGGAGTTTGATGAACGATCCATTACGGGCCGAGGACGACGCTAGAACAACATCTGAAATCTGGCACCCAGCTGAAGATGCTTCAGATTCCGACTAGTCTCATAGATATATAGGATACGTTACAATGGGACCCCCGAAATTACATCTAGACAGGTAGTGGCGCCGTGGTCTACTTTTCTTAGACCGGTTTCGGCCGCTCGCCGTCTTCAAGTCGCTGAGTCACTCTGGCTTGCGAGACGGGAGAAAACTAGATATTTCGCTAGACCGGTTTGGACAGATCCACATTTTCATTCTCCGGCTTTCGCTTGCCTTCAATGCAGGCATGCTACCGTATTATACTGAAGACAGTAATTGTATCATATTTAAGATAATACAGAAGATGTTTCGAATACGATTGTACAATAAGGAATCAAATTTCAAATACTTTCTCCAAACATATACTGAATTACACCTCGGCTATTTAAGTTTTCATTTTTAAAATAAATTATTTACGGCCGACATTTTACACAGAGGCCACCCCCTCCCTGTCTTCCCGCGTTTATTGGACGGGCCCCAATTCCGAACGCTCGTGGATCTGACCAAATAAATGGAAATAAAAATAAAAACGAGTTATCTCGTCACCCGGGGGGACGTACAATATACGTCAGCCGTCCTCGGTTTACGAGCATCTTATTCAAAACCGACGACTACGGACGTCGACAGGCCTCATTCCCATTATAAACCTTTTTCCCTTGTGAAAATTCAAAGGCGCTGTTATTTTTAAAAGTCGCCCCTAATGGCGGCAATAAAATTGGTAACTACATTTTAAAATACTTTAATTTTTCACTATATTTATATATACTTTATGGGCCAATAATGTCCAAGTCCAGAACTGAAAATACTTCTGAGAGAAATGCAGATGATATATATATATATATATATATATATATATATATATATATATATATATATATATATATTACCCAGTTACTGAACTATTAATATTAATAAATTTATTGGTCAAAAACCAATTTTTGTTTTATATTTTCATTTATTTTATATCAGTCCAAGTATTTAATATATTTAATATTTTTGGTGTTGTCGTTTTTGTATTTTCAGTTCCTATTAGATTTTTTCTAGCTTTTATTATGTATCGGACTGTCGTTTTTTTTTATGCACTACTGAAAGGAGGTTATTAGGTCTAAAGATGATTATTGTTTCTTGTCCAATAATTTGCTTTCGATATTTTTTTCTGTCACATTCGTTTCGTCGTATTCCTCCGATTTTATGTACGTTCCTGTTGTTCTCGAGATTCAGCAGCTCACACTGAACGGCGGTACAAATGTCACCCAGACAAAATATATCTAATAAACATTATGGGATTGTCCCCCAACATAAGTCGGTCCTCGCAATATAAATGTAGGTGCTTATACTGACTGCAAACACGGGGCCGAATTAAATTGAAAAATAAAAACAAAATTCCCTTCCACTAAGAAGCGGCACCCTAAGCAAACGGTTAAAAGAAAATATATTTTTTTCAAGTAAGACCGTAATATGATGAAAACGTGAAAACCTATCAGGGAAAAATCAAGACCTGCCTGAATAGGCAGAGCCAAGACACAGCTCCCAACCCTGATGTACCGGGGATAAGGGGCGAAGGGGGAAAGGGGGGGTTGTCGAGAGATGATATAAGCCGACATAAATCATAGGGGAAGGCCGCATCCCCCGCCTATAGCGCCGGACAACTAAGGCCCTGAGTTATGGGCCACCGAACAAATCAAAACGTCGATTCAATTTTAATGCCCTGCCACGAGAGAACGGCCCTTCCGATAAGTAATGTTGTGTTACCGATGCCCTCTTCGGCCCCAGAGAGGATGTACAGGATGTATACCCCCCGCCACGAGAAGACAACTGGTATACACCAATACGAAACCAGTGTTTCTCAACCTTCCTATCGTAGTGACCCCCAAATATAATTTTTAAAGGCGCCTACAAGCTCTATCAACGCAGCGTTACAGGTAAGGTTAATTTCCTAATTTTCAGATGTAAGATCTTTATATATAAGATTTTTCAAGTTCCGTAGGTTCGTGGTGTTTCCATCTCCTCTCGCTGGTTTGGTCTTTTGCTAGACCGGTTTCGGCTGCTCGCCATCTTCAGTAGCGGTGTTAGTCACTGTTGGCACTTTGGATGTTTTTTTGGGCATCCTCACTGCACTGTTACTTTCACTTGTACTAAGTGACTGACACCGCTACTGAAGATGGCGAGCAGCCGAAACCGGTCTAGCAGAAGAGCAAACCAGCGCGAGGAGACAGAAACACCACGAACCTACGATATTCCAACCCCTCGCAGACCACAAAACGGGTATATTAAACTATTTTTCGAGTTATTACACTGTTAGCGTTCGAATTCGAAACATTAACAATTTGATCATCCGAACACTCGCACGGGCGATTATCTTAAATTTATTTATTCCGGAATTATACGGTTAGGTATACGTAGACGCCATGTGACCTTCTCTGTCACTGTCTATCGGGAGGCGGGGGCATCACGCACGAGGGCCCATCGCGTGCCGGCGTTCACGAACCACTTGGGATGCCCAAACCGGTCTCGTAAATGGCTGAATCTGTACGTATTCACTCGAATATTACTCGGATTGGTTCAATAATATAATATGTTGGCAATATATCTTCGCGAAAATTAGGGAGACAGTGGGGGAATACTTTATAGTGTCGGACTCATGGTTATAAAGAGATTATGAGCAATTATATGACCGGGAACAGGATAATAATACATACCCAGATTTAATAGTAATGTCTATTGATATACATAAACATTTTCTATCCGCAGACCGCATAACCCAGGCAAAATATTTGAACTTCGGTAGGAGTTAAGCTCTTTGGGTTGGTGAGGAACGGGCGCTCCAACGGAAAGGGCGCTAAAGGAGAATCGCGTTAACTAAGGATGAGGCGCAGGCCGAAACCGGGAGAAAAAGAGAGAGAGAGAGAGAGAGAGAGAGCATAGATCATAGTGTGGGTGAGGGGGTCGAGGCCGAGGTGTGGGCACAAAAAGAGAACCCCGAGAGTGAGGGGAACCCGAGAGCGAGATGCCCGGCTCTGTATCACGCCTGTAGTAATGGGATTTTAATAAATAAAGCAAAAAAAAGGGGAGGGAGGCTCGGGCCGAGGATCGACGGGGAGGGAGGGAGGGAGGGAGAGCAGACAGGCGGGTCCGAGTGGCGCCTGGGGCAAAGAGAGAAAAAATTTAAGGGAGGGAGGAGGAGAAGGAGGTCCCAATTACGGCGGGATAACCCGCATCCCTCCTCGCTCTCAACACAGGTAGCCCCACAACTACCATCGCACACGCGTCCGTCACATACGACTATCACGCCGGAAAACAAATTACGTTAATGCCCGGTTACAAAAAGATGCTTGTCCTGGATTACTCTCCCTCTATCCCTCTCTCTCTCTCTCATTGGGATAAACGCCGTACCTCTCGCAGGACGACACCTCCGGTAAAACACCCTCTAATTTCGCCCGAGTGCCTATTCGAAATCACACAGATATTATGCGCCCGGATAATATTTTAATTCTATCCAATGTTTTCTAGTGTCAACGGCGTTACACTGAAAAGGTATCAAAGAGTGCGAAATAACAGGGGCGAGATCCATAAAATGCACTGCGGGAGCAGTCGCCGGGAACATAACCCGGACAGGGTGTAATTACTGCGGACAATTACAAGTAATTGAAGGGGAATTCTGCACGTCATCACCTGCGATTGGGTTTCGGGACCGAATTTTCTTCCAATTACAATTTTTTTTTTGTACGGGGTTTTAGTCCACTTTTGAGCGCTAGTTTGGTATAACAGCAGGGTTTTAGACCAGTTTTGGGTCCTATTTTGGGGGTTAAATCGAGCTTTTAGACCAGTTTTGAGCGCTGTGGACTTTTCCTGATGAATGAAAATCATCCCTAAATATTTTCGTGAACCGTGTCTCAGAATTGTTTTCATCATCCTGTTATTTCATCTATCGAAACGAATTCTTCGTATTAATACAGAGACACAAAAATTCTGAATTTTTATAAATACTATGATTTGTTTGAGCAGGATGCTCTGAAATAGTACAATATATTGGCAATAGATGCGAGGAGCTAGTTGTCGGAAATTCGCTGTTAGAGTTCGAATACCGCCGAGAAGAATTGGTTTAATAAAAAACGCAGAACCGGAAGAATATTCTCGTTCATAAAACAAATACTAGAATTAAAATAAAAATGAGACTTGACTGATTGTAGAGACCTGAGTGGCGCAACAGTTAATAGAATCGATAGTTCTTGAACGCTTCAAGGCGGTAAGTTCACGGAACTGTTTTCTTGCTTTCACTTTTATAAAATCGACGCCCCGTATAGGTTTGAAATTGAATACTAGACAAACAATCCCGATTACTTGGACGGGAGGGCGCTTGTCCCAGTCAGTCAGAATTAAAAGAACCAGATCCGGTCGCTCTACCGACCCCGGTGAAAGTTATTTCAGTAATACGAACTCATTTTAGTTTCGTAGACGCATGTAATATTATTATAAAAAACTAGTTACTACTATCACAACAGTCGACATGTATTGTAAAATACTCGGTTCCAAGCAAAGCACCATATTCCTGTCCCATCGGGGGACCAACAGAATGGATTATTTGGAATGGTTTTAATTGCCATTTCCTCACGTCTGCTTTGTCCCAAGATCCACCCAGACATCCAGAGATTAAAATTAAAGCCCTTCGTAATATATCCGTAATGCTCCCAGGTATGACTCTAACCGGGCGATTCACCACGACCTCAACATACCGACAAGGAGTCGCACAAGAACCCGGTGGTTCCTCAACTTCCATCCGCATCCTTTCTCCCGTTCACGCCGACGGCCTTGAGACTTCCTTAGTCTGCAGTCGAAAATGTATTCAGCACTTGTAACTGTGTCTCCTTGTTGATTGTACGAAAATAAAATGAACTGCGCGTCAGTAACTGGATGTACCCTGGTACGAGATCTTCACTCGGCCGTTTAATAGAGTTAAACGGGAAAAAAGGAGCGTATCCGTGCCTGGTGGTGGAGCAGTTGTCGGAGCGCATTGAAAGTAATAGGGAAGTCGGGAACAAGATTTAACCGGTTTAATGGGGCCGTTATTGAGAGTGGACCCCGTCGATCGGGGGGCGGCCTCCCGCCCCCACCGCTCGCCCCTCTCATACGTCAATTGTTGCCGCTTTACACTAATCACTGTGTCAACTCGTCGATATCCCGGACGACAAATCGATTTGGGAGATAGCGAGACGTCTCGACGTTGGCAATCCTTCGAATCTTTCAATAGGACCGGCGCCCCGGCGTTCACATAGCCGGCGTTTATTTAAATTATCCCGGCGTCGGTGGGCGACGATCTGGGACGGAATGAATGAGCCGGAATGAATAGAGAATTAACTAAAAACTGAAGACGAATTCGGTCCAAATCGGAGAGAAAATTTTGGAAATAGATTCCCACCCACCTTCGTTCACCAGTAGCCCCGAAAAAACCCAAAAGCTTCAACACAGGTCCGAAGACGTGGAAGAATACTAAAGAATAACCAAAACAGGGCCAGCAGAGCAGCGACTAGGAAGATTTGCGGGCCAAAAATGGGCCAATAGTTAAATAAATTGGTCCAAAAGTGAAGGTTCAAGAAGCTTTCGCACATGCCACCCACAAAGAGAGAACGGACTGAAGAAAGTAAAAAAAGACCAGTTTATACGCCTGTTGCATATTTATCGGTGGGAATTTAAAGAAACAACAGCGGTCGATTTAATGGACTTCTTTAGCTTGTAAAAACGAAAAGGAATTTGAACTTCGTGAACATGTCCCCGTTGGAACGTTTCCGGTTCAATTTCGGCCAGAACCGGATTAGAAAATTGTCTCCTTATTATAATATAATCGAATGTTACAGAAAACTGTAGCACATGAAAGACAAGACTATAGACTTTAATTAAACTATAGAACTATAGAATTAAATTTATGATTTTAATGAAATGACATGCAATTTAGCACTTGTCCTGAGTCCTTCTTATTCTCTCTAACAAAATAAATTTAAGCGTAGGTTACAAATTTTAAATTATTTTCCGTCTGTTAGCAACCGATTATGCGGTTGTTATATAAACGGCCTCAACGATCTGGCGCTAACTACTTTAGCATTTCGCTCTGAATAACTCGCTCTTAACACCGTCAAGATCAGGAGGACTCATATTCTATTTGCCACTAGTACATTGCTACCCCAATGGCGGCGCTGAGGCTCACGAGCGATGAGTCAATAGGTGGAGGGTTCTGGTAAGTGAGATAAGGGACGCCCTCTTTATCGAATATTAAGAGCGATTTCTAATCTTATAAGAATTTTATCTATTTTTATAATTATAATAATTTATCTCCGTTCTTCTCCAGAATCTAAATCATCTTTTCCCTCCGACATATTGGACGTCATTAAATATTCATTGTATTTTGTGAGAAATATAGTAGGAATGGGAAAAAAATATCGATATCACTGAAGTACAACATACAAAACTAAAACAGTTCACCATGAGAATCTTAAGAAATTTTATTTGTGGCTCTACCTTATGTACAATAAGCAAGAAAGTAAGAAGAATGTTCTTGTTATACTCCCCCCCCCCTGGGACTAATCTACTGTCAATCCTGGTTCTGTCATTATTGATATATTCCTTAATGTTTTTGTCTGTTGTAATTAGATTTGATATATTCAACTTAGTATCGTAAATTATTGAATACATTTCGAATCATAAAGACCTATCCACGAGCTTACTCATATCAAATATATACGTGGTACAAAACTAGGTTTTATAGACAACTATTCAACTGTGAGATGCCCAAACAAAGATTTCACGCCCACGGTTTAACTTAATGAGCTTGGCTTCATTACAAGTAAGTATCGCATGTTTTCGTAAGTTTCTTCTGCTATTTGGGTAAGGAGGACGAATCGATGAAAACGGTCGAAAGGTCAAGTCAGCTGGATGTACAGTTAATTGTATCTGGACAAAAGAAAGGGCGATAAGCCGACAAAAGCCGGACAATCTACATACAATAAAAAGCACGCTATCTCCTTTGGGTCGAAAGGTCGTCCCGATTTCCCGTCACGCTCTTTTCTATCGCATATATTTTTGTTGTTGTCGATCCTGGGTTGGGGGCGGTGGGGCGAACTTTCGAAATTCGCAGTTTCGAAACTCCCCAACAGCGAGCGGGCGTTGCCAAATCGCGCCCGAGGACGCCTTGGATTAGAAGCCGACGACAATTGAAATAAATTGACCAGTGCGGGGTGGGGGAGGGGGAGGTTTGGAATAGTTGTAATTGGCGATCAAGGATGAGCTCGCCATCTCCCCCGTTGTACAGGAGGGAGACGTCCAATCCTCTACAATTGGAGACGTCGGGGCGTCGCGACGCGTCGGGGACACTGAAAAATCACATTCGCCAACCGACGACGTTTATTAAGAAAGGCCTTACTACAATCGGATTGGCCCCGGCAATTACTTGCTGACCCATTAACTGGGAATGACAACAGCTAATAGAACAATACACAGCCACGTTCTGAGATTACTGAGAAGGGCAATTATTTGTTCTGGCAAGACGTATATTGTAGTTGTTTTTATTTTATACAAACGCATTATAATATAAGAAGACAATATACAAGTAGAAAGTTTTTGAAGCTGTAGAACCGGAGTATGCTATGTAAAACGAAATTATTTTACTGTAGATTTCTTATCCTTCTGTCTCCTCTCGCTGGTTTGGTCTTCTTGGAGACAGAAGCGCAGGAAATCTACGGTATTCCAACCCGTCACAGACAACAAAACAGGTATTCTAAACTAGAAATTATGTCAATTATTCCCGATATAAATCCTTTCCCACCGCATCATCACCCCAATCCTTTGATTCGACAGCTCTCCTCCCGAAAATGCCGAACGCCGCGTTAAATGGCCACTTGAGTTCCTCACTATCCAGTAAGTACTAGGGGTACCATCAACGGAACGATTCTCCTCCAAAAGTACGCCAGCGTTAGACCAACGCTAAATATAATTTTAAAAATTGCAGTCGTGACTTAAAGTGAAAAGGAAAAAAAAATGGTATGCCACTAGAAATTGGATTGGATTTGGAATGCCCAAACAATTCGGGCGATCATCCATCACTGCCACCTTAGCCTTCAAGTTTCTAGATCGGCGAGGCACCTGCCCATGTCGGATAGTGGTCTAGAAACGTTGGCCGGAGCGCTAATAGACAGAAAAAGTTTGTTTTTAGTCCATTCTCTCGTGCGAGCTGGCGCCAGTTGTGTTGTCAGTCGCAAACAAATTGAGGTGCGATCTAATCTGTTTCAATTTCATCATTCTTGAAGTCTGTTTTACCCCATGAATCTTCGCGAGGGATACTTCTCCTAGCACTATGACGTTTGTGAAAGTTTTTTTCTCAATACTGCCAGGACGTTAGGGGCAAAAACCCTTACGATGGAGTCCACTCAGGTGGTTTCCAAACACGGGAAAAATCCCGGAACGGCCGAGGGTCAACTCAGAATATAGTATTTTCCTGGGTCTTCATTTCATCTGATCGTGAATTTTCCGGCAGGGACATTTCTCTTCAATATTTCCCCAAAAGCAAATTACTGATTACACGAACCTGATGATGACAAGCTGCTGATACTCCACTCGGGAGGTATACTGGCCTAATATATTGGTAATACCGCTATTAACAACTCTATAATGTTACTGGGCTGCCGGGAACGGGGAAAATCTCCGGGCTGTCCACTATTATCTACGCAATGTTACTACAAATAATTACGTCGTCGGCCCAACGCTACTGATCTGAGTTACTAAAAACAGACGCTTTACCGCTTAGCTCCTTACGTCCGAGTCGAATGTGGGATCCAGGATGTTCCCATACCGGGCGAGGGGGGCCGTTGGCCGTCCCTCGAAGTGGACAATGGTCGCGTTCTCGGCCTCTACACGCCACTACAAACAGAAAGAATAATCTATTCGCCGCCTCGCGGTTTGATGCCGGACAATTTCACACTTCGGGCGGAACCGTTTCGTGAATTTTCTCCCGAATATCGCAGCTTTCCCAATATCCCCGGTCTTTCTCCCCAGGCCTTTTCTCCGTAAACCCGTCGGACAATTTGCGATTACCCCGGCTCCGTTATGTTGTTATTCGGTCGAATCCATTAGACGCTTCCCGGTTCCACGTCGTATTATCGGAGTTCAACAACCGTTTTGAATTTAGCCTTTTTTAGTACTTTTCTTTTTTTAATCCCGAATTAGTACCACCACCTAAATTGGGCTGATTACGCGCCGGTAAGAGAAAACAACGACGGCGTAATGAAACTGTTAATTAAAAGTAAACTAACAATTAATTAAAATATTTAATCGAGGTAGATTAACGCAGCTTTTTAGAGAAATGGAATAATTTTCTGAGCGTTCACCTCCCTAGTTGGGGTAGGTTATCTCGACTAGTCCAGTCACTCACTGTACTAGAACGCGACAGTAGGCAGACAAAACCGGTCTATAATAAGAGCCCTATGTAGTACAGGTTCTTCAATAATATTTTTCAATTAAATATAATTAACACGTGTAAAAAACTGTGGTACGACTGCTCAAGGGATTGAGAGCGACGGCCTAATTTCTGGAGTTACTCGAGAATCGAATTACATTTTTCGATTTAACATTTTAAATTTTATTAAAATGTACACAATTAATAACAACCATCATAAACGATTAGCCATCGAGAATGCGTTGGTAGTCACGAACGTCGCAAATACCAAATTAATATTCTTTATGTTTTAAATATTATTCCTAATCTTCTAAATGGGTTCTAAAGTAGATCTGTCTCTATTCCATGGCATTGGAAGGAAACAAATTTCTTTCTCCGTCTTTAACAGCCTCTTCTGGATCTTCTCCAGGCAGTTGAGGCCGGAAACACGAACCCGGTCGTTATAAATAACACTTCCTACCTGTTAAAATGTTTCAACTATCGCCGTTTTCCTAAACTCGGTATCCGTTCCCTGCGATATACCATAATTATTCTCCACATTCGATAAATACAATATGAGGATAACGTAGTGGGTTTGATCGTTTTTGTGGGGTCGCTGGACCTGTACAAGAGTGTGAAAGAGAGAGTGATTCTTAGCCATGCCTACTGCCATAAGTCCAACTGTTTTCCTTCGTTGTTTTATTTTTATTTTTAAAACGCATAGAATTTTAACGTGACCGTACTAACTCCGATACATTCTTATAGACGGAGGGATAAAATCCGATGAGAAAGTGGAATGGAGGCCGCCGATGGGGAGACGCCATGCAAAAGGCCCGAGAACAGAAACACAGACAACAGGGGAGGACTGGTTCATGAATTTGCAGTACAAGAGAACCTTCTTATTGTGAAAAAGAAAAGACAGGTCGGTGTGTGAGAAATCCAGCTCAAAGAAACCGGTCTGGGGGCCCGAAAGAAGACGCCTCTCGCCCGACAACACCCACACTCGACAAACGACTTTACATAAACATTATGCTGAGCGGGGCTTCACCCACCCAAATAAATATCGCTCACATTATCTCCCACTATTCAGGCCGGGAAACTTTTTTTTGTTCTGGCAACGGACCAATTTCTTATTTCGTTCGAAATATCCAATCTGAAATACGCGATCGGGGTGCATAAAATTTTACCGGCCGGGAACTTTTCAATCAGCACTTTTCAATTTTGAGTTGAAATTGAACATCAATTACGCCATGGTGCTGGTGTATTGGACAATCGTTTCAGCACCTTAATGGTGTAAACAGTTTTCAAATATAGGAAAAAATATTCGTTCTATCCCAGGACGGGCTATTCATTGTTTAATCGGTTGCACTTAACCCGCATTATGTGAGGGCGTCTCGCCACTTGCACTTGGAGTGCCTCAACTTATCTCTCTCTCTCTCTCTCTGCACTATATCGGTTAAACAATTCTTTGAGAATTAGAAGAGGGGGCTAAGGTTCGTTAATTTTAGGACGACCTGTAAAATTGAACTTACGATCTCGAGTAAACAAGTCAAATTTTTCTTCTATATGGAGCACGAACGAGTGTTTTCCTGATACATTCTTTATTACAGCTTTCTTGACACAACGGAAGGCTGAAATTATTTATTCGTGTGTATCGAAATATATGAATTACACCGGTAGATTGGACCTCTGGGCGCCGAAAACTCCGATGAACTCCGGGCATCTCGGGGCCGCAAGGCGGGTAGGCAGATCGTACTCACGATAGGGGGTCCGGGATAGGGCCCGAATTCGCCGCTTTTTCATCTCTCTTTTTATTTTGTTTTTTCTCCGACTGTCGGGAGAAGAGGCCTACAGAGAGAGAGAGAGAGGGGAGGGAGCGAGGGAGCGAGGGGGAGCACGAGCGAGTGGATTCCTGAGAGCCGGCGCAAAACCGGATCGCCGGTGAGAGAATAGCGGCGCCAAACCGACACCGCCCCCGACCTTCTTCCAACCCCGCAGTCGAGACCCTGCTTTATTTATTTCCCGACCGACCGTGTTAAATTCTTTCATCCTTTAAAACACTTCGGGGCTAGAATGGTGAAAATATATGTATATATAAAACGCGGTGTACTGACGACCCTCCAACAGACGCGGGTAACTTACCGAAGGGTTACTGACCCCGATGCGCTACAGCTGTGGCGGCCGTGAAAACTATATTCACTAGGAAATATCTTTCACATTTTTTTATTTGATTCTCCATTCTGGTGGAGACTTGTGCTCTAATACTGCCGGGCGATACAATAGATTTCGTGTGTTTCTGTCTCCTCTCGCTGATTTGGTCTTTTGCCACCAAAGACCAAAAGACGAAACCAGTGAGAGGAGACAGAAACACACGAAATCTACGGTATTCCAACCCCTCGCAGACCTCAAAACAGGTATGTTAAACTCCTCGCGACTTCAACCTCTCGCTCAGAACTGGACCGTTCCTCATCGTTGGCCCATTCACGCCTGGTAACGTCTCAAAACAACCGCGGCCAACAAAATTTTTTTATGAAATAAATGATTTTTCTTACATAACAGGTAAACACACATTTTTTAAGGGGGTGCAGGAGGCTATTTTCAGATTCGAGGGGGTTGCTGACCGCTAAAAAGGTTGAGAAGCCGCTCTAGAGCGTGCATTCCTGTAGGACGGCCTAAATTCGGCGCCTGTGAAGGGATGGGGAGGAGGCGTCGCGTCGCACAATATATTATTGTCGGTAATGTGAAAAATTGGAGGTTAAAGGCGACTAATAAATAATTCGATTAAAAAATAGTATAAAAAAAGGAATATACGTTGACGCCGCGCGGCAAACAGAAGCCGGTCGTGGACTGATGTATTGGGAGGACACGGCCACGAGATAAGATAAAAATCGTCGTCGTCCCCTTTTCGAATAATGTGGCGGGGGCCACCCACGCGTCCGGCGCTCTTAATTATCTTCTTCAGCTCCCCCCGGGGGCAGCTGCTCCATCAAAGCCGCCATCACTTATAGCAAACGGATGATCGACTCGAAAACCGAAGTATTTCGTTACCAAAGGTGAGGGTTTTTTTACAGAACTATTTCGGTTTCGGCCGTTTGCCGTCTTCAGTAGCAGTGCGAGCCAGTTTGGCACGCGGGACGCCCGTGTGTAACCTACATCACCGGCCTAGCAAAAGAGGACAAACCAGCGAGAGGAGACAGAATAACGCGACAACAGTACTGCGTTATTATTGACGAAGGTTTGCGACCGGAATTATCACTGACTCTCGGTAAAATCCGGAAGAGATTCTTCACGGTTTTCAAGAAACGAGTTCTAGGCCAATTCTCTGCTCCTGACGTTTCGAAACTCTTATCGGCCCCGTCGTCAGGTTCCGACCGAAAAGTATCCCTTATTATACACAGAACAGCATAGATACAGTTGCTACGTTAGTAAACTTAGTTTGTTTTTTTAGTTCATTCTAGAGAAAGACCTAAAAAAGAAAAGCGAGCGGAGACAGTTCACAGGGACGTTAGGGAAGATTGTTTTAGTCGCTGTGACACAACACTATGTGTTATATTAGGACCGAGTGTTTAGGTTTTTTTTTGGGTTCAATCTCCCTTCTGGTCGGCGTGTGTAACAGGTTCGCTCTAATCTCCGCTTTCAAACTGATTCACATCCCACTTCATCGCCGGCCATTCTTGCAGCTTGGCGAAGACCAACCTTACTGCAATAATTTCAAGACACCTCAGTTCGGAATATAACACCCCGTCCTCACCATCTTAAAGAGTTCTAGTGACGCCGCAGGTCTAGCATAAGATCAGATAATCGTGCGGAATTATGCCGTTCTAACTATTACTTGTCCAATGTTTAATTACTGGACCATAGCCATTACTGAACAAGCACACTGCGAGCGAGATCCTACACTTACTCTAACTTCCTGCATTGTTAGAATATGTTGATTAAATTAGACGAACTCCAAGTTGTAATTTCAATTGTAATAAAAGGGATTACTTTAAACGAAGTGAGAATAATAGTCGTTGTAGCGATAATCCATAGCGCGCTGGCAAAATGCCCGGAATCGATTTCTAACAAACAAAAACTAACCGATTCTTTATGCAAACTCGATATCAAGTCTATATAATGTATAAATAAATATATGTGCAGGAAGGAGACGGATTAATGCGCAGTGTCGGCAGACGAAGGTCGAAAAACTGTTTCCTCCTTTCAGAAGTGGCGCTATTATTCGGTGGCCGGCCGTTTATACGGTCGACTCGAAGCGATTCTCGGAGACACGAAACTAGAGATTACCACGTTTTAGAGGTGAACGGGGCCCGTTATTAGGCCCGGCCGAGGGGGCAGAAACTCCATTGAAAAACAGGACAATTACCGGAGGGCTCGTTACGGGGGCGCGTACAGGTAGAAGGGTACAGGAATTGGAATGGAAGAGTACAACGCAAGTACCGCATACCTGGGGTACGTTTACCCCCCTCGAGAGAGTACGCTGGGGCCCAGTTAAAATTAGATCAATATTATCGGCCAACCCGAATTCCGAATTTATCAGAAACCAATTAGTCGACTGATATAGGGTCTTGGAAATTTCCATTTTTAAAAAACAATAAATCAAATTCTTAAATAACTAGTTTATAAAAGACAAAAATTCCGATGTAACAATAGTCAGTGGTGTGGCCCTGTTTTGCGGCATAAAATTACATCGTGTTTACATTGATTTGGACACACCAGTCATAACCCATACGCACCTTATGGCACATTAATAGTTCCAATAGATATGAGTACTACCGCGTAGGCGTGAAACCGACACCGGTCCCCGGTTCTCATGTATTTTACCGCCCTCTCGGAATACTAATTACTGAAAACAGATCCACTTCAGTATGTAAATAATTACAAGAAGTTCGACTTCTTAGCGTCGGGGCGAAGTCCGTTCAATATTCATGGGGCCGGGGGGAAAATTCAAATCCGATTCCGGGTTAAGAATGTTATATCGCCGCCCTTGGGGGGCAGCCCTTAAGGGGCAGAAAAAGGTGTAGGGACGGAGGTATTGTGAACCCTCCTCAGTTCTTAATATCCCTAGCTGGTGCCCCACCTAAAGCATTGACGTTGATTTGTGCCCCGGGCACAATGGGCTTGTTAGATGCCCCCGCCAACAGGTGTACGCAACAGGTGAGAAAAACCTCCCGACCCCTCTAAACCAATGATCCCATTTCATTTACACAAATCCAGGGCCTATTTCGACTCACTATTTTCTCCAATCCCCACACCCGACTGAAAATAACATATCTAAATCGTAAATTTGGACGGTTGAGACCTCTTTTGAAAAGGACATCAAAACTGACAATAGTCAACAAACTGACAATATATAAAGCTATACTAAAACCGACACGGACATACGGAATAGAACTATGGGGTTCCGCCAAGAAATCCAATATCGCTCGCATCCAAACATTCCAATCAAAAGTCCTTCTTACCATCCTTAATGTTCCCCGGTATGTTTCTAACCGAACAATCCATAATGACGATTAACCCCGAGGGAATTTCGCCACACTGATGGCGAAAAGCCGAAACCGGTCTGGACAACCGAGCGTCAGGAAACGGAAACAATGACTATTAATACTTTAATTGACATTAGTGGCGTTACTCGGGTTACTCTATTGTGACTTCGGGTCTGTAAATAGACAGTCCGTTTAAGCGCCATTAGTACTGCCTTCCGAACGCTGCAATTAGTCTGGAATTTACCTCAACACACGGTTTTCGCACCTGATTTTACTCAAGTATATGGGATCCCCAAGAAGATAAAAATATCTTCATACCGCAAAGCTTATATTTTATTATCTACTGATGCAAATATGATTAGAAAGATTATACAGATTTTTCTTTGATTGCTATATTTAGGTCTGAACTGATACCGGATTTTTTGTTGTTAGTCGAGAATGCTGATGGGAACCACAGGGGGAGAGGTTCGGCGAACCACAGGAGAGAGAGAGGCGTAGTACCGTGAAAGCGAAATATAGAAAAAAAAATACCGTAACTCATCCATTTTTATCTGCCGTTCCCTTCAGAAACTGCCGTAGGTATATATACCTGCCACCCTTTTGTTGGCAGATTTCGGCGATACCTTTGAAGGTACCAGCACCACCCGGTCCCTACCTGCCTGGGCGAGGAGAATTCGGACACGTCCGAATAGAATTCTCGAAACTGCGACCAGGGTACAAATTCTATAGAGGTGGGAGGAAAACAGTAAGAGACCCCGCTGCGCTGTATCAGGTCAAAACTGTTATAATACAGAACAGAATTCTCTGCACCATAAAATCCCCAAATACTATGAAAATTCGAGGGCTTGAAAACGAGTTATTAGACAAGGAAATTGACTGAGGCATTTTTTATTTTAAGCACGACTACGATTTTAAAATTATATTTAGTTGACAGAGCGATTTGATAACACTAGTGTACTTTTTGAAGGAGAATCTCAACTCATCTGTATCAGCTTAATTAATGTTTATGATAGAGCTGAAAATATTATATTTATATATTATAAAATTTATTATAAAATACTATATTTAAACCGCAATTTTGGAGTGCTGAAACCGCTACTGGAAAGGTCTTCAAAACTAACTATGGCCAAAAAATTAAAGAACATACAAAGTTATATCGAAACCGACGTTGCTCGAATCCAGAGATTCCAACTGAAAATCCTTCGAATCCCGTATGTTTCCACCAATCGCACTCTCCAACACCAGTCTTAAAAAGTCAAAAAATCGGCATTTTAATAATTTGATAATTTGCGTGCGAATTAATATTAAAAAAATAATGAAACATAATTGATCTCAAAACTTGATTTCAAATCGTATTTCTTTCGGGGTCAGCGTTATATCTCGTGACTCCCGATTCACAAGAATTCGGCCGAGGGTGGGGTCTGGTCCATCGAATAAATAATATAAATGTAAAGGCGTTGAGCGACACATCCGAAGTCAAACAAGATAGCCAAGAGGACCCGTTCTAGAATCACTCAGTGTCAAGAAATAATCCTGAAAAGGGGGGGGCGCGGAGGGATTTGCCCGCTTATCGGAGGAAACTCGATAAGCCCACCTCTTCCAGGCTTCGGAGCAACAGGGCATCACGTGTAACGTCTGAACTTTAAGTGAAATGTTAAACATATCTATAGCCGCGTCTACCTTTCAACTCCAAGTCCTTAACCTTTTTCCAGGCACACTCAGGTGAGTGTGACACGCTACAGAAGATAATATTTTTAACATCGTTGAAAAATTATTAACCCTCTATGGGCCCTTGTAACTTTCAGGTCACATTTCAATTTATCGAGAAATTACCAAATAATTATAGCTTTTTTCGTGAGATGGCGCATAAATATCAATTTTTTTTCATTTGCCTATACAGGTTTGTAATTGCCGATTTTTCGTCCCTCCAATTTTTTTGGATTTAAAATAAAAATTCGGCCCATAGAGGGTTAATTTTTATACATGATCATCATTCAGGTACATTCGGTCAGGGGAGTTTTTCAATTACCCTCTCCAATATTTTTTAACAAAACTAGTAAAGTAACTATTCGCCTCATAAATTTACCTAACTTATTTCCAATATCCATTGTATATCCCTTTAAATTTATAATTTTCAGTTGTACGAATACCAATCACGATTTGACGCTTGTTACAAAGTGGCGACGTCGTAAAAGTGTAGGAAATTAGTTTCGCAGCCATCAAGTAGTAAACGGAAGAACTTCTTCCAACCCGCCATAAACGCGCCAGGAATTGAAGTGTTTATTCGTCTGCGGAATGCCGAGGTTGAAATTGCACGGCGGCCGTCGCTTTATGCGTTCACGGAGTTGATTATTCTATAATTGCTTTCTGCTACTGAAGACAACGACGCGGACGTGAAAAACACTTTTTGCCGACCGAACACATCGGGGTTCGACCGAACACACATTTTTCCCACTACAACGCGGGGGTTGGCGATCACAGGAAACTGAAATGAATACCGCTGGTTTGGTCTTTTGCTATTTTTTTTTAGCAAAAGACCGAACTAGCGAGAGGAGACGGAAACGCACGAAATCTACAGTATTTCAATCCCTCGCAGGCCACAAAACAGGTATTCTGAAGAATATGACTTTCTAAAAATAAATTGTAAATAATTTTGATAGTGTGTATCTAATATACAAGCCCGGTTAATGATCCATTGTTGGTGAAAATACCTTTTTGTAATATATCTCGAATTTGAATCTCATTTACACATTTATCCGATTTTTATTAATTTATGTCCTTATAGGAGCTTATTTCAACACATCCAATCTTTGCTTTAACGGTACGGGCACTTTGATATCCATTCCCATGATAAACAAAATTCAAAGTTGATGTTTCTTGTATCAACGTGTTGTAAACAGGTCGCTGTACGCGCCAGTAATTAAATATAATCAAGGGTATAATTGTTTAAACGATGACAAACTAAATTGTCGATGAAAACCAACTACTGCAATATATCGCTAAATAATGGAACGACCGGGAATGCATCTCGCATAAAAGAGGTGCACTCGATAAGAATTTCAACTTGCAGTACCTTTCAATGCGCTCAAATGTCTTGTTAGGTCATGAAAATTTCATGAAACCGTTAACATCTACCGGGAGATATCGTATCTACACGGCCACCGAAGCGCAATCTTTTGTTTGGAGCCGAGTTTAAATTTTATTTTCAATCCATTGCGTCAGTTTCCGAGAACGGACGGCGGCGTTTAAACAAAGATCGTCGGACGGTCCTCAGCGGTTTAGATATTCCCGATCGGACGTAGATAAATGGGCTTATCACGGGCGGACATCGGAGCCCGTGCCCGTGCCAGAAAACCGCTGGCGTCAAAATTACAGGCCCCACATTACAATTGGACAAATTGCATAAGCGGAGGCCGATCAACGATTCGGGACAGCGGTCGATACAAGACCCCCGTCCCTTTTGATTCATTTTATACGACGCGAATTCAGGACAAGCTTATTTAGTTACTTTTTTTGTTTACTTGAGCTAAACCGATCTACGACATGGCATTTCTAATCTTATCTGAATCGACATAACGAAAGTGCTCCCAAGTTTTAAAATTTTCGAGGTCCCCCCCGCCCCGTACGGAGGGAACGATAAGAGGTCAAAGCTAACACCGGAATAATTTCGACCGTGTATTTATGGCGTGTTCAAATATTGAATAGTTTAAGTACTAATAATTCGGATTTATATATATATATATATATATATATATATATATATATATATATATATAAGTTAGCGACAGTGCCCCATTACTTCATTCCGTCCTATGCCAGTTTGTAAGACAATTTGTGAAGAATACCTGTTTTGTGGTCTCCGGGGGGTTGGAATAGCGTCGATTTCGTGTGTTTCCGTCTCCTCTAGCCGGTTTGGTCTTTTGCTTTATCGTCACAGTAAAAGTGACAGTGACAGTGCAGGCAGCATGCCCGAAAAACATTCAAAGTGACTAACACACGGTCTAGCAAAAGACCAAACCGGCGAGAAGAGACAGACACACACGAAATCTACGAAATTTGTGAAGTTTAAATGCACTAATAAATCCCGGAAAGTGTGAACTAACTATAAGTATGCCAATTGTACGACGTATTTCATTAAAATTTTTTTTTTATTTTTATTTTTTAATAAACGCTTTACTACAGCGATCAGGCGGCGAATGACCGGTACAAACGCAGTTCGATTGCGGCTTTTTAATCGACCGGCAGTCGTAAAAGCTGCGGGCCTCGTAAAACCCTCGAAGGGCCCCATTCGAATAGTTAATTAATTTTACAGATTGCGAAGTGTAATCAAAAGGGTATAGGGCTGACTAATGGCCGGGAACATGAAAGGAGGATTATTCCCGCCTAGCATCATCACCGAGGCAATAAACCGAGACGAACGACCGGTCGAAACACGCGATATATCAGCTACACGTAGGAATAATTTTAATATTTATTCCCATCACATATAGTTCCTTCTATTTTAAATTATGCTATGTATCCGCATCAAAGAGATCAACGCTTCTTTGTTAGGAAGCATACTGAAATCATTGCTGTACACTTTGATGTTATTTTCACGATAAATACAATTGCTTTTTTAAATTTTTTTAAATTGCACAATCTTACATGTTATAGGTGTAACTGATTTAAGTATCGAGCTAAAATTGTCCACACGATTAAGGAATCATCCAACGGTGACACTTTCCTAACTTTTTTATTCTAGACAAAGAAGATCTCCGGAGTAAAGGGGTTCGACTAGAGGATTGGGAAGAGCCTGAATGAAATTTGGGCAATCGCATTTCGCGATTCGGACGACGGCAGTGCCGACAATTTTCAGTACAAATTTTACCCTTCCGTCGCGTTAAACGAAGTCCCTTTTCTGCCCATTTGCCTACAAAGGTTCCCTTAGAATATTTATCTCGCTTGCGATCTTGTGTCTCCAGACGATCGTGGCGGTAATTACAGAGGCGCCTACGCCCGTGCGATATTCCGATGCCTCGTTGATCACCAATACAAAATTTTTACAACCGACCAAACTCACGTCTGCAGCTGGCCATTTTGCGGGTGATTTTCGCGGGTAGCATTAAATTATATATATTTTCACTGATTCAGTAAATAAAATTAATATTGTATAATATCTACAGAATACCTTGAATTTATTATGTATAACTATTATATTATTTGTATTTAAAAATTTATTTATGAAAATAATTTCGTATCTGGGAGATTGTGGGCCTCAAAAATTCCTCGAAGAAAGCAACATTTCAGTCGTAAATTAACTTGAATCTTTCTTCTTTTCAACAGGTTAAATGAAGGATTAACTCGAGTAGAATTAATTGTGTCGAGCGCACGCTGAAAAATATATCGTTTACATTGTTTTCAAATGGAAGATTTAAAATGTAACACGGTCGGACGAGGACGAATTGATCGGAGGTTGGGGCCATGTGTTTCGTTCCAAGGGCTTGTGTGTTTGTTTCCCCAGCGGTTGTGTGTGGACGACGGGCCCCGCTTTGTGTAGAGACGACCAAAACGAATTTCAATTAGGTCCCCAGTCCTGGCGCCGCCTCCTCCTCCTTTCTTTCTCTCGGCTTTCTTTTCAATTAAACCATTTCGTCGTCTCTAAATGCAGGGGGGGGCGGGAGGGAACGATTATTCAAATGAAACAATAAATTAAACGGCCGCTAATCGCCGGCGCGTAAACACCCGGGTACAAAACGCGTAATTCCGAAACTCCGTAATTACAGAACCGTAAAATTAATTACGGGGCCGATAAATACCTGGGCGCTGTGGCGTCTACCCGGCCTAAATGGAAGGTCGGTCGACCCGCGCGACGAACGGGGGTATATCTATCGTTGGGAACAGGATTTCCGTCTCTGGAGGCGGCCAAGGTCGGAACGCGGTGATAGCGATGACTGTTATGATTCATCGCATAACTGACGGAATAGTGTATTGAATAACCGAGTTGAAACAAAGAGCGCTTGCCGGAAGTCCTGAACCTTATTTCTGGCACTTGACACTTCTTGGATCTTGTATTACAAATGTATGGATATAAATTCTAGTTTTGATTGACATTTGAGAATGTTTTGCTCTCAATACTGCCCGTCCTTTTAACCTTAAATTCTGAACTAATTTGATCTTCTTCATTGCGGATAATTTTCATTGTTCCAAGCAAAGCGCCCTACCGCTGTATAGAGGATGTTGATCTATCTTGGATGTCGGAATTAGGACAGGGGGGGTATCCAATACTCTGACTGGAAGTGGTACGGCAAAAGTTTAGGTCGTGATTAACAATATTAGAAAAAAAAACTTGTGTTCTATAACGTAATCACCATATAGGATAACGGGTTTTGAAGGGCGGGAATAAATGATATACTGGCGCAAGGCCAAGGTGTGAACAATAACGAGAGGTCTACTACTAGATCTTATATACGGCCACGGATTTATAATTTGAGAGCATAAAAAATAGAATAAAAACGTTCGTGGGAGAGGCGTGAGGGGTGTGAACAGTGGGCGGGCTTGAAAAACCTCGGGCTTTTCAAATTGGGTAATTACGATACGCCCTCGACGTGCCCTCGACTCCCGGCCTATCCGCGGATCGTACACCGCTTCTCGGAGTTCCGGTCGGCTTCATCCGATCAGAACCGATAGTTCCACGTTCCGCCCGACGGAGTATCCAACCGGAGTATTTTAACACCCTCCGGGCGCAGATTTAACGAGCCGGCTCATGCACTGTCCCGGCACACGGTTCTTGTGGCGAGGAGATATCACACGCGGGTGACACTCTCCCGGATAATTATTCGTCGTATACGGGCAGAATAGTAGTAGGATTGGGACGAGCAGAAGGAAATTTGGGATTTTACGAGGTATATTGAGGCCGCGGTGAAGAGTGTGTTATTGGAAACATACGGAGAACTGAACATATTCGAAGATGATTTCTTCATTAATTTCGAAACTAATTTTCTTGTATATCCACGTATTGTAAACTTCGCTGCAAGCAGAATGTTTATTAGGATACAGTAAATTCAAGAAAACATTCTTCAATGAACTGGAGTAACTGTCTTTAAAAACTAAAACAAAAAGTTTAATATACCTGTTTTGTGGTCTGCGAGGGGTTGGAATACCGTAGGTTCGTGGTGTTTCTGTCTCCTCTCGCTGGTTTGGTCTTTTGCCGGACCGGTGTTAGTCACTTTGGATGTTTTCGGGCATCCTCACTGTAGACAGTACAAGTGAAAGTAACAGTGCAGTGAGGATGCCCGAAAAACATCCGATGTGCCAACAGTGGCTAACACCGCTACCGAAGATGGCGAGTGGCCGAAACCGGTCTAGCAAAAGACCAAACCAGCGAGAGGAGACAGAAACACCACGAACATTACGGTAAAACAATAAGGTTTGGGACTTAGACCGATTGAAGGAGTGTCTAGTTCAGATTTTATGACTCGGACGACTGTAGGTATGCTGAGATCATGGTGAAGAGTATTATTGGAAACATACCAGGGAGAATTGAAAACATATTCGAAGTTAATTTTGTCATTAATTTCAAGCTTATATTTCAAAGCTTATATTATAAAGACTATTAGATCGAGGCCGTCGCTATAGGATATAGTAAATATTGAAAATTCAATGAACTGGGGAGTAAAATAACAGTTTGGGACTTGGGCTTAGGCCGACTGCACTAGAGGGGTTCAGTAACTCTTGTGTGCTCAATAGAGTCCTGTTTAACCTCGTTCAATGCGTCTATTATATCCTGAGTATCCTGAGTTATTCGTCAGGTGGGTCTGGGAGGGACCTAAAGAGGCTGATAAACTAAGGGGACACCTTCGGGGAGGGACGTGACCGGGAATAAGGCGCCTTTTGTGTGGAGCCCTCGACGGATGAATTCGAAAGAGGGGATTTGTCCCGTTCATTCCTCGTACCTTTGAAGGGATTCCGAACGGGGTCGGCGGTATACCGAGGGACAAAAAATATCCCCCACCCCCACCGCACAAACTGTAAGGTATTCTTGGTGGGGCTCCGAGAAGGTTTGAAATGACTCGAGGATTCAAAAGAGTGGAAATTATCCGGCGAGAAACCGGTCTGGCGAATATCCGACAGAAATTAAAATTAAAGCCAGTCTGGAATGCCTAAAACGCCTAGAGCCGAAACCTTACCAATCTCGGGGACCCTTCGGTGCTAACAGCTCCGTGGTTAGGATCAAATAGAAACAATAATGTTACCAACCAAATTTTCTTTCATCCATTTATCAACAACCGAAACAATTTACTGTAAAGATCAATTATGGTTCATTATTTTTTAAAATATTAATTCACACGCAAATTATCAAATTATCCGTCCTCCCGAAAATGCCTTAAATCATTTTGTAATTTTCAGTTGTATATA
This sequence comes from Lethocerus indicus, assembly GCA_019843655.1. NCBI lineage: Eukaryota > Metazoa > Arthropoda > Insecta > Hemiptera > Belostomatidae > Lethocerus > Lethocerus indicus. The sequence continues at coordinate 1,187,306 of JACDQD010000012.1, forward strand.
GAAGCTTTATTTAGAAAAACGTTTTCTCATTTTTTGACAGGATGTAGTTGTTTTCAACAGCCCCCCTCTTTTATCTGCCCATCTCTTAACTACATTTTTAATTGATTTTCTCTGCTTAAACCACCCTGACAATTTTCCAGGTAGTTGGTCGTCGTATTAATATCCGTGAAAATAAATTATCGCTAACAAGATTTTCGTTACTGAATATTTAAATTGCTCGGAGAAAATGTTACTGGGCAGGAATCACGCCCGGGTGGACTCGTCAACGCGCTCGGTCAAGCGTGGGACAAAGAAGAGTTGAAGGCTGGAAATCCATTTCCCGAAAAACAGATTTTTCCCCACAAATACCCAAGCGGCTTTAAACATTATCAAGGATCTTAATAGTGCAGCACTCCAAGTATGTAATAAGGCACTGTTCCTTTATCTATGCCATCCAATTTTCCTAATTCTCCATTATTTGCCTGTTAAGTCATTAGATAAAAAGCGGGTAGTAGTATCGATGGTCCCGGACACGATGTCATGTTTAGATATGCATAATAATAATGATAAATATGTAAATATACATATGACCAAACATTTCGCATTAGTTGCCAGGAGATCAACGTAAAATTTAAAGCAGAAGAAACTATACATAGGAAAATATAGAACAAAGCGTAAAACCGAGTGTGTTAAGAATAGCGCGTAACAAATTACTCCGTAATAGACGATGATGGAATTAAAATCCGGACGACGTCCCAATAAATTAATTATTCAGATTGATAAATATTTTCCAATTAATGTAGATTTTATAATTCGGAGCGGGCCAACGTTTCGGGCCGTAATAGCTCGGGACGCTGGGGAATGGATCGATTACCCCAACAACGACCCCGAGGGACGCTTTAAAGGGATCCCATCGTTTCAAATTAATTAACGACTTAATTTTTTCCAGAAAGCACCCCGGGCGCCTTTTCCCGAAGGAGTTTTACGGCCGAGATGAGGGACGGAGATTGGGACCGGGCTCGTAATTAACAGGTGTCGGGGGGGAACACGCCCACGCCCGCGTCCCACGCATCACATAAAACCCGATCACATATTACTGGAAGATCCCGTGCGACGATTATAACTATTAGTGGCCGGTCATAAATCTCTCGGCCGGAAGAACTCTGGTACTCGGGCCCTACAATAGACCGGTTTAAACTTTCATGAACGCTACTGAAGACGCCCGGACCGACCGGTCTCGGCCAAATGGGTCAGTGAAGAAGAATGGCGAGACTCTAGTACAGGACAGGTACCGAGCGGCTGAAACCGGTTCCCAGCAACCATCATCGCTATACTCGCCTACGTAGGCGTCATTGAGCCCCTTAGAAATGAGACGCAAATATCTACCCGCTCTCTCACTGTAAGATGACAATTTTCAGATATTCCTGAAAATGGTCAGGAAAAATGGCAACAAGAAAAAACAAAAAAAGGTAACTCTAAGAAATATCATTAAATTAATCGAAATCAGACAGTAAAAGTCACAGAAATTGACGAAAAGTAACATAAATCGGTCATGCACTTGAAACATTATATATATATTGGAGAATTATTCGTTCCATAAAACACAAGGACGCGGCAAAAGGAAGTAGTCACGTGATTTTGAATATATCAAAAAAATGAATTGAAAAACAAACAAAATATATCAACAAACTTATTGTTTTGTGGCAATAGTTAGGCAATGGACCAAAAACGCGATGGGTGACTGACCATCGTTGGTGAAATGTTTAAGAACATGAATTACCACTAACTTCCTGTGTTTAGTACTACTGCGGGAAGAACCTAGGCATGGATTTTCCTTTTTTCACTACCTGAACAGTCCCGGGGACGTATAGGATTCTCTTACAGGATCCATATCGACTCGTACACACTTTTGCGTCGTTTCGGCCGTCGTGGAGGTCTTCGCCCGGGGGTTCCCGATTACGAGGAGACGGTAATTGGGGAGCATTATAGGCCGTGTCTAGAGAGAAGTCGGCGTTCGACGGGGGAAACCGGTCCCGGCGAAAGCCACTCCGGCCGAGGAGATACCGGAAGGCCGCTCGCCGAAAATCACCGATACTCGGCTACCGTAAACAACTAACACACTTTATTAAATATTTATACCGCGATAATATCCCACAGTGTTGAGTCAGTCGACCCACCGTTACGACTGAGCAAATTTACAAATTAATTTACTTTCCTAGTTTAACCCTCTATGGGCCAAATTTTTGTTTAAAATCCAAAAAAATTGGGGGAACAAAAAATCAGCAATTATAAACCTATATATGCGAATGAAAAAAAATTGATATCGATATTGGTTGTCTTGACAACGTTATAGGATTACGATTTATGCGCCATCCTACGAAAAAAGCTATAATTATTTGGTAAAATCTCGATAAATTGAAATGTGACCTGAAAGTTACACGGGCCTGTAGAGGGTTAACATACCTGTTTTGTGGTCTGCGAGGTGTTGAAATACCGTAGATTTCGTGTGTTTCTGTCTCCATAGCAAAAGACCAAACCAGCGAGAGGAGACAGAAGCGCACGAAATCTACAATTTACTTTCCCTTAATTCGTTTTTCCGGAGATGGAAAACATGTTTCTGCCCGTTTTATACGTGGGTTCACTGTGTTGAAATGTAACGGGAAATTTTAAGAATAAGGTCGACCAAACGCGACCATTCGCCATCGAATAAGCGTTTTTTCGACGGGTTTATTGTAAGCTAGTGGGTTATTCGTTTCGCAATTAACCGAGGACAAAGCTTCTTGGAACAATGGTGTCGGAATGCGACCGCCGCGATATGACCTTTCGGTAACGCTCCTGGAGAACGGCAGGTCATACGACCCCGGGGGTTCTGTCGAAACCCTGTCTACTATTCAACAGAGCACAACGCCTCGCGCTTACACAATATAAAAAAAGTGCCAAACAATTCCATTGAATCTAAACAAGAGTTTATCGAGTTCACCTCCTAGGATCAGCTCATCTGGAGGAACGGACATGCGTGGAATCCCCGTACACGACTCAAAACTGACTGTTGAGAGACCACTGCTAGAACGGACATCGAAATTTAACTCGACCGACAAATTACGTACGTTCCAAAGCAGGCCTCAAGTGTTTTACTTGCAAACGAAGACGTCCCCGTAACGAAGATTCGCGGGGAGAAGCCGACGGCAGGAGAATGAGCCCACGATGAAGAGGAATAAATTAGTTCAGATGTAAAGGTTAAAGAACCAGTCGTCCGGGCAGTATCGGGAGCAAAACTTTCACAAATGTTACCGAGAGGAGAATGAACTACAAAAATTGTTTATTGATATATGAACGGCGTTACTGCATAAAATTCTACATTTTTAGTGAAGTATCAATCGGGTTTTGCCCTGAAATCATAGAGAGGTAGGGCACATCTAACATAATGATTCCATTCAGGCGTCATCACGAATAAAACACTAACTCTTAGATTAGAACCTTGAATTTAAATACACAAATTTTGTAAAATACGAGAAATGTTTATTCCAAAAAAATAGACGTTCCCTAGACTTTGCCTCACAAATAGTTACCATACAATTTGAAACATAATGAACACATTGATAGCCCGCAACCAAAAATACCTTAATGTTTGATAATATTCAAAATCCGCGATCCAAAAGTTGTATAAAACTGCAGCCTTGAAAACAAAAAAAACATTATTTAGCATTTCAAATGGGACATTTTGGAACCGTTGGGCCGTCCCGACTAATCGCCGTACTTTGACTTGATAAGTCCATTTTACGTAGAAAAAAAATGAATTCCGGCCCCGATAATTAAAAACACAGTATAATTAATTAAATACCCCGGACGACGTCGTTATAAATATAAAAAAAATTATAGCGTGACAAAATTCCCAAGTGAGTGTTTAGTGGGAATTTTGAGTGAAAATTGCGTAGGACGATGATCTATTGGACTGGTTCTCGTTTATTCTCGTTCCTCCGTCAAAAATCGGTCCGACGATTTTGAGCGATTTTGTCGGACAGGATTTTTTTATCCTTTATCGAGGCAAAATACGGAATACTCGCTTAGCACCCGGGTGGTTCATAAAACGTTCTGCCGTCAGCGATACCATTAATTGACCATATAATTATGTATTCGGGTTTTATTTCTCCCGTGCCCAATTTCTCTCTGTGAGCTCATATGCCTATACGCTATCATTATGCTCGATCTAACCTGGTCTAAGCCTAATTATGACCGGCAGGTTTTACGTCATCGGTGATAATCAAATTTCGACTGTCCGCTCTACTGCAAAATGGCGTTCAAACTTACTACAGCCGATAAATTGACAATACACAATATATCTGTTGGAGTGAAAGTAACCCGCGCACAGCATGGTCCGAAGTTGAAGGACAATATGGAAGGTTCTTCCGCGTTAAATCGATTGGCCTTTCTAAAGTTCAGTGAATGGTGGTGACCGTTGTTCGCATTTTTCTCTTAACCTATTTATATACATTTATATATCATTCCAATATTCTTTCGGGTCCTTGGGCTAAAGAATTCAACGAAGCGTGAACTCCCCAACCCCTGCAATATATCGGAGCCTGTGTCTTGGTTCTAGTAGAAGTCCGCCTGATTTATGAACTTCATAAGATTTCAATTTTTTCAATTATACGCTGAGTACAATCAGTTCTTTCATTTAGAAAGAATTGCCGGCAAATGACTCACCGAACAAAATAATACGATAACGTAATTGAAGTTCAACGAGCTTTGATAAACTACCGTGCTTTACCGTTTTTCCGCGAACAAACATCGTTAGTCTACACATTCGCGATAACCCGCAGCGATGAATATAAGGCGATTGCCTTTGAAGCGATTGCCATTTGACCAAAAAAGAAAGAATTTCATTCAATTTGAGAACAAGAGTAAGAATCAAATTTCGGTCCTCACTATTAGATGACAATTTTTTAGAAAAAAATTAAATTTTGCACAAATTTAAATAAAAATCTCCTACTACTTTACTCTATATCATAAAACCGTTTGATCATTTCTATTTGGAAACATTTTGAACCCATTTACTTTTCAACTGTCCGAGAACTCATACTCATCTTCGTTAGTAAACTTCCTACTTCCCCGCTGTGGTATTTGACAGATATCAATCGCAGCAACTGTTATCTGTGGTATCGCAATGTTCCGGAATTTTAATTGAGGTGTTAGAGGTTTAGAGACAGATTTTGTAACGTTTTCGAGACTAATCGCGGCCCATTAACCTTTCGATCTGATGAACATTTTTACTCATTACAGGTTGAACTCAAGTAGATTCAGTTTATGTTGGAAAATGTCGCATAATTGAAAATAATTTTTCACGAATTTCACCGGAATTAAGTTCAGTAATAATTATACACTTATAAAGTATTTAATCGCTGGGCATTCCTCATAAATTGGAGAGAAACGCCGGAGGCGGTAGAAAAGGTTGGAAATTGGGGGTCCGAAACCGACCCCTGTTTTCACGCCTCCAAAACATAATACCCCCCTACTCTTCGGCTTTTTCCCGGCCACAAAACCAAAACTTCCCAACCCAAACTGAAATGTTTCCTTTACATACGATCTTCCACACTCACACAGAAACAGATACACCGGGAGGGATTATTATCGGCCATTTTCGGGACCCGTATTAGTATTCAAGGAATCTTCAGATCAGATAAAGCGGGGGCCGTCCGACCCCCTCCAATTTCCTTTCTCGTTAATGAGACGGACGCCTCCGCGGCGTTCGATCGACAGCCGATACCGGGAGGGAGCCTGCATTTTACACACTTCGAATTAAAGGTGGCCAGAAAACGTACCGAAACGTATACCGTAGATTTCGTGTGTTTCTGTGTAGCAAAAGACTAAACCAGTGAGAGGAGACAGGAACACAAGAAATCTACGGTATTCCTCTAACCCCTCGGAGACCACAAAACAGGTATTCTAAACTTGTACCTAATCGAATCTATTCGGGAATATAGTATTCGGACCAAAACTGAATTATATTTTATAGTTTTTTCTGAATTTTTACAGTACGAGTTTTAGTTTAAATAAAATTCGATCCGCCTTCGAATTTTCCCAGTATAATTTACTTACTTCATAGCCCAGCCACCCTTCTATTACTTCAAGTCCTCCCTACAGAGGAAATTTTATCCGGAAACCGGGGAATAGGCCGATAATAGAATGACAAAACCCCATCAATTGTTTATGGAAATTATCATCGTTGCTGAAGGTCCCTGTTTCAATGGCCTGCATTTGTTGTCCCGCGTCTTTACACTCTTCCCGCAATACATTAAAATTAGTTCTGTTCCGTCTCTACTGGTGTAAAAACACGAAACGGCACACTAGGTGTCGTAGGGCGTTTTTATAGAGCCCAAGGTTAGCTGCGCCTAATATAGAGGCGGGGGGGGGCGGTGGTGTTCTAGTCCACACTGGAAGGGTCCCTACCTTAGAAAACAGAGAGAGAGAGAGAGAGAGAGAGAGAGACGGGTACAGTCTGTACCGGTGGACGGGAGAGTCACTGACTGTACGGTAAATGCCGGGCCTAGCTGCGGCGTCATGGGGCCAGCTCCGCCCAATTGTCACGCTCAGGGCTCTACGGCCTCTCATAATCCCATACATTATTCCACCCCCGGCACCAGAGATATAGCCCTGTACCGTTTTTATGCCCCGCCCGTTGTCATTCTAATCGGGCGGACCCTCGCCGCCGATGTACCCGCTCGTAAAACCGAGAAGCGCCCTTTTAATGGCACCAGTGTCACGCCGACGTACCATTGTGATGTATATCGGGGGGAATTAGAAAAAAAAATCCTGGAATAGGGGGGCCCTACGGGGGCGCTTACGGCATTCCGGACATTTATTACAACTTATATTAAAGCGGCGGGAGTCGACTAATTTTTCGAATGAGGCCGGCCCCCACCAATAAAACACTCCCCCGACCTCCGCGTGGGGACGCCAAATGAGAGAAGGATCTAATAAAAATCATATTATACGTGCAAAAGAAGTTGCGATAGAGCACGCAGAAGAAATAGAGCGTTAGTTCTTGAAACAATGTACGCTGAACTGCGTTCTCGTGAGAAATATTTCGATATGTATCGAACGAAATGAAGATTAACTGAAATGCAGAAGGTAGATGCCGTAGGAAATAAAATATTGAAATAATTTCCTGATTTGTGATCATTTTCTTAAAATAAACCTAATCTTAGACATCAGTTTCATTTCAAAAAGGTAAAAGAGTATTTTTTAAACATAATTTTGTCGAAATTTCGATGCAACCGTCGACCGGATAGGAGATTAGAAATTAGTGTCGGTCGATAATACCTGTCCGATGGCTTAATCGAAGCCTCCCGGCAGCGAGATTTTTCCGTAGATTTCGCGTGTTTCTGTCTCCTCTCGCTGGTTGGTCTTTTGCTAGACCGGTTTCGGCCGCTCGCCATCTTCAATAGCGATGTTTGTCACTTTTGGCACTTTGGATGTTTTTCGGGCATCCTCACCGCACTGTCACTGTCACTTGTATTGTCTACAGTGAGGGTGCCCGACAACATCCAAAGTGATTAACACCGCTACTGAAGATGGCGAGCGGCCGACCCGGTTTAGCAGAAGACCAAACCAGCGAGAGGAGACGGAAACACACGGAATCTACGGTATTCCAGCCCCTCGCAAACCACAAAACAGGTATGTTAAACTATATTCATTTCTCTCACGGAAAAGGTTCTAAAAACCTTTCCTATTTTAACCCCAGTCCATCGTAGCATTCTTATTGCTCCCCGGTATGTTTCTAACCGAACAATCCATAATGACCTCAACATACCGACAGTCGACGAAGTCGCAAAATCACGCTTCCTTAAATTCCATTCCCGCCTCTGTCCACATCCAAATCCACTCGTTCAGTCCCTTTCCTCTTTTACCCATCCATTATACCCCCTGCGGTCAAAAGTACCATCACTGGATGGCGTCTTTATCGAGTGAAACATGTGAAACTAATCAAACAAACCGCAATTGTACCTATAACTGGCATATAGTTGATTCTACAATAATGTTAAAAAAAAAATTTAAACCCGGGCACGAAACACGGCGATAATTACCGCCGGAGGTCGTAGAACCTCGGTTAGGGAAGGTCTAATTCATTTTTCTCCCCGATAATTATTGTTCGGACGGGGCGATGGGTGACTGGCTGGTAAGAGACGCCTCCTCCCAGGGGATCGGCCATATTTATATCGTCGGCGGGCTTTTATCGGATGTTTGGCAACGGCCCCTCCCCGACCACCCGGACGGGGGGCGACCCTCTCTCTTATCCGGACAGCGACCGCAAAACAAACCCGGGCAACGCCCAGCAGCTAGTCGGACGCCAATTTACGATATCTCTGGCCCGGGTCCTGGGAGATTTCCAAAGGATAACCAGCGACAGACTCAAATTACAGCGTCCCCATTGCGTCCCCGGATGGCGTCCGCTTGTGACGGCCAGATAAGACGGCGAAAAACCTAATACGTGGCCCGGTAAGACCCCGGACTTTACCCACAAAGTCAGTTTATAAGTATAAAATGTATATTTGAAGGCCTGCTCCTGATGCACGCCCCTAGATACAGAATTAGGAGGTCTCGGAAGGGCTGTAAAAATGATTTTTTTTTAACCTTTTTTCTTTGCACAATCAACTTTTACAGTTATAGGTGCAATTGATACATGTATATTTTTCACGTGTTTGTCTCGATAAAGAAACAACCCGATGATGGCGCTTTTGACACGATTTAACTACTGTCCGAGATGATCTCTAGGCCAGTGGCGTTTAAGCCGTCGTGGTGGGGATAGTGGATGGGTAAAAGAGGAAAAGGACTGAACGAGTGGATTAGGATGAGGAGAAAGGCGGGAGTGGAACTTCAGGAACCGGGATTTTGTGACTTCGTCGACTGTCGGTAAGTCGAGCTCATGGTGGATTGTGTGGTTAGAAACATACCAGGGAACATTAAGGATGGTACGAAGGACTTTTGATTGGAATCTCTGGATGCGAGCGATATTGGATGTCTCGGTGGAACCCCATAGCTCAATACCATATGTCCGTGTCGGTTTGAGTATCGCTTTGTATATTATTAGGTTGTTACTTAATGTCAATTTCGATGTCCGTTTTAGTAATGACCTTAAGAGTCCAAATTTTCTGTTTAAGTTGATTCTTTTGAGTCGGATGTGGGGATTCCACGTGAGCCGTTTGTCGAGGTGGAACCCAAGATAGCGAATCTGATGTTGGGTGGGAATTGGTATGTCATTGAAATAGACAGTGCCGACGACGTAATAAAAATGATTAGTGAAAACATTGGTAACAGCAGTGCTGACATTTTAGGCCAAACAACTTCAGGAGTAGTTGGGATGAAATGTGAGAGATACGGAGATATGATGTACCGGTTGGTGCCAAGGGCGTGTACCTGTTGTTACACCTGCTCGGAGAACGCTCATTTGCTGAGAAAAGGAGGAAGAATGTAAATTCGGACCGAGTTCTGCCGTACAGAGCCAAAAAATATCCACACGGACATGGATCAACACCATGGATGCTCGCCGAACGCGAAAACGGTCTAGTTTAGGGTAAAGACCGGTCAGTAGACATTCTTTCCTCACTGGGACTGGGACTGAGGATCTTCGCTCGGAAACGAGGCAGTGTACACCTAACGATGATTTACGGGGATGAACCAAACTGCAAGAATGATGAGTTTAAACCTGAATGAGTTGCTTTAGTATGGAACCAAAACATTCACCCACTGGATACTCTAAGGAGAATTATAACATGGTTAAAGTACGAAAAAGGAAATTCTTCTAACCATCGACCGATTTCCATTACCTAAAGACTCACATAAGATAATAAAAACCGGCGTTACAACTAAAGATGGGCAGTTAATCTTAACCAGTGGACGGAGCGCGCTGTGAAATACTGTATATATATGCATAACACATTCCCTCGAAAGTGCCAAGCCACAGACGGTTGTAACTTCAAACTCATCAATTATACCGAGACACAAGTTCTGTCTGCCGGCTTAAATAAAAATAAAAAGTAATAGGAGACATGTTTTGAGCATAGGTGTAAATCTCAACGAGAATATTCATCCGGGACATTTGGGTAAAATATTATAAATTTATTCCCTAGCGTAGAACGCTTGCAGCTCGCCACGACGGTTTATAAAATATTTATACAAAATATTGCTCGATTTAAAGCCGAAAGTCAAATAGATTATCACACCGCAAACAGTACATCATAAGCGTCCATAAGTCTTTCTGAACTAACCGGAAAAAGGAACAATTAGTAGATCGACAATAATTTCAAAACTGGAGGCAGATTCTTCCCTAAAAACCGAAGTGCTATTTCAAAAAAATACGGCTACATAATTATTTTTATAAATATATAAGGAGATAAACGTGACATAATCGGAAATTCTCTAAGGTTTGTGTTTGTTTTTCCTGGGAACAATTTCAACGGACCGCCGTACCATTCGACCTTAGCCGTTTAATTCACAGGGAAATCTTTTAAATGAAGACTCGAATTGCCGTGATGAAATCATCGAAGAAATAGTATCTTCTGCAATTGTCCACAACATTATGCGCGATTGTGAAATACCCGAGTTCCTGATGAGGAAATTCTAGGTTGGAGCGATGAATTTCATTTTTATTACTTATCTACGCAAATCCTTAATGTAGAGAACGATAAAGGGATATTTTATAGAATCTAAGCATTACAGACGTTTTGGAGTTTTTCCCGAACGTTTTAGGTTTTAAGCAACCCAAATACCAAAAAATCGGACTATCGCAACTAGGGCAAACATTCATTTCCAATTCGGAAAAGAATCGATATATCTATTACCTCTTGTGTTGTCCGCAATTTTATTTAACGAGTAAACTCCCGATTTACTTGGGAAATTGAAAAACCAGGCTTTTGAAAAGCGATTACGCAATTAATAGCGAAAATTTAAAGGGAATACTGTATAGGAATTACTGTTTTAGAGTGTTGATTGAGGAAGCGTTTATGCAATTTTTTCGGTCTGTTTTTGTCGTTTGCCTTATTTATAAGTAATATTTTACGGTCCATATACGTACATAGGACATCATGCTCTGCCCTAAAATAAGCTCATGCGATTATCTGAACGAATGATTGTACTCACCCTTTCCTAGATACTTCGCCTCCATTCACGGGGTAGGGGATGAGAGGAAAGCATGAAACGGGATCTATAGTTCTCGTCGGTCGGGGGCGACGGCGACCCCCTTGCCACTAACCAGACCAGCAGGCTCCCAGCCTAAACAGAGGACAGAAGAAAAAAAAAGACTTTTAAGGACAAATATTTAAAGACAGAACGAGGACCGAGAGCGAACGCTTTGTTTTGACAGGGAGCGTTTGTCCGACCGAAACGCGGAAGAACTGAATACCAGTAAATAATGGTTCATTTGGTACTTTTTTTAGTCCACTCTCACTTCTGGCCGGGATTTTTGAGAGCAGATTGGTTCCTTAAACTTAAATTTTGAACTCATTCCTGCCGTCAGCCCATCCACGCGAGTACAAGATACAAACAAGTTTTATTTCATTAAATACAAATGATACATCGATAAAACGATATACAAATGGTGTTCCTACATGCATTCCGGCATATTGGCCTTACTACATACATATACTTAAATATTTATAGTACATTGATCATGAATTTTTAACAATATTGTTGGGATAATCGGGAAAATATACAATAAAAACCCGAGAACTTAAGGTACAAGTACGTCTTTTATTCTGACGGCGGTATGGACCTCAGAGGGAAAACCTTAATCCATCAATATCCCTTAAATAATCATTAATCTGGCAATATCATTCAGCCCAAATTAGTTGAGGACCCGATTTCTAATTTCCCGGACGTTTATAACGTCAACAGGTTTTATCGCCAGTTGGCATTTTGCGCCTTACTCCACTAAATTTATAATTATATTTTTACTGCTTTCATATATTTGGATTTATTTCATATATATATTCAAAAGATAAACGGAATGAAACAGAAATGTTCCGCATATTCTCGAAAACCTTTTTCTAATGCCACGTTGTACGAAAAAAGTACACCTATTTCTTATGTCCAAACAAAAATTTGGACCATATTAGCGATGTTAAGATCGAAAATTATCGCTCTCTTACCGTCGATGGGGATAAACCTGTCGAGCTTGGGGCCAGAAAATTAATTAAGGCAAAATATGAACAATTAATATGGGTCTATATTTTAATAACGGATGCAATAAAATGGCGGCGTATCGGTACATAAATTATTGGACCTATTTATCGGGATTACGTGACAGTATTTCATTCGGACGATAAACTCTGTCACAATCTTGACGCCTCGGAAATTACTGACCGAAATAGTCGATATCTAATAAAATTTGTTCCGTCCAATTAGATAAAGCGGACGTTTTATCTAATTGCGCTCTCCCAGACACATCAATATTCAATATAAATGAATAGGAGAGGGACAGCATTAATTCTATACGCAACAGTTTTCGAATAAACAGTTTTAGAGGAACGGTTCAGCCGTCTAGTATAATTTGTTCGATAGTCGCCCATCCATTATTGTAATTATTCTATCGTTATAGGGCGTATGAAATTTGTATTTAAAACAATTAATTGGGGCGCTGATGGAAACCAGCGAGAGGAGACAGAAGAAAGTGAAATTTATAATAAAATATTTGTCTTAATTGGCTTTATTATAAATTACTGATTTTGATCCTGGGTTAAAGTCGCTAAATGAAACTGAATATCATGAAAAAAGTTAAGACTACACAAATCAGGACAGCGCTGACAGTATATTAAATACAAGGTAATATGACTGGATAATTCTTGAAATAAATAATACTTATTATAATGCTACGGTAAATAAATTAATGTGACGTGAAATATAATATATTCCCCAGTAGCGACGTTCAGCCGCGTACGCCGGCCCCGAAAAGGGCCGTTACAATTTTGAAATTGGTCACGGGGTCGCGTCACTTTCCAAATTAAAAGGCCCGAAAAGAAACCGCCCAGCGGCGGAGAAAAAAAACATTTCTCCACTGCCAAAACAAACTTTTTCTGGCACTGGCCGAGCTGAGGACGTCTGTTGCGAAAGGTCGCCGGCCTAGCGTGAGCTCCGCATTTCGGGCTAAGGTTACGGCCAAAAAACAATATTTGCGCCCCGAAATAACGCTAACCGACAATATTATAACATCCGTACATATATCTAAATAGACAAAAGGGAACGGGACAAATAGGAAAAGGGATGAGATTAAATCTCATCTCGTTTAATAGGTTTAAAATTGAAAGAAAATTCGGGCCATAAAACTATGTAGATTTCGTGTGTTTCTGTCTCCTCTCGCTGGTTTGGTCTTTTGCCAGACCGGTTTTGCTAGTTCAACACCGCTACTGAAGATGGCGAGCAGCCGAAAGCGGTCTAACGAAAGACCAAACCAGCGAGAGGAGACAGAAACACACGAAATCTACGGTATTCCAACCCCCCGCGGACCACAAAACAGGCATGTTAAACCATAAAGCTGCGGTCATAAAACCGTTATACTAACGTTATGGGTACGAGTTATAAAAAAGCGACTATTTCCGCGAACACGGGGTACATGTGAGGGTTACAGAGAGGACTGGGAGGCCCACCCACAGTGACCAATAGCAATAACTTTTCCCAATTCCCACTAGCTGGGACCAGGGGGAACCATTTTTCCCAAAATTTTTTTTTCATTCCCGCGGCGAGAGCATCTGGACCCTGGGGGGGGGGACATTTCCAGGAAAGCCAAATGTGAAACCTTCGGGCGGGCGAGAAAACAATTTTTTTCTCGATGCATCAACAGCAATAAGTATTTTTTAAAATTGTAACTCGTTTTTAAACATGAGAAAGCCTAATAGCGATGGTATAATACCATCTATTTTTTAAGCTGAGGTTGGTTCTCGGCAATATGGGAACAAACAGGTATCAATCCCCAGAGGATTTACGACACCTCATCTCCAAGTATACATAGACCAACCAAGTTGATCCAAGTGGACAACGCCCCAAAAGGAAGGGGCAAGAACTTTTCGAATTGAGCCAACCACCTTGCACCTAACTGTAAAAAAAACTGTTTCTAGTAAAAAAATACGGGATTAACATTTACCTTTTGGAATATTTCAACCCGGTCGGTGACTCGAAGTGGAAAAGAGACCGGTTTTTCTGAGTAAGTGACTCAGTCCCGAGGTGTCTATTTTGGATTGAGACGGCGGCAGACAAGTGGACGCGTCCCAGCTCAAAACAAGCGAAACGGCGGTTATTTTTAGAAGGCGGGACCGTCGCGACGAGCTTTTGCCGCTCCACAGGTCGGGGGCGTTAGGACCTATTTTTGGCGTCCGAGTAAACCCATTTTTCCTCCCTACTGGCGGTACGAGCGCAACGCCGGTGTTGGACCCGGTCCCGATTTATAAGGCGGGAAAAATGGGCGCTCAAAAGAACCAGAATTATATATGTAATCATTTAAGTTTCATTCGCGCCTTAGCTTCTCATCATAATCTGACGGTTCAGTCACCCCCATTGAAGCCATTGTACTTATAACTGTGAGGTTGATTGTACAAAATTAAAAGGATTAAAGAAATATATGCGATAACACTGCTCCCTATCTCCAGGTGCAGGAGACCGGTTCCGACTGGAGAACGCTGCCAAAACTGTTGTTTACACAGAAGCAAGCCCTTGGGCTTGGGACCTTCAATTCCTGATTGGCACCTGCCGGTATATATAGGCGCGTGACAGTATCCCCACGCCCGGTAACACTTACTCAGTATACAGTAAATTTATTAGTTAACGGAGTGCGTGGGCCGTATATATCCGGAACGAATTAAGTCCGAAATATATATGCCTACGCAGTAGATCACTATACACAATTAGAAGAATGCCAGAACTCCATTATTGTCGGGCATAGGGGAAAGCCCACCTCTTCAGAACGGGGCCAATGATTTGTCGCCGATCTCGGTAAGACACGGTCGGGGGACCGGTCGGGGGGACCGGTCGAAAACGCTCATCACGGCGAGTGCCGAAAACTAATTGGAAAAGAACGGTTATTTATTGGGCGTCCGACAGTCGGGGCCACAGTTATTCAAATTGGGAACGGGCCCGGTTTATTAAACATTTTTACAGCGGCAGCCAGCTGAGCTGTGGACCGTCTGGGAAACCGAAAATCGGAGCATAAATCTTGTAGGACCGAACGGTAATTGAACTCGGTCTTAACAATTTGGTACGGGCGATGGGTGGGGGGGGGGCAGGGATAAATTAGTTCGGGAAACATTGGATTATAACTTCATCGAGAGATATAATAAATGAAGTACGGTAGATTTCGCCACAAGGGACTGTCCCATGTCAGACAGGATGCCCCGCAAGCGTACCACGTGCCAAAGTGACTCGCCATGGCGAGAGGCCGAAACCGGTGACCTT
This sequence comes from Lethocerus indicus, assembly GCA_019843655.1. Taxonomy (NCBI): domain Eukaryota; kingdom Metazoa; phylum Arthropoda; class Insecta; order Hemiptera; family Belostomatidae; genus Lethocerus; species Lethocerus indicus. The sequence goes on from JACDQD010000012.1 coordinate 1,202,720, forward strand.
ATCAGATTTTGAGACGTCTTTGTTACGGAAAAAATTTGAGCGCTAGAGTCAGAGGCCATTTGACAACAGTGACCGTTTCCAATAGGCGTTAATAGGAGACAAATCGGGGGAAACAAAATGGAACAAAGCTACCGCCAGACCAAAGTTTCGGATCTTCGGTAACTTTTGTCAGTGTGTGGCTGGGGGGCTTAGAAGTGAAAGTGTTGTGTCAGATGCGGAGAGACTCTGACTAGTCAGCGCCGACCTTCCTCTTCAACTTGATACAGACCTAAGTTGCGCAACCGGACCGGGGCCCCCCGTGACCCACATACTGCCCACAAACCGCTACTGAACAAACAACAAACTCAGCCCCCGCCCCCGCCGTATTTTAGCTTACATTTAGAATTCAGCGTTGAAACTAAACGAGACCAAGACTAATTCATGGCCCGATAAGCAGTATCTCGTCACATCCGTTGTTTTTAATTATTAATTTAATTAATTCGGATTTGGTAATTGCACCCAGACTGGAATTTAAATGCGTCTCGGGGCAGCGGTCCCTCCAATTGCAATTCACACTATTCTGAGGGTTTGGGCAAAGCTGAGGATTGTGCACAACGATAGGAACAATATGCAAACAATATGCTTTAGCTGTGTCCTGGATGCACTATATGGTCTCATAGAGCGCCCAATTTAACCTACACACAGTTCAGTCACAAACATTTTTCGAACTAAAAATCTGCAAAGCATACATTCCGCGTCAATATGAAAGTAGTTGTATTTTTAAAACTTTAACATTAAATTTATATTTAAGAGAATTTTATTCTCCGGAAAAAGATTACTATTGCTCCCGACTATTGATAACATCGGTAGTAATAAACTAGCATAAAGAGAGTAAGGGAAATACGTTTATTTATTTTTAATTCGGTCGTTGGACTGGAAAATTGAATACCGGCGCGTTCGCTTCGTGAAAGTGAGGAGGTATTAGAGACGGAGCCGAGGTTGAGCCGAGTGATGAGGAAGTTATCACTTGGCGAGCATTGGAGGGCCCACAGGGTTCAACTGTTTAATAGGAAGATTGTCCGAGGAAAGCGACGAGAGAGAGAGAGAGAGAGAGAGAGAGAGAGAGAGAGAGAGAGAGAGAGAGAGAGAGAGAGAGAGAGAGAGAGAGAGAGAGAGAGAGAGAGAGAGAGAGAGAGAGAGAGAGAGAGAGAGAGAGAGAGAGAGAGAGAGAGAGAGAGAGAGAGAGAGAGAGAGAGAGAGAGAGAGAGAGAGAGAGAGAGAAAGAGAGAGAGAGGGAGAACGGAGCATAACAAATAGGGGAAGGGGGAGAAGGGCTCACTTCCTTCACACGTGGGCCTCAAGGGACCCCCCAACAAAAAGGCACCACCGAATAATTTACGACTTAACATACATCAGCTGTTGGGACCTCGCTCCCTCCCTCCATCCCTCCCTCACTCTCTCTCTCTCTCTCCGCGCATTCCTTTGCATTCCCTTTCTCACACAGCCCGACCTTAACAACGCGACGCCTACCATTGTACCCACTATATTTACGACCGTACCCAATAGTGTTCCGTACAACCTGCGCCTGAATATAAGGCCGGATTTTTACGATCCGAACAGGCCCGGCGATGCATAAAAGAAAGATGATTTACTGTCCAGAATTCGGCGAGACTCGCATAAAACCCGGCCGATTCGCGCCCATCGGCGAATGGGTCCCAAATAGGATCCAGAATAAGACATACTGCTACAGTCCTGTTTCTGGGAAGAGTGTATTTAGCCCACTATTTAGTCAATCACTTTTAAAAACCAGTCGCATAACGTAGCGCGGGATGCTACTGACGACGGCGCAAAGCAGAAACCACACAATCGGCAATCAGACGAGTGATAACATTCATTACGAAGTGACGGCTTAAGACAGTGTTATCAAATATTTTCCATGTAAAAGAATATGGCACTTTTAAGAACAGGTCGCCGAATTATTAGGAGTATTTTATATATCCAATATTTGACTCTGAGGGGACGGAAAATAGGACGATTGACGATCTAAGTACAAGATAAAATCAAATTCTGATGCAAGTTTCTAGGACGACGAAACCGGTCTAGTTTAGGGACGATCAACTGAAAGATAGAAAATTTCTAATATTTATTCCAGCAGGACCTCCTAATTGCAACAATGCGCGGACTCCAGACTACTGTGTTTAATTCAATAAGTCGGTAATTATAAATATATATTTTTATTACTACCATACAAGGGATACTTCCGCTCGAATGAAACTTAGGTTTCATTGTTGCACGCTACAAAGTATACACAAACGCTTAACCGGGTTTCCCAAGCAAATTACAATTAAATTATTACCTCGGCGTTGAATTGAAGGCTGATTAATATGCTAAAAACCGCGGCCTGTAGACGGAGGAAAAACGTTTAAAAAACAGGAGCACGGAGGAATGAAGAGCGCTCAAGAATAATCTTAAGTCCATTAAGAGAAAACGCCTGTTCCTTAGGGTAGAAGTCAATCTACAGAATGAAATCTCCGACCTTAGCATGACCTAACCTAAACCCTATTTTCCCTGTGAAATTTCATATTTTAGCTTCCAAAGGAGGAAAAATAAATAAATCTGTACACAAATTATATACCGGTATTGTATTACTACAAATATAAAAAATACCGCATTTATTAGCGACGTAGAAATTATCGGAAATCGGCTTAGTGGGTGAAGCGGCGCTGTGTTAACGTGGCAATTGAAAATTCATCCTACAAATTTATGCTTCAAATATTGGAGAGTTAACAATAAAGTAATGTATCATATATATACCTAGAAAAACATTTAAGAACATGAGCCTCGAGAAATGACGAGAGCTCTGAATAGTCAAAATCCATTAGAACTAGCGCCCATTGCTCCGAGCACAACTCAATCTACAGCATTAAATCTCCGTCTTCTTCAAGACCCCTCCTCCTCCCTCAATCCCTCCTCATCCCGGTAATCGTCCAATTACGCAATTTTCCCACTTCAAGGCGCCATTAAATTCTATTATTTCCGGAATTAAATTCCGAGAACGTATTCTCGCCGTTCCGAGAATGAAGCCCGAGATGCGTTTCGCCCGGTTTCTCGGTTGCGCTCCTCCGCCGTCCCCGCCGAAGATTTTAGGCCCGCTCAAATCGCGCACTTCCGGTCCCACCGCGTAATGGCGCCTCAATGGACAAAGCATGAATGAAGTTGTCGAAAAAAAAAGTCTTCAATCGCGTCCGGCGATCCACCAAAACGTCTACGTCCCATACAATTCTATCATTGCAATCTCGGTCACGAGAATCCTTGCATGGATCACGATCGAAACTGCATTTCTGCCATCAAATCCCACTGTAACTAGATATAATTTTTAAAACTCTAGTCTTGACTTAAAATAAAAAGACAAAAAAATACTCTGTACCTAACTCTCGAAGTATGTTTCCTTTTTCCCCATTTATTGCGCGCAATTATGCCTCACGTTTCGCGTTTTCCAGGAATGTCGCGGCCGTTCATTTACTGCACCTGCGGTGTCGAGTCACTGTTTGTATTGCATCGCGTTGCTATTTATCGTAAAGCCTGTGCTAGACTTGTAAAGGGGGTCATTGAAGCAGCAGGTGGACCCCTAAATCGTAACCAAGTCGGCATTACCTCCCGTCTTCTGTTACACTAATTACTATTATTATTCTTAAAGTGTTAACTAAGGTAAATTACTACAAAATTTATAAATTAGACATATGGATTAATCATCCCTTCCTTGCTTCGGTGGTTTATAGTAAAAGTAGCCTATTTTCCTGTACAAAAGAATAACGTGTACGAAATATTCGCCGATTCATTCAATTTAAAAAACAGCAAGGCTTACAGATCGGAACTCGGTTCCTTGGACGCTTTTTTAATACCGCGAATATTTAGAGGAGGTATGGAAACACTTAGCTTAGTTATGTATGGGGTCCAGATGTTGAGCGTAAAGTGCGGTGAAAGTGCACTGAGTGGCGGTAATGGGAGTGAGGTGTTATCCCGGGGCGTAGCCGCGGGGCGTCTAGGCTTTCCAGAGCCGTCATCTGGGCTCGGCTTGAAAAACATCTGCAAACTGTTTTTCTGGAAGCCATAACTCAATCGGAAAACTTGACGTGGGACAGACCGACCCGTAAGAGGCGCGAACGAGAGATCGAACTAAAGTAAAAATACCGCACATCTAGTGTGTTTCTGTCTCCTCTCGCTGGTTTGGTCTTTTGCTAGACCGGTTTCGGCCGCTCGCCACGTTCAGTAGCGGTGTTAGTCACTATTGGCACATTGGATGTTTTTTTGGGGTATCCTCACTGCACTGTCACAGTCACTTGTACTGTAGACATTACACACACGAGATCTACGGTATTCCAACCAAACGAAGACCTCAAAAACCTCGTGTCTAGGTTACGCCTATTTTACATAAATATTTTGAATACCTTTTTTGCGAGGGTTTGGAACACTGTAGTTTTCTACATAAAGCAGCTACTGAAGATGGCGAGCAACCGAAACCGGTCCAGCGAACGACCAAACCAGCGAGGGGAGACAGAAGAACGTGAAAACTACAATAAATTTTATCGGTCGATTATCGATAAACTGAAACCTTATGCCTTGTCCCAAATAGTAGTAGCAATTGTTAAACAGCAAAATTTAGTTTACAATAACTGTTTTGTGGTCTACGAGGGATTGGAATATCGTAGATTTCCTGTGCGTCTAGACCAGCTGCTCGTCATCGTCAATAGCGGTGTGTCAGCCCAACATCCAAAGTGCCGAAGTGACTAACACAGCTCCTGAAGATGGCGAGCGGCCGAAACCGGCCTAGCAAAAGACCAAACACACGAAATCTACAGTGAAATGTAGGTCAAAAGTGAATTCTCGCTTTTGAGAAAAATTATATCAAACAAATAAAACAGGATTGTAATACGATTATTTTTTCTCATAAATACGCGCTATGCACGCATTATCGCTTATTTAAACGATGCAGGCATAAAAAGGTTATCGCCAATGGCCGGCGCGTTAGGGTTGATAGTGATGAAATTCCAACCTGTAAGCACAAACGCCGACATGCGGTATCGGGCGGAAACAAATTCCATCAATAAAGTATTAAACGCGATGAGAAATGGATTCGCATTCCTCCCGGTCTAAGAGCGGAGATATAAATTCTTTTAAAGTGACAGTCATCGTGATTGGTCAACGATAAATCGTTTAAAACAGTAACGGCAACAAGTTTATAACAGAAGAATAATAACAAAAATTAATTTATTTTTAAACTCAACTCTCTCAATAAATAGTGTTTTTAATCATCAAGACCTTGGAAGTTTCTCTCTAACCCTCTATGGGCCCTAGTAACTTTCAGTTATCATTTTAATTTATCGAGATTTTACCAAGTAATTATAGCTTTTTTAGTGAGTTGGCGCATAAATCTTAATCCTATAACGTTGTCAAAACAACCAATATCAATTTTTTTAAATTTGCATATATAGGTTTATAATTGCTAATTATTCATTCCACCAATATTTTTGGATTTTAAATAAAAATTTGGCCTATAGAGGGTTAATAAGCGCTAATTTACTGTTTTGAAGTATATCGAAAATATTTAAATAATAATAATTAATAAAATATTTTTTTAATTTACATTTTTATTCCTTTTAATTCCACTTAATTACGGTCACATCTGTTGCTCACGGGCTCAATGCAATAACCGAGTCAATATTTGTAGAGTGATGATATTCCAAACCCTCCGGGGTCCACAGACAGGTATTTCATATTATCCCAAAGAAAGACAGAAAAATATCTTGCAGATTATTTATGGATAACATCCCATTGTACTCAAAAGATGCCTTCTTTAGGGCTTTCTAGACGTCTTTTCAATAGTATCTATAGCCCGGTATCGAAAACGAAAGCCTACTTTCGTTAACCTCCGGTAACCCGCCGGCTCCACCGCTACCAGCATCGTGGCTTCTTCTGCTTTTCATTCTCCTAATTTAGAAAGCGTCGTCTTCCCTCCCTCTTGGCACTCTTTTAAACAATTCAATCAGACCTCGTTGAAGAGTGCATCCCCACCCCCACCCCCCACCCACTACAGCTCCGCGGAAGTCATTTAAATAACGAGAAATGAATTAGGAATGATTACCGCCCCATCCGGGACACCACCCCTCAACAAAGGCTCTCAATTGGACCGTTTATTTTGATTTGAATCAAATTTTTATTTTCCCCGGCCGGGAGATTATGGGAGTCAATGACAATAAAGAACTCGGTTAGCCTTAGCGACATTTTAGCGCGATAAAAAAAATACATAAATAAATGCGATAATTACTCCGAATTCGGCCACAATCAACCTGACCTATGATGAGGCGACCACCAAGAACATACAGAACGGTATATATTCCAGAGGAAATCAATACCGAGTAATCATGTAAGTTAAACTGAACACTGCATAAAATGCATATAAACTGAATCTACTATTTACCACCTGTACTCTGATTCATTGATAATCTAACATATGCTTTAATGACCAATTCCAATCACAAAACAATTAATGTAATGCTCATAGCAGCATAGCTCGGTAAACATAACGAGTCTATACCGTTTATCAGGTGATGTCTAAAATATATGTTGATTTAATGACCAACCTACATAAGATATATCTGTAACAATCTTTCATATGACAAGCGTAATACATTGGAAAGAATCCATTTTTAATGGCATGTACATTTATCATAACTAAATCTTAAGGTGTCCAAAATAAAATAAACTTCGTTATACGATCTTACGATTAGAGTGATGACTTTTAAGTACGATAAGAATGGACTTATTTCAATCCCTTCGAACTGAGCATCTCTGTTCGGCAGAAAATATTAAGTCCGCGCCGATGAAGGCGGTATTGGCGACTTCATCGCTTTGCAAATCCCGGGTAATACATTTAAGTCCGTTGTGAAAGCGGTCTGCCCGGGTAAGACGAGTGTATTCCGAGAACCGAGGAAACTTTACAGTCGTGAGCAATTTACAACAGGCGCCTATTGTCGAAAGCCCCAGCCATCAATCAAAGCCACCACCCAGTAAGACTAAGTCATTAAATTCCGAATGCTTAGCCAGAGCTTAACTGATTGCAAGGTCGTCGCGAGGAAATAATTGCAGGTTATATAAGGAATCAATTCCTTTCAAAAGTAACGGTAAACATATTTTATCAGACGAATTTCGAATTCAGTGGTGGACAAATACACTCTCCTATTGAAAATTTAAATAACTTTTTTCATAATTTAAATTGACTAAGCCGGTTCGAATCGGGCGCAGTTAGGTCGATTGAAATAATTATATTGCATATTCTGTCTCTAAATTATAATTTCTTATAACTGTACTTTTCACAGTTCTGAAGACTTGTGTTTAAAGTAGGTAGCCATATGAATTAAATCAATGAGGGGGTGGCCACCCTTTTCTAGATCATATTTTATGTTATTAGTTACTCTTTTATGTTGCTGTTACATACGTATCCTCTCTAATAGATAATAATAATGTGATATATATATATATATATATATATATATATATATATATATATATAGAGAGAGAGAGAGAGAGAGAGAGAGAGTGTGTATTTCAAATTTCACTTTTCAAACAGTAATCGCAGAAAGGAAATATACTGTGCACGTCCAAGCCATTTATATCAACATTTAGCATAACAGCAGAGAGATAGGAGGAAGCCATGAGCTGAAACAAGGTCAGGAATGCCCTGGCCACAGTCCCACAGATAACCTCGACTGTTCACTATTAACTCGAACATTAAATAAACGCGAAAGATTTCAAATGAAAACAATACATTCCAATTATTGGCATTCCACAGTCGGTTCAGAAGAGACATATATATATATATATATATATATATATATATATATATATATAAAATTTGATATTGGGAAAACAAAAGGTAAGGATGTATTTTATATATCCAAAGAAATCAGTCATATTCCCAACTTTTACTACATTAGATTTAGACAAGAGGTTCCGAGCAGTGAATCGAGCCGTAAGAAAGAAATTTCAAGGCTCTGAAATGAATTTCAGGCCTTCGATGAATCTCAGGACTCAGGGGTAAAGAACACCGTCTACCGAAGGCGGTTTCCCCGGATTTACGAGTCGCCATTGCTCGGTATATCCATGTAAGGGGGTGGGAGCGAGGTTTGAGAGCGACCGGTCTCAAATCGGAATTTACGGGTACCTGTACCCCAGTGTACAGGGGTACAACAACGCTACCGCGGCTTGTACCGCCCCCTCTTGAGTTATACCCGAGCTCCTCGGAGTCCGCGGTTACAGCTAATTGCTCTTCTAACAACGTGCGCGTGCACGAAGAAGAACATTTTTTTTGTACTGGAAAGAACTGGAAAGCCCGCCCAAGTACGGGGATACAGTAGGATGATTTCCCTATCGGAAATGTATCTGCGGTCCAGAGGGATATGGTAGACGTAATAAAACATTAATTTGTGCCCATCAAATTCATTCATTATGAACAATTCATTTGAAACGAATAAAAGAAAAGGTTTAAACGGTCCTACTATGTAATTACAATACAAGACTCTTACAATATCTCACAACTACACTGACGGAATGCTACTAATAATAACTATGATACTAATAACTATATATATATATATATATATATATATATATATGAATTATATATTATAATACGGCTTATTTTTGGACCTAAAATTGTAAATGTATGTATTCCTGGTTTGCTAGGTTTAATTTGAATACATTTCTGTTGGTAGCCATTTCCAGCATATATATACATATATATATATATATATATATATATATATATATATATATATATATATATATATATGCGGCACAAATAGATTCTAATAGAGAGAGAGAGAGAGAGAGAGAGAGAGAGAGAGAGAGAGCGACAAAGGTGAACAACCTGCGATAACGCACACTGTGGACTGTAGAAAATAAAATATTAGAACAGGGAGTGCTCAACTGAAATTCCATCCATTTCTGTACGGCCTGACAATAGAAAACGGTCTATTATGGTGCATAAATACACGTTGATAAAGGACGCCTTATCTAATCGCCAGAGCTCTCGTTTTTCTCGGCAACGTCGCCGCGTTCAAGAATGAAAGCTTTTAGATCTTTTTTACGCCCGGGACCACAGTCGTTAACTAATAATAAACTGATTGATTGAATATTAAATATAAAAAAAACAAAAAAAAAACAGATAATATTTACGGTCGATGGTTCCAAGAAGCAGGTCTTTCTTAACTTCAGATCTGGATGCTGTTTCGGTTATACTTTCTTCTCTAAATTCAAATTAATCTACGCAATTATGTTAATACAAATAACAACTGACCCCGGACCCCGTTCGTAGGTACCGGCGATATTACGACACAAAAGAATATGATATTCAATGACATCAGAACTTTTCCTAGCCCCGTTATACATATTCATGACCGTTTAGACAATGAGAGAGTTTAATCGTTCCAAGATTTGTATACAGATTAGTCCGGGAGAGACTGTTTTATACGGTCTTTTTATTCTCCGAAATTGCCCATTGAGCCTAATTTATTCAGGTGACGATATTGGAGGGAACAGACACCGTCAATAACAGATACCCCTATTGGTGACACTCCATTGTTCCAGAGCGGGATCCAACACTGTGCCCTGCCAATACAGTGCCTGATATTTGATTCCGATCAGCGGACAGAATATATTTCGAATTCCGAATTACTTAAGGCGCCGTAGGGGAAGTCTTGTGTTCGAAGTTGGTGAAGTGGGAACGGAATAGCATAACGAATATAACCGGGGTGGTGTTGAGAACCGACGATTGAATGAATGAAGAGGAATAAATTAGTTCATAAGTAAAGAATAAGGAACAAATTGCCCTGCATCATTGAGAGCAAAACTCTCACACATACCAACCAGAAGGTGATTTTTACATGAATGAAATGATGTACGAATGAATACAGTTTACGGGGACCGAACGTTATTACAATTAAAACTCGTACTAATTCGTCGGGAGGATTTATTTACTCTTAACAAATTATTTACTGTACAGAAATACATGTTATATATAAGGGTATTTTATAGGAATAATGGCATACTCAAAGGAAATTGTTTTGTATGAAGGGGGTACAAGACCCCCGCAGGTAGGAAACGTTAAGAAAATTCTTGGACGCCTCGGAAACGAGGAAACGTTCCGCGGGGAGAAATCAACGGCGAGAATGAAGAAAAGCAAGTTTTAAGGTTTTATTTAAGGCTAAATAACCAGGCAGTGTTGAGACCGAAACTTTCACAAAAGCCACCCAGAGGAGAGAATGAACAAAGACAAAGGAACTTACCGGGGACATCGCGCCGATTGGTTAACGTAACAAATTAACGTACCGTAGAATAAACCACGTAGAAAAGAAAAATAACTAAAAAAAAACACTATAAATACAGTTCTCTTAGACTATCACATTCGCAGGTTTTTCACTATCGCCTTGTTTGGTGGATCGGAAAATTATGAATGCGTATTATCAGATATTTCAACTTCCCAAGAATTAGTGTTTTTTCAATAAAAAAAAGCCACAGCTCATTGGCTCACTACAGTTGCAGTAAGTTATAACCGAGCTCGTCCCAATCGTGCGGAATTGAGACCTAATTCGTTCGAGAGTATAAATTAACGATTTGGCTGCCTCCTAAGCAACAATCTTTAGCAGGCTAACCGCCCGGCTTTTTGTTACCCTTCCGAAGAATCAGATAAACCCCGAACGGACGGTCGGGCGAAAGTGAAACGGCGCGGAGATAAGCCCAAGTCCCCTCTTATGAATGGGCGGTATAATTATAGCCGGGTCTCTCTCCCTCTATAACGATAATCTTAAGAATTTGACTATCCCTCTCGCTCGCTCTCCCGCTCCGTCTCACTCTCTCTATCTATCTCTCTCTCTCTCTCTTCTGCCCCGGGGGAACAACGCGGGAAAACCGGGTATAAATCCTACGCCCAAACCGATACCCTCTCACGGATACAATTAATTTCGTTTTATACTCCTGACGAAAAATCAGATTAAGCCTTTATATATGTCTCCGGGGGGTGTTCTCAACTTCTCAACGCACGGTGCTCTCGGAATACGTCCTGGGACGGAGAAATATGTCCGCCCAACGCACGGTTTAAGAAATGGAACCTAATGAAATCCATATAATTGAAGCTGACTGAACTGATAAATTTGAATTCACCTGCGTACAGTTCACAAAAGGGCAGTTTTATGGGGCCTAGCTTTCGAATGAAAGACTTGCGCTATCACATCATCACAATACAACTTTCAGTAATACAGCTTGGTACGTAAGCCTGTCTGATCTGACGCCGTAACTGCTTCTTGTAAGAATGAAATTAATTATAGATAACATAACTATAGACAGAGAGCGATAACTAAGAAGAATCGAGTCAAACTGACCCGAAGTCTTCAGTACTGTGAGTATATTTATGTGACAGAGTACAAGTGAATGAATTTACTAGTGAAGGTATTTTTAACGGTGTGTCTTCTTTATGGCAGTCTCTTTCCTTCTTCATTTCAGCGACTCGCCATCGTTCTAGCGTTCTAGCCACAACAGTGAGAGAAGCCCTGACGGGTCCGAAGTCGAATTAATTGTGAAAATGAATCACGCTCGGGATGACGATGAACTACTCGAGGCGAGCGTGACATCACCGGGTTATCACATTGATTAAGGGCCGGAAGCGGGGTTTTAAGTGGTTCCAGAAAATATTGCGCGCAGGTGGTTCACTGCTGGAAAACCCGTCCAAGAAAGAGACGTCCAAGTTTAAGGGACCCCGTCCAAAGGGACCCGGAAAGGAGAATCGGCTTGGATTCCTTCCAAATTTATTGATATATTTCTGTCCGTATTGTCCTCCGGATTTCGACTTCCTGTTACAAGAGAAAATACCGGAAGCTGAAAACTTTTTTTTTACTCAACCGAAGCCAGGATAAGTCCGGGTAAAAATAACCGAAAGCTTATTCTCGACCATCCTCGAAATTCCTACTGTAAGACGTCCCAACTGAAAACTACATACATTTCTATTCAATATACAATGCTGCATTGAAACCGATGTGGGCATGGAGATCCAGCTAAACATCCAGCTCTGCTAACACCAATCGTAGGTCCTTCGAACCATCCTCAACGCTCCCCCCGTATGTTTCGAATAACACTTCACCATCTCATAAAATCCCTGTTTTACAATCAGGGATACTACGATTATTTTATAGCTTGATATAATCGAAATATCAAAATACTATATCAACTGTACTCTAAACATATTCTGTATAAAACAATTCAAGATCGAGAGCAGAAACTATTAAAAATATTATTTATTTTTTATTTTACTATTTTATTTATTATGTTTAAAGATTTGATCGTTTCGGAAATACGTAACAGTCCGAATATAAAACGTATCACTGCAAATTGCCCTCACGTCCTGATCCCTAAGTGAAGCGACGTCGTATCTCAAACAATCGTACTTACAGAGGGGCCCCGTGACCTCTTTCAATTGTCACGAATGCCTAATAGAATTAAAACGGCCGCTGTAATAAAAGATGCCGTCATTGTTCAATTCATCTTCACAAATCTGCAGCGCCGGAATAATCGGGCGGTGAAGATGAACCGAAGAATAAAGTTAACAATCTTGAGATATTTTTATTTAACCTTCTTTAAGGATTCGGTTCAGTATGTACGTTCCTTGTATATTTTAAGAGCGAATTAGACTTTTTTTTACGTACATCTGGCACAAGTGGAGTTTACACTCCCCTGGAAGCTCAGAAGTCAACCATAAAAGGAGTAATTCTATACTGAACAAAAATATCCAATCAAGAGGCACCAATAGAGCAAAATGAGATTTAAAAATTTTAAAATCAGTGGATTAATACAGGAATGATCGAAATAACCAAGAAAAGGTTAATGAAACCCGAAGTTGAACATTTCTGATACCTGGAGTCTACTGTGTACTGTTCTTAATGGGTGAAAGATAACTCTGTCATTTACTTATCGGACAAACGGTCGTTCCACTCAGGTTCAGGCTTAGGGACAGCAATCTTTCCATGCCATATTAATTTGATTTATTTTAAAAATAAACTTATACACTTCGTTAAATACTGTAAGAACAATTGCAGTACCGACCGGCCATCAGAAATAATAAGAAATAGAGAGAGAAAAGTAGAAATTTCGGACCCAATAACGTTTTTTTTCTATTACACTGGATAACGAGGGAATAGCCTGATTATTATTATTTTCAAGGCGCGACAATTTAATTCCCGGAATGTCCGTTCGGAATTTTCTGTTCACAAGATTTTTTATACCTGCCTACGAATTTGAAAGTTAATTAACAGGTTGAATATTTTTTTATGTATGAATGATTTTTTTTTTGAGGGGATGTTATATTATATGTCACTTCGGCATCCCGTGTTTGACCGGTCTCGTCATGAAACTGTTCCATCCGTACTCGAATTTAGCGCTACGATTCATTTTTACTTACGGATAATACTTTACATTCCCCGGTGAGTATGGCGGGGAAAACATGCAATTATCGCAACGGGCAACGCCGAAGTGTAACCTTTCTTTCGCAATTCCCCTTTTGGCCTTTCGTCAGGGGAAAGACTATGGCGACGGCCGTGCCCCTCATTGTTCCAGACCGGTGTGGGACGAATACTCGGCCGTTCGGAGTCGGCACCGAAAATTAACCGAAGGGCGTGGGCAGCGTAGAAACCGCGAAGAAGTGGAGTATTGCGTCGAGAGACGGAGGTGTTGCGCAACCGGTACAGTTGTACCTACCAGCTAAACGACCGAAATATGGACGCAGGAATCCGCGACAGTAACAGACCAGCGACAGAATACGAGTAATTCAGAGGTAGCACGGTCGCACAGTGTTCCCAACAATTCTTACAACAGATGAGATGTCGCAGACGTAAAACGTAAAGCTACAGATCTGTATATTAAAGTTGTATCCAACTTTTTCCAAAATTATGTTACCCAAAATAAAACGGGACATACGAAAAATGAACGACAATAAAAGGAACAGGAGAAAATTGTATATAAACTCAAGCTGGACTAAATTCACGAATGAATTTAATCATACTTACTTATCTCCCTACTTTAATGGCAGATGATAAAATACGTACAATGAATAAAATATGGAAGTAGAAAGATATATAAAAACGGATATTCTGGAGCCATTAAGGTAATTTTCTTTAGACCAGTAGCGACAAACACAAATTAATACAAAGTTTTTATTTTTAACGAGAGGATCGCCAAAAAATTCTCCGACAGGACTCACACCGGGGTCTAGAGGATGAGTGTAATATTTTTAGTCCTTTCATTCTTCTGGCGGGTAAGCATGAAAGCTTTGCTCTCAATATTGCCCGGTTCTTTACCTCGACTTCGTTACTAAGTTATTCATTTATTTTTTTATACGTTTGCCATAATCGTCACGTCGCGATACCCCAGACGATGGTTACGTTCGGGATTTGGCACCGGTCGGGACAACCCCGTGACCGCCACGGTCAGAAATACACCCGAGGGAACGATTTTCCTAGACATTCAGAAACGTGTAGCTTTATTTTTGAACCGTCTACAGTTCCAGTCGATGTATAAGACAACGAGGGGGATGGGGGCGAGGGCGGAACACATATTTCCACTTTTGAACGCCGAGATTTAGAAAAAAATAAATTTTTTAAAAAATAAATAAGTTTCAGACAGTTTCTCTTTTCTTTCCGGGCGTCATTATGATGCATATCTGTTGGACAGCACCCACAATCTCGATCAGACATCCCCTGGCAGACGCGTAACTAACGTGGAAAAAGCTTATTTTAGCTTTCGGGATATAAGATTCGAACTATCACCCGACAGGTGTTTTCTATTATAAAATATACTTCAATAAACTTCATTTCTCTGCGTTTATTTAAGTATATTTTCCCGATTCCTCGCCCACCGTCTGACAAGCGTAAATCTTGATTCAGTCCATTCTATTATGTAGACAAAACCCGAAAATTACAACAGTTTACTGTACTAAGTATCAATTCTAATTACAACGGGGCAAAAAATAGGCGAGTGAAGATGTTCAAAACCAATTAATGTGGTTTAATCAAGTGACGAAACAATATACAACGAACTCAAATCATTCGAAATGCTAACGACTAATTGAGTCGATAAATTTTCATTAGTGTTTCCTGTAATTTTTATCAGATCCATACTGATACATTGGGGTTCACACACAAGACGCATACCTCGGGAGAAGGTCCCTCTTTCGAGGCCGCGAAAGGTTGGGATTTTTCTAACATTTTTTATTGGACAACCAACAATCAGTACATGTTATATAGGTGAAATGGATCGCATGTTGAAGAGATCACCCACAGGTGGCACTTTCCCGACTTGTTATTCTCGACAGAGAAGACCTCTCCGCGAGTGTAAGCCGCCGTGGGGGGGATAGTGGATGGGTAAGGAAATAATTGAAAAAAGAAATATTACGACGTGAGGCATTAGTGGACTAAATATGAAAAAATAATACAAAAAGAAAAAATAATCGTCCGAACTACTACACTTAACTCCCAATTTTTGGGCCAATCAAAATTTTACGGGCCGACACCTCGGTAACAGCTCGTGATCATCGACGGGCGGGCTCGTCACGTGTAATTAACCTAGAGGGAGGGAGGAGCTGTAATTATTAAGGCCCGACAATAACAGAGCATTTCGTAGCTAATAAAAATCAAAAAGTGCCGGGGATGGGGGGGGCCGAAAACGGCGCCTCCCCATAAATGGGCGTCGGGGCCGCAGTAAAAATGCGATTCCGGATAAATATTCAGTGCCCGGCCGTTGACATAATAACAATCGGCCGAATGATGGTGCCGCCCATTATGGTAATGGCGAAGATGGGGGGCGGGGGGGAATGAAAATTTCGGTCCAAATTCACGCCCCGAAGTTTTTCTGAATCCTGCCCTGAAACCTACCGGCCCTACCTACCGGCTATTATGTTAATATCCGACTGTCCATTATTTTATGCTAGGTTTCATAAAAAGGTTTTCTGGAATGGCCTCAAATACCCTTTTATGCGCCGGACTCGAGTTAGTCTGAACGCGAAAGTTTCTGCACAAATCTAAATTTTAAAATCATAATCCGCGAATAGAAGAATTGGATGTGTAATAGTATTCTACTGTTTGTTACATGCAAAAAAAAATCTTACCTTTTAGACGCAGTCAACAATTCAGCCGCGCTGAACACCACTTCCCGAAACTGTAACAATGAGAAAAAGACAATTAATTTTCATATTTTAAAGGATTTAATAAAATTAAGAATTTTTGGTTGTCCATTGCCAGAGTTTGTCGTTTACATTTTTATGTTTATCGAAAAAAATTGCACATTTTCAAACATTATTCCACCTCCACTTCTAACTCAAAAGTACATTTTGATAGTTATCATTATCACGTTATTTATTGTCCGGGATTTTTTAAGCCGAACTCAAATCCTTCTCCATACTATCGATGCTTTCCTATTTTCGGCTCCGCAATTTTTCCAAAACGAGTTTTGCATGTCCAAAGCTCTGGAGCTCTGGAAGCTGTTGCAAGTCCGAGAGTGTACTCTGACGGATAATTAATCCAAAGAAAAGAACCGATTATTCATAATCAATCGCTTTTCTCGGCCCACGATCCGGGACTAATGCCCGGCCATTAGAAGAAATGTGTAGGTGACAACAAGGTTATATGTTAATGGTGTTCGGGAACCAAATTGCTTTGATAACCTTCGTATTGTAAGGGCTTTGGACAACAATCGGGTTCAATTATCTTTTATCGATTCCACCCACAAGTGTACCCAAGTGAGTTAAACTTGCCCTTTGAACGGCGGGTAGAAAATCGGAAAATTTAGTTTTTTCGAACATTTTCGTCGATCGATCCCGTATTCCATCCACAAGTGCACCAGAGTGAGTTACACTTGCCCCTTGAAAGGCGGGTTGAAAATCGAAAATTTAGGTTTTTCGAAACCGGAAAATTTTAATAACGAATATTGTCGCTACGAAAACACGAGACGAATCGAAATCGCTTGCGCAAATTGAATTTCCACCTTGAAAATTGTTTCAAGACACTCGCACTTGAAACTCAATTACACTTTTATATTTATTATGGGCATTTTTTTAATTACAGTAAAACCGGAGATGCAGAGAGATTGGGATGCCCTTGACGCAGTTATTATACCGAAGCTCATGAACAAAATGGCCTACAGGCAGAACTACTGAATAATGGAGGAGCCCAGCCATAGGAACGGCTTTACAACAATATATTAACGATATGGGAATAGGAGAACACGACCGAGAAATAATGGTTGTAAATTTCCGAATCCATAAAAAAGGTGATTTATTACACTACGCGCGGGCGTACAATTCAACAATTACGTGCGCGTTAACCGCGCACTATATTGGTGACGGAAGTAGGATAAAATGAAGAGGAAAAATCTAAACCATGTCTAGTTTAGCAGTGGAAACGATTCCGAAATCCTAGCGCATTCCAGAACAAAAACGACTGACAGATCCCAATTACTATAATAGCCGAGGGCATAATTCAGAAAAACAGGTGGCTACACTGAAGTAATTAGATAATTAACGACAGTTAGGAAGTACGGATATCTGATAGTGAGTTGTTACTGATTACTGTTGGTTTTAATGTAAATTGGGGTCATTCTGCCGAGAGGATTCACATTTTGCGATATCGCATATATATAATTTTTTATTCCTTTCTTTTATAGCGCAATTAAGGCCCAGTGCTATATACATATAACTGGTACTAGAAGGCATCTTCTCCGCATTTTCGAGTGTTAAAAACAAACCGCGTAAGCGGTCGAGGCTCTCGGTACGCGATGAAACCGCGACAAATAAACAAACTCCTCCGCCAAGGTCCTTTATTTTTGGGTTTAAGCCCGGAGCTGAGGCCGCCCGGCTTTTATAATGGGCCATGGGCGGGGTACCCCTCCCTCCCCTTCACCTTCCCATCCCTCCAAAGGCCAAGTTTTGTTTACCTTTTAATTAAAACCGGGCGATCCTCAATGGGCGACCGGGGCCCATTGATACGGCGGACGCCCGCACCCGCACGCCCGCGTATTTGCATAATACGGAGAGAACGGCCGTGTACAGTTAGCCGAAGGATCGAGGGGCCTTTTAATTCACCGTGAATTATGCACAGTCCCGGGGGGCGCAATAAAATTGAAACCGGTTAACGGGTATTCGAGGTAATGGACTAAGTATCGGTATTAATGGTAGGCTATATACATTCAGTAAAAGTGCTTATATAGATTCAGGAAGATTTCTTTACAGCAATGAAAGGGGTTAGACCTTTGTTCTGCCTAGTTTCAATCACTTGCATGCGATTGATTCGACTCGCCTATCGACTGTCAAAGAACCTGCGAGTCTTACTTAACCAGAGGCCCGGGCACTGTCTTGAGCATGGGTCTGCCCCTGTGTGGAGGTGACCCACACCGCTACTGAAGATTGCGAACTGCCGAACCGCTCTGGCGCAAGACCAAACCAGCGAGATGACGTGAAAACTACAGTATTAAATTAATTTTAATTCGAACAATCAATTAGCCAGAACGTCAGAACGCTAAATCGACATCCAGGTACAATCAAGAGGCATTAGAATCGTCAAAGTCACTCCGTGTAAAAAAAAATTAAAAAACTATCCCGAAGTACGTCCGCGCTTAAAGTAACGCCTAATCGCCGGATTGTGAGAGAAGTGAAATTAATCTGTCGGCCATTAGGACGGACCGGTAGCCGTAAAAGGGTTGAAGCCGACAAGAAATATGTCCCCTCGAGGGGGATAATACCGAGCAATTTATAACTCAAAACCCAGGTCGGGAATGGGTTTTTTGAGGAGGAAAATCCGCGCGTCACACACTGTTTGGCGTCGGCTACCGGTTTTCGAAATTTCGTTTTATTTCGACGATACGTACTGCGACCCGTTCGCAATTTATGTACGGCCTAATGCGCCGATTAATGTCCGAGCCGGATTTGTGATTTAATACAGGTAGCTCGTGTCTGGTGAAAGGAAAAATAGTTTCTGGGCGGACGTCGCAATTTGGCGTTCGTCGTGGGGAGGAAAAACAGAAATCGGCAGAAACAACAGACGTTCTCATCGCTCATGCAATTTCACTATTTCGGTAGATTATCGTCCTCTCGCCACGGTAATCAATCACGCCATCGGTGACCGGAAATGATACTGAAAACTGCGAGAAGTCGAACATTCTGAAGCTCCCTCAAGGGATTCTTTGTTCGACCATAATGTTTATTGCATCTATTGACAGTGCTCTATGAAACCTGAACTCCTGAAGGGAAAATCCACCAACGATAGTACCCTTACCCATGCTCACATGATAAGGGAGATCGCGTGGCCGTCTCCGCTTTAGGCGGTCCTGGATTTTCAGGAAGTTGAAACGAGGAAAGTTGTAGAATCACGGGATCGGAATGATGGGATAATTTGAATTTGGGAAAGGTTTATACCGGGAGGCCGCTTATTCCCGAACGAACTTGACTTTTAGTTCAGTATATATATGGAGGGGGCTTGGCGAACAAAAAATTTTTTAGGATATGCCTGAATGAAAATCTTTATGCCAGGTTAAGTTAGCCCGTTTTAAATACTGAACCGAAAGCGTAAAACTTTAAGTGTCAGCCGTTCCATGAATCAACATTTTTTTCAGAGGGGTTAATCAACGTACAAACGCGTTATACGGCCCGACGCCATTAGGGTCATCAATCGCTGACAAACGACGTGTAACTCCGAAGAACAATGGGCAGTAATTAACCCGACCATAAGTCCTGATGGACCCGGTACAAGATTCGTCTCAGCTCATCAATTACTTGTTCCCATCGCATAAGTCGGCAAGAAATATGTGTGCGGTCAATAATTTTAATTAATGGAAAAGGAATTATGAAATACTGAGCTTCGCGAAAACCCAGGTTGACCCAAGAAAAAACTACGATTTTAACCAACATCCGACTTTTTTTCTCTCACTATAATTTCCAGTAAGTGTTTTCTTTTTCAATACATCATTTAAGAAGAACAAAAATTACAGTCTGCCCGCTTTCGCGCTGAATGATCCCTTCTGCCCTGTCACTTTTCCGGGTGATAACATCCAGTATTTCGGGGGGCGACGTCTTCGGACTCCGTCCGGGATTATGCTAATGCCGCCGGAGTGCAACCCCCTGAAAAGTAGCAGCCGCCACTGGACGGGCACTTAGTGCCGGAGAAAGCCTCTTTTGTCCCGGGCTATTTGTCCAAGTGAGGATCCACCCCAAGGCCCGGCTTATATTTAGATAAAGTTCCTCCCTCTCCCTCCTTCGACTTCTCGGTTTTCCTACGTCCTTTTGTCCCCCGGCAAATCCTCCCCTCGGAGGGGAAAAAAAAGACCGCTCCCCTTTTCTATTTTCGAATTGCTTCCGGGCGCTATTATTTTCACTGTAAACCTACGCCGACCAATTCTGTCCTTGCCCTTCCTGCTATTTTATATATAGATATAGCTGTATCGCCACTTGTGTGTAGGGCGGTAAATAAGGGGATATTGCGTTATGAATTCCCGGAGAGATAGAGGGATCGTAAATATTTTCACTGGAGTTCCCGAGGGATCCGAACATATAGTGCGACACTAATGCGGTTTTATTTCGAGGAATCTTCAAAGTAAACGAGATAACCTTCTTAAATTTATCTACTTCTGTTTCTTCGATTTTTTAAAATTTAAAACAATACTGATATGGCGCCCTTGACGCCTCACAATGCAAGAAAATGACAAACTGACAAAAGAAGCAAAAACCTACCGTGAAATTGAGAAAAACTAGACATCGTAGATGTAAAAAAGTAAAACATCGGAAATAACAAAAAAAGGAAGAAATATAAATTGACTGCGAACACACGAACCTAACCCACTCTTATCTACTGCAAGGACAACCACAACAGACGTGCGAACAATGCAAAGAACTATTTAACAGTCGTTGTATATTCGCGGAATGCAAAAAATATGACAAACAAAGAAGAAAAGTCGAAAACATACACTTAGGCACGCTATCCAAACACGAGAAATATAAAGTTATAATTCCCAAGAGAAACCGGTCTAATGCAAAGAGTGTGAAATAAAAAGAGCATGTCCGAGCGCATAACGGCAAATTGCATAATTGCTAGGAAAACAAGCAAAGTAAAAAAAATGTTGTTTTTGTTGGCTCCATGTATACATTGTTGAATAATTATTAGGGATATAATTGACAGTAAAGGGTACAAATAATGTCCATTTAAATTAAACAGCCTTAAATAAATTAAATAGCCTTATAACGGAGTGCAGGAATGACTAAATATCGGTGCGTTACTATGAAACGTCCTAAAAAATGGACGCAGCAAAACAGAAAATATAAGACACCCTGGGTGCAGGCTTAGTGGATTTGAGAGGACTTTCGGCTTAAGTATATCGGAATACTCGAAATAAAATCGGTACGGAATGAAGGTAGGGAAAAGGCGAAGGCTGAAGACGGCGGGCGTACACCAGATGTTGTTTTTAACGAGCAAAAGAAAAGGGAAAGAGAAAAACGCGAGGCCGACCGTGAGGCTCCCAAACGGGGGAAACATCTCGAATATTTCCCATCGGCGGGGCGAGGGCTTCGTGTTCTCCAGGAGAGATGCAATCTGGAGAGCGAGCGCTCGCAGGTAGTGGGCGAGCGGAGGAGGGAGGGCGAGCTCCCAGTTAAATCGAAACCGGTTTTTTGTACTTCTATTTCCTTTACGGCCCCGGCCTAGCGAGGAGGAGTACCGCGTTCAGGATGCACCGTAAGAAACCAGCCTCGGCAGTAAAACCGACCCCGAGAGCTGTAGCAGGAGGAATAAGAAGGGAATCAATTCCGTTCGAGATTGGAACTATTAACTCGGCCACTATTTCTCAAGGCGTCTTTATTTTGACCGCCGGCTTTTACGACATCTGAGAACAAAGCGCCTCGGGCACGGCACTCGAGGTACAATACTAAACGTTTCAAATATAGGAAATAGGAGGCGTTATTGAGGAAGCAGTTCGAAGCATTCGGTCAATTTGCAGGACGGGTTTCTTCTCGGCGAACGAAAGGTTCGCACATACCAACCAGAAAATCATATAAAAAAAATTTATGCATGAAATCGCAATGAACATCATACTTTTTTGCTGAATCTCCTAACAATAGCAAAAATTTGGTACACTGGCTGAAAGTACCGATTGCAATTTTATTTTGAACATTCTCATCGTGACTTCGAAATTATTCCGAAGATTATTAGCATTCGACCCCGAATATTTGAATATAATAATGAAAAAAATGCTTAATCTACATCCTGCATGCAATTCGGAGGTAGGATCTACGACCGAAGAACGTCTACAAACTAGCAAGAAAGAGTCCATATTTTTGCCTTTGTTTTGTCATATGGAACATTATCCTTGGTGAAGATTCGCTGGGACAGATAGACAAGGAGGAGGAATTAATTTGTTTCAGAATGTGGTTAGGCAAAACTGTCACACACCACCCAGATGAAGGCCTGTGCACCGACTGGTATATAACCCGCTTTTCTGACCCGCTGTTTTCGTATAGTTCCAATGGGAGGGTCGGGATCCCTAACTTCTATAGAAATTACAGTATATCAGTGCCATTCCAGATATGGCATTGGTCGAGAGGCCAGATGGCTCCCGTAGCGCTTTCAGGAGCGATCCAGTTGCCAAGTTGGGTTTCGGACTCTATTAAGAAACCTAGACCTTACTTAGAGACTATACTGGGATTTCTTTTCAGATGCCTAGAATGTCTCAAGAGGTATACTGCAAGATCTGCCCTCAAGGTTAACAGTAGGGTCGCGCGACAGTATCGGGACGGGGAGGTATTGCGGGGAACAATGATTCTGAACCACTTAGCATTATTAAGTCCCTATACGATGATGCGAAGCATCTTCCAAATTAAAGAAAAACCAATTGAGGAATTTCAACACAGTTATGAATAATTCCATTTGGTAAGTAAGGCAATCAGAAAGAGGCGGGAAATTGCCAGAGTAACTACATTCCAAATGCTTAAAAACAATCCTGCAGGAGATAAGAATTTTGAATTTAATTAGGAATGCCATATTTTTCCATAGTTATTTTGGTAAACAAAACCAGCAAGCGGATTACAAGAACAATAATGTTTTTCTCTTTACTTATTTTCTGCTCAATAATGCTGGTTGCCGTTACACTGGTTGCATTATATGAATATTCAAGATTTATTTTGAATATACAATATGAAATGCTATTTTCTGGATGGAGTTCAGTTCTTGGAACGCGTTAAAGTGAAAACTACCCTAAATGTATATTATATTAAGCGTTGTTGAAGGAGTTCGGTGGGTCCGTCTTTTCAGTTCGCAGCGGGAATAATTTTATGACAGTTTAGAATTCAATTTCAAGCGTAATCAAATTTTGCGGCCGACCTGAGTGCGCGTTAGGGCTGTGCGCAACGCATTTCAATTGGGCCATAAAACCGGGTGCCCATTTTCCAGATCGTTTTCCCTAATTGAGTCACGTAGGTCGCGGCCGCCGGGACACGTAGGGAGGGCTGAATCGTTATTAAAAACTGAGTCCTCCCCACGTAATATCGGGACGGGTAAGGGCCCTCTAAACTGTTTCTAAGGGGTCATTTGTGAGAGAGGCCCGCTTGCGGTCTCCGAAGCTGCCAAGGTGTCAATTTAACGCCGGGGAGATTGCTCCCTCACGACTGCCCGAACTGCCGAGACGTGGCTGTCGGCATGCAAAACGTGCCCGACCTCCGAACCGGAGAAGGATTTTTTTTCCTTTAATTTCAACACGTGACCGTCCCCTATGCCCGCGATGGGAGAAGGAGGCCTACTTATTAGGATACGCTTCAAGTCCCGCAAAGGACAATTCTCGACCGGCCGGTTAATTGTAATTAACCTTCGGTTTTTTTTTGCTTTAACCAATCCTCCACTTTCCCTAGATGTCCTGCGGCCGCGGAGCCAAGGGCGTGGGGGAGTCCTCTGCGCGAGGATGCCAGTTTTGTGCTCTCGGCAAGGAATGGGACGACAATAAGGCACGGGTAAGAAGTGGCCGATATAAAAAAACCAACGCTCGATCGCAAATGGCACTGCCACTTGCGGGCAATCCGGGGGAAACGAGTTTTCCAGACTGCGGACGAGGAGGGAGGGAGAAAAAACGCGGACAAATGAGAAAATTAAACGCGCTGCAAACCCTTTTTAAGAGAGGCCGGACCCTTCAAGTAGCTACGCGGCAGCAATGACGATAGACCCCCTCCAGCCTGTCTTTACCTTGGCGAACACCGGAATGTATTATGCAGCAGCCCGCTGAATAGGCGATAGACCCATCCTCTATGGAGCTTCGAAACATTGGGAGGCCCGTAAAAGGATGGATGAGTGAAAATGGGATGAAATATGGAGATGGCGACCTTTCGAGTGTAGCATGAGCTCGCTGTTCCCGGTAACAGGTTCCATCCGCACGGGACAAAAGTAAAATACAATCAGCGTATGTAATGCAAACATTGATGTTCATATAGCACTAGAAAAAAAAAATAGAGCACAATGGATGAGAAATCGACAGGGTTTACACCTGGCAAAGTCAGAGGAAGGAGACAAGGAGGGCACATGCGTGAGTCATTTATAATTGTTCAATACAGAATTGGCATGTTCAACAACGCTTTATCATCAATGACGACTAATCGGTAAATGTTATCGAGGAAAAGATTAAAGAATAATGTCCCAATAGTTCGCGTTGTTGAACAAAAACCCTGGTAAAACCACTCACATTCTCTGTGCAGCCAATATAATGTTAGTTAGTCTCATAAATCACAATTTTACAATCTCATAATTGATATTTACAAATTTTATTTTACCTATCGGCCGATAGTTTGATAAATACACGGGCAGAGCCCATGTTCAAGACAGTACATGGGCCTCTGGTCAGACATTATCAATCGATTGCAAGTGATAGAAACTAGGCGGATATAAGGACATCTTTCATTGCTGAAAAAAGAACAGTGGTCGGGAACTAAAGAAACACCTCCCGGATGTATATACGCACTTTAATTTAATTGATCAAATGGGCAAGAAAGACTAATTGATATTTGCACAAGCTTTCAGAATGTGTTACACCTGCTTTGCTCCGCTAATTGCTGCCTGTATTACACAGCCACGAGTGGTCACCCAACAGTAAACCGGGTTCGATGACTGGAACTAGTTTCGAATTCCCAGTATCGAACGTTTAAACTGTTTACACCCTGTTATTCGCATCGAGAATTCGTCTTCCCGCATTTTTTACCCAAAGAGTTGATGCGACGTAAAAATAAAAAAAAATGTTTATTACCGGTACATCCCTGTAATAAGTACCTCCCGCATATGGCGTTATGGGCCATATCGGGGGTTTACATACTTGCCCCTTGCCCCGAACCGAACTGTAAGAAAATTCTACATATACAAGGTATGATGGTGGTTACAACATGTTACGCATGCGAGTACACACGTTATTTATAACATAATCGAAACGTTCCACTTCCAATTTCGTCCCGGTCGTTTAATACCAGAGCTAGGGCAGTTAGATTGAAACATGATTGGTGCATATTCAAGAAAATAAGCTCTTGAATTTTGCTTCTGACAAATTCATCCAGTGAATTCCATGTAAAGCTCGGTTCAATATTAGATAAGAATGAGTTTGTACTCCATCCTATAGCCAGATGAATTACATAACATTGAATGTTACAAGTACAAATGCTGTATGAATTTTTTTCACATGTATTTCGTGATAAAAGGACCGCCCGAGAATGGCACTTTCGACACAAGAACAATTATGGTCTAAGGGCTAAGAAGATCTCTAGACCAGCGGCGTTTAAGACGACGCGGGCGGATAATGGATGGGTAAGAGAGAAAAGGGACCGAACGAGTGGATTGGGATGAGGAGAAAGGCGGGAGTGGAACTTCAGGAACCGGGATTTTGCGACTCCCTCGACTGCCGGTATGTTGAGGTCATGGTGGATTGTGCGGTTAGAAACATACCGGGGAGCATTAAGGATGGTACGAAGGGCTTTTGACTGAAATCTCTGGACGCGAGTGATGTCGGATGTCTCAGCGGAACCCCATAGCTCTATACCGTATGTCCGTATTTAAGTATCGCTTTGTATATTGTCAGTTTGAGGCTTAAGGTCAATTTTGATGTCCGTTTTAGCAATGGTTTTAAAAGTCCAAATTTTCGGTTTAAGTCGATTCTTTTGAGTCGGGTATGGGGACCTCTTTTCGAAAATCACGATTTTATTTAAACATCCATCCTAATTATTCGTACAACTTACATCGGTGAACATATTTACAGGACTGTTTCGAAATGTACACGACGATCCTTTGGTCACGACAGGGCCAAGGAGCGACTCGTTACTGTCGTCCCGAGGGCGCTAAGCGCTGTTCAAACAACGAGTACAAACGAGTCGTACAAACAGAGCGTTGTTTGTACTCCCAGGTGCGAGGTCCGAGCCGTTCGGTTCACGCTCTCCCGGAGAACACCTTGCGTTGGACGACACGCGGCACTATAGAGATAAGGCGAAGAGAAAAAAAAACTGAAAGACCATATGTGTTTGTTAGGTAAGCTCGAAAAATCCGACGAAACTGTCACCAAGCAAGCCCTATAACTACAAGTACAGTACTTAAGAACTGGTGATGACATCATATCTAAGGTGATCAGCAGCTTGTGAAACCGCACGGGCCAGCGGATGCCCTACTTAAACTTATCACGATCTTGAGGATTATTGCGAAAATTATTCGAGAGAATTCGGATTATAATTATCAAACAGGTCATGAAATACAATCCTTATTACCATGTTTAAACAATGTTCTTTTCTTACTCGATACACCATTCTAATGCAATATAAAGCACCCGGATAACTTCATTTGGTCCTGAAGCTCGGTTTTTTAAATAATCAATTAAATTCAATATAGTATTTATGGTTAAATTATATATATATATATATATATATATATATATATATATATATATATATATATTGTTTTTATGTATCTGGAATTTGGAAAATCATTACACATAGTAAAAGTCTAGAGTATAACACGTGTCATGAGTGATGTCTTCCACGAATTTGTATATTATGTAAGTGGCCAAAGAGTAAATATAAAAAAAATTGAACATTCACACCGAAGAGCCTTAAACCAACAGACTTTCTCTCACGAACGAAATCTTCTAAATTTTCATTCCTTCCGACCTTAACCCGACCGTAACAGTACCACGGTATGATGATGGATGAAAATGTCGTAAGAATGACCACTAGTTTCACATGAAAATAAGCCGAAAATCTGCCTAAAGTTACTCAAGATGCATAAAATACAAAATAAATATACATTATATATGTATTATATAAATGTATTCGTTATATTTTACATACAAGACTATCTCTGTGGATATTGCATCGAATACAAAAAATGGACCTCTGCTCCGGTAGGTACGCATTATAGTTCGCAGTTATTATTTTTTACAATAGTTATATAGCTAATATATGGACATGGCGTGCTGAAAATCATGATTCGGTCCATTACACTAGGGGAAATGGCGCGACCTTTCGGACCTAGCGAAGTCTCATACCCCGGGGACCGGTTCACAGTTGAATAAATACAATGGCCATACCTGGCCGAGGTTGTATTGTTTTTATGAGTCTGCGTGTCCAAACGCAGTATCCCAGTATCGGGTATCCTCTCTCTATCTCTCTCACTCTCTCCCTCCACCTCCCAATCTATCCCTCTCGAAACGCGCAATTCAGGATGGGAAAGGCGGCCGTAAATTTGCGCCCGATGCGCAGATAAAGCCAATATATATTTGCTTCGCCCTGGAGATTAAAGCCTGGATTTATTCAGCTTACCTTGGAACTTGCCAGGATAAGTCCCACTGTACTTTATGACAAATGCCGACTGGTTTTATTACGTTACGTACTACTCCGCTAATAAACCTTTTTGCTATAACACAAACTTTTAAAAACACGACTAAAATCCTAATAATTTCAGGAAAAGAGAATTGAAAATCCCGAGACAGAAGCAAGCAATAAAACAATTCTAATGCACTAATCACCACATATGGAAGGTAACATCTATTACTATATATATGTATATATAGTTTGTCTACACTAACAAATAACGTATACAAGGAATAGCCATTATTAAATAGGAATCCAATAGCTATCCATTAGGAATAGCATAAATAAATAAGACCACCCCAACGCGGGATATCCGGTACGCAACATTTAATTACGATTCGAGACAAAATATTATAAATACATCCGAGCGCTGACATATTTAAAGTCTTATTGAAGTTTTATAAATTGTACGTATCAATCTCGATCCTGACTCAGAAAGATAATTTGACGCCGTAAAAATGCATATTTCATGAACTCAAATCGATCGTGGAGCAAGAAAAATATGACTTAAATAACGTCCTAAATAACAGCACCGTCGCCCAGAGCTATCCTCTCCGTTGATTCTAATTATTCTGGATTAATTTTTTTTTCTATATTTTTCCTATGATGTTCACGAGTCTTGCATTAATCAGAATACATTACTCTAGTGGGGTGGGGGGGACTTGATTTCATTAGAATCCCATAAATATTATCAGTCGCTTTCTTGTCCAAACTGACTTTTCGAAACTTGTTCCTTTTTTTCTTTTCGTTCGAAAAAACATCAGTGTCATTCAGACGGCGCGGAAATCGCCCCCCCCCCACAACGTCATATCTGATATTTCCGACGTGCAATCCGATTGTTTCATATCGGTAATAGGCGCTATTAAATGGAGGATGACGATTGATTTTAATTGCGGGGATTCCTGTCGGCGCGCGACAATATTGACAATTCAATATTGTCAATTTGCTTCGTCTGCTGTCAAGTACAAACACTGTATTGACGATATTGGAATTGCTAATTCGTCGCAATATCCTGGAAAATATTCTGTGCGCGAACATGCGAGAATACTTTCAATATTCAACATTTCAGTCTGTTTTCAGAAGCAAACGTCCGCGCCCATTCCCAAAATTGGATTTCATCTCTCGTTCGATTTTTCGCCACCAATTTTAAATTACTCTATACCGGTTTTGACCACCGGTTTTGAATAGGTTTCCCCTTATCTACTAAAAATAAATTTAGTCCAATCCAATTTTATCTGGAAGGAAATGTTGAATTATATGCGTGGAAAGGGTACTAATTTTGGAATATCATTCGAGAGTTTCCCCATCGGCCTTAAAATAGAACGGTTTCGACCGATCAATAATTGTGTTCCACCTGCAATAGTGGGAAGTTCTCGCGAATGAAGCATCCTATCAGCACTGTTACCGCGGTGGTGGCTTTAGTTATCTCGATTATTCATTTATTTTTTTTCTATCAGTAATTTTTTTAACGGCGATTTTTGATCGTCCTCCCGCGTATCTGCATTAGGCAACCGCAATAACACTACACTATTATAACATTGCTGAATCGTAAAAGTGATTATATTACAAACTCTAGGGGACCACCTATTTTACCATACAGGTACCTTTAATATTAATGAAATTTGACCCAGTAGACATTTAGTAACTTGTAAGCCGTTATATATCCCGCCAATTTGATTCAATTATCCATAGTGTCTTACATATTGCTGAAATACATTTATATAATTCCTCCGCTCTGATAAATCTACAGGTTTACACAAGACCATTAATTTCTAGACCGTTGGACTCCCCCGTGAAATATCCGATAGCCAATTTCGTCACGCCAAGACCCGCTCCCCTAATCTGATCCGGTCTCTCAAGTGGCTTTCCCTCCAGGGATATATCCGTAACCGATTATTAGCGGTCGGCGCCGTTAACCACCGGTTGGACTTACAGTGGGGGGGGGGGATCCACCTCGTTAATTATACGACAATTTCGGTCTATATACTCTTCTGGAATTTGTCATGAGATAAATGGTCTTCAACCGATACCTAATGAGGGGGTAGGCGACAAGACGACGGAGCGTCCCGGACTTGAGACCGCAATCAGCAACAACGCATAATTATATATGCACATAAATATATATATATATATATATATATATATATATATATACATATATAATATAACTGATGCTGTAACAAGTAGTATGATTATGAAAGAAATGCTCCTGAACAAAAATAGGTCTAACTCAATACCACTCAATACTAGTGGAAACGGAAAATGGCAATTTTCCAAACGTCATCCAAAAAAATATTTTGAATTACCATGTAAGATATGTATTTTATCCTTAGCTTTAGCGAGAATCAGAAAATTTATGATTTGTACCAAAAATTGTTGAGTGGGGTTGACCCCCCACAAGCTGTTCCGGGATTTTTCCCGCGTTTTGAAACCACCCGGGCGTACTCCCATCGGAAGGGTTTTTGCCATTTCCTTCTGTGAAGCCAGACAATTGACGAATTAATATCTAAGAATTGTTTGGTAACAAATATTTTTCTCCGGGGCCTAAAATTGTTTGCAGAAATGAAAGCTCGCTGCATGCGGCTACAAGGTGGAAATCTGTTCGGTCGAATTGGTTGTTTCACGGGCAAGTGAGCTTTCGCACGGTGCTAAGTCGGTGCTTGGGAGGAGGAGGGATGAGGGGGGGGGTGTTGGCGTGTAACGACCCCCGGGTCTATTCAAATCCCAGTTCCGGAGGCTTACTTCGCACGCACGGCGTCTTAATTGAGAGAGGCTTTAGCATTGGGATCCGCTCCGGAGGCAATTTGGCGGAGTTGGCGCAGACGGGGGATCTCATTACGCGGGGGTGGAGGGGCTACCCGTTCAGCAGCCCGTGACATTCATCCCGCCCCAGCCTAGGATTAAATAAGACAACGAATAAGATTTATTACTACACCTCATGGCGTCTGAACGCTCTCAGGACGCTGCTGGGGAAGCACTTGCGGCGCTTTTCTC
Source organism: Lethocerus indicus (assembly GCA_019843655.1). NCBI lineage: Eukaryota > Metazoa > Arthropoda > Insecta > Hemiptera > Belostomatidae > Lethocerus > Lethocerus indicus. The sequence goes on from JACDQD010000012.1 coordinate 1,233,645, forward strand.
CAAGCGATCCACAATCTCCGGACGAATGTATCAAGTCCCACAGTCTGTAGGCAAAGCTAACACCGGGGGCTTTGCTTGGAAACGAGGAAAAGTACTCCTAAGTATTCCTAAGAAAGGAGCAAGAATGAACCCCCGATGAAAAGGAATAAATTAGCTCAGAAGTAGAAAACCAGTAGCCAGGCAATACTGAGAGCAAAATTTACACATACGTGTAATACTAGCCAGCCGAAAGCGGATATAATGCTCCTAGATACCTTTAAAGTTCTCTACATAAAAACTTAATTATATTACATGTATAAGAATAACGCTTTTTTGATGAGGATTTTTGTGTATTAAAATTAGTACCATATCGCGTGGTTTATAACCGTAATCTAGTACTTCACAAATGTATTCAGCATCCCTGACGTGTATACTAATACATTAGTAATTCAAAAGGATGTTATTTAATGTTATGTTGATTCTGTATTGGGTTGGGGTTGTCCTGCTGTATTGGCAGTCTCATAACTTCTCAAGCAACTCCTCATGACTTAAAGGGACATTTAATATTGTTAGCATAATTTTTAATCAGTTATAACCATACTGTAAATAACTATAAATGTTACAAAACAGTACAATACAGTTTTCAGTGGGAATTTTATTGAGACCTTATAGCTTAAAGGAATTCACAGAAATACGTGTTTCCAGTAACAAAGAGGTACGTGTGCTCATGTTAATGCACATGACAGACCATTCGTATGCATGGAGTGAAAAGTATGACACGTTATTTAGAGCCTACATAAGGAAGTAGCATCTGTGATGTACATATCCAGGCCGTGGCATTACTTGATTTTCATCGGCATTAAGAAATTAGAAATTCGTTCGGGTCTAACGAACACCGATATTACTTCATCCCGGACTGTTTTTACTTTACGTTCGCCGAAACGCAGACCATTTAGCGTGAAAATTACGTTTACAAAAACAATTACAGTAGTTCAAACGAAATTAATGAATTTTAATTTGTTTCTTAATGTTTCCTGCACAGTAGCCCACTACTGGGACTGACTTTCCGGTCGTTTCTAAGCCAATTATTAAATGTCAGACAGTATTCTTCGTGTACTTCCTGCAATGATCAGAAACTGGTCTTGCTATTGAGCCAAACGGAGCATGTCATTCTATTCCAAAACCTCCCTGTGTGCTTTTTTACGCACCAAAGATACACCTCTTTCTTTTTAAATATTAATAATTCTATTTTCTGTGGTCCGGAAAAAAATTTCCCGTAAAATGTAATAAGGAATTTGTGCACTAATGAACGAACTGTTCTCTGAGAGTGGGCAAAATCTGTCGGCATATTTTAATAGTAAATTGGGACGGGTTCTTTTAAAGGAATACAAAAGCGAATAGAAGAGACGTAATTCCTTTTCTGTTTTTTTAATATCCGACCTGCCCTAAGTTTAAATTAAAGTTTGAGTCGGGCTGTCCAACTTGCTGAAAGTCCTGACAGTCATCGGGTACGTGTACCGGGCAAACTAGTAGGCACCCAAGTGGACTCAAGCCAGTTTGAAATATAACCAATGAAATCAGATTTATTTCTGTGATTCTTTCTTCGCCCCCACCTCCCTCCTACCTCCGCCATCCAAAAAGGACTCGAAGAAAAAAAAATGAAATAAAATAGAAAATTAAAAATTCCACTAAAAATAAGTGCATAACGCTAAATTATAAGCACACTGCGGAATGCTCGAAATAAACACAGCGCCTGCCAAAATTCTTCTGGGCCAATTAAAAACCGCGGACGCGCGCACATGCCGTACAGTAAATTTACGCTGAAAACACGCGGCATTGAATTAACGTTATTTGTAATATTCTACTTTTGTAATTCCTACAATATTTCAGGTAAACTACCCACCTGCGAAAGCAATAATAGGGTCGTTACGACCGACTGAACTCATTGGATTATGGAAGTGGTGAACACATGTCGGTTGTTCAGGCCGTGTAATTGATGAATTGTGGTTGCACCTGAACAATTTGAACGGGATTTACTCGACCCCAATCGGCAATAGCTTGTTTGAAATTTGTTTTTTCAATCTCTTTTCTGGTTTTGTGGCTCTATTGTCGCCAGTACAGCCAGACGCTAGTGCTGGCGTCTCACTCGGTGCTCATCCACAGTGCTGTTCTCCCTCGATCGACACGCGCCGTAATCAATTGTCTACCTTTAACACGCCTCAAAATACGAATAGAGGCGCTGTTTGTATTTTGTAGGCCAGATCCAATTTGCATAAACACATTTGCCGGGCTTCAATAAAATGATCGAGCGAACGAGAGTCGGAACAAGATTTCTAAGCGTTTAAAACGGGATGTGCCGACTATTTTGTTTTGACGACAGAGGGTTTTAAAAGAACGGCGATCGAAAAAGCCAAGAATTTACGGGATTTTTTCATGAAAGTTTCGTCCTACCGACGAGAGTTTTTCCCCTGTGCCCAGCATAAAGTGGATCAATGCGAGGGCCTCCACACAGGGGCAAAACTTGTGCTCAAAATAGTACAATGGCTTAGACAAAATATTGGCTTTAACGTCTCGGTATATTAATTATAATTAATTTAAGAAAACGAGCGGAAAAATTGAAAACACTTTTAGCATAAATTGAACTCAAAGCATTGTATTGAACTGATTTCATACTCCCATCGGAACAATTTCAGACCGATTAGTGTATAAACGGGCCCACACCCCGAGCTTTTATCGATAAATCAAATAATAACGCTTCGATTTAAAAAAACAAAGATGTAAGGCTTTTAAGTCGCCTCCGGGTAATTTTTATACCTTCGGTACGAGTTCTAAGGACGAGGCGGGACTTTAACGTCAGAAATATATATATATATATATATATATATATATATATATATATATATATATATTGGTTTAATTGCTGCAATTACCTCCTTGAAAGGCGTCGTATTGAAACTAACCGCCGTCAATTATCCATTGTACACGCCGCACTTGAGGCTATTACAATTTTTCCCTCGAGTAGAATATCATTCGTTGAATCTGAATATGGGGAGATCGTTCGATGTTGATTCCGAGAAGCGTTTAGAGAATTCGTTCGTTACTTGATGTGTTTATTGTTTTTTTTTAATAATCGGTTAAGGGGATTGTAAAATTATACATTAATTAAAATGTCCTAGATTTCACATATACCCATTTTCATATAATCATAACACTGTTAATGACGCTATTATCAGTATGCCAGCAGAGTTGGGTATTATTTGAAAGAGTGAAATAATAAATAAACCGATTATTTTGTATTAGAATTAGTTGTTTTGTGTTCTTAATCATACAAATCGCAAGGTGTAACTGACGAACTTAATTAATTTAATTTTTCATTACAATAATTCATTTCACGATGATATTCCAAACCGAAAGGAATACAGACTCGTTACAGTCGTGTTTACCGAACCGAAACCGGCAGTTAAATATTTTACAAACACCCATTACCGCGAAATTAAGTATATACTGAAAGGGCAATCCAGTAGCCCCTCGAACTGTGGGAGAATTCCGAAAACCGCATTAATTTTATACATTACCGTGTCGTCGGCAGCGCGAAAATCCGTTGAGAAACTTCCCACTTTAATCCCCGGCGGCCACTTTTTGTTTCGAAAAGTTACAGTAAAAAAAAAACAAATTCCAAGGGCGAGCATAATCGCTAATTGCCGGCTTAACACCTCTTCCAGGTCGGAGGCGTTGTCTCTAACGGCCAATCCTGGATTTAAATTATTTTTTTTCTCTTTTCCAATTAAAAACTATCTGGAAGTGCGAATGTGGGAACGGAGCGTAATTTTCGAACGCCGAGAACGGCATGCATCGCGTATTGGGCCCCCGATCATCGGAGGTGTGTAATGGCGCATGATGAGGGGGAGCCGGGGACCCGCTTATTACCGATAATTTCGTATACCCGGCGCGTTGCCGAGAGAAAATCCCAGAGCTGTGTGTTCGCGGGCTCGTTTGAAACCGGACGATTTCTGCTATGGCCGCCAGATTGAAGTACAATTTCTCGAGGAGGAGGCGGGTGAAAATTGTCGGTCTCCCGAATTATCGAATGTAATAAAGACCGTACGAACAACACGTCCACGCTGTATATTTTCTTCGATTTAAATTATATTGTTCGACCCTGAGGAGTCCGTAAACTATAATCAATTTGGGAGGCGAGGGTTCGTAATAGCATTTTTTCCACGGGCATTATCACTTTTCGTAAGTTAACTGCGAAATTTGATGTTTTAGAATACCAAGATGTTCTTGCGATCTGTCCATGTTCCTCAAATGTCGACACAGCCCTATAGCTTCGGAAGAAAAAATGTCTCTCATGCAGATTCCAGGGGACCGCGATGTAGAGGAAATAAATTAACTGGGAAATTAATTAAGGAGGTGACTCGGACCAACGCGTTTCGGACGATACAAACGTACAAAGCGTAGATTACATTCCTATTTGTGAAATATTTTACTTTAGATTTTAAACCGATTTTCATCGCGGGCTTATTCTTGCCGTTTCATTCTCCCCGCGAATCTTCTTCAGGTAATTTTACCTCATTTCCGAACAAACCATCGTGGCCTTCATTAACGACGGCGAGGGACACAGACTCATTAATCAACTTGTCGAGAGATGAAACACGAAAATCTCGAAGGTCTTTGAAATAAAATTACGCGATTGCCCCAAAAATAGGACAACTTATTTCATGAAGGTTCAACAGAAGTAAATAGAATTATGGAATTGTCCCAATGTATCAAAAAATACCTTTCTTTTATTTGACGCTGCTCGTTTATCTCCCATTCAGCTAGAGGAGGTAATATCGTGTTCGAATATACATTCTTGTCTTGTAGGCGTTGTCTACCGTCAGAGGGATGTGGGGGGCGGGGGAGGACGCCGGTAAAAAGTGTGAAGTAAAAGGAGACGATGATCAGATAATTCGGGGGCGGGTCTCCTCCAGCTATGGCGAGAACGCAGCGCCGCTCGACAACAACAAAAAAAACCAAAAAACAGACTAAAAACAAAAGGCGCCGCCAGAACACGGCGGGGGAACGAGAAAACGACGCCCGGATATTTTATGCAGTCTGAAATCCGAGCCTTTGTCCTCTCCGAGATTTAACGATTTGTTAAGGCCGGGCCCAGCCGCTCGGGTGTCAACCCGATCCGAAGACCGGATAACCGACCGTCCGACACCTTGTTATCCCCCGTACCGAGATCCCGTCCTCCCCCCCCCCACCCTACGCCACGCTGAATTATTCCGAAACTTCGCGGGTCGAAGGAAAAAAGAAAAATCGGAGTCGTGAGCGCCTCCGCCGATTTGAATTGTGATATCGAGAGTGTAAACCTGAAAAAGATGAAAAGTCTTCACCATTCAGCACACGCATCGTCACCTCGGGCGCAATAAGATAACGGTCAAATTGGCCAACAAAACGCTACTGAAGAAAAACCGAAAGAAGTTTAAGCATAAGACCAAATCGGGTGACGCACAAGTTCCATTACAATGTACAATTTGAAAATTTTATTATCAAAATTCCACTAAAATATTATTCCTTACCCTCGAATTTGAAAAAAAATTGTTACCTTAAAGTATCCATACGCTGGCCATTTTTCAACATATCTTTTAAACGTCATAAATTTTCGACATCAATTTATGACATTATTGTAAGAAATTATGACCGAAGTCGCCGAATGAAAAAGGTCCAGGAGACGGACTATTGCAAGTATTAGGAGGAGGATAAAAGAAAAAAATTGCCCCGACAAATAATGTACTCGAAGAAAAAATTATTTCGCATAATTGTAGTCTACGGTAGCGCCTAGAAACGCTAAGGCCCAGAAACGCTTCAAATCTCGACCCGATTCACAGGATTTTGTACCTGGCTGAATTTAATGACAAACGACATTATTTTTGGTCTATAAAAAGTAGACTTTCTTGGGGTTTATAAGGAGAGTAGACCACTTTAAGTGGAATGACAAATTCTGCACATTTCACCGCGGACTTGAACAACGGGGAATAGCCGGAGCGGAGAATTTGTTCGGAACTGGTTTTCTCTCTGGAAAATTATCCGCACTCCGCCGATGCTCAGTTGTGTAACGTCGGAATAGGAAGGAATTCCACCTTCAGCGCATAGATTCCGCATAGACAATTATCGGGGCTCGAATACCATCGCGAATAAGGCAAGAGAGTAACCCGAGCGCCTCTTTCCCTTCCACTATCTTCGACTTCGCTGACGCGCGATTAATATTTCTCGCGCCTTCAAAAAATTTGAGATTTCCCCAAAATTTTGAAGTTTTTCTTCCCAGTATCCGTTCTTTCTCGGAAGAGCAACCGCGGAGATTACGCTTGCGTCAGAAAATTTTCCCAAATTCAAAATATCCGGGGACCAACGCAAGCATTCCGGCACTATCGCCGGTTTTCGGTTATCGTTTCCATTTCAAACATGTGCAAAGATTTGAACGGACGCAAACGTTACAATTCCGGAAAGCATAACGCTTTAAAAAATAGTCATTCTCCTATAAATTCCTTCGTGACAGGTTCAGAAGGAAATTCAACGACGATGAAGATAACGCTGTTCTTATAACTTCGCTTTCAAATTTGAACTCGCATTATTTTTTATCTATTTTAAAAATAGACTAGAGTTTTTCTTTAGGGTTAAAAGTTGTGTTGGGGAAAATACACATTATACATAAAATATTATAGGGTAGAGGGTTTATTCTGCCTGGCCACATGTTCTTTAAAATTAACATCCCCTCCATAGATTTGGCGTCTTCTGTCCCGGCTCGCTTTTTCGCTAGACCGGTTTCGGCTGCTCGCCATCTTCAGTAGCGGTGTTAGTCAATCTTCTCTGTGGGTATCCTCTTTGTCACAGGACTGAAGACGGCGAGCGGTCGAAACCGGTCTGGCAGAAGACCGAACCGGCAAGAAGGGAGAGAAGAACGCGAAATCTACGGTATTCCAACCCCTCGCGGAGCACAAAATAGGGTTTTCTGAACATCCTCTCCATTGTCGAGTCTCGTTCGGCAGGTCGCCCTGGCGGTCAAACAGATTCAAGAGGATTTCCTCCCGTGGATCCCAAATTCGATAGCAGTAACGAGTGGTCCAATATGCATGAAGTGCAGATGAAAATTTATAGATCCGGGTTCTCTAGGGCGTTCTGTGGCACATGCCGAGTGTGTCTCTTTTCCAGGTCCCAATTACTACCGGGCTACCAAGGCACGTTCCGAAGATGGCGTGGGGGGGGGGGGGTTGGTAGGACCGCGAAACGTTTCACACGTCCGGACGGTGGACTTCTCCTTCTTTTTAGTTTAACACGGAGCCGTCCATTGTGATCGGGCGTCGATCAGAAAAAAAAGGCGTCCGCTGAGTTATGGCGGCGGCGACGGCTCCCTCTGATCCTCCTCATCTCCTCCCGCCTTACAAATTGAAACCCGATCCCGAGCCCCGGCGGAACGTCCGCGATACCCGGCTTTTCTGAAATTCCACGAATATTTGGACAGATGAAACACAACCGGAATTCCCGACGCCTTCGCGAATTCCCGATACGGAAGCCAGATAGCGGAAATATCTTCAATTTTTTTAATAGGGCCACACGAAACAACTTATATTTTCGCCGCAAATCGAAACCACTTTTTTAAAAATTAAACCTTTAATAATATATAAGATAAATATTTAAGTATAAACGAAACAACATAATTAATGAGAAAATTCGCCTCAACTCAATGGCTACAACCTACAATATATATATATATATATATATATATATATATATATATATATATATATACACACACACACACACACACAGAGTCTCGCACTGCTACTGAAGAGGGCGAGTAGGCGAAACCGGTCTAGCAAAATACAGAAACGGCGAGAGACGACAGAACCTTACCGTCCTTGATTCCCTGCATTCAGGAAGGACACTATGTATACGCTCAATCGCTCTTTACAACGTTAGTTAATAGTACCGATCCCATGTGTTAGAGTGAGACACATTTAAGTATACCAAAATGTTAAACAGTAGTATGATATTTATAATGACGCATTTTCTTTTTAATCGCATACAGGAAAATAAAACATGGGCGTGAAGAGTAACGCGTACAACTCTCGAAGGACTTAAGGAAGTGTAGGATCACTCCCTCGACGCTTATGAAAAAAATTATTCCTCGCGAAATTTTGTCATTACTATGCAATGTCGGGAAGAAACACGATCCGCTGGAAGGTCGCTCCTATATTTAATAAGTTCCAACGCATAAATCGCATGAAGTTCTGGACGGACGTGTTAAAAGATACAGCAAAAAAACGCGTACAGTGCAAATGAAAAACTGAGATAAATATTCATTACAAACACACTCTGGAGAATTTAATTACGTACTTTATACAGTGTTTTATTAGTGAGCGCGCGCCTACTGGCGTGATTTATTATGATTTTTATCGGTGCGTCTGTTCTATCGGCAATTAAGTTTTAATTACCGGGGGGGGGCGAAGATACCCCTTAACGAGCTTCGGTCGGGAGACGTCGGAGGAAATGGTTTTGGACACACCGGGAGGTTGTGAATTATTAATTGCAGTTGTTGTTTTATCCGAGAGGTACCTGAAGTGCAAGAAATTTCCTGTGACTACCGAAATGTCGAGACAATAAATAAATAAATTCAGGGCTAAAATGTAACAGCACACAGGCCGATTATGAAGAGTATAACAAAGTGCATCATTGATAAATAATTGAATCCAATTCCAATACAGCCACACCACCTATAACCAAATTCCAATTTAATTTTTTCCTTCCCCATTAAAACATCCTTTTTAAAATTGGACAACGAATTTTCCGCCCCTCAACTCGCCGAAATATTCAAAATTTTTACCGATTCAGACATATTTACTCGCTGTGAAAATCTTTATTTTTTGAAATACTCATAAACTATACGGTTTAGCGCCTTCCACTCGACATATTTTTGTTATCCCTTTTACTATCGTAAATTTATCTTTATATAAAAAATTAATAGGATTCAGTGTAAACGTCCTTGGCGACATTTCGAGATCGCGGTGATAAACAAGAAAAACTTCGTTTAAATGGTCCGACTTTATCAGGATGTAAACGAAAGTTTCACACGCTCAGATACCGAGCGCATTGAGTTGTACACACCGACCTAGCATTCTTTCCGAGACTCCCTATTTGGTAAAATAATCGTTAATTTCAGTGACCGTTGCAATGTAATTTAAAGGCGGGTTGGAGGGCGTTAAAATTCCTGCTGTACATCGGCCATTGGTAAGACCCTCCGGGCGGTCTACGTGAGAGAGGGCCCGTTCGAAAACTCTCATTGTGGCCGGGGGTTTCAATAGGAGCGTCCATGAGTCCTGTGGGAATCCGGGAAATGCCGACAGTGTCCAGCCGTGACCGATCCGCTCGTCACGCTCACCCTTTGTCGCCTGAGGAGGAGCCCTTCCTATCTCTTTCTCCCTCTCTCCCTCTTTCGATTCCCGGAAACTCGGGCAAAACGGACTTTTTCATCCCATAGAACTTCTTTTTTACACCCGATACTGGAAACTTGCCTGTCCGGGACCGCGTGAGGGACTCGGGTTCGACGCTCTCTGAACGCTGTACCACCCGTACAGGGGGGGGGGGGGGGGAGCAACATGCCGATATACGCTGGTTTTTTTCTTCTTCGCAGTTCCCGGAAAAAAAGGGGGACTTCGCCAACAATGTTTCCCACTGCACGATAACATTCATTCTGTTCTGTTGGGCGAAAATAAATTGACGACAACTTTTTCCTATGCTACCCTCACTGCGTTCGGATTTCGGTAGATAAATTCACTGAAAAATACCAACGAATCGTACTTATTTTCATCAATTTAACGAGGCAAACAAATATATATATGTTTATTTCATAAGGCTGTTTACGATCTTATATATTTAGGCGTAATATAATTCCGTGCGATAAATTGTTGAGAGATTTCAGACTGCACAAAAATAAATGATTACCGCAGAGTCAGTTTCGCTTACCTTTCGAGGCGCGAAACTCAAATAAAAAATTATACAGTACAAGAAAATGATTAACATTGCCAGGATGTTAATAACCAAACTCTTGAAACAAAATATTACACGTTAACAAAAATAAAGAAGAAGATCGAAAGATCGCACGTGAATGCCCAAATTTGAACAATACACGATATTGAAGCTACCCGTGAAGTCCACTGTTCTCAAAATGCGATGCAAATAACCGAGCGATAGGGTGCACGAGATAACTGGGTTAAAAAAAAAATATTATCGATAATACCGACAATTATATTCGTGCTTAATGAATGGAGAAGGATAAGCTATCTGTTTTCACTATAAATTAGATCAATTATGTATATATATATCGGTCGATTTATTAATGATGTACTGACACGGCGTGGAGAAATAAATAGCCGTCGATATCATCGGGACGCCGCGATTCGAGAATATATAACGGAAAATACCCACACACTTTCAGGACAACATTTTTTCCGCCCCGCGTTTCGAATCGTTTTCGAGATATCTCGGCCGGGACTTGGTTTCGACGGATTTTTTAAAATTGATCGCACCCAGATAAACGAGTCAATTAGCCAGCCCGGTCTGGAATGCGAATTGCCGTTATCGCGTTCGTGTAGTCGGAGAAAACTACAATTTTCTAATCCGCTCCCATAATCGGATACAGGCATAGGCCGATTCAAATATTCCTTCTTTGCTACACGAAGATTTCACTCCTCGATTGTCGTCCCCGGCAAAATGTTTCATGAAGCCAATTACACAATTCCCCCCGGAGATTATATATTTAATAATTAAATTAACATAAATCCGTAGAATTATTTACACGGATAATTTAAATATAAAATATATGTTTGCAGATCTGCATCTGTGTATTATCAGGACTGCACCGGGCTATCGTACTATCTTACTGACGGAATACTACTGACAATGTGGTAGCCGAAAAAAAAAGTTAAAAAAAATCCTCACAAAATTCCCTAAATAATTATGAATTACAAAATAATGTATAAATAATTCTGACAGTAGTTCGAATTCAATTAAAATTTCGCTAGCTGAGTTGTTAATTCGGTCGGAGTATTGTTCACATGACTTTAGTAAATCCTTTCTGAAGGGACTTATGTATGTATATATATATATATATATATATATATATATATATATATATATATATATATATTGACAATCAGATAAATTACACGTTTTTTGTACGAAGTCAACATTCCTCAAGCCTGGTACCCGGTTAGACTTTCTTTTCGTTCGTGTTATTGATACCAAATTTGGGATCTACCGAAACTGACGGACCAAAAACACGAGTTGTGTCAGACAATCATATCTTTGATAATTCAAAGAGCACTGCGTTTTTTGTTTCTATTTTTAAATTTCGAACAATAAATCTTAAACGAAACAAACGTGCGGTTGAGCTTTTTCCACTTAGTAGATTATTTTTCCGCTGAAAATGTAGTAATAATTTAATTATAATATTAAAATTACAGGTACATGTCTTCATATTTTTGTTTTATAACAAGTACGGAATCTATTATTTCCTTCGGTATGTAAGAACAAAAGTATTAAAGTCATGTCCGTTTATTAAAAGCGTAGTTGACGGTGTTCGCCTGTTTAACGATCGTGTCGGCTCTAATGGCCCGGGTTCGGTCCGCGGTCCATTCCCGGGATTCCGGGCAACTCCTGGAGATCGGGAGGGGGCGAGGACGCCGATTACCCTGCCCCCTGTCCCGAGGAGCCGACAAAGGGTCGACATACCTGAGCCCCAACTCCTGAGCGTCTCTCACAGAACATTTGTTAACACGACACCTATCTCGGCACATCTTCTCAATCTAAACATTAAACAGTTAGGCTGTTTTCTCCGCATTTTCTGAAATTACTACAGGCATTTTCGGTATTTTTTCCTTCCGAACGAGGTTTCGTTCGGCATCCAAAGTGCCAACAGTGACTAACACCGCTACTGAAGATGGCGAGCAGCCGAAACCGGTCTAGCAAAAGGCCAAACCAGCGAGAGGAGACAGAAACACCAGGAACCTACGGTATTCCAACCCCTAGCAGACCACAAAACAAGTATATTGAACCCAATGTACTTTGTAGTGGGATTTATTAGTGTGCACTTCTCTTTCACCCCGTATAAGAAATCGTTTTATGCCCTTTTGAATTGCGGGGGAGTAATGAATTTGTGAATTTTAATGAAATTTGTACTGTGAAAACAGAAGTTCAACAATAACTGGCCCTTTCAGCTTCAGCAGAAAATATCAGTATGTCAATTTATTTATACATGTAATAACAGCATCACTATATTTCCACGAAGTATTTCGAAAATGGAAACTATAAAGTAATATACCAATTTAATATTGTTTTGTTCCCATGTTTAATGCAGGACACGGGAACCAACTGACCGAATATATACAGACAATAAGATTAATCTCTGAGATGACGATACAAAACAGGCCATTATCCAGGGTAGAAAAAAAAATAGCTCAAGAGCTAGACATGGAAAAATTCTGAACAGTTCAGAGAATATCAGGAGTTGTCGGAGTCCCGTCTACTCGGGGGATTGGAGAAAATTAACATTTTCTTTTTTATCTTCCCAGCTCTTTAATCGCTTTTCCACTCGTGGCGCCTACCGTGGGGGTACCGTTACTCACAATTCCGCTGGAGAATTCGCGCGACGCGACGTCTCGTTTCCCAGAGCGAAAAGAAACAGAGAAGTAAAACAGAAAAGAAAAGAAAATAGACCGGTCTCGGCCGGTGTTGGCCATTAATGGAAACGGTGGGCACCGGCGCAATTGCAACAGTTCAGCTTCTCCTTTGAAGGGTTGACAAATGATACGGCCGATGTCACTTTCCTGGGGCAACTCTACTATATATATATATATATATATATATATATATATATATATATATATATAAACATGGATGGGGCAGTTAAGATTCTTCCTCTGCTGTTGACTTTGAATAAAATGTTATATTAATTAGTTACGGGATAAATTTCTTCTAAAATAGTCGTAAATGTCTAAATATATTTTCATACAGTGCTCCGAACAATAGTTTCCGGCGAAATATCTGTTTTCGGGTAGTCTTACGAAACCGACGAAGGGTAATAAAATACAGTATAGTGAGTATTGTAAAATACACATATAAACAGGAAGAATAACAATTAAATTATTTTTATTGCGATTCGAAATAGTTTATATAAATCAATATCGCGAAACAACTGCCGTCCAAATTCGATAAAATCCGACGCCGGACCCAATCGTTTATGAGTAGGGACACTCTCGTAATCGCGTCCATTTTTCGATATCTCGTCCAATACTTTTTTTTAATTGTTATTATTGCAGCTATTAATGTTTCCAACATATGTTAGAAACATATGCCCGTAGCGTATATACACCGCCTTATTTGGACGTGTCGTAAAATGATCGTTTGAAGGGGCCGAATTCGCGGCCCATTATACAGGTTTTAATGTCAGCAAATTGTTCGTGTCGACACCTCGCCATACCATATGTCCAATCAACGAGGAGGGATTGCTAAATCTGTCTCGAGCGGTTCAAATAAAACGGAACTTTTGTAGAGATAATCTTCCCGGTTCGGGGACATATTTTTGGTAATTTCAATAAATTCACAGATTCCTACTCGAAAACGAAATGTTTAAAATGCTTAGGAAATTAAAAAATATCTGCTTACACGCCTTTCTGAACATTTTCGGTCAACCAAGCATGCTTTCAAGGTACAATATTTTTTTTTAAGAACGCGTTGTATTTTGTACAAAAAATTGTTCACTGCCTACTATCGACTTGGTTTGACAACAAGGCAAAAACACTCAACTAATCTCGCGCGTACATTCTTTTGTGATAAAATGCTTCAGATATCGCAAAAATATCTGTCACAGGAAGTCCCCTGCATCTACACAAGGGGGCACGCGTTCGCCGCGTGCGAGGAACACGAGTACAACCTATTTTTTGAAAACTTTAAAAAAGTTAAAAGTTAAGAGTTAAAAAAATATATAATTCGATGATGCCGGGTGAATTCGGATCCCTTATAAATAAATATGTGTGTACATTACAGCAGAACATGTTACGGCTTTTTGTAGTTTTTCGAATTTTATATTCTAGTCTGTATCATAATTTTTTTGCCTCAATTCGAGTATTAATGTTTATTTCTTTCGAATAGATGTCAACAAGCAGTAGGTCAAAGGAATAAATGTGTTCTCGAGTGTCACAATTAAAAGCAAACAAAACAGACCAGATTGGGTTCAGACGAAACAACGTACATCCACAACAGTCAGCGAAATGAAGTAGGGGCAATTTGGCACGACACTATTACAAGAATTACGACGGGAAGTAGTAAGGTCTAAAATTGCCAATGCCACTTGAATAACCCAAGAAGGTAGGACAATGTTAAAAATGAATAAACACTCGAAAAAATTCTCGGAAAATATTTCAGGAGTACAAACGTCTTTCATTGCTCAAACTTTTACATAATAATCAGGCACTTTATGAAGGATTTTATGTATGTAACATTATGCTTACTACAAATTGGGAAAATTTGAAAATATTTGACATACCGCGAATATGTTTATCGCTCCACGGTTAACAAGTTTTCATTACACAGGTGTTGCAGAGAACAAGTAGTGGATTCAAGGCCGGATGGCTCTAATCGGATTCAAGCGGCGGCGGCTGGTAACCACTGCGATTAATTATGAGTCTAGTGAACCCCGGTGGGGCTCATTTGTTGTCGGGAGCGAGAGGGAGGGAGGGAGGGAGGGAGGGAGGGAGAGAGAGGGACACATGCTCGGGGCATGATGAGCGCTAACAATGGTCGAATGCATAATTACACGGGGCCCCGAGCATCCGTCCACCGGACGCCATCTTGGCAGACCCGTTCGTGACCGAGATAAAAACCGTTCCGAGGAAACCGAACGTGACCCGACACCGAGAGGAGCGCTCTTAACTTTCTCCGCTAATCGGTCCCTGTCCCGGAGTACCGACCGCTGAAAAAGATCTGGTTCGCACACACGCCGCGCCTCGTACCCAGACCGTCGCCTACTTAATTAATACCGTTCGGATAGTATGTTTTTCACTTTGCACACCTCAACTTTTACAGTTATAGGTGCAATCGATACATGTATATTTTTCACGTGTTTGTCTCAATAAGGAAACCACCCGATGACGGTGCTTTTGACACGATTTAACTACTGCCCGAGATGATCTCTGGGCCAGTGGCGTTTAAGCCGTCGTGGTGGGGATAGTGGATGGGTAAAAGAGGAAAGGGACTGAACGAGTGGATTACGATGAGGAGAAAGGTGGGAGTGGAACTTCGGGAACCGAGATTTTGCGACTTCGTCGACTGTCAGTATATTGAAGTTATGGTGGATTGTGTGGTTAGAAACATACCAGGGAGCATTAAGGATGGTGCGAAGGACTTTTGAGTGGAATCTCTGTTGCTAAGAAAAAAATAATTAGATTACACTATATAAAAGAATACATATAAAATAAATCTACTACTATTGCGCGGCATGTCTCATTTTTACTTATTCTTTGTTACACACCGATGATCTGAATAGATCAGTCCGCATCTCAATAATTAATAATACTTAATTTTGGTCGCCATTCCTGGCCGACCTGGCAGAAAGCTGACTCACTGTAGTCTAGCGAAAATGAAATAAACCCGCTTTTTCGATTTTGTCGAAATCTGAATAAATTACAGACAAGTACGAAAATAAGCGTCCGAGTGCACTTTCGAACCTGTTCGAAACCTGTCGGACGAAGGCCGTTAAAATATATATTCAAAACAGAAAAAAAGAAGGGCACACTAACGGGAAATTTTTCGCAGTCGTTATCGCAGTCTAATGGGTCTTGCACTCACGATGAATACAGATATTTCCATTTGCACAACCGGGAATTCAATTAATTCGCTCTGATGGTATCGGTGGGAAAATGGCCGCGATCGAGGCAAATTTCTGTTCGAAGTTTCAAATACCGAAATATCGTTAAATGCGCTTGATATGTGTGTGTTTAAGTTGAGAAACTGGTGGGAGGGCACGATCGCGATGCACTTTGAATGGCGAAGTTTAAATGGGTACTAATACGTGGTCGAGCTTTTCGGAGGGGAGCGGAAGCGATCAGGACGGCAGCAAGAAAGAGGCCCCATTGAGACGTAGAAATGTCAGGGTTCCAGTTGAGGGCCTTTAGATATGGAAATTTCTGCGGGGAAGGCGGCACAATGGGACGATCGACGAGGCCCCCATTACCCCATTACCTCAATGTATATCCTCAATTTTTCACTTTTCGACTCTGTCCGAAGAAAAAACCGGACGAATCACGGCCGGAGCGCAAAGTTGGGCCGTCATTTGAGACACTGGAAGCGTTAAACAGTTCTTTTTCTTATTCTGAAACTAATTTTCTCCTATTCATCGTGGCCCCACGATGCCGTTGGTTTCTCCCCCTAAATCTTCGATAGGGATAATTCTCGCCCCGCCCCCAAGTGAAGGGGGGTTCGCGGAAAAACCTTAATTCACTTGTCCAGAGATAGGGGCAAAAAGCCTTTCTGCAATTAAACCTGGTGGTGGCACAGAGGTGAATCACCCAAAGTGGAGTCAAAATTAAGATCTAGTCGGTCATTAAGCCTGAATAGAGATAAATACAATTGAGCAATTGCTCAAAATCTGATGTGCCAAAACAATGAAACCTATTTTTCTAATTCACGCGGCTTCTTTATCTCTCTATTAACTACAGGGGGTAATATCGCATAAACAAATATATTTAGAGACTAAACATTCCTCGAGTATCTACCCATTGTTAGCAGAATTTACGATTCGAAATTTTTTAAATTACCGCCGATTATTTATTACTACATATATATCTGTCAAAAATAATCAGACTCACCGAAAGAAGTGACGAGTTCCCGTAACGCCCCGGCGCTCGAACGCTGATCGACTCTGGAACAAGAAACAAGTTCATTAAGTTAACAGAGCGTAAAATATTTACAATATTTCAGTGAGTCACAGTGCTACTGAAGACGGCGAGCGGTCGAAACCGGTCTGGCAGAAGGTCGATCCGGAATTCTGATATTTCGACACATGGCAGAGAACAGAGACTCTATGCATATACCTGTCCAAAGTTGGTATTAAAATAGGTACGGTTGGGTGTTGCATATGTTGTTTTTCAATTATGGCCGGGGTCACCTTCTCTGCCGTTCTACCCGCCGAGGTGAGTCACCCAAACAAGTTACCCACTTCGGTACGGTCCCGGAGGCCGGGTTTCGCGGACCATATACGGTATCAAAAACTCCCTAGAGCCGACTTATCTCTTATAACGGTGTACCGTTAAAATGGTTAAGTTATTAAGCCGACGAAGTACCGGGCTCGGAAGCGAACGACCGGACACCTGTTCCTAATCACTTTTAAGTCACTTTATCGACACCTAAAACTCCTCGGATATATATTTATTGGCACATTTTCTATATAAATTACTTAGGCAAAATAATTAAACTATTCTGTTCTTCTTTTTCCCATATATTTTTGGCAAATTTATTTTATAATTCTTTTCGGTCAGCCCCGCGCAACTATAAGATTTTTTAACGCGCCCTGCGCTTTACTATTAATTGTTACTTTTCGTCGACACAAAACTATTAACTTATTCATTACAGATACTGTAGAGAGTGGATTAATGTCGGGTCGTTTAATTAGCATCTATAGACCCAGTAAAATAGTTTTATGGGCAATAAAGAGCGCAGTTCGAACGTCCACGTCCGTCGTCGGTCAATAAAACAACCTCAATGATCGTGACATAACTATGAACCTAGGGTTTGTGACCATTAAATGAAACTATATATATGTAATGGAATTTTATAGAAATAAGTTCATGATGTTACAACAAAATTTTTATTTGTTTAATAAGAAAACAGTTAGATTTTTCAATCTAATATTGTACATATTTGAGATAATCCAAGCACCCCAAAATTCATGTTTCTTACATAATTGCGATATATATTCTCAGGGAAAAAATAATAATTGCTATAAATTTAAATTTACGCGGCGTTTAATGCGTTGTTTTTATACGTGGCAATTAATTGTACAGCGCCAATTCAAGTAGCAATTAAAATTCTGGACAGCGCACGAAGTGGGTAAACAATGGTGTATACTAAATGGCTTGTTTTTTTTATGGTAATTCGGGATAACACGAAATCGTAAATATTAATTATTTCCTGTAGGCGTTAAATGGGCTCTGTTAAAAGGCTTTGGAGGTTACTGGTAAACTGGTTGTCGCAGGGAGATAAATTCGAGGAATACTGATTGAATATCAAACTTTTAGTTGGAATACCGTTGATTTGTTGTGTTTCTGTCTCCTCTGTGTGTTAGTCACTATTGGCATTTTACTGGTTCCACCATCAGGCTCCGACCCCCCAAGCGGTTAAGCGCCTATTTGGCCC
The DNA here is from genome assembly GCA_019843655.1 of Lethocerus indicus. Taxonomy (NCBI): domain Eukaryota; kingdom Metazoa; phylum Arthropoda; class Insecta; order Hemiptera; family Belostomatidae; genus Lethocerus; species Lethocerus indicus. The sequence goes on from JACDQD010000012.1 coordinate 1,252,077, forward strand.
CAATATGGCCATGTAGTTCGAATTCGCGGCGAAAATCCGATCCGAACCGGACACCGGTGCCGTATAATCCGAACGCAAATAGAGACATAAATGGTTGCGCTCATTAGGCAAAGCTCTGAGTCACGGTGAACGGTCCCAAGGATGATGGGAATAAGAGGAACATAATAAGAGCACTGCGCACATGTCAGGAGACCTTCCACGAACGACCCGAAAACGAGCCTATTGGTGGACGGCGAATTAAATACAAGGTTTCTAAACACGGTGGGAACTGTAACAAGTCTTGAATCCGAGCCATTTAAGTTATTACAAATAAATTACGGTAATTAGAATTTAACGAAAAAAAATTCAAGCCTCGGGTCACGGCCTCCTGGATTCCGCCATAACGTAATATGCTTATTTAAGTTACTAAATTTCCTGTATCCAACGATGTACACCAATTATTTATTATTTTCGGGGTACTGCAATTGTAATTCAAAACAAAAATACACGGCCGACAATGAGGAACCAGTTGCCAAGCATTTTTGAAAACAGAACTCTAATGCCACCAGAATGAATTCAGAAAAACATATCTCTAATATTACATCTGTGTTCACACCCTGCTTAAACACACGCATTATAATTATTGTAATTATAATTTAATTATCCGTCCATTGTTGGCTGTTGTAATGGCGACAAATGACAAAGACAATTACCCTTCGAAAATGGGCGCGATTTTATGTTCCGTCAACCCACACACATACACACACTCGAACCACAAGTGCAATTAATTCGCCTCTAATTGCGCCCCCATTATGTTTATTCATTCCCGTGTCAGTCCTGCACCGACAATGGGTAATTAATTCGGTTTCTAACAACCGTTTCCGGTCTGTCGCTCGAAGCGCGGCCCCGGTTAAACGGTCGTTTAACTTCCGGAACGCGGCGAAATTATTACCCTCGTACGTACAAAATGGGGAAATCTTCTGCAATCGAAGCGTGCGAATTAAATACAAACTGTCTGCGTACAAATTGCCTGTAGCTGATCATCGGCGTGGCACATTTACGGTTTGAAATATACAGGGATTTTCTGGGTATAGCCCCGCAGTTAAAAAATTTACTCAATGTTATATAACTAAAACAAAATAATCGACTAACCCGGACAACGTTGTTGAATGTCGAAAATTACAAATAAACATCATTCCTGCGACCTTCCGTCTCCACTCAGTCAGTAATATACTCAGGTACTTATCATACATATGAAACTTCATTACTCACTAAATTTTAGTTTATTTCTATACCGCATTCTAGTTTATTTTTTAATCATCAAACAGAAAAAGGACCTATTAGGGATCGACAATTTACTAAATTACATCAGGCAGCCGCGCTAAAGTTTACAGGTTATACGTGCAAAGTTTTATTGATCCAGATCAATCCGGTTGTGTTATCGACAGTATGTGCAATACAGAACTGGGAGATAGAAAGGATTGCGGACAAATATTATTGTGCATTGTTCAGATTATGATTCTCGAGGGAGTCGAACATTAAAACGATAACATAAAACGCTCAATTATACACGTCTAACTGCAAATAGAAGATTCCGTCAACAAGTCACTCGAAATTTAATCTAACAGCGTTGCAATGCCTTCGATTGTTATTTAAAGTGCTTGCAATTAAAGTTAAGATTGAAAGGAAAATTACGAAATTTATGCTTTCGACACATGTTCCCCATACAACTTAAACTAAAGTACTGCCGGCACCGTTCAGACGCTGGGTCAAGTACCATTATCGAATCCATTATCGTCCCCGTCCCCGTTAAGTTCAGATTAATTCCTCTCTCGATTTATAACAGCGCTATCCGTGTTGAATAAAAACAATTTTGGGGACACTCAAAACGTACAATAAGTAACGATAAGAAGTAATTCGTATGAATCCTCCTGCTAGCCCTTACTAGATAGTGAGGAAATTACACGGACAATTCCTCTTGTGGCGGCGGTCGGGATTTTCAGGAAAGTTATTGGAGGGAACCTGTCGAATCGCGGGGGATTTGAATGGCAGAATTCATAGAGGGAAGCTAAAAATTCGTGAACGAACGTGACAAGAATGAAATTAGTTCAGAAGTTTAGGTCGGCCGGGCAGTATTGAAAGCAGTTTCACTGATGGAACGAATGATATGAGATTATAAAACGTGGAACGGCCTAGTTTATAGTGTGATGAACAAACTGGGAACGCCATTGGATGCGAATGCAACGTAACAGAGAGAGAGAGATTGGCCGGATAACCCGGCTGCAATTAATAATAAACACCTAACGATAAACCGAGTTCATCATTTCCGCGATGAGCCAGAACCAATGTCATCCGCTGGCACCGGCGCGGGCGGAGAATTAAAAAAAACGCCACGATAATGGGCCGCAACTGGAGGATAAAACGAGTTAAATAAAGACTTTTAATGTCTACCGTCAAGGCCGGACAGTGGAGTTATCTCTATCACCGAGGATCGTTTATAAGAGCCGCTGCTGATCCCGAGACGCCAGATAGGAAAACTTTCACAACGCGCAATCCGTAATATTTTTTTTTATTTTGTACAATCAACATTGAATGTTATAAGTACAAATGCTGTATGTATTTCACATGTACGTCGCGATAAAAGAAACCACCCAAAAGGTGGCACTTTTGACACAAGAACAATTATGGTCTGAATGCTAAGAAGATCTCTAGGCCAGCGGCGTTTAAACAAACGCGGGGGATAAAGGACGGGTAAGAAAGGAAAGGGACCGAACGAGTGGATTAGGATGAGGAGAAAGCCGGGAGTGGAACTTCAGGAACTTCATTTTGCGACTTCGTCGACTGTCGGTATGTTTTGGTCATGGTGGATTGTGTGGTCAGAAATATACCGGGGAGCATTAGGGATGGTACGAAGTACTTTTGACTTGAATCTCTGGATGCGAGCGATGTTGGATGTCTCGGTGAAACCCCATAACTCTATACCGTATGTCCGTGTCGGATATATGTATATAACTTTGTATATTGACAGTTTGTTACTTGAGGTCAATTTTGATGTCCGTTTTAGTAACGGTCTTAACACTTCAAATTTTCAGTTTAAGTCGATTCTTTTGAGACGGGTATGGGGATTCCACGTGCAATAAATATTCCAGATAAAAATTATTCTAAATTAGAGAAATGTTCATTACTAGTGGAGGATTGAAAATATTCATCCGTTCGTGAGAAAACAATTCTTTATACATTTTCTGTTTAATATTTATGAACGGCTAATTAATTCTCTCTTTTGATCGACATGTGTGAAAGTTTTGCTTTCAATGGACTTCACTACTGAGAGTTTTCTTCCTCATCTCTGGGCTCCGTCGGAATAAATCATCATTGAGACGATACAAAGCGATAGGTTGTTTACAAATACGCTGACGGTATTTACAACGGAGCACGCAGTATTCGCGTGATAGAGATTTCACCACTCTACGGACAATATGGGAGACGGCTAAACCGTATTAGACTAATAAAATGCTAATAAAATATTAGCAAAATAGTAAATGCCTTCTAAACCCACCGTCTCACTAATGGAGCGAAATTAAAAATAATTATTCAAAAAATAAATCTTCAAAACAAACAGGCAATAAAGAATTATTAAATATCTGAGAACAACAGAAATTGAACAATTCATAATGAACCTGTAATAAAAAAAATGATAATAAAAAAATATAACTGTAAACTGCTTCTTAATATAATACTCCATTATAATAACAATTTTTCTGACGAAATAATGTTCGAAATTCAGTGAATACCTCAAATCAAATTTCCTACCGGCCGTTGACACAACTGGTCTCGTTTCCGAGCGTGTGAAGGCGAAATAAAATTGCCGGAGGAGAAAATAATTAAACAAGTGTTATTTAATTTTAAAATTAGTTTTCATGACCGCATTGTTTTAACACATGCGACCTCCACGTTGAAAACTCCCTGGCTGTACACAATTTTATCGGGTACAAGCGGAAGGGGGCAAGCAGAGACAGAGAGAGAGAGAAATATCCGGTTACTAACCAGTACAATGAGAGATTATCCCTCATTGTATTTACAATACCGAGATACCGCTCAAATTTCCGACCCATTTATTGTTTGTTTTTTTCCAGTGACCTGTATCTCCTTACATAGGGGCAAATGCCTAGAAACTATACCTGGACAAGTACAACTACTGCCTAGATGAAGAGTCGCAGACACGCACATACTACAATCTTTATATACAACATAAATAATTCACTATAGATATGTTTTCCTGCGCATTTCATGCTGGAAAAGTGCGTATACCTTTCAAGAGAGAAGTCAATGGCGTAGATTCCTCGGCCACGGTATCATTTATTCTTCAGGAGCCAACGTCAAATGTTTAGAAATTGCGGAATCTACGCTCCATAGCGTTCCTAACGTGGGAATATTGGATATAAAATGTTTACACCTTAAAAATTCATTAATGTTAAGCTCCAGCGGACCATTTGTTACAGACCTGTCTACTGACACAATGAAAAGTAGACATTTTCCACGACCCGTCGCCGTTGAATGCCGCGCGGACTTCTCAATATTTTTTGTAGGAAAAATTTTTATTTCTCCGAGCCGAGAAGGCCGACAATGGGGGCCCCCGGGGCCCGGCTTTTGATGGGCACAATGAGAAGCGTTTTCTTTTTTCTTCTGAACCCCCCCCCTCGGGGGCCGTTTTCCCCCGTTCCTGGCTGGCCCGCGTTTTCAAAAGGGGATCGGACACGGGCGTTAGACGTCTCATCCAGTATGTCGAATTCCCCGCCGACAATAAGGAAACTCGGCCCGTCACACCGACCGAGAAAATCCGGGGTTTGGGGAGAGAGGCTTTATACATCCGAGAAAATTTTTCTTTTTTTTCCACAGTAAAAAGTGGCTTTTCTCCGTGGAAACGCGTCCCGACCACTCGTCCATTATTATTATTATATACCCGAAGAAAAGATTTTCATCCAATTTTTTCCCCCACAGGATATCCATTATATGTAGATAAAGTATGAGCTAACCCCAAATCAATTCCCTGCCGACGGCACGATAGCACCATTTCACAACATAATGAACTATAGTAACTACAAATTGCCGTGAGATATTTAACAACCTATAAATTGAAGGGTACAAAGAATTTTTGGCCAATTCGCAAAATTTAATTCTCTATGCGTATCTCACGTTCAAAAATCCAATCAACCTTATGACTAGTAGGTGCCTATAGACTGACAAAAGGCCACGTAGATCGGCTACTGTTTCGACAGTCCACAACTGAAAAAAAACTATCCTCAAACTCGAATAACGAGTGGGCTCATCTCGCTGAACGAATAAAGGGGTAAAACGGTTTAGAAAAAGTTCCTCTAAGTCTACAAATAGTATTGCCGAATAGCTACAGCGTACATAAAGCATTTTTCACGGTAACACCTGATGCGGGCACAACTTGTTGAAGGCTTCGGGGACGCGGGTGCAGGCGTTCCCTCCTCTACACGTGTTCACCGATAGGACAAAGGCGTCTTTACCCGCCGGTAAATTTCCGGACGCCAGCACTACACGTGTTCTCCGAGAACAATAAGACCAGGAGAAGAACCGGTCGTCGGTTAGGGGAGGAAGGAGCGTGAGATATGAAATCGGTAAGGGTTTTTTTTTCTTTGTTTCTTCTTCGCGTGTCCCCCAGGACACCCGCGTCCCGCAGGACCGGTTTCCCGGACGGCGAAAGGTCGAAGACCGTGTGGGGAAACGGCGTCCCTTTGACGGTCGCCCTTCGGTGACGTTCAAACCTCGCTTATTTAACTTCACGAACTATAACTGCCAACCTTCAGGAACACCTATCCAACATCCAATCCTGGTGCAGGCGATGGAGAGTAAGGGTGAATGGCTCCAAGAGCGCCCACGTCACCTTCACACTACGTCGTCGGCACTGTCCTCACGTCTATTTCAATGACATACCAATTCCCACCCAACAGCAGATTCGCTATATTGGGCTCCACCTCGACAAACGACTCACGTGGAATCCCCACACCCGCTCAAAAGAATCGACTTAAACAGAAAATTTGGACTCTTAAGGCCATTACTAAAACGGACATCGAAATTGACCTTAAGTAACAAACTGACAATATACAAAGCAATACTCAAACCGACATGGACATATGGCATAAAGCTATGGGGTTCCACCGAGATCCAACATCGCTCGCATCCACAGATTCCAATCAAAACTCCTTCGTACCATCCTTAATGCTCCCCGGTATGTTTCTAACCATACAATCCACCATGACCTCAAAGTTGATTGTGCAAAATAAAAAAAAGTTAAAACAAAACAAAAAACGTCACGAGTCACCCATTTGAGTGATCTGACGAGATTTCCAATAACTGGTAAACACATACATTTGGTCACACAGCTGTTCAAGTTTGGCTACAATCGAACACTCTGTGATCTAGACTAACCCTCCTCCGACATCCAAACGCACCTTACAGACATCCAAAAAGGAAGGCGCGATCTAAATGTGCAAGAAAAAAAATTGTTTTAGTTAACACAAGCCCCAATTTGGCATTTCTATATAGACAAATATTTACAGAATAACAACGGATAATAATATTTTCATAATTCTACAAAAAGGAATTACCCAGAGACCGAAACAGGGAGCCAAATGGAAAATCCGAAACAACCGAGTCGTCACGTGACATATGTCAATTTTGGACGTTTTACCTCGCATAAAAGAAGTGTTGATAATGAACTCTGTAAAAAAAAAACAACAGAATATTCTAGTTTAGAATACCTATTTTGTGGTCTGCGAGGGGTTGGAATCCCGTAGATTTCGTGTGTCTCCTCTCGCCGGTTTGGCCTTTTGCCAGACCGGTTTCGGCAGCTCACCATCTTCAGTAGCGCGGTGTTAGTCACTCTGGATGTTTTCGTTGGGCATCCTCAGTACAAGTGACATTGACAGTGCTGTGAGGATGCCCAGAAAACATACAGAGTGACCAACTCCGCTGCGGAAGATGGCAGGAAATCTACGGTATAACCGGATATTCATAAAGGAACGCTGTAAAACAGCCGACTGGAACAGAGGAGATGTAAAGAAGGGTCGGCGGCTTCGCCCGAAAGAAAGCTGGGACTAATCGGCCATTAATTCCGGTTCTGTTTCCAATTAAACCGTCCTTTGGCTGAGTGAATGAGAGCCGCCCGGCCCCCCCATCTATTTTTTATCCCTGGGCAATTAGGAAGGGAGGGGGGCCCTCGCACGCACCTCCCGCGCACGAGTACTCCATTCACGGCCCTAATGAATCGCAGATGGGCTCCAACCCATCCAACCAGCGTTATGAATCGAACCAAGCGACACAATAGACAATTGTCGCCTGTGATCCATTGAAAGTATTTCTGAATGACGGGCACTATCGTCGACTGACTTTCGAACATGTATAAGTTCGACTTACCTGTTTTGTGGTCTCCGAGGGGTTGGAATACCGTAGAGATTTCCTGTGTTTCTGTCTCCTCTCATCCAAAGTGCCAACAGTGACTAACACCGCTACTGAAGATGGCGAACAGATGGTCTAGCGAAAGACCAAACCAGCGAGAGGAGACAGAAACACACGAAATCTACGGTAATGTATAAGTTTAATTTATTTTGTCCAACGCACATAATCCCCTTTTTTACACGCTAATTACCGAAACAATAAAGGTATCCAGTCAATAAAGACCCGCATGCAGTCTATTAAAGTTTAAAGTTACGCGCGACTGGAAATATATATAACCATAAAAGCATTCCTTCCTGCGATATATTCCATAGAAATGCGGGTTTCATAAAAATTCTTTATGGAAACTGGGCAATTTAGAACACGCTAGACAACGTAGAATGGGTGTTTTTGTTGCCTCTAAGTCTAGTTTATAAGGGAGTCCTGGGGAAAACTCCTTCCTAAATTGTTTTAGCGGTACAAAATCCTGTAAAAAGCGTCCTCTTTCTTAATAAGCGCCCTATCTAGACTTTATCGTAGATCGATACATACCGCATTCGACATACCGAATTACATACCCTCAGATTCTCTCATCCGGATGGTATGCCTATACGTCTTGCTTGTTATGTGAATCCCTATTCCAGTTAGCATCTGTGAGAGTTCATAAACACTGCGTCATGCTCAATAGCGCGTCCCTTCCTCAATCGCAAATATTATTTTTCAATCGGAAAACCAGCCGGTCAGTAGGCGCAGGTAGCCGTGAGCGGTAGGAGTTATCAAAATAATTACTTCCGAAAACCGTACAGTTATGGCCGACTATTATATGCAAATAAATGGGCTGGCCCGAGTCTCTTCCGTTCATTAGCACCCTTGTTAATATCCGAGGCGGTGCCAACGCCGCGTGAAGAGCATACAAATAAGGTTCGGAATCGGAATGGAAATTAAATGCTGTAATAAAACAACACTAACGAAGGAACAATCGACTCTGTTATTTATATAGTTTTTCATTGAAATCAAAGTGTAAACAAGAGCGTTACCGATTTTCCGGACGATTTATGGTATCAGTGTACCATAAATTTTCAATAACCAAAGTATACTTGGACGTCCTTATACGAAGATGATGGGAAAACAGCGATTCGTACATACTGTTATTAAGAGTCTGTATTGCTTCAATCTGAGAAGGGTACCACAATTTAATATCTGAAAATTTTGTTTAAGGGGTTAAAGTAACGCGAGGAATGGGCGGAAGTACACATCGGGAAGCAACAAAGTAATGTATCCTGTAATACATAGATTAAATTTAATGTAACGGTAATAACTCATAATAAAATGAGCTCTTATTTTTCGGCTCGTTGGGGCGAGTGACCACCAGAGAGAGCTGCTGTCCAACTCCCTGAGTTGGGCCAACTTGGACCTAACGGCCAACTTCTTTTCTATGTATCAAGAAAATAAATAAATCCAATCGCCCGATATTTAAATGTAATTTATAATTCTTTAACGCGGCTTAACGACACTAATATAGGGGTACTAAAAATAAAGTAATTATTTAATAAACTAGCTCTCTCTCACCTGTCCACTATTTGTCCAGGATTTTGGGGCTATGCCCGGAGACCTTTTAGCCGAATCCCCCAGGAGCTATCAGCTCCTGTATCTCAAGAGAGTCCCCATATGATGGGCCCCCGAATCGAGTCGTTTTCAATGTCTTATTCGATGTTATAATGGCCCCAGGAAATAGAAAAAATGCCTGTCATGACTTTCGCTCTCCTATTCAAAATGGCAGAATCAAACCACAAGAGAAATTTATCAACGCGGCCCAAAAAAAGGATTGCAGCAAAATTTGATATGAAGAAGTTCGGGTACACCTTTCTACAACGGCGCTGCGTAGTCATATTATACAGAGGGGTCCAAAAAAATGTATCCACTGTTTAAAAGTCCATAACTTGCAAACTAATTGACGGAGTTGTCTCATTTTTGGTAGTCTTATAGTGTTGTAGTTGCGGCAATCGCCATACAAGCGTTGTATTGCGTTGTTTTGTTTTGTCAGATGACAGTCGCCAGATGGTCAGTGTTTTGTTGTTAGTTGTACCTTGTTACTCGAGTAAACGTGGCTGGCGCAGGGCTTATATCCGATGAAAGGAATTCAGTTTTGAAGTGGTATTTTAAGTACGAAAACATTAATGAGGTTCAACGGCAATGGCGAAATGGGTATCAAACAGAGCCACCGACACGTTTAACGATTCGTCGCATTCGAGACAAATGACTTAACTCCTCTGGACTTTTACCTGTGGGGAACACTTAAGGACGTTGTTTATCGACAAAAGCCACGGACATTGCATGAACTTCGAGAATCCATCGTACATTCATGTGCAAATATCCAACTGATGTTAATGGTGACCATTTCGAACACCTACAGTGATATCTTTAAGTTGGACTTTAACTACGCTTTCACCAAAAATGAAACAACGCCGTCAATTAGTTTGCAAGTTATGGACTGTTAAACAGTGGATAGATTTTTTTGGACCCCTCTGTATATATTTAAGAACAATTTAAATTCGACAGGGCTAGTAGCAACCTGCAGGATCACTATTACCGGAAACAATAATTCAAGCGGAGGATTTCTCGGCGAGTGTCTGTCCGGGGGAGTGTGTGCCGTGGATTGTGCAACGTCCGGAAGCGTTAATGGAAATTGGAGGGCCCTAGAAGCGTCTGTAACGAAGCCTCTCCCTGATTCCGGACCGTGGGCGTACAATACTGAAAAGGGGGGCGGAGGGAAACCTTCGGGAAGAAGAGTGAAGGAACAGAAGAAACGGAGTGAAAAAATTGAAGGTGTGGGATTCCCGCGTGTACAATTAAGGCCGGGAGCCGCCCATTAGGCCGTCACTGGGTTGACTTTTGATGAATGGACCCGGCAGTTCGTGACTCTAACCCCGTCGGCTTTGCGTTCTTAGCCCCAGGACTGTAGCGCAAATACCGCGAGGCTCCGCGCTGCGTGAATTTCACCGTAATGGCCGCGTCTTCCAACCGGCGTCAAGTCACGTTCGCCCCATTTGGCGTCCGAGTTGTCAACCATATTCGCTCGTGTAGAAAGAAATTTTTATTATCTCTGGACACACAACTGAGATTCTGTTTAAGAAAGATGGCTCGCAACACTTTTCCAAGCCCGGGCTCGATCCATGTCTCCATCACTGCACGCTACGCGACGCCGATCCTCAGCGAGAGAACCAAAGCTACTTGAATGTTTTCGGACGAAAAAATTTTTCTCCAAAGGATATTTATAAATAAAGTGAATTTCAGGGTAATGATGCAAAACAAAATACTATCAGTGCGCGTCCAGAGTCAGATACTTATGTAAAACGGTTGGACGCAATACCTCAGCGGTATCTAACGGAGAGCCACTATAGTGGCCCGTAGTACCTCAATGGCATCTTATGGAAGGCCACTATAGTGACTCTTAGTAGCGAAAGGGTTAAACGAATCGAATTCGGCCCTCTAGATATTTAAATATTTATTGTGCCAAATAAATGATCCGGGCGGAATTAAATGAAAGCCGCGGACGACGACCCGTAACGACCGTTGAATAATTTGAACGACGTGGGCCCTCGGAGCGGAACGGGCGCTCCTGGAGCCCGGCCAACGGGGGGGGGGGAGGTTCTAGCGCCGCCACTAATTTGAAAGCCGATTCGCTCTCAATTGTCTCCTGAAATATTAATACGTCCCATTAATATAGCCGTGGCCTAATGGGCGGCGTCGACAAAAAAATAAAATAAAACAAAACATAAAGGTCGAAAGGCTGGACCGGTAGGCCCGATTTGTTACTTTTAAATGGGGGGGACCGCTTTATAGACGGCCGATCCTTTATTTCGACGGGGCGTTAAACGTATACAAATATACGCCTTTTTACCGTCCCGAAAGTGTTATACGGCCGTAGCGATTAGTGTCACGTTAAGTGATATTTACACCGCTTGGTGCCCCTGCGAGCTTGGATTGGACATCATCGCTATTCAACAAACGTATATTATTCGCTGCAATTATCTCAATACTTCGTAGGAGGGATATTCTTCATCTTTTCCAGAAATGAATTGATCGACAATTAAAAAAGGTGGGAAAACAACCATTACAAGATCATTCTTTCTTTTCACAAGCTGATTGGATATCACCGTATCCAATGAACTATAGATAGCAAAATACTGTTTATATATAATAAATGTGAGCTGTATATGCCCCCTTGTTTTATAATACACTTTATTTATACGTGTTTCTGTTGTTAGACTCGTTCAAAGATTTTTGTGTTTATTTTTTTACAGGCTCCCGCTCTACGGAGTTGTTCTGTTGAATCCAATATTTTTGCAGCTTATCAATACGCTCCCTTCTCTAGCTTTTTATGGGCGTATCTGTGATTTCCTTGTATTTCGAATTTGAAGCTGTCGTTTCACGCATCGACACACCTGGTACGAGACTGGTGTCTCGAGTTACGCGTTTAGGCACAGGTGCAAAGTGTGCCGAGGACAAGGAGCCGGGAGTTGTCCTGGTCGGCGAGAAAAAGCGAGAGAGAAAGAGAGAGAGAGAAGGGCTCACCAAAAGGAGAAGAGGAGAGAGAGAGAGAGAGAGAGAGGAGAGGGCTTTCAATGTAAAACAGGACCCAGGGACCAAGATCCGAATCTGGGACCGGATTAATGACGGGCCCCAGTGTTGCCGACCTTCCGCTCCCAATCAAAATTCCCGCCGCGGCACGGAGGCGCCCCGGCACCCGGGTCTTCTTCTTGTTAACCGCTCGACCGGGCGGAGGAGGAGGGAATTTTTTTTTGTCTGCCGCCCGACGTTGAGTTATGGTGACGATCCGAAGGGGGGCCTTTCTACCGCAAGCCGCCGCCTACTCCGAGGTGTAAAGCCCCCGCCGGGACCGGATTCCCTCCGCCCGTCACTCTCCCACCCTCCCTCCCTCCATCTCTATCCCTCTCTACCCCTATCACCCTCCTTCTTCGGTGTCGGCGGGATTAAATGTCGCCGTGTAAGGTGTCGTGTCCCGGGGCCCCTCGCCCATAAAGAGATCATTAACAATGAACGCCCACACGAAACCCAACCTTCCCTTATAAGCTTCCTTCGACGACTGAGCCCATAGGCGGCAACAACCCCTTCAGATATACGCGGAAAGACCTGTACGATAATTTATGTAGACAAATCGAAAACACTATTTCAAATTGTAGGTTGATAGGTACCTTTTTCGTGACCGCTGGACGATGATTTCAAAAATTTCCAGAAGTTAAGGTCAAAGAGCCAGTCGCCATGCAAAATTGAGAGCAAAACTTTCATATATATTTAATAACCAAGGAATGCTGGTTTAAAGTTCAAACCAGTTTCACCATTTAAGCTGGGTAGCTCTTATTATATTACTGAACATTTTTGCTGTCACTTAGAAATTTGTATTGGGACCCGAGTGAAACCCAATTAACTCCAGTCCACTCAGATGTACCGAAAGCGATATGTAACTGTCGAATCGTTTGAAAACACGAATCACTTCTTATCAAATAAATTATGTAAGCCGTAATCTGCCCGCGGCCGATCGTAATTAAACGCGCCGCCTATAAGAACTGGAGACGACGTCCAATAGCGACATGGGCAATCCATTATATTGTCCATAAGTATGGATAAACAAAAGCTGTTAAAATATATATATATATATATATATAATCCGACTTTCACAGGATGAACGCTTCGTTTAGCTACGGAACGAATTGCTGAAATTTTATTCCCCGACAAATAAAATATCCGGGGCAATAAATATTTATATTCACCGACGTCGGGAGAGCTCTGGGGTGCGTAATGGGGGGAGACAGGCCGAAACGACCCGACGACGTCCGCAGGAACAAATTATTTTCCAAACAAGATTTTAATCTATGCTAATTTCAAAAGCGTATCGCGATCGAGTAGGCCTTTTTTCGCGTCCCGCATTAAGCGGTACAAGCCGAGGTGGACATACGACCAGCGGGGTGAGGGGGGTAATTACAAAGTCGACACTGCTTCGTTTACTCTCCGGGTACTTAACTTACTTTTTTAATGGAGCCCGCTGATGGTTTCCAAAACGGAGGAAAAATCACTGCCAACCGAGATTCTTCCCACTGTCATCTCGGTATGTGTGAAAACTTTGCCCTCAATAATGTCTCGTGGGCGGTTCTTAAAAATGAATGACTGAACTAAATTATTTCATTATTCTTGCCGATGGTACGCAAGGGTTGAATTTTCTTCGGCCCCCTATGACTCATCACATGGCGTTCGCGTTTCTACTGACATTGGAAGAAACCTCGCATCCCAATATTTATTCTGAGTCCGCGACAGTTTCAATTAAAACGTATATATAACCAAAAACGGATAATTATGACACTGTTACATCTGCTGTGTAGAGATTTACTGCACTGAAGCGATTTAATACGGCCCTTAAAATATTTACGGGCTGTATTTCGCGCACCATCTAAAAAAAAAGCCTCCGTATTTTTCTGCGGGCGGAAACAAGCCGAAAACATGAACGAGGCGTAAATATCAAAGCGAATCACGTCCGAACGCCGTGACAGAACTGTCCAAAACAATGTATTTTGACAGCCGCCAAAATTATTATTCGTGTTATATACAAAGACCTAAAAGTGGGGGGGAGAGGTTGACAACCGATTTGCTAATTTACTGGGGGATGGCGCTGTCAGCGAAAACTTCAAATCCGGACATACCGAGAGACAAGGGGAATGACGAATGGGACGACGGGAGAAATTCAAATTTTCCTCCATTGTTCGATTTGCAAACGCATTTCCGCCGCTGGGTGAGGGCATCGGATAGGAATTCGGCGTTTCATTGTAGCGCTGAAAAAAAGCCTTGTTCGGAAAACAACTGACCAACGATCCGTTGTTTTAAATTTTCGGTATTTCGGAACAACAACATTTCTCCCTGAAGAGGTATTCGGTTTCAGCCAATTTCACTTGTTGACGCGTACTAATGCGATTCTGTTATACGCGATATTAGTTCTGTTACAGCGCTCGCATAGCATAACAGTTGTGTTGCGCCGCGACCACCTGCCAATCTATTGTTCGCATATTTCTTATCCTAACTTGGGGACGGTGTATTGAAATGAGCTGGAATCGAACCAACAATCCGCACTATCTAATACTGCTATAATAAATTACAAACACATTGAGATTCGTCTAGTTACATGAACAAATTACAGCACAGAGTGGTATACAATTAGTGTAGTACCAGTGTACGGGCTCTTCTCTTGATGAATTCAAATTAGCGAATTTTCCTCATTTCTTATGCTCAATTATGAACTCACGAGGTTGTCTATGTTACACTCTGTTTACAAGATTTCTTTGGACGTCAATAGTTTCAGTGTGACCCCCAAAATACGAAATACTCCGCTTTTGAATGGATAACTGTTGGGCAGAAAAACGATGAATACAGAAAATAATGAATCGGATACTCTGGAATTCGAATAGGTGAACCAGTTGTTAAGTATCGCAAAAACAATTACCGGACATTACTATTCTCGTTCCGTTGTAGAGCCCGGAGAAATGATCTGAATTCAAGACACCCTGACATTCCAATTTTGTGCCCAGTACGATTTCGGATTCCAATCACGTTCACGTGCCCCCCCCCCCACTCACTCACAGGTAAATCATCCCGAATCTCATTAAATGTGCGTCACATTCCTTGGGCGTCGGTGGGGGCGCTGAGAAATAGACGCTTTCTGGGAGAAAACCTGCCTTTCCCAAGGCGGACGTCCGAGGCCCCTTCCACGACGATTCCCGGTAGTAGACGGGGCCCGCATTGGGAGTCAGACCGGCGTCCCGACCCCGGACAACGTCTAGACGCCTGTGCCCGCTTCGTCCGTAACCAAGATTTCAGACGGGTATTTCAGAATGGGAGAGAGAAATCGGTGAAATAAACCGCCGGGACGAGGCCTTCAATTAGGACAATTAGCTCTCTACGTGACTGTGTCACATTAACACACTACATACTACTCATATAACATGTTTTTTTCCTACTCATCCTCGATTCTGTATGATTTCTTAGCAATACACAATGTCACAGGGTTGGCAATGATTTTATTTATCACAAAATACAGAACACTTAAATTTAGTGTTAACCCAGTTTATCAACTGAATATTATATCACATTTAATAAATTAAAAAATTTTTTGTTTGTTATTTAATATTTTTATGGGAAAATTTGGAAATATAAATAATATTACACCGAAGAAAAAATCAGCACTCGGTAGTGATGATTTACTCTCGTCCCAGATTCCGATCCATAACTCAGCTGTTATAAGTAAACACGACATATACATTGAGTAGGAAATAGAGAAAAAAGAGGGGTTGGAGTAGGGTGATTTTTGACGCCTAAAAAACCATAAATCTTCGACTCCACACAGCCCTAATGGAAGTGGAAGACTTTCGTAAAACATATCTCGGGGCACGATGCATCTTCCAATAAACCATACGAGCGCAGGGAAGGCGATAGGGCAGATGCAGGTACAGCCTAGGGTTTTGGCCCGTGGATAAAGTATCAGAATTCAATGGGACAGATATAACAGTATACCCTCGAAGGACCCAGGTACGCAGCAGGTACAGCCACCCACAAGAGAATCCCTGGTATTGTAGAAAGGTGTTAAGCCCTGGACAACGGTCGGGTACCGTTACGGTACACACCGGGTGGGAGGGGGGGAAGAAAGAAAATAATTAGGGGAGTGCCACCTATAAACAGGTGACGAAAGCGTGGTAGCGAGTTATGGCTCACACCTCAGACGTCTATTTACAGACGGGTTATTTGTTAAAGTGCCTTTCAAACCACATAGAAACCTGGTGACTGTCGCTGGGAACAATAATGTCAGAATAAAAATGGCCGAATAAGAAGGTTTAGCACGTTGTCATTGGAGCGTTATTTTACATTCTATTATTATTATATTTTATGCACAATAACGGTACAATAACCGAGAAAATTACGCTGATATTTTCGTCTGCAGAATCCTACAAAGCAACTTTTAAACGAAAGACAATGTTTATTGGACATTTGATTGCCCAATTCGCCATAACGCATTTTAACGGGAGGAACAGTCCGTTAACATTAATCTGACAATAATAGAATACCGTAGACTCGTGTGTTTCTGTCTCCTCTCGCTGGTTTGGTCTTTTACTATGAATAAAGCTAGTAAAAGACCAAACCAGCGAGAGGAGACAGAAACACACGAAATCTACGGTATTCCGACCCCTGGCAGACCGAAAAACAGGTATGTTAAACTAATAGTAGAATACTACAAACGATTGAATATTGGTCAGAAAAAATCATATCCCGAAAGAAAAACGCCATTTCATTATTTTAATGAAATACGAGAGAACATCTTACTCGGACGGTCCACAGTAACTCATAAGCCAGCGGTATGTATTGAATTACAAAGAAATTTGCTGCGGCGATTCGATTCGTAGTAAAGATAAACTTGAAAACAAAGGATCGTATTCACGAGGGAAATTTTGTATCATTACGGCAGCAATTTCATCAATGGCCGTGTCGAGTTGTAAGTTCCGCACAGCTGATGTTTCAATCGGCGGACGAAAGAGAAAAAAACCGCTAAGAGGAAGGCGGAAATATTATTTCAGATAGTGAGATGCAGCATTTCTCGATGAAGCGCAAGCTTTTGACAGGGTGTGGCACTGTGGACTGCTGATGAAACTCAAAAGAATCCTTCCTCCCACGTACTACCTAAACCTTAATTCCTACTTGAGGAACAGACACTTTAGAGTCTCTCAAGGCGCTTTCCTATCCGATTCCTTTCCTATACTTGCAGGTGTTCCACAAGGTAGTGTTCTCGGTCCCTCCCTTTTTTCTGTATACACTGCCGATATCCCTCAACATCCCGATACCTTCCTCGTTTCCTATGCAGACGACAAAGCTGTACTCTCTACAAACTCAGATCCTTACTCAGCATCACACTCCCTGCAAAAACACCTCTCCCTCATAGAAAGTCGGTCCAGGAAATGGAGGATTAAGTTCAATTGCCAAAAAAGTCTTCGCGTTACTTTTATTTTGAGAAGAGCAACTTGTCCTCCCGTTTTCCTGAACCGGTTCCAACTTCCTTGAAAATCAAGTGCGGTACCTGGGACTACTCTTAGACAGAAGACTGACACGGAACCCACATACAAGACTGAAACGTACAGAAACGAAACGACGCTACAAATTACTACTAAGTAATTCTGTAATCCTCGACTACAGATCAAAACTATCACTCTTGAACAAATTATTAATTTACAACCTATCTGGGCCTACGGAATCGAACTGTGGGGATCCACCGAGCCGTCTAATTCTTATAGACTCCAATCCTTGCAATCCATAATCCTTCGAAAAATTACCAACGCCCCACCATATGTCTCTAACAGAATAAATAACAATGACCTAAAAGTCCCATTCGTTCGAGAATTAGCAGCTTCCCGGTATAAATCCTTCCATTCCAAACTATCCCTTCATTCCAATCCCTTAATACGACAGCTGTCCTCGCTTCACCTTCCCGAAAATCCCGTGCGTCCTGTAAAGCGGAAATGGCCACGCGATTTCGTTACGACCTGAGTAAGGGCAGGAGCGGCAGTACCATCATTGGGTGGCTTCTCCTTCGAGAGTCCAGTGAGTGAGTGTTAAGAGCACTGTCACTAGATACAATCTATAAAAAAAATTGTAGTTGTGACTATAACAATAAATGAAAAAAAAAAGATAGCGAGATAATGACACGAAATAAAATATTTAATATCTGCCAAGAGAGGGGGCAATATTTACGGACATATTCTGGACCGGATAAGCGGTGGAATTTCCTGGCCGACCAACGACGAAAGGTCATCGCACCTGGGCATCCTAATCTTACCAACGCTACAATAACACTTAGGGGATATTTCTGTCCTTAATACATAATTCATTGCCAGCATAATGCCTAACAACATAACATATAAGAGACAATATAAATACTCTATAATTCTCTATCAACTGAAATAGGGCGCTTGCGTTGGGAACATGCTATATCAGAATACAAATTAAATATATAAAGCATCGAATTTTAATTATATCCAGAATACTCATTATTTTATGTCATAACAACAATTTTTATTATTATATTTAGTGACATTTGAGTGATGAGATGGTACGCATTCATGGTACTCCTGCTCTAGCCCTTACTAGATAGTGAGGAAATCAAGCTGCCATTTCCTCTTAGGATAGGGATTTTCAGGAAGGCTTCAGTGATGGGACGCCCAGTTAGGTTTTAAAATATCATCACAACAGGAAGAAGAAATAAATCATCTGAAACGACCTAAAACCAATAAGGGCGTAAAAATATTGCTACCAATATTACAGTCGGTAATTTAATATGTCTTTCTGTAGAAGTATCCCGCCTTGTTATTAATCTGTGACGTAATGGCCTCCTTATTACTATTCATTACAAGTGTAATAAAATACACTCGGAACCGAAACAATAATTTCGAACGGACAAGACATTAATGGCGTTATTCCCCGCCGTATTAAAAAAAAGCTTAAAATCGTAATTTAAAAGATATTTCCCGAAAGGCCTAATCGAATTACAGGTGAGCTCTGGCAGGTAATAACAATAATAATTATTATTATTATTCGTCACGGTTACCGGTTTAACTGTGTTGTGCTCCAAAACTACTTGAGCACTGTATCAAAGACAGTACTGTGACAAGAGCGCCAATTGAGGCCTAAATGCCCTGCTTAGAGAGCTTCAAGATCATAATAGTTTGCACGAAATTAATACTGGCAATTCAATTCCATAACTATTAATCATTCGATACAAGCTCGTAGTACTACTGTCGGTGCGAAGGGTCGAAACAAGAAGCCAGAAGGGAGCAGAAATAAGGTATAATATTCTGTAGTAGTTTTTATGTATTTCTCTACGGAGGAAGTAACACCTATTATCGTGGCCACGACGGTGTGATATTTGACGAGTAAGTTAGTCGAACAGACGGTTGATTCCTTTACAGACGACCAATCAAGTTGAGGCCCCGCACTCGAGAGACTAATGGCACTTTTTCTTCTTCTTACCCCAGGCCCCAGCCAATTAACTCAGGAGGAGCGTGACGAATATTAATGATGATTATTGTTATTAGCGACCGGCCGACGTCGTTACGGTATTAGCCGGATGATTGACGCTATGGGGAGAAAATTTTGGCATCGACGAAGTAGGGAAAAAATAATTTTTGTAATTGAGACAAACGCCCGTTTCTCCTAAAAAGGCAGCGTGGGGGCGATTAGAATGTCAGAAAATATTTTTAAAACGATTCTCCTTATTACAGACACGAATAATGGCACGACTCATCGGAAATTATCCAACGACAAACAAGAATTATATATATTTATTCGAAATTGTTGTCCGCGAAGATCGGATTTAAAAAAAAGATATATTTTATGGCCTATTACGAATGATGATAAAAAAATTAGGTGTAATCGTCAGCCCGTGAGACGAATTTGTTAATTTTACTCCAATGGACGTACCCGAGGCAACATTCAACGTCTTTCCGCCTACCGCATAAAGTGATATTTAACAATGGAGACTAAATATTAGCGCGGTCTAAATCGACTGTTCTTCAGTTCGCATGATGCACCACATTGGCAACCTCGGCAATTTATTAACGTAGAACTGCTGAACGTGGCAACAAACGCTGTGAGAAAGAGAGGCAGGTGAGCTTCACACGGGCCGCCGTTTTTTTGTTGTTGGGGAAGTTTTCATCCAAACCAAAATTTTCGAATCGGCTAGAGTGCAGTTCGACTTTGAGTTTGATGCGAATTTTTACGGAGTGTAATAGCAATTGCACCTGGCCGAGGGGCAGAATGGAGAAAGTCACGGGGGATTAAACTGTGAAACGTGGCAACATATGGCGTACCATTGATGGCAGTAGGCAACCCCGGATAAAAGATTAGCTGAATAACGTTTAAGAAGTGATAATGGGGGGAAGGATACAGGATTAAAACCGAATCCGCGAGCGTAAATCATCTCAACATCAATGTTAAGTTTATAGAAATAGTATTAATATTATAATTATGAATAATTGTTTAGTACAAGTACCATAATACCCTCCCACAAATCGGCCACTATTACAATTTTTTACCTTACACATTTTCTTACACAACAGTTTACAATTTAAAAAAACGAAATTCATATTTTTAAAAACACATTTATCCAACTAAGATTGTACAAATTGAGATCTCTGGCATACTGACAATGTCGCAACCTTCAGCCATGATTTATGACAAAAAAATTGAAAAATTACGATCTACGCGGATCTATGCATAAATTAACGGGGTAATTCATAAAAAGAAATGCAGGTTATGTAACAAATTGTTTTCATGGGTTAATTCTGAAATTTGTTGCCTTTTTTTTGGTTCATAACTGCTGCTATAGAAAATGGCAAAAAACGGGCCTAAAAATATACCTATAAATAAATTCGTAATAAATTAGACTATTTTTTACTGTTGTGCATTTTCATAAACCATCTTAAGATTAGAAATTGGAGTGACAATAATTCAAACAATACAACTCCTACAGTAGAAGTGAAGTAGAAGTAGTTGAAGACCCAAAAGGTCCAGAATGACTCACCGATCTACTGAAGATGGCGAGCGACCGAAACCAGTCTAACAGAAGAAGAGGGGAGACAGTATACCGAGAAAATGTATCTAATTATACGACCAATGCAGACAATTAATACTGGCTAAGAATTGCGACCAAGAAAACACCGGTTGTCCGAATGTTGCTCTGATTTGTACAAAGTTTTTAAAACGCAGCAGAAACCGGTATAGCCAACGACTAAACCGGCGATTTTTGTAAAATTCCTACTCTGAAGAACTGGATTATGGTATAAAATGGCTTATACCATACGCTACCTGTTGTTAAAGGCGATGGACATAAAAGGCGAAGGAATGGAGATGTGGAATGGTCGGGGAATAGGTCCCAGTGCCTAATGAGACGCCTTTCTCTTTCTCTCCCGAAGGGGCCTTTTGTCAACCGTTTAATTAAAAGCCGAGCACGACCGGCCCCAATCTGGTCCCGTCCATCGCAACACTTTTTTCTAAAAGGGCTCTACTTTTTTTTTATATTATATCCCATCGTTTAGGGGTCAGACGACCCTCGGCTAGACACAATCGTCTATCCCGGCCAGAAATAGAAACGGGGGGCGTCGTCGTCGGCGTCTCTAGGTGCAATTTATAGGAAAATTCCAGAGCCACCTGGCGTCGATAACTCTGCACCGAAACCGACCGTGAATTCGGCCGATTTATAATTCGACTTTATACAAAGTGCCCGGTGAAATGACGTTCCGGCTAAAAGTGGGAATTAAAGACGGGCTTTATGACGAGTTTAAAACGCGGAGAGAGAGGGTCATTACCCGTTCGATGCTCTCTTACCGAAACTAGAAACAAGGAGGTGATAAACTGAAAAAATTCTGAACTGAAAGTCGATAAAAGAATTGATAGATCACAAAAATGAAACTAAGTTACATTTGTTGCGTATTAAAAAATTATGTCCGAGACAGCGCCGGAGATGTAGTCAACTACCGCAAAACGAAGTAACACTGTTGAATGGGTCTAATGAGCGACATGGGAAAATACCGCAGCCTTTATTTTGGATATTTTGACTTTTAAGAGATTTTCACTGTTAATTTCAAATTTCCAGACTAGAAAAATAAAAATAAATCAATTTTTATCGTACATTATCGAGACAGTGGTACAGCGAAGAGTTCGCAATTCGGGTTGAAGTTTCGTAACTGGAGTGGCTATTAACGAAATTCAAAAAATAAAAAAAATGAAAATAATGTTCCGGAAGATTAGTGAAGGAAGATTGAAGATTACGACGAAACGAAAGGTTCCACGAAACATTCAATAAGCCGAGTATAAGTGTCTGAGTTTATTCCGATACTGTTTTTCCCATGAATCATTTTTCGTTATAGAAAATATCGCCCGTATTTATAGTTTAACGACTATATTCTTACTATCAATTTATATTATATTAAACAAAAAATAGTCGCCGAAAACTGTTTTTCAGAGCCGTTCTCCGGCCGTTCCTCCAGCGTCCCGACATAAAATTTATTCATTAAAATAATGACCGGAATAGCGTAAAACAATGAAACCGGGAGTCGTAAACGCGCAAATAGAGGTGGCCGCGGCCTTGTATGTTAATACGTTAGACGATTGTCTAATTAGCACCATAAACAAAGTCAATGCCGCCGCCCGCTCCGCAACAAGACTTGGCGCTGGTGACTTTCGCGGCTGTAAAATATCAACGACAAGTAGCAATTATCGGTAATTCCATGTAAAAAAAAATACCATTTGTCCAGAGTCGAGAATGTTTTCTTATTAAAAACAATAAGGGGAGCCTCAAAATATTCCTCCATATTGAGAGGATACATTAAAAAAATCGAACGAATATCCGTAAGTACCAAATGGTGAAATAAGACAAAGGGATTTGGACCGCCCTTAATTCTTGTTTAGGCAAAAACATGGCGTTAGTGTTATTTTTAATAAAATATATGGGGCGGCAATTAAAAAACGGATTAAAAAAGCGGAAAACAAATTAGAAATATTTAATTTCTTGTTCAATTATCTTTTTATAGGTTCCCATTCCTTTCACATTTCTGTCGTTACAGGTTATGTTTTCATCGTGGCCCGTGTGGTGCGCATAAAATCTAAATAAATTAGGGATACATTTAGCCTTCTTCCGCCACCTCTCGCTGGTTCGGTCTATTCCTAGACCAGTCACTGACTTCACCTGTACCATCCGATGACCCACAGGCGTCCCAGTGTGCCAGAGTGACAGGCGTAGAGCGCGCAATCTACGGTATTCCGACCCCTGGCAGACCACAAAACGGTTATTCCGGAAGCGACCGGACGTCACTTCGGAGACGCAGCTGCGTACCAAATCTTAACCGGAAGGGGAGGATAACGGGAAAGTTGTCGGGGGACGACAGCCCCGAAGGCGTCTCAGACCCCGGAGGGTCTTCCGGGCCGGCCCAAGACAGCTTCGTCGATTCAAAGTCAAGATATGGAACGTAGGACAGACACATTTCACACTTTGGACTAACAGACGTTAACCTTTTTACAGAACAAAGCCCCCCAACCACTTCATAAACTGTCTAACGCGGCCGGTACTACGCCGGATGTCCTACCGTAATTGTCCGGCGATCCTAATTACGATAGTTGGATAGAGGAAAAAATTGGTCTCGTTATCCGGGATTCGGAAAAAGACGTGGAGATGATATCATATTCCGGTAGGCGTATCGGAAGAACTCATCTTAGAAAACGGGGATTGGGGGGGGGGGGTTGAATTGTGAAGGGGAAAACGTTATCGACCGAATCGTTTAGTAAAAAGAATCGGGACTGACGTTCCTTTTTCTTTTTTAGTTTCACGTTCCTTTTTTTTTCATTATTTCTCCGCTGTGTTACCCCTCGGCGTCTGTAGGCGTTGATTTGAATTCGGACGGTGACGTAGCCCCTCATTACCATAAGGGACCGACTACCTGCGGCCTCCGGGCGGCCGTTTATCCGAGCTATAACCTAATTCGAAGCGACGTTCACTCCCCAGAATCGAAACTGTTTATAAACAAAAGAACTACTGACGAGTAGATTTGGCAGTATCCACTTCAAGATAATATCTGAGGCTATGAGACCAATTTAAAAGTGATTTCAAATTTCACTAAGGACGGAGGCACATAATTGTTCCTTCAGGGGGAACAGGTTGCTGCTGAAGATGTCGAGTGGCCGAAACCGGTCTATCGAAAGACCGAACCGCCGAGAGGATACAGAATAACGCCAAATCTACGAAAAGGATATTCTCCCTTTGGGTTTATACCCGCACGGGGTTTCTGTATTATACGTAGGTAGGGATCGTTCGTTTTACTGCGGTGAGAATAAGCCTGAAATATATTCTAAGCGGTAAAATACGGCCTGATGTTCGGCCTGTCGGCTTCGAACGATCGCCGCGCGTTTCTCGAAATCCGACACTCGGCCGGCAATAAAAAGTATACGCTAAGCCCCCGGCTCCCTCTCGGGAGCTTAAGACTTCGTTCGACCTTCGCTATCGCCTGTCGGATTTGTCATTTCCAACTGCGTTCCTATTTTTCTTTTTCTTTTCTGAGACGTTCAACTCCCAGGTTACGTCCGAGATTCGTCCTCTACGAGCGCAGAGGGTTTCGGGGGTATGAGGAGACAGAAGAACGCGAAATAATCTACGGAATTCTTTTTACAAATCTTACGAAATTATCTTACGGAATACTAGTTTAATACAACATATTATTACTATTTCCATGCGACGGTTGGGCTTGTTTTTCAGGAAAAAATTGATCTTTTGGAAACAGTTGGCAATATTCATGAGCGCCCTTACGCAAATTCCACATTATCTCCACCATGTGTACAGAACAATTACATACACAGACATCTAAGACTTAAAAGGGTCTAGTAAGTATTAATGTTTGATCACGCCGCGCTGATGGGATTTGAAAAGCGGTCTCCCCCAACTGACAGTTGTATTCCGTCAGTAACATAATGATGTACGGCGTTACTAAGCTTATTACGGCCACAGCCTGTACGTAATTAGTCCACCGGCTAGTGACGTCGAAGGCCATTGATGTATTATTGTCTTAAGCGACAATTACGCAATTAGTTTTGACGCGATGATTTATCGACTGCGTACACGCCAGATTTATTACTGCCATATTAAAGAGAGAGAAACTGAACGGAACGAGAACACTTTTATCTAAAAATCCTCAACTCTTTATTCACTTCTTACACACGGGGGTGGATTGAATCCTGACGACGTCGTACATTTCTGTACACAGAAACATTAGTAATACACATTTTTGGATGCTCAACTGGTCGATTTAAACGTCTAAAATTGAAAGCGTCTGTTTTAACAAACGGACGTTAAAAAGGCGTAAGGTTAATTTTAAAATCCGTGAGTTTCACTGCAATAAAACTAAACAGGCAATAAAATCCCTTTTGTAAAATCCCATCTCGGCCTCGTGTCCCTTTCTTTCTTCAGATTTATCGCCTTTTCCCTCGGCCATATCTCAGACCCCCCACCCAACACTGAATGTAAAATATTCGTGGAACAACCTTTTGTCACACCTTGATCATAAATTCAGCCCAAGCTTTACGCCAAAACTCTTGACAATATGTTGTTTTTTAATGTAAACAAATCAACGCTCGCCTTTTGAACAATTCCTCGCGCCAACCGTGTATTCAAACAAATAACACGGATGATAATGCAATATAATATCGCGATTTTGTAAATTATTTTATGATATCGCGGTTAGCCGCCTGTTTTTCGACCGAACCAAACAGGAAATAAAACTTCAGAAACTATAACAGAATAATTGCAAATAAGCTTATCAGATTTGCTGGTGTATCTGACTAATTGTCAGAAACTGAAACCGGTTTAGCTTGAGACCAAACAGACAGAAAGTGAACTATGTCCAGTAGTGCCGACAGGATGCTTCATGGGTAGCCGCGTTGTACTGACTGACAGTATTCCGTTTGAATGGACGAGATTTGGTAAAACACTAAATTTTTTAGCAACTGTAGTTTGGACAATTATAAACGTTCTTTTAGTCTGAAATTCCAATGTTACAATTCGCTGCCTGGAATTTCATAATTTCACACATTAACGAACCCAATTAACTTGTATCTAAATTAGAAAATTTGATGTGAATATATAGTTGACATATAATATTTAGAGGCCGGCGACATATCGTTTTTCACAACAAAAAGAAATGAAAATTCAAACGCCCATAAATCCCGCCACAATATTTTACATTCCCGATTTAATACGCCGGCGTTTCTCGAAATCCGAGAGCCGCCCGAATAGTAATAAAGGCCCCTTTATGCTTAAGCCGGGCTTAGCGCCGTCCTTCGCTTGTCAGATTTGTCATTCGCTAGGTGGGAGGGGAGCATCATTTTGGTTTCTTTATTTTCATTTTTATTTTTATTTTTTAGTATCTACTCCCCCAAGGCCCCCGTAGGCTGGGTTAGATCTTTTTGTGGGCTGGGTAGCCATAAATCTCCACCCCCCCTTTCCCATCCCCCCAAGGATCTTGAACCCTGCAATTATAACTCGTTAGGTATCGAATGATCGATACCTGTAATAAATCCGATGAGACTGATAATACCCGAAATGATAGAAATGAATGATAGATATTTTTCATCGGAGTACTATCTATTTGCAATAGAAATACATTAAAATATGGAAGATTTATTTACTTCAATAAAATAGGTTCACTTTCTTAATATTTATTTCAATTCTATCTGAAAAAAACGCAGAATATTTGCAACACAGTTTATCCTGTTTGTATTGGGTAAATATTGATGTCTACCAGTTGAATTGTTGTATTTTAATTGAACTAATAATTAGAATGTTAAGAAGAATAAATAAACTCCTTCCATATTGTTATTATCTTCATTTGTCTCCCCTTAAAAATCTGAGGAATTATCAGTCTTTTACCAAAATCCCGAAAGGAGAAAATTCCTTTTACTCCCAAAAGGAAAAATTTGTGCGTATATGTTTTAATTTAAGTTAAATTTGGTCTGTAACCGTGCATAAACTCCAGAAAAATACGTAGATTAGCTTTTCCTATATTCTACAGAGTGTCCTAGAGAAAAACGCGATTTAGATTTTAAACAAGTTGAAGGTTACTATCAGTCTAATATCAGAAACATACTATTTTCTGCGGTTCTGCGATTGATTTCCGACATTACTACTCTAGAAAAGAAAGTACTTACTTTAGGGAAACTTAATTCCTGTCAGCCTTATCAACTCAGCTTACGCATTTGGCCGCAATACGCCCTGGCTAAGTGCGGATATAAACTAAGTCCCCCTTAAGGCCTAATGCAAGCCCCTAGCCCGTCCTCAGGGCAAGTGACGATATAAACGAAGTCTCCCCCGTCAGAGCTAATGCAATCAAATGCAAGCCCGCCCTATAGCCAATATGTCACCGATCGATGTCACTCAGGTCCAACCCCCTTTCCTATTGACAGTTTTACGAGCCGGCGCTAAAATTGGGTTTTCAGTTTTACGAGGTGGCGAATTAGGGTTGATTAAAGTGGACTGAGGGCGACGACAGGATATCACAGGGGATGGGGTGGGGATGCGAGGGCAAAGGATATTGGCACCGCTGCAATTTACTATGCGAAATTCGCTAAAATAATTAAACACGGAAGATAATCCTCCTTCCAATAGGACCAAATCACACAAGATTAACTGATTAGCCCTTGATTAAAAAGAAATCATCAAGAATATTGTTGAGTCAATAACAATTTTTCTAGCCAATATCAAGAACTAGCCAATTATTAATTATTAATTACTTTACCAAAATGTTAAAAAATAATTGTCGATACATTGTATCCGCTGTAGGGTAACGATTTCAATTTCTCTGAGCGGGAATACTCATATTTCAGGCAGGTTGGCAAGCAATTTTACAATTATTTAATATTAATCGTAAAATATGAGAAACGTGGACTTTTATGCAAAGTGTGCAGATCCGAATTAAATTTTTCGATTGAGCACTCCGAAATACGAATAGACACTGAGGAAAATCGGAAGAGGTTGAGAGGTGGCTAAACAATGTGAATTTAATGTTGTAATGCGAAATTTCAGATTTTTCAGAATTACAATATTCGGAAGATTGATACTATATATATCTTGAAGAGACAGGAATTTGTCTAATGACTTTACATAAGAGTAATTGAGGACCAGTCAATTAGCGCGTCGATCGGCCTCCGGTTGTAGTGAGTCTTTCAATTGCAAATTTCAATATGACTTTACCCCTTTTATCGCGCCTCTATCTACTACTGTTCAAAATGTCGTATCCTAGTCCGTTGGCGAGGTGGGCAAACAAGAAATGTAAAACGGAGGGGAAGAGCGGCTTTAGTTATGCTAATATATTCGACTGGACGACTGGAGGCGGGAATGGAAACACTTTATTTTCCCAACCGAGATACGCGGCTATCTTTGCCCGCAGATCTGAGCGCAGAAAAAAAGAGAAAAGCAGAAGCGAAAATACGCTTCACACGTGCAGATCCCAAATCTCTTATTATGCCGACTGCGAAATAAAGCATACTACAATGGTAGCTACTGGCTGCGGTCCGACTAACTAATCTGAACTGAAATTTAAATTAGAATATCACTAGGCTAGGGTCAAACTAGACAATATGCTGCATCGGATATCGAGATCGTCAAGTCAGGAAACGCTAGAAAAATACGTTCATAACATTCAAGAAACTACATCAACTTAGCCTCACGAACTACTTACATAATACACAATAATTATAGATATTTTAGACGTTTTTCTTATTGTACATGATTGTTGTAAGTATTGTCAAATTTTAGACGCTCGTTTAAAACGGTGAAAATTGTTCCTAAAAACACGATAATGTGGAGTATAGAAAGCTGCCGGCTTCTGAACAGCAGTGACTCCAGAACAACATCTAGTGAACAATATCTGCTGATACTTGTCTATTTATACACAGAATACGTTTATATCATTCCGCCAGTTGTGTACACGAAATATTACAAATACCTAGACATAACGCATCGATCTGCCAAAACTGCCGAAGAATTAATCATTTTTCTGAAAATGTCAATATTCTTTTCTAAACCAATATTGTTTTAGACGCTTCATATTCCGTCTCCTTTCTCTATATTCAATACAAAAGTTGTAACTAAAAATAGCTCAGGAACGTTCAAAATTTCTTATCTTTTAAAAATCCGAATTCCCGTAAACACGAGATAAGAAGAGCCCAACTACAGATAAGATTTCGTCGAGGGTAAGTAACGAATGTCCTTCGGGCTCATGCTGCAAACGAAAACAGAACGCGGGCAAAAATCTGAATGGAAGGTCGGATTATGCAAATTTATTCGGTCCCTCCTCAACACGGCAACGGCCCCATAAAACATCATTTTTTGTACTTCACGGGCTAATCTCCAAGGCAGCATCTCCAAACTCAATATGTGTTATTTAACAACTGTTTTCATTACAAGAATGGTAATTTGGAATGTTCGCCAGTCAAACAAGGTACACAATATAATCAGTTAACGGAAAACTGGTTTTCGAATTTACATGTTAAAGTATTTTCTAAATAAATAACCAATAAATTAATTTTCAATCGTATTTAACGAATAAAAATAGTAAAAAAAGCTGTTCTATGATGATATTTAGAAATAGATGTTTCTGTCTATTGTTATGAGATTGTATTGAGAAATTAAAGTAATTTCATCCACCATTTTTTGATTTTTACAACTTGATCTGGTTTCACAATATTGCATTTTGAGTAGTACTGATAACGAGGAAAAGTTCCAACAAGGGGATATTATTTCCTAATATGTCCCCATTCGCTGATAGGTTAGTAACAGTGCAACATTGGGACGCCTAACAGGTGTCATAAATTTCAGGATAATATCTGTTCTTCTCGTTTACTATTAAATTCACCCCTAGTTATTTATTAATTAGCAACTTAATGACCAATATTAATTATTAATGCAATTTTGCGAATCGACGGGATAAGCTGTAATTGAGCACTACCGACTATGGCTTGAGGTCAAACGAGAGGAAAATTACACTAGTGAAACATTTATATGTTTCCGAATCGGTAATCTCGCCCGATTTGGTCCAACGCTAGACCGGTTTCAGATTCTAGTCCCCCGCGAATAGACCGGTGGGGTTTGCGCAGTTGGGGCAAAAAGACCGCCAGCGGTGGCGAGAAGCCGAAACCGGTCTAGCGTCGGCCAACCGTTAGAGAAAATCGCCAGATGGTCGACATTTCGCCATCGAGACTGTGAACGGGGAAAGTGAAATGATTTTTGTTACGAAAGTGTCCAACGAATAGCGAAATAAGTGCCGGAAAGTGGTCCCCACTTCTCGGTAGTTCGAACAGTCCCACCGTTCACCGATAGAGATGAGGTCGTCCGGGACAGAATAAAATCCGGAGAACGTGGGGGGGGGGGATTATGCAAATGCATTCGGGAGCCTCAATAAAACTCGGGATGATCTGTTTTTATTTTCAGGTTAGGGCGCCGACGCCAAATCGGTCTGGATCTCGGCGATAAATAAAATCGGATTTAAAGCCCTACCGACTGACAGTTCGATCGTTTATACCGGGGAGGGACCGCTCTCCCAGACCGGTTTTATTTGACGGCGAAAATTGCCCCTCAGTGGACGCGAAATTGCACTGAACACCCGCCGAGACTGTTAGAATGAAATGCGAACTTAATTCAGAATTTTCTCAACGGCGGATAGGGTCCATTACATAAAATGGACGCTTTAAGACGGAGCGGGGTCGGAGGTATATCTACCATGTGTAATTTTGCGGGAAAAGATTGAATTATAAACCCCGCGAGGAAGTCATTTTCTATCGCAATTGAAAATTCGCTATCCTTCTTTGTATTTCATAACTGAATCCTCGAATTCATAGTATTACGCGTAAGTATCAATCCTTATAAATTTCGTGCTTAGAAAGTACTGCGAAAAAATAGATACATATAGTAATAAATAATCTGTAAACTAGGTTAGTTAACCGGGTCCCTATTATGTTCTAAACAAGAATCAGAGGATATTTTTACCCGAAAATAAATGAGTTCACGCGATATTATTTCGAAAATAGGTTCCATTTTTTGATACATCAAAATTCTGATTGTTACCCCAATTAGGGTAATTTACCCCCGCCTTTCCCCGAGTCCTAACTCTTTTAACTAAACCCTCTATGGGCCGAATTTTTATTTTAAATCCAAAAAAATTGGGGGAACGAAAAATCAGCAATTACATACCTATATAAATATATAGCAAATGAAAAAAAATTGATATTGATACTGGTTGTCTTAACAACGTTATAGGATTAAGATTTATGCGCCATCTCGCGAAAAAAGCTATAATTATTTGGTAAAATCTCGACAAATTGAAAAGTTGAACTGAATGTTACACGGGCCCATAGAGGGTTAAAACGTAGATCTGAATTATTTACGATACAATCAATATTGAAAATATAATTTTGGAGTTTTATTTTTCGTTGTAATTTTTAGTAGGGCTTGGGTTTTCGAGAAATTACAGAAGAAATAAATAAATATCAGAACTGGAACATATATTTTATCGTACAGCCAATCTAAACATTTGATATTAGAAACTGTAGGGAGAGTTTTACGAGCCGGTAGAGGCCCGAAGACGAAAAACAATAATGTACACAGATTGCAGCCATAATATCTTAATCTCGGCGGAATTAACCGTGGAGCATCGGCGTCATAAATCGGAAAATTCATGACCGGACAGAAATGAATAGCGGCGACAAGGAATTTTATGCGGGTGAACAATACAGGGCCCAGATAGCTGGGACGGCAGCGGAAAATGGCGACAGCTCATCCGGGACGAGGGTACTGCCGCGATGAGAAGTTAAATGACCCGGGGAAATGGGAAAGCGGAGGAAACCCCCTCAGGAACCAGTTCGGATTTGGTACGGAATTAGGAACCGGCACGGGTCAGTGCTTTCCACTCCGCATTTTAGGAGTTTATGAGCTCAGGTCTAAATTGTTAATTGAAGGGAAAATCGGTCCACGATCTACGAATAATTGGTGGTGCATGCATTCCGGCCTACGGGCCTTTCTACATACATATATATACATATATATATATATATATATATATATATATATATATATATATATATATATATATATATATATATATATATTTAGATATTATGATACATTGATCTTGAATTGTTTACAATATTGATGTAACACTCGGGAAAATTTACAATAAAAACCGGATAACTTAAGCTACACTCACTTCATTCACTCGCGCACTTTGCACTTGCCAGTTGGTTTCAATAGAGTGAGGACAATAACCGGCTAGAAACGACACAACTTGATAATATTAAAACTGTTCCCTAACGAAAGAAATTCTGTTTTTTAATTTTATAATTTATATCCCAAGCTCCTGCTCCGGTAATGCAGCTTAATGCTCCAAGGTAAGTTTGAAATCACACCGTTCACCACAACCTCAACATACCGAAATCTGACGAGTTATATTGAAATTTATAAATCTTCGCTCTATCGCTTTAAAACTCACATTAAAGAAGACATCGCGAGGGTTTGAAACAAGATTTTAAAAGACTGTTCTGTTGAGGGCGGCGAATATTTTTTTATGACATAGTGAGTCGCCAGAACTTAATTGAAAAAAAACTTGAACAGAGTTTCAACTCTCTGATCTCCTACAAGTTCAATCTCGGAACTCGGATTACTATGATATATATAACAACTTTGAATTTAATTGAAAATACAGTCAATGGAACTACAGACTGGATGTCCCAACTTTGTTGTAATTCAAAAGTATACGCGTTAGCGGTTGTGAATCATTTACCGAATTTTTTAATAATTATTCCGCAAAGAAAAGTATACCTGCGAATGTACATGTGTTCAATGCAAATAATTGGTTTATTTTCAAAGCGCACACAATATAACGCTGATATATTACTACGCTCTCACGCATTAGCCGCGAAGGTACTTTAAAATAAAGCAACAAACGTATAGTCTAATTAGTGAGTGGAATCACGTACCGTGAACGCGTAAACGAAAATGCGAGCATATTTTGTTAAAGGGTTTTTTTTCGAATATCGGCGGAATACCGGAAGGCGTGTTTCGCTTTAAATGGGCAACGCCTAATAATAAAACTAATTAAACGGTCGTTAGCCGAGAGATAAGTGGGGCCCGCACCCGGCTAATAAATTCGGAGAATTCCAAAGGAGATAAATCCCGTTTTTGACGGCGCTTTTGTTGTTTTTGCCTTTCGTTGGGCGGACAAAATTCGCCCTCCTAATGGCTTTATAATGATGCAGATAATTCGAACCGTCGCGGAAAGGGAGGGACAGACCGGCAGGGAGGACGAGAGAGAGAGAGAGAGATGGAAAGAAAGAACGCACTTATCGACCCCACCTCAACATGTTTTATTCACATTCCCCTTACTTACGTTATTCCTCCTGAAGACACGTGTAACAGGCAGCACGGATCATTTATCTGACGAGCACCGACAATTACAAATGGCTCCACTTCAATACAGTTTATTAAGATTTCTTCTCGAGGCATTAATCATAGGCGAGGTTGGTAAAGGTGTCATTGCGTTATTTAATCCCGTTCCCGTACTTCAATTGTACTTGTATTGAGCTAATATATCACATTTAAATTAAAATATGAATATAACAGATTTCTGCAAACGAAACCCAAAATAGAAGCATTTACGGACAGCAAAGGACCCAAGGAATACGTCTCGAAGTTTGAGGCATTACATTCTAGACACCATTATATACCCAATACAAACTATGAATAAATTAATAACATATAAAAAAACTCTTGATATTAAAAAAATAGATGAAAGTCTTATGTTCTTTTTAGGGCCAGGAGGTCCCATTTTGATGGTTGGAATTGGAGGATACTAGCAATCCTGCAATTACATGTTAACTAACATTTAATTGAATTTTTTACCATATATTTCACAGTATTAACAATAAATTAACTATAATAGTGCATGATAGAGCTATGTAATATTCGCGACGACTGGATCTGTAAACGACGATAAGCCGAGTCTAATTTTAGCGACCCTGTTTCCACGGCCCATTCTTCTATAAATAAGTTTCGTAAACAGGGGCCGCGTAGTACGCCCTTTTTTTTAGAAAAAAAAATTTAAAACATTTTTCTATCCCTTGTCTTCGCGGTGCAGAGCTCAAACGGTGTCCAAATTGCCTGGTATAAAGCCAGAACGGACAGGTGAGTCAGCTCGTAACCGCCGAAGCGGGCGGCCGCCGTTTCAAATGCTCCGTGCGATCCTAAAAGTTATTTTTAAATACGCGTTAAGTGTGCAAAATTAACGCAGAACGGCGCACCAGAGTACCAGTTTTTTGTGAAAAAAATGCGAGATGAAAAAAAAATTCTGTTGGTTGGAAAACGTAGAATTCTGATACGCTCATGTGGAACGACATTGTACCCAGAAACTTTCAGGTTTTGCTGACTTTTCCTGCTAACCAATCAAGTTGACTAGGACAGTCAAAAAGTACCAAAAAGTTTCATCAATTAACTGAACTTCACTTGGAGGGGACAGGGTACTTTGCTCTGAAAGGATGAGGCCAAGACTAAGAATAGTAAAGTAGTTCTGAATTTAATGTTAAAGTAACCCTAAAAGAGTAGGAAAAGTAACTGTAACTCACTTCGAAGATTCAAAGGTTCGATCGGCACAAATAAATATGACTCGTAACCGAAATACGGTGCACGTGCTGTAATTGAAGTGAAGTCATACTTACGTGGCCCATTGCCAATGGGCCCGTCCTTTTAACACTATTACCAGTTAATTGCCGTTAACAGCCACTGCCTACAGACGACAGACAACGTCTAGCAGTTGACAAGAGAATTAAACGACATTCGAAACTAAATATACGATGAAGTATGAGACAAATCGCGTTCAACCGTATTAACAACTCATTATTTCCTTAAATATGTCACTATACATTTTTAATTATAAATTCATAATATTCACCTAGGTGATCATTAACTAATGACAATTAAACCACTTAAGTCGATATAAGTAAGATATTATTTCAATTCATATGATATATATTAACAGCGTAACAGGATGACCAAAACTACATAGTTATATTTTGAGAATTTTAAGTGCTAAATGTCATTGGAACTTCCTATTAGTTCTGGTATTATACAATTGATGAAGGCGAAACCTGTCTAGTCCGACAAAAAGGAGACGGCATCCATAACGCTTATCCTATGGAATTGTCTTACATCAATAATGATTGACTGTTAATAGGCCTATTTCATATTGATTATGATGAAGCCTTTTTCATAGTCATTGCACGGGAAATGTCTAGTCATCGCAGAAGGCGCCGTGGACTAATCTGCGGTGGATGATTGAGAGCCGTGGGTTATCATCAAAAGGACGGCACTTAGGGCTCGGCGGGCGCCGATTCATGCCCATGAAACGAAACTGCCCCACTTCGGGCACTGGTCGCTGGCTCTCAACCCGAGTGCAATTAAAACTCCGGGCCCCGACATAAATTAGGCCCTCGACAATTACTCCGATAATACAACAACAACAATGGCGCAATTAAAACGAGAGCTACCGACGAGATGCCCGGTGTTCTAACAGTTCTAATTACCTCTTTAACTTGTGCCAAGGATGTTAACCCCGCTGTTCAGCATTAATATGTAAATATGATTTATACTTTCTGTTAAACAAGCGTAGGAATAGCAAATGTGTAAGAATTATTATACCTCGAAAGAATCCTTTTTTTATTAGTTGATTCTCTTTTCTGGTCGTAATTTGTAAAAGTTTCGCTCTCAATATTGCCCGGCGACTGCTTCTTTAACCTTGAAATCTGAACTAATTTGCTCCTAGTGCTCATTTTACCGTTTGGTGGTTACCCAAATAACAGAATTCGTGTTTGAAGAAACCGAAAGGACCCAGTCTATAAAGTCTAGAGCCGTAGAGACCTCCAAGGGGTAGAAGTTCCTCCAGATGTTTAAGCTTCGTGTCGAGCTTACTTCGAGAACTTTATGTCTCAAAAAAATAAGGAGGATGACTTCGCAAAGGAAATTTATTGGGATGTAAAAAATCAAGTACGTATTATATTTTAATAGACCTTACCGGTACGCTACCTATTTAGCAATATTTATGTCCGTCGTGCGTGCGTAACCGGGAACGTAAATATCCGAACGCGGTTCCAATTTTATGTAATACGATCTTTCGTGTTTTTCTGGCCGGGACGCCTGCAAGGAGGCCACAAATTCCTTGCTAGGCCGCGCGGTAAAACTGCGGTTGAGGGGCTAACATTACGCTAGCGGCGTTACCCGATACTCCCCCCTGCGGTTTGGGCGTTCCGGATTTTTTTTTAAAAAGAGAATATTTAAAAACGAAAAAAGAGGCTCGTAGAAATGATACCGAAGCGTGTAATAACATACAAGAAGATGAAAAAAATCCAGATGAAGGACGTTAGAGGTCGACCGGTAGAAAGGACGGCGGATTGCGTAATTACAAGGCAGAATGGTAGAGAGAGAGAGAGAGAGGGAGGGAACAATTAAAAATGCATTAATTTTAATAAAAGACCGTCGAAATAGACACAAATTTACGATGTATTATTATTCCCTTTATTCCAACAACGTTTAAGAGTTATACGAGTGTCGGCCCCATTGATCTTGAATTATGTTCAGGTAAACGGTGGTAGTTGAAAAACAAATTCTTGGCCGATATTTCTTTTTGTTTTCATTATTCAGGAAATCGGCATCATAAATATTCGAAGAAAAACCATTTACAGGGATGATCAAGCGTTAAAACGGACAGAACTAGTAATCTATAATACTTTCATTATGGTAATATCAACATCGGAGACGGCTAGATGTAAAATAAAATCCCAAGAAATAAATTGCAATTGAAAATGTCGACCAATATAATTCAAACTGTGAAAATTATCCACATATTTAAAACGATGCGTCATAATAATAATGAAATCATTTGTTTTGAATTTAATTTGGATCCAACGCGTTAACGCCTAAGTATATTCCAGGATTTTTATTGGAACTTTACCGATTATTACAAGTCCCAAAGGCTATGTACGAAACTTAAGTAAGAAATATCTCAGGGTTGTATTAATTAAATATTAGTACATCGTAAAAAAGTATTAAATTTTCTAGTAAATTAGGCCTAACAAACGTGAAAGAGATTTCTACAAGCCATCTAGTTCCGGCATAAAAACGCTTGTAAAGCGGGGTAAGTGCATTCAAGTTACAGTGGTTCTATATCAAAAAAATATATGAGCCGTTTACGATGTACCGATTTGTACCGATGATACCGAGAATAATTCATCGTATACGCAGGCTTATTATTGAGGATACTGATCGAAGAAAAACTGAATAAAATATTAGCACAGGGGGGTATGGAAAATTTCACATACCCGGCGGGTAACGCGTTATAATTAAACCCCTATTTCATTTCGTATCTACGAACGATCAGGTGTTCTACGCAATCAATGCGTTCAATTGAACACGTTTGTGCCCAAGATAAAATTATCTCGTATGCCGGACGATTAAAACGAACGAATAAATCCGCTCTAGCCTAATCTAATATTGGATCTACGAATCCAAACCCATCATTCAATTCCGGTTCAATAAATACAAACACGTATTTTAATTTTTACACGCGTTTAGTTTTTTTTAATCGTAATAAATCTACGGGGGGACGATAAAATACGTTTTCACGTAAGGGTTTTAATTGATAGCGGATGAGTAATTACAAGGAGCTATATTTTAGGGAGGACGTATTACCCTTGTGTTATTATTATATAGTTTATTTCATCTAAAAATTATACGCAGATCCTTTACAAACGGTCGGGCGGTGGTTCGAATCCCGGTGTCGAAATTTTCTTTCGACCGCAAACTCGAACTGAAAATTCACTGTAGCTTTATTAATGCTTCGGTCTGATATTTAAGTCAAATTGATCGTACACAAACACGAAAGTCCCCCCCCCCCCAAACTTGAAGTAACAGAATCAAAACACGTTGGGTCATATTTTAAGAAGGTTCTCCGGCGAAACCACATTTCAAAATATATGATCGCCTCTGCGGCGGCTTGCTCTTTTTAATTAAACGGTCGAAGGGATTTCGGTTTCGAAATTCTTCAATCGGCGGGTTTAACGGACGGCCGGCTGCGTTGGCCTTTTTTTCCAGTTTACGCAATACAAATCCTTCGGAAATTGTGGGACATTTTCGAAAATCGATTTCGATCCCGTGCTGTAATCCTGGAAAAAGCTCGAAACTCGAAACGGGGGAATTTGAACTAGATTTTCCGCTGGCGATGTCACTTCCTGAAACGCGACCGATAGTGACAAAGCTCGTAGGAATGATGCATTGTTTAAAACGTCAAACGGCTTTGTTCCTCAGATAAAGTTCCGTAGACGAGAATATATACATAACAGAATATCAATCCACGGAATATTACGTAAAATATACACCTGGTAAGCACTGAACAGACACTAGATGCTTATACAGAACAACCTAATGGCTTTATTTGCCTTATTTATTTCTACGTCGCCTCATGCACTTTAATTTACAAATAAGAAACATGGAAATTATTGGAAAAAACATTATTTTTAATTATGACAATCTATTGAATCAATAGCTTTGTATGATGGGGTATATCCTGCTGGAAATTTGAGAGCTCTAAACAAAACTGGATGGAAAAAACTCTCCACTTTTTTAGTCCACCTCTATCGACACATGAGGAGTTCCGTGCAAGATAAGTGGTAATTGTGCGCGTTCATTTCAAATATTTCCTTTTCGCTATTTAAGCTGTGTCCGCTGACATACCCGTAGGACTAGGAGTAGACACTAATTACGCCTGACTTGTGCTAACCGACGCTAATGTGCCACATTTTACAATTCGAGCAGGGCCAGTGCAGTTAACACTTTTTACGGGGCACAAAGAACGCCACTGCTTTCAAGAAAAAAATCAAATCCCTCGAGTAAAACCATACGAGCGGCATTTGTGAAAGTTCAGCTCTCGATTCTACTCAATTACCGGTGTTCCATTAGTCAAAATTCGTCTCCATTAAGAAAAGTCATCGTAATTTAAGTCCTAAGTCTTTTCTAAGTAGGCCTAGGATTTCAAGTTTTAAAATACATTCCCTTTGTATATTCACAGATTAAGGTCCCGCCCGACCTCAAACCCTCAACAACGGACCGATTGTACATCGCAATACCGCCGATATTTTTCATCGCGATGTATATATCGAATGTATATATTGTGATTTAGCCCAATTCGATAATATACACCGTAGTTTCCACCTGCATTAAGAAGTTTGGGCAGAGTGAGCGCGCGCGCGGTAGGTCCGCAATCAACTGCCGGCCCGTGTGTACGCTAATGGCGGCCGTAAAATTTCCAACCGGGACCAATATAACCGAAGAGACAGTCTCGGGTCGGGAATAAATTGGACGAAATTAAAAGAGGATGTAGCCGAATTAATAGGCGCCGGTTGAGGCTGTAAAAGTTTCGGGGACTGCGGGGGGAAGGGGAGGGGGAGGGAGTCTGTCCGGTTTTCGGCGCCGGCATGTAAATTAATTGCGAATAAAACCAAGACCAGGGGTTCGGCTATTTTATCTTTTCTCAACCTTTTTTATGACCCTCGGCAGTACCTTACCAGAATTATTACGCTCGGACCTGCCTGCCAGCGGACGCCCCTAACAAATAAGGTCCTACCTGGATTCCCTGCTTGGATTTGTTTCTGTTTTTTTTAACTCGTTCCGCACGGCCGGCATGTCCGCTTATAATCCCTAATTCTCGGTACCTAGGTACCGTCAGTTTCTGATGGAGCTTGAGGAAAGACGGATGAAGTAGGAACGATTCAGTTCGGAACGAAAGGTCGATGGACCAGTCACAGGGGGCAGTATTGAGAGCAGGCTTTCACACATGCCAAACAGAAGGGAGAATTAAATAAAAAAATATTTTTCAACTAAGGGTTGAAATATTTTTGCCAGCGATTCGCTATCTCCGGATTAAGGTTTACGCCACCACCACTAAACAACTCATGAGGAATGTAAGAATGAATTGGTTCAGAAGAATGATTCAATTTTAAGTATAGTTTGAGAGGAAAACGAGCCTATAGAGAGGGAATCGCGTCATGGCCGCGAATCGGTTACATAAGAAACAAGTGGTGCGAATCTTATCCTACTTACAATTATGGTAACGAATCGCCTGGATACATTTAGAGAAATAATTAGTGAAATTTGTGGAAACAGGGACACTACCTCATTTACTCACTGAATCGTCCATTCGAACAATTAAAATTACAAAGCGCAATATCTCATTTGCGCTACAATGTCATTGTCAGGAAGACACCTAGTTCCTACAGAGGACAATATCCTTCATTTAGCGGTCGAGGTCTGGAATAATTTTTTCGAATCATAAGATCCCCGATACGAATACAACGAAATATTTATCTACTATTCATGTTCAAAATGAAGGTTCGGGATTGAAATATAAGTGAATTAATTAAACCACAGGAAACTGCTGAATGTGCAGTTTTGCACACGCAGTTAAA
The DNA here is from genome assembly GCA_019843655.1 of Lethocerus indicus. Classification (NCBI taxonomy): domain Eukaryota; kingdom Metazoa; phylum Arthropoda; class Insecta; order Hemiptera; family Belostomatidae; genus Lethocerus; species Lethocerus indicus. Next base: position 1,292,658 of record JACDQD010000012.1, read on the forward strand.
CCACGAGATTGCGGATACGATATTTAGAAGAACACGGCCGGTAGCATTCCGCGAATCATTTTTTTTCCATATCATATTTTCCTCGATGAAAATTACTCAGGCTATTTAAATTATTTCTTGGAACCGACAAGGAAAATAAAAACGATCGCTTCCATTGGCCGGACAGTCCAGGAAACGGGGTGAAAATTCCTGATCGAATTTTTGAAAAAAATTAATTAGATCGGTTGCGAAACCTGGAAACTGGTCTCTAGCCGGGCGGGAGAACGGGTCTACAGTTGTCGGACGGGGGAAGTGGTTGCACAAAAGTTAGACGTCCGAACGGCAAGCAGACGCTTGTGCAATCACTTATGGGACGTGAACAGGCGGGAGCGCACAATACAACGGGCTGTGCAAATTGTGCAACTCAAGCGCGATTAAACGATGAATAGGCGCTAATACAATTCCAGCTGAGCTCTCACCAAATCGACAATATCCGTTCGGGACTCCCGAGTCAGCTGAACCGATTCGAAGTGTTCCGCTTAGACAACTTTTATGCACAAGCGTTAAATTATAAATGTATACATTTATTTAGTGCAGTCAAATAATTATTATTTGAGGAATACTATATCGTCTGTATTTTGAAAATTATTTGACATAACATTCTATCTATAATTCTATGTTCTATTTCTCTTGATGAAAGATCAACGATTGTGGACACTATTCTGGTAATTAAAATATTTAATCTAACAAATTTTCGAAATACAGTTTTTTTTGGTGCCTGATAAATTTATTTGCACATTAACCTAGGCAATTATAAATTATTGACTACTTATTTGACCGCTATATTTTTCCAAATAATTATTTGCCTACGATTTACAAATATGTATATATATAAATAATGTAGCAGAAGAAAGAAATATAAATGGGACTCACCAGAAGTAGAGAGGAGCCGACCAATTATCTCCGACGCCCCTTCGCTGTAACAAGGGGAAAAAAAACAGGCGTCATTAACGACCAGATATAAATGAATGAAAAGGAATTTATAAAAGAAAAATCATGCGGGCAACGCTGTACAATTAAATATAATGTCCGTTGGACATGTGTACTACACAGCATAAAAAAATACCAATATTTTCTCTCCTAAACGGCCGCCAGTTTCCGACAATCTCGATGTCTGGTAGACCAATTAGTTATATTTAGGACTTTTTTGAATTGGTACACTTTAACAGTTTAATTATGCTTTGGTCTCTCGCCATCGCTAGTAGACTTACGGTAAAATATTAAGCGATTTATCTACTACTGCACTGCTAACCTTCAATTCCCGAGTTAATTTTGTCGTCCAACAGTTATTTCCTATATCTGACATCACTATGTCCATCGCCGCTGTCATTGTATCGCTATATCATTGACGAAACACATCCGTACACCCGGAAGTGATGATATTCCGAACCCTCGAGTTTCAAAATTTTCTTGTATTTCGGCCAGAGACATATTCTCGGGGACGATTCCACTGTACAGAGATCGAACCAACGGTTTTGTACGGTCGGTTAATTCGGAATGGAATGTTCTGTGTACCTCTTAGGAACTGGTTCCGAAAAAAAACGACTACCGAGATCCGAACCTAATATACGATTTCATAAGTAATAGGGGGAATAAATTCAGGTTCAATTTTCACTGGATCTGATAACCGGGCGAACCCGTTTTCTTGTTTTTTGTTGTGTCATTAAAAGTAATTACAAACAATAAATAATAACACAATCGGAATTGACATTCTTTTTCCCTCCTATTGCTTCTGTAATAACTTTTGTAGCAATTTATTACTAACCTAAGTTCAGTAGCGGTCGATTCAACTTGGAAACCTTAATGCTACATAATCTGATCATTTTCTCACAAGTAATTAAAATCATTCGTAAACCTAATTTTGCTTAACCCTGCTTGGGCCAGTGTAACTTTCAGTTCACATTTCAATTTATCGAGATTTTACCAAATAATTATAGCCTTTTTAGTGAGATGGCGCATAAATCTTAATCCTATAACGTTGTCAAGACAACCAATATCAATATCAATTTTTTTTTCATTCGCATATATAGGTTTATAATTACTGATTTTTCGTTCCCCCAAATTTTTAGGATTTAAAATAAAAATTCGGCCCATAGAGCCTTAAATCAACTGCACTCTAAACTTCATTCCCTATCGACTCAATTTTCAGTTTCCGATCCGGTTTATTAAGAGGAAATGTCGCGTTAAGAAAACATTTTTTTTCCGAGAAATTGCCAGGACTAAGCTCAAACGGAGCCTCGGCTACGTCGAACAACGTTTATCAGCAGTGAGACGACCGGAGCGGCGCATCTGGAGATGACGGGGCGCAAAACTCTTATCCGGGAGGACACTTGTGTCTTATATTTACGGCCATTACAATGAGCGGGGGTCGGACACAGGCTAGAAACGCAAATAACAAGGATAGTTCATTCACACGGCGGCAAATCCAACCGGGAATACCCGTGGAGCTTCGTTTGGGAATTTTAAATTTTTGTCTCGTAATTGGTTTTTTAAATTTCCGGACGCCGAATAACGGAGGTATTGTAATAAATAATGAGGGGACCAGCCACACGAGTTAGCGCCGAGTTATGTACGCATGACATAAAACCGGTCGAGTATATAGCAAATCAGCCAGAAGAGACGGGAGAAAATATTAAGAATTATAATAAGACAATAATGTATACTGTTAATAATAGATTCCAGCAGTACCAATACCTGTATTTTTATTAGTTTAAATAGACATCTCAGAATGTACACGATAACATACTTACAATTAAGAACATCGGCAACCAGGGTCGATCTGAGGTTGTTTCTATACGAAAATTTTTGATTGCACGAAAATAGAGGAAAAAACGTGGACTTATTTTTTATTGATAGGCAATCTTTTTAAGATTGATTAGTATCTAATTGTTGCCCGAACCAAAATGATCCGGGGGTTTCCTCGAGACTAGTTCAATTTGGAGTTAAAAATTAAAATTTTAAATATTTTTTCCGAGATAAAATACCACAGATTCTATTGTGGCTCATCAGGTTTTATTGAACATTTTTATTAACCATTTAGGCGTTGTTGACGGACAGCGATTCGGCTGTTGGAGAAAACGCGCGTCTATTTTCAGACCGAAGATCTGGCATTAGGAAAGAAAATAAAAAAAAGGGAATGAAAACGTCACAACGCTTTTAGAATCGGTTGATGATTTCATGTTACAGCGGTGCCTTTTACAAGCGGTCATCGGGGAGGGGGTTACACTTCGGACGTGCCTAATTTCATTTTCATTGAACGTCTCGTTTTCCTTTGACGCAAGAACAAAGACAGAGATTTTTTTTTGCCCCTCGAAAGAGATATTTCTCCCGCGTCGACAACTACAAACAAAAAGGCCTGTTTATTGGTTGGATGCCCATGTCCTATACGGGGGCTCGGGGAGTTCTAAATCCGTAAGAAAGAATGTTATTCTTTTCTTTTTTTTATAGACAGGGCTATAATTTTGTAAAATTCCTGCACTGCTGTGACACAACTGGGTGTCTCGTAAGAACTCTAATAATGTATCAGCACGGTAAGAAAATCAGAACTGTATGAAATATTATTCGAACCAAAAGAAAACGACCATATCTTAGCAAATTATTTTTTTTTAATTGCACAATAAATGATCTTTCTTTTCACCTTTATTTTTTTTGTACAATCAATTATAGTATAATTATGTGTGCAAGAGTTGAGTGTATGTTTCTCACTTGAATGTCTTGATGAAAGAGACCATCCAATGACGGCACATTTCACACATGAATAGTTTACGGCTTCGGACCGAGTAGATCTCTAGGCCAGCGGCGTTTAAGCCGACGCGGGGGGAATAATGGATGGGTAAGAGAGGAAAGGGACTGAGGGAGTGGATTAGGATGAGGAAAAGGCGGGAGTGGAACTTCAGGAACCGGGATTTTGCGACTCCGTCAACTGTGGGTGTGTTGAGGTCATGGTGGATTGTGCGGTTAGAAACATACCGGGGAGCATTAAGGATGGTACGAAGGACTTTTGACTGGAATCAACAACCGTACGGAGGAAACGGATTCGACGACAGGTATGTTTTCAATTAAGATCATTAATCGATACTACTCGTTTAGAATATCTGTTTGTGGTCTGCGAGGGGTTGGAATACCGTAGATTTAGTGTGTATACTAGAGCGGTATCGGCTGCTCGCAGTGCAGTGAGGATGCTCAGAAAACATCCAAAGTGCCGAAGCGACCGAACACCGCTACTGAAGATGGCGAGCAGGCGAAACCGGTCAAAAAAAAGACCAAACCGGCGAGAGAAATACACGATCTTCAATACTATCCATTTTTCGTCCCCTCGTCTCTGATTTTCATCTTCAAATGTGGCCCTTCAAAATGGACGGGGGGGGGAGAACTATTCTTCAGAAATGAGTAATCGGGGTAATGATTCGGTTGGCAGAGATGGCGGAATTGAAATAGCCCCAGCCGGCGCAGATGTAACATCAAAGCCTGGTATTGTTTTTTCTTAATATATTTTTTTCATAAGACGAACTGCTGTTCAATTTTGCGTTGCCTCCCCCCATAGCCTTCGCCTAATGGCAACACGTGCTACACGACTATTTGGCAACGGCCGGGGATGTTGCGATTTCGCCCGTGCCGAAATAACCACCAGGTGGCCGAAGCTGTCCAACGCGCCCCGATCGGTTCCAAATTGGGCAGTAAAATGTCATAAAACTAATCTAAATTAAAACAGAGCATCACAAGAACGGTCGGTGTTATTACAAACCCCCGTTTGTATCACCCAGATAGGCAACTGAAGCGCAGGTAAGCGGAATTTGAAATCTAATATCAACTTCCTTATTACAGACAATTGGCAACAATGAAAGTGCCTAAATAAAAAAAATTCCTTTTAAACCAGTTTCCGGCCCGAAAAGAGACAAAATGTTGGACCCGTTTAACAAGAAAAACCAAAATTGACACATCTCACCATTTCCCATTTCCATTATTCAAATGTTGGTCGTTCTGCCAACATTTTTGTGCAGCGTTTAAACTGGCACGAGAACGAGCTTCAATATTCCGATACACGGAGTCCGTTTTTTAATACATAAAATACTTAAATTGCTACAATAAAAATATAAAGGGAGGGGAGACAATACGATATAGTTTTCTTTTAATTGATTCTCATTTCTGAGTGTGAACGTATTGCTCTAAATGCTGCCTGATTAGGTACTCCGATATGGGCCAGCTACTAAAGAGGCGATTTCATAAAACGCTATCAAATAGCTATAAATTAAATACGAAAATATAGATGAGACGAGAGTTGAGAATGTTTTTTAACCTTTAAGCATCCGCCGCCGCCGCCGTGTATATATAGTTACTGCGCAGTAGGCGCTAACGCAAATAAACGGTTGGCTTTTTCCCGCCCTTGTTTCAAATGTTAGTTCAAATTCGTACCCTAGCGATTGTAACGCTTGAAAAAAAAAGGCAGAATGAATTCCGTCGATATCTCTTTTCGATTGCTACCGGAAAATTTTGAACCAAAAAAATAAAAACACGATGGTAGAAATTGTATAATATATAAATTTCCCAGTGTAAAGGAAGATGGCGAGCGGGATTCGAACCCTGGTGACTACAGAAATCATCTTTTCTTGGAGCCTATTCTCATTCTGAACTAAATTACATTACAAATTACAAAGGATTTATTTTTCTATAAATATACATAGTAAATCGAAAAATGATATGCATTTCATGTCTACATGTTCTACATTTATGTACTCGATTATTAGGACACAGACTACTCGAATTATTTACAATATTATTGTGGTAATCGGGAACATCATTCTGAACTGTTGTTGAACTGAGGTGTTAAGGAACAAACTCCACTACCGGTGAGTGTACCGGAGCTACAAATCGTAATAAATTCGAAGAAACGAGAGGAAAATTCGAGAAATAAGAGAATCGACGCTAAGTTTGGTCCCGAATCAAGATCAAAGATTGCACGACACGAGTTGCGAAACAAATGTTCGAGATCGCTTTTGTTTGTACATCGGTCAATGGAATGAATTGCGTTCATCGCTTTCGATCGGATGTTGACAACAATTCGGATTGACGCGTCAATACGAAGCCTAAATATAAACGTACGTACCTAGTTGTCGCAAATGCGAGACCCAAAAACAAAAAATATAATCAGTAGACTGCGTCGACACTCGGAATTGATTAGCAAAATGTTTTTATTGAACGTTATGCCGTTGTAATCAAAATCAAAATGGTGACATCTATCTTCAAATTTTAATAACGTGTACGTCATCCAAGAGCTACGTATCTTCAGCTCGTTATACCTAAAGAATATACCCGCAGAGGTAAACCACCCCTTTCAAATCTGTCTTCTGCTCGGATTCTTCCGCCATAAACTTTCTCTTTCGTTTCCAAAAGAAATGAGAACTATTAATTTTAATTCGAATTTACATTTTATCAGGCCCCACCCTCGGAGAGCCAAATAGGTTAATGACAGGAAAACATTAGCGAAAAGGAAAACATTTGATTTGATTTAGAAACCGAAATAGAAATAAAATTCCTAAACTGTCCATATAGATCTGTGCGCTTCGAAACATACCGGGGAGCATTGAGCAATGCGATTTTTGAATCTCCGAAATTTGTTCGGGATAAACATATTTATTTGAAGGCGGCACTAAATAATTGAGCGATCTTGAGACACTCCCACGTTCAGAAAAACAACAACGTGAAATAACTTATTAGTTTCACAAAAAAGGTGGCAAATAATAATTGCCTACAAATTTGCCTACAAATCTTCTGCACCCAAATCCATCCTACGTATTGTTGCCAAACAGGGCTTTTTAAGCCCGGGGACCTTTTAAATCGATCGACAGCGAAAAAAGTGTTGGCGCCGGTATCCAATTACAAATTTTTTTATTTAAAAATAAATAACGATAAATATTCAATTTTACTAAACCCAAAAATTGACTACAAAATTTGTCCGACCGCCCACGCGGAACGGCAGAAAGCGCCGATGTTATTCTTCTTTGGGTTGTTTGAGTCCTTATTTGGACAGGCGCCGTACAATTTGCATAAACCGACCCAGGGACCATTACAATTTCTAATTTACTAATATTTTACCAAAGCCTGCCTCTCCGGCTTTACAATATCCTATTATAGATGTTCCTTCAGCTTATAACCGGCAGATTTGCAATGGATGAATCCACAAATACATCGCAGTATCACAAGAAGGTATCGCCAGAAAAATGAAATAGGTAGATATATTTGATACTCCGGTAAATAGATATAAATATTGTTTTCACTGTAGATTTGTTGTGTTTCTGTTTCCTCTCGCAAGTTTGGTCTTTTGCTAGACAGGTTTCGGCTGCTCGCCATCTTCAGTGGCGGTGTACAAGTGACGCCCGAACGGATGCCCGAAAAATATCCAAAGTGCTAATAGTGACTAACACCGCTACTGAAGATCTAGTAGACCGAAACCGGTCTAGCAAAAGCGAGAGGAGAGGAAACACAACAAATCTACGGTGTTCCAACCCCTCGCAGACCACAAAAGTGGTATGTTAAACTAGTTGTTTTCACTGTCACGACTGTGAAATACAAGACGAGAAACCCCACCGGCTTTCCCGCTTTTCATAACATTTTATTTATTTATTTTTCCGGTACATCTAGATCGCGGGAATGAACTCCGTTGTATTTTTGTACGGCTGACAGACAACACTTTAGAGATAGTTTTCGGGTGGGTTTTCCTTAACCCTCTATGGGCCGAATTTTGATTTTAAATCCAAAAAAATGGGGGAACGAAAAATCGGCAATTATAAACCTATACATGCAAATGAAAAAAAAATTTCCATTTGAACAATTTTATTGCAGGATTAAGATTTATGCGCCATCTCACGAAAAAAGCTATAATTATTTGGTAAAATCTCGATAAATTGAAATGTGAGCTGAAAGTTACGCGGACCCGTAGAGGGTAAATATTCTCGGCTGGATAGTTCAAGTCCGTAAATCCAGACTCCGGTTTAAGTGCAGTGTTGGTACAGTAATAATTTACTGTTCAGAACCCGGCCTTAAACTCTTGTTGATGTTTGTCGGTTTGGCCGCAGAGTTTGTACGGGTCAAAATATTTGAAACTGAAAATTCATATTAGTGATCTGGCGTATCTCAAAAACGGGGGGTTTTCATCCATGTGGCCGCCGGCCAGACGGGGTATCGGCTGCCGCAAATCTATTTATTTTTTCCAGCGTCTCCGATCGCCAAACTACATAGACTCTGTTTAACTATCCCAACAAGCGTTTCATGTACGCCAGTTTAAAAAAACGGACGTTAAGCCGCTGATTAACAGGCGAGCTAGAAATATGTTTGAGAGAGAAAATCGCGCGGAAGTGGAATTCGTCGATCCCAGCCTGAAAATCGCTCCTGGAATTCCTCGGCCGTAAGAAAGGACAAAAAGAAGGAGAAACAGGATGCAGGACAAAATTTGAACACAATGCTGGCGGCGGGGGGGGGAGGAGATTGATTGGGCCCGAGCTCTCTCGGGCGAAAATACGCTGCCAATCTCAAAAACCAGCGTTGCATAAGAACCGGGAGCAATTCGAACGCCTTCTAGGGAGGAGACTGAACTGTCTTTCGAGGGACGAAGCGAGGACAACGCGTACGCAGTATCGCAATGGGACAATGCCACAGCGCCTATATTCTGTTCTTCAAAATATATTTCTTTGTCGAGTCTATTTTTTTTCGAGAAAAGTCAGCAGCAGGTCTGCGAAACTGCAGGAATTGCAATAAAAATTTATTTTTAGTAATTCAATTCAAATTCGGTTCGTAATTTCCCAGCCTTTCGTGAAACACTGCGATCCCCCGTAATGCTAAGAGTTCAAACCAATCTGAGGAAATAGGCAGGATGTCCTATACCAAATTCTCCCCTGAGACCTCAGCGCCCCTTGCCCAATCCGGACCTCAGCGTTTGGCAACGACTCTGAAGCCGCGACGAATGTTTCGAAATAAATGTCGGTTCGATACCCTGGAAATATTGGATTGAAAAGTTCGATTGGAGGGAAAATAAAACAAAATTCTCTGAATTGATTCTCCCGTTCATCGATTCAAAAAATCGTTTTAAGCACTTTTATCTGCCAGAATGCCCCTGACAGGAGCATTTAATTTTAAAAATTAGCCACTTAGTTCCATTTCAATTTATCGAGATTTTACCAAATAATTATAGCTTTTTTCGTAGGATGGCGCATAAATCTTAATCCTATAACGTTGTCAAGACTATCAATATCAATTTTTTTTCATTTGCATATATAGGTTTATAATTGATGATTTTTCGTTCCCCCAATTTTTTTGGATTGAAAATAAAAATTCGACCCATAGAGGGTTAAATAGCATTAAATCTTTAATAAGGGTAAACATAAACATGTCTGTCTAATCTCGCTTGCAGGCCCAACACAGACGACAATGAATAATAAAATGAGTGCCACTGACGGTGGTGAAGTTCCAAAACCGGTCTAGATCAAGCGGTGATATTTCCGAACCTTATCACCCCTGCTATTCTTGAATAGGTGAAATTGATAGTTTGAGAAAAAGTGTAACACTTATATATAAAAACTAATATTTAAACTAAAAAAAAAACTAAACCGATAACTTAAGTTAATATCGGTCAATTACCTGTTATTCGCCGTTAATGCCACCTACGACCACTCTGTTGACTCCCCTTTATCGAAATCTAATCGCGCCAGATAAAAATGACGTTAAAACCCGAAATTTCATGTCTTCCCGTCGACAACCTAATAGATTCAGTGGTGATATTTAATGTTCGTAAGGTTTCATCCAGAAACCTTTCGTTGATAATACACGAATCACTGTTTTATGAAATACTTTTGATGACCTAATGATTCTTTTCAATAAGATATATGTATATATATATATATATATATATATATATATATATATATATATATATTGAAAAGAAACATTAGGTCATCAAAAGTATTTCATAAAACAGCGATTCGTGTATTATAAATATATTTATAACCTGCTGATTATAGATTATTAGATACTAGATTATATATAAAATATTTATGATGCTATAGTTTTAATTTACATATATATATATATATATATATATATATATATATATTATATATATATATAAAATGTAAATTAAAACTATAGCATCATAAATATTTTTAAAAAAATAGTATTTTCGGTTGCTGACAACGCAAAATGGGATCCATACTGTATCGAATATCCTACTTTTGTTAAACGCATCATTCATCAGTCAAACAAAATTCATCATCAAAAAACCCTCAAGAGAGTTGATTTTTCGGCGGCCACTCAACCGAGTACGGCATGTGATCGAGCCGTACTCCCCTTATCGGAAGATGAGGTATAAATAAGAATCCCGGCGCCAGAAGGATTATCTGTCGTCCGAATCGGACTATCAGAAGAGGACACTGAATATTGCCTCGGGAACACTATGGAGTGTGGCATAAACTAGACCGCAATTTAAGGTTAAAAACCAGGCTAGACCATCGAAAGAGAGAGAAACATTCACACATTCCGCCCAAAGAAAAAGAACTTTGGAAAACAAAACGCCACAAATATGACCGATTCAGCATAAGAGTCCGACATAGCTTGGGCGACAATATAATATTTTATGTTAAATTTAAAAATGAATATGAAAAATAAATGAATATGAAATGAAAAAAATATATATAAACATAAAAATCCCATAAAGCTGCAATATATAAAATTATTATGTATATAAGAATAGATATTCGTAAATTTAGCATAGCATTGTGGTTAGAGCAATGCGCAGTTCCTGGAGTTCAATTCTACGGTGATGGTAAAAGAAATATATATATATATATATATATATATATATATATATATATATATATATATATACCGAGGAGTGTAGATGCTACGTGCATTTAACGGAATTTGTCTCAATTATGTATCAATCTGTTTAGTCACGTACGTATTGCCACCACTCCTATATTTTAGTCTTTACATTATTAATTGTTCGCCGTACTAATATGTTTAATGATTCAGACAGCCGGATAATTACAGCCGGTTTAGAGAGTACAGATACACGGAGTTTCGTGTCGAATAAGAAGTTGCCGAAGAATAGAGAAGGTACGGAAGAGTGGCGATAAGGCGCAGTGTGCCCACTTGTGGCGGATTGTGGCGTCAGTTTTAGTGGCTTACGTCAGCCACTTTGTTGTGCGCGGGTCTACAATTAAAACGGCGAACAGTCTGGGTGTTTACCACCTGTCAAAAATGAAATAAACCTACAACTCGCCACATTCGGCAGTTAGGGGAAAACATCGACTAAAGAGTGTGTCCCTACAAATACTGATGCGTATTAATGGCGATGAACCGAAATTCGTTATGAAACGAGTCCGATTGAATGCGAATAAATTTTAACCCTTTGCACTCCGTTGTCCCCTCTCGTGGGACATCGTAATTCCAGCCTACCACTCCGATGTCCCCTCTGAGTCCCCGCTACTACAATAAAATTTAGTAGCGATTACGGGGAATTAAGTTATTTCCGTTTTTGAGACGTGCATGGTTCCCTGATGTTTTCTCTTGAAATGGCACAAGACACTGTATCAAAACAATGGATAGTGAAATTTATAAATAGAAATAAACGAGTCTAAAACTGGAGGAAAATATTTTCAAAGCTGAGCTCAGTCCGGTTTGAAGCGTCGAGCGGTATAGATAGATCTGACGAATGAGAAAATCGGAAATGATTCTTCTCTCGGTAAATATCATTACCAAATGCTAGCCAACATCAAGAATGGTCCGGAGTGCAAAGGGTTAATACAAATTAAAGAGTGGTCCAGAATATTGGGCGGGGGGGGGGGAATTATCTCGCAGAAAAACCGCCAGCGCTAATAACCCGGAAAATAAAGATCTCAATCGGATGCCTCTTGGCACGCCGATCAAAAACAAAAATAAAAATAAATAAATAAATAAAAAACAGCCCTCCGAGCGGAGGCCGTTAGCGACAAATTAATGAATACATAACGCGTTCTGAAAAATAAGAGCCGCTACGTGAGGCCAATAATTTGAAAAGGAAAGGTTTCAAAGGTCGGCCAACAGGGGCCACCGCTGTCGCCCCGCCCACTGCCACCTGTCGGCCGCACCTCCAACTACCTGGGCTTTTCAGCCGTAATGGCCACACTTTACGAGCTCTCCTCGTCGTTTAATGAGCCCGAATCGGTGATATTAGGACCTCCGCGAGGGAGCGGAGCCTTCGTTAATTGAGTTCGGCTCGTCAGAAACGAGAGCTCTTAAACGGAACGGTAGTTAGTTGGCAGCCCTTTTATACAGTCCCGTTCGGCGTAACGCAGCCAACACATAAAAAAACTAAAAAGACCACGTACACGACTTAGCCCATCGACACCTAAACCGGACGAAATAATAGACAAAATAACGACTAAATACAGAGACAGTTTCGCGAGAAGTGTAGTGAACCCAAGTGGCAAGTGCAAAGTGCGTGAGTGAATGTGTGTGTCTGTGCGAGTGAATGTAGTGAGTGTAGCTTAAGGTCTCGGGTTTTTACTGTATATTTTCCCGATTATCACAACAATATTGTTAAATATTCACGATCAATGTACTATAATATTTAAGTATATATATGTAGTAAGGCCAATAGGCCGGATTGCATGTAGGAATCACCATTTGTATATCGTTTTATCGATGTATCATTTGTATTTAAAGAAATAAAACTTGTTTGTACCTTGTACCTTTTATATAGGGCGTTCAAAATTAACGCAAGATTTGAACCGAACTGTGGCTGCCAAGCTTTCATTATTTTTGAAATACTGTTCAACAATGACAACACGTTGTTCTATCGTGTAACGCTCCATTTGTACTAAGCCTAAACTATCAGCTGTCAAATGGGTTTTTTTAATAGGGTCGCCAACTTGACTGCAAGAATGGTGGCAAATTCAAATCTTGCGTTAATTTTGGGACACCCTATATAAACAGAGTGGGTCCTGGAGAAAAGTGGAGTCGCTACAGCAAGCGGAACTTTCCCTGAATTAAAATTTCAAGTGAAAACAAATTTTCTAACGTCACTTTCTCTAATCAATTTATTGTCACTGGAGTGTGCAAGTTCAACTCCTTGGCCGTGTAGTCTCGTTAGTGAACGGGCAACGTGACTCAATGAGTTATAAATCGTACCTAAGTCCCAAAAAGGAAACGACTGGTCCATTAAACCAAAAACGGACAATAAAAGGCGAACTTGCTGTCACTTTTACCAGCCTTGAATACGGTATCTCTTTGCGGAGTTGTGAAATGACGCCAGATCTCAATATTGTAAAAATCTGTATAGGACTACCATTTATTAGTTTAACATACCTGTTTTGCGGTCTGCGAGGGATTGGAATACCGTAGATTTCTTGTGTTTCTGTCTCCTCTCGCTGGTTTGGTCTTTTGGTGTTGGCAGCCAAAAACCGTCTAGCAAAAGACCAAACCAGCGAGAGGAGACAGAAACACAAGAAATCTACGGTACTACCGTTTATCGTTCAACTAGATTTCCCTAAAAATTTGTATATCTTGTCTTCAGAACATTTTCCTGGTGCAATGAAATTTGTCGAGTTACACGTCGCGCAGATTAATTACTTTAGAATATATAAAAATGTAATTTTTACCGGAATAGAGATGATATTCCCAGAATGAATTTAGTATGCATAAATAGTCCCGCCGAGCGACACATCACTAGTACACCCTAGACAAGATGGTGGTTAATTAACCACGGGAAATTGGGAACAAAACTGAACAATGTATTTTTTTACCCTTTTAAAAAAGCACCTCCTCGTCGTCCTCATTCAGAGAGAAAAAAAAATAACAGCCTCGGCCTAACAATTACCCCGGGATCGTTAAAGCGCTCTTTGTTGCGTTCAAAACAAAAATTGAACACCAATTTGTATACGTTACACGGACAGGGGGGGGGGAGGTGAACGATGGCGCTAATGAACGGAAGCAACACACTGACACACACAAACAGGAGTTTATCTGCAATTATCACGAGCCCGTAATTGTTGGACAACGCTATAACTTATCCCCGTTTCGGAAATGATTATGCTTAATTTTCTAGAGCGTCGGCGTCTTCCTTTAAAAGTGTGTACAGTCGACAATTCGAATTGCACCCGCGACACGATTTCAGGTAGGGGTTCGGCTCCACACCTGTTCGAGGTTCGTCGGTAGAACAATTCAAACAGATCCTCTAACGAAGAATAAATGAGTTTGGAAGAATAAATGTTAAGGAACCGGTAGCGCAGGCAGTACTGAGAGCTGGACTTTCACATGACAACCAGAAGAGAAAATTAACTAACAAAAAGAAAATACTGGACCCACCGCCGAAACGAGTAATCTCCTCACTGCACTAATGTCAGTACATTAGTGCCCAAATAGTGGCTATCACCGCTACTGAAGAGGGCGAGCCGCCGAAACCGGTCCAGCAAAAGACCAAACCGGCGAGAGGAGACAGAAACACACGAAATTTACGGTGTAGTCATTTAGGTTTACTTTATACCCAGAAAGTCTGAAGAGTAATTAATATATACGCAAAGGATAATAAAAAATAATCCCGCGCAATTTGATTAGTATCTGAAACCGAATTATTATTCCTATTATTGCCCTCTTTAGGACATTTTTCGTCTAGAGGGCTAATTCAATTGGTGAGACCCTACCATAACCTCCTCACTGCACTAATGATAGTGCGAGTGACAGTGACAGTGCATTGAGGATGCCCAAAAAACATCCAAAGTGACTAACAGTGCTACTGAAGATGGCGAGCGGCCGAAACCGGTCGAGCAAAAGACCAAACCGGCGAGAGGAGACAGGAATCTACGGTAAAAAAATACTGGACCCACTGCCGAAACGAGTAATCTCCCCACTGCACCAATGACGCAAGGCTACTGACGATGGCGAAGAGCCAAAATTGGATGGGACCAAAAGGCGTCTGTATTTTCCAAAACATTTGATGTTAGATTTACTTGTCGATGACAGTTAATAAATAATATTAGATAAATGCATGGAGGAATATATGAATATATGCCTATGGGCCGAAGACTCGCAAATGTGGCATGCTATAGAGGGCCTTAAACTTGAGGCGGCCCTCGTCGAATGTTTCAATGTTAATTTCGTGAATTGGCCCCCTAGAGGGCTAATTCAATTGGTGAGACCCTACGACCCACGTGTCGGGACGGCCCTAGTGCCCCCCTGTGGGACTCATAGAGGAACGGCTTTCCCAAACAGGAGGACAGTCGGTATCGTTTCCCACGCGTCACCAGTCTATTTAGAGCCTAATTGTTCAATAGACCGGTTTCGGCCGCTGGACGTCTTAGGCGACGTTTTCGTCAGTGCGGTTAATCACGAAATGATACGGAAGATGGGTAGCAACTGAAACCAGCCTAGAGGAAACAGAAAAGAACTGTGGCCTAACACAAGTTGCCGGCTAAATTACTGGATACATTATATATAATATCATGCCTGTCATAAATAGCACACTAAACTGTTATTATCTGCCCAGGAATGTTTTCAAAACCCAACAACTAGTGACAAAAAAATTCCCTAAAGACGAGGATAATAAGAATAATAATTAAGTTAGAGATACAAATCAAATTGAGGGGAAACTTATTTTTCATTATCCTTTGCGTATATATTAATTACCCTTCGGACTTTCTGGGTATAAAGTAAACCTAAATTACTACACCGTGGATTTCGTGTATTTCTGCCTCCTCTCGCTGGATTTCGTATTTCGCTAGACCGGTTTCGTCTGCTCGCCATCTTCAATAGCGGTGTCAGTCACTTTGGATGTTTTTTTGGGCACTGTTACTGTCACTTGTACTGTGGTGGTTGTCTGTTTGTCGTGTGTGTGTATATATATATGCTTCTTGTTATTGTAGTTTTCGGGACGTTGGTTGTCTTCTGTAGGGGGGCAGGGATTTTTTTAAACGGCTTAAGTCTGAAATTTGTCAAAAAGGAGGTAGAAAACAGGTATTCTAAACTAAATTGCTATAGCTCAGATCCGAATATAAGTGACTTCTAGAATATGATATCGAAACCCACCAGAGGGGAATGTGTGCCGGCTTCCCCATTAGCGTACAACTTAAAAGGGGGGGGGGAGGAGGAGGAGGGAGAGCATGTGTGTAATTACACGCTTCCTTATTACATAGGCCTGTGTCGGTGCCTCATTAATGCCATTAAGGCTACCTAACAGCGGCCCCACTAAACTGGTCGCCGCCCACCGTGTTGGGAATAGCTAAAGCATAGCGCCCCTCTGTTCTGTATGCGCCTCCGGTAAGTATATTACAGGGGGGCAAAGTCCTTCAGCACTAAGTACCCAACGTTTGTAAAATTTTAACGCTCAGGAGCCGCGGATAATAATATTTTAAAATCACATTTATAAATAATAAGAAACGCGATGGAATAACAAGTGTCCTGTTGACCGAAAGAACAGACTTCGATTTGTACAGTTAACAGTTTAAAATACGGGAGAAAACAATGTTAAAATTAGAGAGAAGAGAGATTCAGAGTTGTCCCACAATCAGAGAGCAGTCAGAACCCAGATCTGTAGAGTTTTACCTGCACATTTTTCGGATTGTTCCTACAGCAGCAATTGGAATTTAGCCGTCGGTCGCTATTTATTACCACTTTAACGTCTTTTATAGCCTTCATACGATTTACGACTCATCAATTCCGCACATATGGCCAGCGACACGTACCGCAAGGGAAGACTTGCATAATGCAGCGGCAATAAATTTATTAGAGAAAGTACAAGAAATTTTCACTTGAAATTTTATAATTGTTTCTAAAGCGCGACATTTTGACTTGACCAACTTCATTACTGAGGTAATTTGACGGTAGTAATTTGTACCGAAGAGAAACGAAATTACCGAATATTGGGATACGTTGCTTGCGGGATTTGTTGATGTTGCCAGGATTTCGGTGTTACGAATTTTTCGAAAAAAAACAAGAAAATACCGTCACAATGGGGGGCCGAACCAACAATGTTTTCTTTCTGCAACGCTACCAAGCCAAAAATGCCGGAGGCACAAAATTGTTTCTTTTTAATACGAAATACAGATATTTCGTTCAATATTTGATTGCGAAAATAATCAATGTTTTTTCGAATTCTCAACGCGGTTTTGGGACTCCTAAACCCGAGACAATTCTGCATCTTTTCATTTAAATAAGTCTAGGGTCTTTCTTCCCGGAAATTTGAACAAACGACTCTGAGGTATGAAACAATTAGAGGTATGAAAAGGACCTCAATTTTCTTTTATTCTTTACTCGAATTTGAACGGACAGAGAAATAACGACGAGGCCACGAATCAAAGTATTTTCAGACGAACTGATAGTTCTCGTGTTGCCGTGAAATATTCCTCGGACGTTATTCAAAAAGTCCCGTAATTTCCCCTTCCCACGTTTCGGCGTTAATCGGTGAGGATCCTCTGCTTCCTCATTGGCCGTTGAGGCAGTCGGAAGTCCCTTTGCGGTGGAGGCGCCGGTCGATAACCGCGTCCCTATCACACTCCCTTCTCTCCACTACCCAATGCGCTGTACAAACGATACCGAGAGTTCCTTCAAGGAATTTTCATTATTTATTATATTCACGCTTGACGGATTAGCGTCCTCCTCAGACGATGAGCTCGACAGAGTTTCACGGTCGACCGGCATCAATTGCTAAGAGAAACTAAGAAACGGGTCCGAAAAAAATAATCTCGGAATACGCTGGAAATAGAAACGTTTAAGGCGAAAACATTCTCAATACAGAGTTTACTGTTATTCAATACGAAACTGTCACGATAGCGTCACTAACGAGGGCCCACATAACACAGGGTCACGTGTAATAAATAAAATTAATAGGACGCGATAGATTAGGCGAAAATTCATATTTTGTTCTTTTTCTCTTTTAGCGAGGGCCTTCAAATTAATAATAAAGAAATCTAAAAGCGTAAATAATTCCCGGATGATTTACTGCCTCGAGTGAACGGAGGCGGAGGTCGCCTCGGGCTCCGCGAACATTCAGACGGGTCCCGGCTTTATTTCATGCCTGACTAATTTCAAATTTGGCTTCAACTTGCGCAATAATCGGCAATTAGAGTCGGATAAAATATATAAATATGCAAAACTGGCAATCGCGTTCCTTCATAATAAATTATTTGTCGAGGAATTTATTTTTTTTTTTGGCGGTAATTTTTCACTGGCTACCGATCTATTTAGCAAATTTATTCGCTTACGCAAAATATTCGATCGACAATTTGTAACGTACGTATATATATCGTGAGTAATTTATGCAATCAAAACAAGACAGCAGTGAACTGTACACAATATTTCAGCTTGAGTTCGAGATTTTAAGTAATTATTTTAATATATACTAGTATAAGTGAGTTGTACGTATAACTGAAATTCAAATACCGGCCTGAATTTATCGCGAAAGGAACTCTCGAATTCCAGCAGACTCATCGGAATTCAGTTAGGCAGTTTGTTCCTGGACAATTGCCCAAATACAAAGAGGCTAATTTCGAGGGGAATAATGGTAATCGAAGCGAGTCAATGGCGATTGGGATTCGCAGCGGATAACGGAGCACGGCGTTTAACGCGCCAACAGGAATTGGAAGCACGAATTTTCGTTCAATTAAGAATTTTAACTGGTTAAACGAGAGGAGCTGACAAAACAAGTATATAACTCAGAAATGAAATCATTTCATTTGGAAGCAGATTTACTATAGGCAACAAATTGACAATATACAAAGCTATATTGAAAGTATGGGGACTAGCATCCAGGGATTTCAATCGGAAGTCCTCAATGCTCCCCGGTATGCTTCCAATCGCATTCTTCACAACGACCCCAACATACAGTCGATCGAGTCATAAAATCCATTTTTACCAAATTTCATTCCCGTCTTTCTGCTCGTCCCAATCCTCTCCACGAATCCCATTATGCCCCCCTCGGCGGCTTAAACGCCACCCGCCCAAGAGATCTACTCCGTTTAGAATAATAAGTTATGACAATACTCGAATCAATTGCATTCTATAACATGTAAGTTGTTGATTGTGCGATGAATGTTAAAACGAAAAAGAATGAAATTTATAAGTAGAACAGCCCAGAACGCGAGTACTGGACCCCAGAATTCCGATGAACGGTCAAACCCAATACCACTCTCCGGCCCGCCATATTTTTCCCGGACGGCCGAGAAAACAGACAAAGCAATAAAAAAAATACAAGAAAAAACGCCAGATAAAATTTATAAGCTCCCAGAGATAAAGTTTATCTGAAGCGGCACATGGGCCACATCGAAACAACGTGGATGACTCTAATCAGGACAATAAAGATTATCCCCGCCTTTAACAGACCCACCCGTAAAATTGGTCCTTTCTTCGACGTAATTTATCGTAAATCTCCCGGCAATTACGAGTTGATTTATTGTCGGGACGCACTTGCGGGTCAAATTCATAAATATTAACAAGCTACAAAATAAAAACGGAATTATTGAATTGAAACAAATAAATTAACTCGACGTGTAATTATCTATGTAGTCCATCTTCCAATAATAAATCTAATAAAAATGTTTCAGGCTGAAAATATCGTGAACGCGATACTGGTCCAGAGGAATGGTTCCAAAAATATCAAGACCCATGAGGAGAATTCTACATAACAGTAAAGGATCATAAAAGAAATTTGCTTACAATCAATTCTAAAATATTATTCCTGTAGCAAAAGTTTGCTGCAACAGGAGGGTGTGGAATAGCCACACGCGGTTCTCCGTACCCAACTCTCTCTTCGATCTTTTCTATGTAGTCCGAATTGCATTAACCGCTATAGAGACTGTTACAAAAACTGTAAAAAGAACCGTACAAGGATTCATGGGGAATTATTTACACGATATTCTTTCAATCGCTATAAATGCGCAATTCTGAAATATTAATACTCCAGCTTCGAGGGAATCTTATGCCAACATACTCTCTGCCTGTCTGGTCTTGAGCTAGACCGGTGGATAAAATTTAGGTAGGAAGTAACAGTGCAACGGAACCGTAGGCGAAAAGCCGAAAACCGGTCTAGGCGCGGGGGCAAATGGGCGGGCGGATATTTGAGATCGCAATAGTCATGATATTCCAGAACCGAGATTCAAGTATCAGATACTTGCGAGTTATCCTCGGGTTGATCTAACCGGGAAAGGTCAGGAAGTATCAAACACGCAATGGGGAATCTTCTAGGAGTCTTGGAAAATTCGAGGTGAAAACTCGAAGCCAACCCGTATCTGATTCTGCCGGACATTTTACAGTTTTACACTGACAAAACATAAATACGGTGAGTATGATAAAATGCAATTCGCGTCGCGGAGTCGTTCGTTCGGGCGCAACGCGTTTATCTTAGATCAATTCTAAAAACCGAAATATAAAAAACTTTTACAGTTCCGCGGGATTTGAAATAAAATAAGACCGGAGCTTATTAGCTGAATCGACGGTAGTTCGCTACGACGATACCACGAGGAGTGTAATATCTGTCGGCCGAGCGTTAATGAATCGGTCCATAAATTATTTCTATAATTGATCCAATTCGAATAAAAAATAGATTCGTTAAGATAAATATTATTCTACTATCTGGAATTCTTTCGCTTTTTTTCTATTAAAGCGGTTATCTCGTCCAGAGTTTGACCATTCAATAAATCAGATATGTTTATAGCTGCGATCCTCTTCTCTTGTAATTCATAAATGGACATAATATCTATCAGTGTACACTTTGGTAACTATTTCGTCTGTACAATAGGACTATGGGGTTCCAATAAGAAAGGGGTCCAGAGATGTCTCAAATCGCCCCATTCTCCATGCCCTCAAGTACCGACAGTTGGTGAATTAGTCTCACTTCTCTTCCTACTAATTTTCCTTAATTCAGTGGCTTTTTATCGTTCTCTTTGGTCTCGTACTCTAGTACTAGTTTTCTAAACAAGATAAATATAATTGCACGGGTAATATACGAGGCGTTTTTGTAGTACAAAACTGTTCAATCAACGGGGCAAATATTAATAGTGCCAGACAAGGGGCACGTCACTCCTGACGAACTACCCGACCGGGAGTCGAGCATATAAAACCCGGAGTTAACAGGAATTCTCCTCCGGGACGTGAGGGGAATTGGGGATGAGGCCGAAATGAAAAAAAAATTTGATAGAAAAGGAGAAAAAAAAGAGAAAAAGGTCACCTAAAAAGGAGGACCGCAGAGGCGGGTCCGTACTTCTCTGGAGATCAGGCGCCGGCCGGGCGCCAAAAAAAGAAAGAGAACGCGAAGCGGGCGGAGGAGAAGGAGAAGGAGAACAAGGAGGAGGAGGAGGAGGGAGAGAGGGGCTGGAAGGGTTCGGCGAAAAAATAAACTAGAAATAAGGAGGAAATTCGCGATTTGTATCTTAATCCCCCCGTCCCCTCAATCCCAAGGATCAAGCAGCGTGTATAACCCCCCGAAGAGCGAGCGAAATGTAAAACAGGTCCGGAAAAAACATTAAATTCTCGAACGATATTCCCTCGAATAGATCCGAATCTCTATCATATTTATTGGGCCCGACGATTCGCCCGGTTTCTCGGTTCATCGAAGGACGACAACGCCGTCGGTCCAGGAGCAACTTGAATGGAAATAAACGGCATTCCTCTGCTGTTTTGGACACAACGGCCTACATCAATCGCACTAGTGTGTGTCGCACTAGTTCTAGCGCCATTCATGAAACGGCGGAGAAAATTAAAATCCTTATTGGGCGGAACGCGAGCTTTAGCTCTCCGCCGCCACTTATAATCCCGGATGGCCGGTCAGGAAATACAAATTTTCTACGCGCTTTTAAAGGCATAAATAAATTTCGAGTGGTACAAGTGGAGCTTCAGCGGCCGTACCGAAACGGCCCGAAAGAAGCATTCTGTCAGCACTCCCACTACGCTACTACTTCGCCAAATTAATAGTGATTCCGTCTATACTCATTTAACCCTCTATGGGCCGAATTTTTATTTTAAATCCAAAAAAATTGGGGGAACGAAAAACCGGCAATTATAAACCTATATATGCAAATGAAAAAATATTGATATCGATATTGGTTGTCTTGACAACCATTTATAGGATTAAGATTAGCCGCCATCTCACGAAAGTTACAAGGGCCCATAGAGGGTTAACTTTCGGATTGTTCGGAATAAACTAGCGAGCCAATCGCAGCAAACCCGAAAGAATTTCGACTATCAATTTCAGATGAGGACTAACAGAATGATAGGAAGTAGCCACAAACAATTTAGATATCTAAAGCTCCACCGTAAAAGCTTCGCCATAAAATAAAAACTCGAATAACTCAAAAATTCTTTATACTTTATTACTCAATTTCAGATTTGAATCTGCCGACTTCAAGGCTGTCGACTCTGAGTTTTATTATTTCTATTGGGAAAAATACAATTCAGAATATCCGGCCCCGCGTTCGAAATCTTATCGCGTCGGCTGTAAATAATAAAAGTTTCGCAATTTTCTTCAGCCTAACCCCTTTATTTTCGTGTATCCCGTTCCCAAGTTCGTCTGTTCTACGCAGGAGGAGGAAGGAGCCTAGTATTGATCGGGTGCGTCTCTCCCTCTCTCTCTCTCTCTCTCTCTCTCTTTCTCTCGCTGACTCTATCTCGCTCTCTCTCTCTCATTCCATCTTGATACCAACCCACAACTCCTTCCAGTTGGACAACAGAGGATAACGCTTTTTCGAACTCGCAAAAATATTCTCACGAAACTCGACTCAGTAGGTAATATTCAAGAAAAGAAAGGATATGTACAGTAGGAAATCTTGGTTCCTTGTAGATTTCTTCCTCCCATCAATGTATAGCCTTATGTCAAATAACTATACGATGTAAAAAAAAATTATTCGATGATTATTTATAACTATAAAAATTCACGTCTTCAATTGTAGCATGCGTGCACACTGCCTCTTATAAATTTTGATTAGACTAAAAACAAAATGCGTGTTGTCCTTCAAATACTATTTGTCCAGGAAAAAAATTCCGAAAAATAATTATTTACGCGATGATGCTTACATGTTATCAAATAGATTCATTGAGCTCAGATAATATGAGTGCGAGGATTGAATTGAATGTAATATTAATCTACGAAACCGATGATTTTGTCACGCAAATTTTGAACACAAACTTGGGAAATATATTCGTATTTCGATTAGGGATGGGCAGAGATAAGCGTATGTATTATCATGAGCATAACCGGAATTCCGGACGAGCTGCAAAAATATGTTTGCAATGAGGACAATGATCACGTTAGCAGTGTTTTATGTTGGCCGTTTATATTGAATTCAATTAAACTGAACGATTAAACGCAGAAGTTATATAACTGTGCAGAAATAGCTGGTGGAATTCCGGCTTGTTAAATTTGCGAGCCCGAATACGGTCGTAATAAAATTACAGAACGCTCAATTTCCCAGAGCGTTTTGGCAACAGCGGCAGCATCTGTTCCGAACGGCAATATGTAGCCGTTCCTTTTGTGCTATAGACAGTAAATCGCGAACTCTAACTTAGTTAAGTTGGCAAAGACCAAGTAGTTTAAGAAACGCTTTATCGGCCACGCGAAATATCGGCCGCCCAATATCCGAAAAAGGAAATCCGATATATTCCGGCCAACTTAATATTTACCGACGAGATATTTTACAGGGGATATCCTACATAATATAATCTGCGTAAGAAAATTGCAGAATTTTACAATTCCGAAATATCGAGGTGTTCGTAGAGAGGATAATCGGATCTTCTAACTCCAATAATTACAACAGCTTGTCCAGTTTTGATTTAACTAGTTTCAGCTTCTCGACATCGGTAAATCAGTAAACTAACTGTGGACCCATCACATCGGTTGTAACACAAAATCCGAATATATAAAATACATTAGGCGGGAATGCTCGATAAAAATACAGATTGCCTGCGCTCTTTTTTTCAGGATTATATCATATATAAGTTTTTTCGCGTCCTGAATATGATTTTCGTCTCTGTAACAGAGTATCGTTCCAGAGGAGGATCGCCCTCCGGAGCAGTCGGGGCTGTAATAATAACAACGGAGCGGAGATGATGATGATGATGATGACGAGGCGAGATTTCGAGAGGGAGAGAGGCCGACGGAGGAATAACGAGAAGGAGAAGGAGAGTAAAGGAAAATATGGTGATTGTGGAGGGGGGGTGGGTATATGGTGCCAGCGAGGCGGCATCTCTCCCACGTATACAGCGAGGGGGAGGGTAGGGGGGGCGGCTACTACCTTAACAACGCTACCTTTACCACCTTCATCTCGTGTCGTAAAAACGTCTCCCCCGCCTTAAAAAGGTCGCCGGCATAAATAATCCGCGAATAAATTATTCGACTCAAAAACCGCTTTTGCTGTACTGCCATGGCCGTATACTTGAACGTACGACCGGAAGTTGTGTACGACCGAAAATATCATAAATTCCGAAATCCACTCTACAAGACTGCCGTAACATTTAACCGGAACATATTTTTATTTTAGGTAATCGCTAACGTACTCAATTACGATTTGAAAATCCCGTCCCTTCAGTTCCGAACTATTCGATCCTTTCATCGGATACCTTAAACAGCAATAATTTGAATATATATTATATTTATACCGTAGATTTCGTGTGTTACTGTATCCAAACGTACATCCAAAGGCACGGCCAAGTAAATCTAACATCAAATGGTTTGGAACATACTACAGACGCCTTTTGGTCCTATCCAATTTCGGCTCTTCGACATCAACAGTGGCCTTGCGTCATTGGTGCAGTGGGTCCAGTATTTTTTTTTACCGTAGATTTGGTGTGTTTCTGTCTGTGGTTTCGGCCGCTCGCCGTCTTCAGTAGCGGCGTTAGCCACTTTGGATGTTTTTGGGCATCCTCACTGCACTGTCACTGTCACTTGTACTGTCTACCAGTGAGGGACGCCCAAAAACATCCAAAGTGACTAACACCACTACTGAAGGTGGCGAACAGCCGAACAGGTATTCTAAAGTATTATATTTACATACCGAATGATCTGGGGGCCAAAATAAAACATAAAATAAGGCCGCTTATCGGAGTATTTATAAGGTCGAATATGAACCACTGTCCTCTGGGTCTCAAGACTAATGGGTTGGTTTTAGCATGACAACGGGAATGATTTCTATATAAGTAATATTCCCGGAATTTCAATATTCACCGAAACCGAAATCCCGAAATAATCTAAAACCCTAAACCGGCGATAATGAGAAATGGGGGAATGGTGTTGTGTCCAGCGCGTTGGCAAATATAAACCACTCGAGATCCATTTCATCATAACCGGTGACTGGGCACATTGCTTTCATCACTCTGTCTTCGGCCCTCTCGAACCCCGATTATTTACAGATTCAGTACGGTCCGGCCGTCAGTATTCATTTCGCAACCAGACCAGAAACTTAACAGACAGGAATCGCAATCTTCGAACAGACAGGCGTCGATACAACTCACGGGACATTATTCCATCGAAATTGTCGTAAAATAAAATTCATTAAAACACAAAATATAATGCCACTGCAATGATTACACTGTGTGTTCGAAGAAGCCCCAGCCAAAAATTAGGGTTTGGGCCGCATTAATAGAGGCCGTTTGCGAATCAACCAAAAGATTTTAATGTTATGTATTAATAACAGAATCGATAAAAATAGAATAATAATTTAATAAAAAAATCTCTCAAAATAAATTTCCATTTTAATTGCGGAGTACGAACTAACGGATTGCAGATTGGCGGGAAGTAGAACCCACAATATGCCAGAAGAGGGACCTACCACCCTACTGACAAAAAGTGCTACTGAAGATTCAGCCGAAACCGGTCTAGCAGAGGACCGAACAGAGGAGACAGAAAAAATAATAACTAAAAAACGACAGAAAAAATCGAGGCCACAAAACAGGTATTCCAAGGTAATGATAAAATCAATAAAAATCATTTGATGAAAACATTTCGGTAACACGTAGGACGCAGAACTCGGTTTAGCTCGACCTTAAATGAAATATTTATTTATAAACTCTTGATGAACTAAATACGGGGGACATGTGAAATTGTCCAGACGGTACTTAATAAAGGTAAAATACTGACGATGTTGGCACCCCTGGTTCAAACTAAGCCGAACTGCGATTATACTTTGTGCCATTCAAATTCGCGGCTTTCACACAAATACAGGACCAATAGGGCCGAGTCCTTCGAGCAGTTTTGACTTCGAATAGAATTTAAGAAATTTTCCGGGCGCCGATAAAAATTGAGATAAAATTCTGTGCCCCATTTTAAAATTCTTGACAAAGGCATTACTTGCATTCCGCTCTCAATTTTATTTCGGCATTGATGAATTTTTATTTCATCAAGAGCATCAAGCTCCAGTTTGAGTCAAACAATTCTCAGATCAAGAAATCCGTAACCTAACTCCAAATCGATTAAGGTTAAGGTTAACCCTCTATGGGCCGAATTTTTATGTTAAATCCAAAAAAATTGGGGGAATGAAAAATCAGCAATTATAAAACTATATATGCGAATGAAAAAAAAATTGATATTGATACTGGTTGCCTTGACAACGTTATATAGGATTAAGATTTATGCCCCATTTCGCGAAAAAAGCTGTAATTATTTGGTAAAATCTGGATAAATTGAAATGTGACCTGAAAGTTACACGGGCCCATAGAGGGTTAAGGTACGTAGAGTTATATCATGGTTCGATGACATGATTGTGACAGTAAAGCCCTTAAATTTTACCTCACTAACAATATATGCTACGAAATCTATTATTTATCTTCAAAAGTCACCGCTGCTGCTTATGATGCAAACCACTTGAATACGCTTACTACAGCGCGACGTCTGTTCCTAAAATATCAAAAACCCCCAAGAGGTCAGGGTGAGAGTGGCCCCCGTTATCAGTGCCAATTACAGTTTCAATTTGGCCCGTTTAAATTCACATCAGGGAAGCCAATAAAAAAAAGGGGGCGATGCGTCTCAATTAATTCCCCGGTTAGAGATCAAAAATAAAACCGCGCTGTAAATCAACGAAAGGGCTTTTGGGTTACCTCGGAACCGTTAGGGGTCTTCTTCGGAAGGCTGATCCATCATACAATTTACATCCAATTCAGGCCCTTTCGATTCGCGTCCCAACTCCAAATTGGGTTCGGAACGAACCCGATATATTGGCCTGGCAACTAAGTCATTGCGGATATTTTATACGCCCCAATTGAGAGTAACAACAATGTTGCTTATAATGAGGCAAGATAAAGTGTAATGAGGACGGTAAAAAATTAAAATAAAATCAGACCAGAAAATGTGTTTATAAAATACTGTTTTAGTGAAGTAAATATTATTGTAGATTGTAGTTGTGTTTCTATCTCCTCTCGCTGGTTTGGTCTTTTGCTAGACCGGTTTCGGCTGCTCGCCATCTTTAGTAGCGGTGTTGGTCACTATTGGCACTTTGGACGTTTTTCGGGCATCCTCACTGCACTGTCACTGTCACTTGTACTGCGGTGGTTGTCTGTTAGTCACGTGTGTGTGTATGTCTTGTTATTGTGTTTTTCGGAACGTTGTTTATCCTGTTTGTCACAGTACAAGTGACAGTGACAGTGCAGTGAGGATGCCCCCAAGAAACATCCAAAGTGACTAACACCGCTACTGAAGATGGCGAGCGGCCGAAACCGGTCTAGCAAAAGAACAGACCGGTGAGAGGAGACAGAAACACAACAAATCTACGGTATTCCAACCCCTCGCAGACCACAAAACAGGTATGTTAAACGTTAGTATTATTGTCTATTGTGTACTTATTACATCCGAAAATAAGCAAATTTCACATCGTACTCAATTTCTCCGTCGGTTCTATTTTCAAAATAAAAATTATACCCCGCGCTTTTATTGACGAAATATTTTCTTTTTTTTTATTCCGCTCTGAAAACCGGAAAAGCGTCGGAAAACCCTCGACCGTTCATGACCACAATAGCGTGCCGACTTCGGTCCCCGGCCTTATTACGACAGGTAAGTAACAGTAACAATTAATTTACCCGATGTTGACAAACGACCTGCCCGCCCCCAACTCCCTTAAAAACATTCAACATTTTAGGGATAGCGCCCGCACCCGGGCGAAAGATAGCATCAGTTTAATTCAAAGGGGAGGGGGTGTGGTGAAACTGATATTTTAAAAGTTGATTCCGCGAAGAAAGTCCCTTAAAATGTGAATATCAGTAAGTCCCGTGGAAGTTCAAGCCAAGACCAAGTAGGAACGAGAAATATTCATCGTGAATGTGCGAATTACATCAAAATCAAATAGGAACGAATGATCCGCAGGCAAAATTTTCCTCAGTAAAAGTCCAACCCCGGCCAACGATGATCCTATCAAGCGTACCGAACTTTGTGGGCTCTTCTCGTTCAATTGGTTGAAATTTGCGAGCGAAGGAAAATTCGATCCGAAGTATTGCGCCGACACTTTCATGACATGTTATTCTCGACCGAGACCTCTGGGGGGGACAACGGATGGGTAACGGAGGAAAGGAGATTTTATGACTCTATCGACTGTAGCATTGAAAACATACCGATGGAGGCATTGAGGTTACAAATAAATAAATTAACCCTCTATGGGCCGAATTATTTTTAATTTAAATCCAAAAAAATTGGGGGAATGAAAAACCGGCAATTGTAAACCTATATATGCGAATGAAAAAAAATTGATATCGATATCGGTTGTCTAGACAAAGTTATAGGATTAAGATTTATCCGCCATCTCACGAAAAAGCTATAATTATTTGGTAAAATCTCGATAAATTGTGCGACCTGAAAGTTACACGGGCCCATAGAGGGTTAACGGGCTAGAGGGTTAACTATTAACTTCAATTGGCCAGCGTTGGAATAAGTCTAGAACGGTCTATAGAACACCACTGCAGACAGAAGCCGAAATCTGAACGGGCGAGTGGAGATTAAAGACGGTATAATCGATGATATTCCAAACCCGGTAGGGCCGACAGACGGGTGTCTTCAACGAATTTACAACCGGCATTGATCAGGGTTAAAAATCGTCAAATGGCAAGTGAGAATTACTAGACCTGTCCATGTCAATTTGTTCTAACTTTAGAATTGAGGCAAAAGGGCGAGAGAGAGAGAGAGAGAGAGAGAGACTGTTATAAATCAACAGTTGTCATCTCCGTGGTGACACTGACCCACGGCCACCGTTATTTCGGCCTTTCCCATTATGTTTTTTTTATCCTCTCTTTTATTGTTGCAACTGTAAAATGATACAATAAGCGACATTGATACAAGCACTGACTACAATGGACAACAATGGAGGAGAAACCCACTGGTTCCCCCTTTTTTATTTAATACATATTTTTTTTAAACATTTAGGTCGCGTCCCATTATTTTGTGACAGAAAAAACAAATATGGCGCCACTTTTCGCGCAGTATAAATATACTGCAGAGTAACAACACTCTGGGAGATGGATCAACCGTATTACAGTAAAGAAAGGGCCTATTGAAAAACTGAAGTATTAAGAAAATATTAGCAAGACAAGGAGCAAAATGCAAATGGTTATCTATGGGTACATATACATAAAATCTACAATAATATTACAGCGACATCTCACACCAATAAACCTTGTTATTAAAATGATCCCTTCAGAAATATATGAAATATTGATTGTACAATAAAGAAAGGTTAAAAATACATATGGGTAACATGGATATTAATTCAGCGTAAAATATACACAGTATTCATATGTGAGTCTTGCACATTGCATGCATTAATTCTATATATTTCTTGACCAATCAACGTCTGCGATAATATCGTTAATGAAATTAACTTACAATTGTCGAATTTTTTGTAATAATTAGTCGACTATTTTACATTTTCACGCGGGACGATCGCACAATAATAATGGGAAACCCCGGACGGCAAGCCGAACTTTCGGCTGAAACTGAAATATTAAAACTGGACTTTGAAAATAGAGAAAATTAAAAGGCCGAAACGAAAACAACGTCTCCATTTCTGGCCGACGTTCAGATGTATATCTCTGTTTGGACTGGCGCAGTACGATTTTCTTGGGCGATAAACTCAATAATTTTTTCTTGTTCCTTTTTATATAATCAACAATTTTATCCGCCTTGTAAAGGTTATCGTCCGCTTTGAAAAAAAAAAACAGACGGGGACGGCCGGAAATAGGCGAACCCGTCCAGTTGTGTACCGAAAAACGGGCAACTTAAATTAGAAAACTTGTTGGGATAAGCAATAAGTAATTCATTAGAAAAAAATATGTATACTAATATGAGCCAGATCCGGATATCAAGCCATTCTAAAACTAGATTCAAACTGACTTCATCTAAGGACAACGCAAACCGACCCCTCCCCACTAGTCAGTGAGTTTGTAATTTCTGTACCTATCAAATTCTGTCCATAAAAAAGATTTATGAAAGATCGAGAGGGGTTATAAATAATTAAGTTGTCTGAATTGTTCAGTTTTCATTTAGAAACCAGCAATATTGTCAACATTTTCATTTATGCCACCCAGACGAGAACATGAAAATATATTACATACAATAACTAGATTTCTGTATATTTATAACCCTTAAGAACGAATTTCTTTACTATATATTAAGGATTGGCAGTTGTATTTGTTTATTTCTACAAATTTAATATTTCTTACATAGGCCGATACGCTCTAAAAACCCGATGACGTTTATTCCAAACACAAAAACTTGAATGCGTCCGTCATAATACGTAAGCGTCTCATTCCGAAGAATCCGTTATTAATCGTTATTTAAATGTGAAAAATTAAAAAAAAAACTGTAGGAGTAAGAAAGGGCAGACCAATGGGGGAGTAAAGGAGAGTGAAGTGCAGCTTGGTGAACTGCCAGTCCACCTAAACTTGATTAACTTAAAATACAAAGTTCATCTGTACCTGACCTTTTGGAAATAAATCGCCAGAAAACTGGCTTGGGACTATTCTCAGCCTTTGGAACAACTTAATCTCCCTTTTTCTGTAATGAAATTTGAGTGGTCCTAACTTCACTGAGCAGCTTTGACTTGGTACTGGCCAGATTTCAAACTGTTAACTTCCAAAAGGATAACTCCTTTACCTAGCAAGTAAACTAGTATAACAAATTAATGCAATTTTAAAATTTTTATTTTATGAGACTAGGATTGAACATTCAAAAATGTAAGTATTATATTATTGGAGAACATGCCTACTCAACTTTAAAAATGCATATAAACAAAATTATAAATTTGCCCAACTATATAAACACAAAATGACAGCCAATGTAAAAACATTATCATAGCGTATTTGCTTCTGTTTAATTCATGTATTTTATGTAAATCATAATAATAAGCAAACTTTCATAGTGTTTTAATAAAAGAAAAACCTCATTTTGATGTATTAATATTCCCCCATATTCTGTTGGAACAGCCTTTAAAATAAGTAATACATTTGATAAAAAGATAAAATATGTCTTGTAAACATAATGATGGGGTGTGTAATGAGTTGAGCAATAAAACTAAGTGGCCAGCAGGGAAGAGAAGATTGCTCAAATATTTAAAAACTAGTTTAAAAACCTAATTTGCAATGCTAAATATTAAGAGCCAATTTTCAACACCTACTGGAAGTCCAGTAAATAAAAGTAAAACATATACTTTAATTTCTATGCAGTTATAAATTTAGTTTTTTATGACAAATTCAATTCTGTTCCCGAGAAAATGTTTTTAAAACATTTTATTTAGCAATACAATTATACTTTAATTTTTTTATGAGTAATCATGTTGAAAAGCAGTATATATTTACTGTTGAGCAGACAATAAAGAAATATTTAGGAAGATTTTACAGTTTCTGTACATATTATCACCAAACATCCTTTTATCTGTTATTTTTCTGAGATATAAATATTTATTTCTGTAAAAGCATAAAAGGGAAATTATCTTAATTTATAAGCATTACTGTTTAGCATAAGAGTATACAAAATGAGGACAATTTTAAAATCCAGAAATATATTTTTTTGCCAGGTATTCTAGTCATATAGTTCCATTAAAACTGAGATTATTCATGCTACACTCAAAAAACATTAGAGCATATACTTCATATATTCCGTTATATGAACACAATTTATGCACAGTTCTTATTTAACTAAATCCAAACTGATCCTTAAATTTTAGCTAAAAATTATTTTTAAAATTCTGGGAAACATATATTCATAAAGCACTTAATAGTTTGTTACTTTTAGTAATATGTCATGTGCTGATGTTATTTAGAATTATTTGTAATTTTATGATTATAAATTAAGATAATTCCCTTTTTTCATATCCCATAAAAAGAACATTAATTTACTATTATTGTTTATGAATCATAATAAGTACATAATTAAAACCTAATGCGGAAAAATTCAATGGAAAATTTAAAATTTACAGAAAATATTTGTTGTTCTAAACCCAACAAGGGTAGTTCAAATATTTTTCCCTTTTATAATTTCATTTTTATGTTTGTGAATTACAGAATGGAGTAGGTTTTTCAAAAGAAAATAAATATCAATTCTAACTGTCTTACAGTAGATTTCTAAAGGTCCTTAAAGCTGTACAAATAAAACCAGAGAACCTGGAAGCAACTCTCCCCTACAATGGTCAGCAAACAACAAAGGTTAATAGAAGCATCTTAAAAACCTTATCACAAAAGAGTTTCTCAATAACATCAGTCAGGGTAATAATGTAAGCAATGGTATCGGCAAGAAGCACATTATTTATACTAAATAATATCAAGAAATAAATACAGAATAAGCGGCATTACCAAACATGTACACTTTGTATTTAAATGTCTTCTTAAAAATTTCCAGTGCTAATTTCAATATAGAATGCTATTAAAGCATTATTAATTAGAATTATAAAATTAATAAGAAATGGAAAGCATAAATCAATAGAATAATATGGAAATGTTGGTAGGACTTTGAAGGTGCCAAGTAGTCTAGAGGAGTATTGAATTTATGTTTCACCTTAAAAATTGTAAACTGATTTAAAATAACTTGACAAATCCTGCATCTTTCCAAAGGTACAAATTAGTTTTAAGTGTTCTAATTATGTATTAGTCTAATTACCTATATGTGGTATTAGTCATTAGCTGGAATTGAACCAATAAACTAGGTTCATCAGTTGCTTCAGCACTGCAGGTTTTAAAAGGGGTAGTTTAAATGAAAAATTAAGGCCTTATTTTTCCACTATATCCTCTGTTTCAAAGTAATTTAAACAAAGAAACAAGAGAACATGATTAGTATAAATAATAACTCATGCCTGCCCAAACTGTTGCAAACAACATGCCATAATACCTGCTGACAAAAATTGTTCTCAATAAAATCAAATATTCATCCTAATAAAGAAAGTGGGCATAAAATGACAATAGTTAAGTTATTTACACTAAATAATTTTTATATTCAAAATTGTATTAATTGCTGAAACAGTTTGGAATAACACAGAACAAATTCAGAAGAAATTTTAATTTAAATTTCAAGAAATTAATTTTCAAAGATAGATATATGAAAACATAGTAGAGAAATATTATTTTTTAAAATTCAATTACTCTAAGCACTATTATTCTATTTAAAAAAAAGTTATATTTATAAAACCAGCTTGTGTAAAAAAATTAAAACACAAGTGGCCAGTCGGAGATAATTTATATCCACATTGTTGCATTCCACACTGTCTCGTAATTATGATAAGCATTCACAAATACGCATTATCAATTTCCTTTACACTGGACACAAAATGTTGATATTAGCAAATCTCATTACATATTTATAGTAATCGCATTTATTGTCCAGTAAAAAAAAAGAAAAATTCAGTTCATCTTATCCGAGCTTTAAGAAATTCATTTCTGGCCCTTTTTTTATTAAATCGGCGAAGAAAATTCATATTTCATCCGGTCCTTTTCCCTCCTGATAATTTAAAGTTTGAAATCCATGAGAAATATAAATGGCCGTTATCATGCGATATTAAAGAATTGAGGCCCATCAATGACGAGCGATTACATAATGATAGTCGGCCATATCGTACATTATGTTGAAGTATCCCTTTTATAATGAATACTTCCTATAATTTAATCAAAGGATATCATCCTAGAAAGCCTCTTACAAAAAAGGCAGTTTTTAATGAACCAAGAGAACCATGAAATTCAAACTGGCCAAGCTCAGTAAATCTAGTATTATTTACAAAATTCATGAATTAAAAAAAAGTTCTAAATATTTTAGAGGCATTTAAATTACAATGTAGTTAAATAAAGTACATATTATACTAACTAATGAAATATTTGTAATATCGCTAACATCATAAACCAAACCATTTTGGCTATTGAACAAAATTAGAAATTTAAATTGTATAAAGAATGATTGATAAAGGGAAAATAATTCTTTAAAGGGGACAAACAATAAGAAGCCATCTTTATATACGAAGAATTGTTTTTAATACATATACAGAGCATCCCTCTGTAATACCTATCAATGTTTATGATTATGGGGAATGTTCAGCCTAATATATGAATATATATTTTTTTAAATGCTCATAATCCTCAGACATTTTGAATAATTTATTTTTATATCCCCAATCTTTAAATATAACAAAAAACTGAAACTGGCAAATTCAAGAGGTGCCTGACCCTTTAGTTTCTTGAAAACTATAAGTTAAATATAATATCAACTTCCAGAAGCTTAGCACAGCGACAAAGAAAGTTATTATATAGTCCAAATTTGAATTATGTTAGTTGAATTAAATTCTAGATACCTCATATTTTGTTATGACTTGAAGGATAAGTTATAATGTGCAAAATTTCATTAATAAAATCGACAATGCTTCCCTAATCTGAACACGAAATCCCACAGGCTTAATTTGTGAGAAAACATTAAAATTTGAAACAGCAAAACTTTAATATTACAGTGAATAATCTACATTAAAAAATTACTAAATAGCATCTTTAATTTCTAAAGTTATGCCAGTTAAAAAGTATATGCTAATGTAATAAATGTTTAAAATGAAATATCTACTGATATTAAATCTTATGTCCTATGTAAATCCTTGGATGAACTAAATTTTTCTCTAGGGATAAACAAATTTCAACTATCAATCTATGTTAAAGAAATACCTGAGAAATAAGATCCAGAGAACAATACTCAATATGAAATTTCACAGAGAATATAATTAAGAATAAACAGAAAAAGCAACTAATCAACTTGGCTGTTTAGCTAACAAAAAGGGCTTCCTGGATCACCGGCATTCTCGTGTAACAATTGAATTATGCTTTCCCCAAACTGTTGAACGCATGTCAATGAACTTAATTTATAACCAAGTATCAAGTAACAGCCAAAGATAATGCCAAGTAGTTGAAAGTAGAACCTAGCCGCAATCGTGGCACAATGTATTAAGTGAAAAACAAGTCTGCTTATAATTTTAGCAAAAATTAAAATAGGGTTTGAACTGGTAATAAACAATTCATAATCCCTGAATATATATATATATATATATATATATATATATATATATATATATATATATATATATGTATGTATGTATGTATAGATCTGTTCTTTTCAAACCTAAAAGAAGATACGTTCAGGTTTCAATCGTAACAAAAATTAAGATTTAAATATGACAACACACAGGTCACACAGGGACTTACAAATTTCTTATGCACCTTCATCAGTTGCATGTAACAAAACATACGTGAAAATTGGGTTCAACTAGACCCCATAGAACATTCAGTATACGCCGATATAAAAAATATTTATTCCAGCTTATGTAATTTCGAACCTGACAGCGTACGATTCTCCAATTTCACGAAACAATTCCATCATTCTTGCGATCCATCTCTGTTCACCAATTCGGTCTTTTGTTAGACAGGTTTCACAGATCTGGCTAAAGGTGAAACCAGCGAGCCAGGTAGGTACTATCCGGACAGGTAATCCAGGTATGAAAGTACAACTCTTTCAAGTCGACTTGCATACAATGGCCTGTATTTATATGCCTGTTTCGATATATTTTTAATAGGCAAATGTAAAGGTCCAGTTTCAGGACAGTGTGCAACATAGGGTGTACTGAAACCTGATAACAGAATATACTAATTTTTCATTTCAAAACAATGGGGTAACAGTTATTTCTGGCGTTCGCCTTAAGATAACCAAACGGTAAGGGCAAAGGGCTCGGTAGGGTCGAAAAGTTGGAATTGGGTTCTGATACACCGAGCGGCCCTAGAGTTAACGTACGTTAAAATGAACCTGACACGGGCCGAAAGGCGCTCTGGCAAGTACCCGGGTAGTGTTTAAGGCGTGAATAGTTAAAATGGTTCGATTTATATTTACCAATTCCGGTGGGACGGTTTTCAGAGGCGGCAAATACCCGGTCGAAAACTGCCAGTATCTTCTGGCTGGCTTAGGCTTACACACTCAGCGCAATTGACAGCGAAACCCCCGTCGGAGCCCGGACACAATTTCGTAGCGGAAAACACTTCCGACACGGCCCTAGAGACTAAACGTGCGCTCGCCCCGCCGTTTCTGGCCGTGAGGAAAAACGGAAAAGCGAATTTTCACACAGAACCGAATTTTCACCGAGCCGAACTGCCATTTTGTTTCTATCACTCTAAATGAAACGAAGGCTGCCATAGCCCTCCCCCCCCGGGCACGACCGATTAAATTTCCCCACCCGCCCTTCATACTCAGCGCACGGATCGAATTAAAACCAAAGAAATTAACCCTTCTAATTACTTTAATTCGAAAATTACATTTAAATTTAATTTCTTTGTGGTTCTACGGTTTTATCAAAGCCAACATTCTACAAACCCGAGTTCTGCAGTCTCTCCATTTAACAGATCAATCCACTATCACTTTTCACCCAATCTTAACAGACTAACTGTCAAAATCGAACATTTCTTTATCTAATGATTATTAATAATTAGAGAATTCATCGAATAAATGTAACCCGGGGCAATACATTAAAATTAAAAAAATAATCAAATTGAGAAGACAGGGTAGGTAAATTTTCTTTTCTCCCTTCTGCATTGTGTGCACAATTTATTTGTAATATTTTAAACATTTTTTCATACGAAAAACGAAAAACCATTCGAAATATACGACTTTATAAAATAGTACACATACAAATTTATAATTCTACGTGGTTAAATTGTTTTAAGACAACTATTAATGTGCATTCATGAAAGCACAAAATTCTACTTATTAGTTTGAAATATCCTTCAAATATATTATTTCTTTCCTACTATTATTATTACTTGTCTTTTTGTATAGCATGGACAGATCCTGAAATTATCTTTGAAAACAAAATAATTTAGTTACTATTCATTTATTTTTGAATTTTAAATAAGCGTTCTTTACTTGGACCAAATTGTTTGGCTTTGGGATGGATATCACAATCAGTGTTGATGAATCACCAGATAATTAACAGGAAATGAATGGATCAGTTGTGTAATTATTAAT
The DNA here is from genome assembly GCA_019843655.1 of Lethocerus indicus. Classification (NCBI taxonomy): domain Eukaryota; kingdom Metazoa; phylum Arthropoda; class Insecta; order Hemiptera; family Belostomatidae; genus Lethocerus; species Lethocerus indicus. The sequence goes on from JACDQD010000012.1 coordinate 1,330,144, forward strand.
ATTAATACAAATTTGATGATTGTAAATCAAGTATAAATGCACGTCTAATGATCAACACTTATTTTTCAACACTATGGAAAAAATACAATCAAACAAAGCTACCAATGGCAATTAAAACAAAGCTAACAATAGTCCAAAATTTAGTAACTCAAAAAGTAAAGAACTGAGGTACAAAATACAAACATAACGTGGTTTAAGAAGATCCCATATTCATCCATACAAATTTTAAGTCTAACTTTCTCGGTTTATAAATTGCTTCATTCCAGTAACAATTATCACCGTATTTTGCAATACAAAATTAAAACTAACAAAATATTGTTATCAAATTCTAAATATGTAACATTATAATGTAAATGTTTAGATAATAAATGTCCCCAATTATAATTTTAGATAATGCAACATTATTTGAGTATTATGGAATTCAGAGCTTAGAATTATGTCATACAAAAAACAAAATAATTCATAGACTTAACCTAAAAAGTAGACAAATATGAATTAATGGTCTAACATAATTATAGACATTTTAAATGATTATAAATTATTATTCCATTCCTGAATCCTATTCTTATTCCATAAGAATATTTAAAAATCAGTGACACAACTAAGTTTGCAAATATAGTTTTAAATTTAGTTCTCTGACAATTTGACAAGCTTTAACTAACTTTTTTTTAATCAGCAAAAAAAATATCACTGAGCATGTTTTATTATCATCATAATAATAATGATGTTTTAGTGATAATAATGATCGATTTAATTAACTTGAATATAATATATTAATAAATATTAATAATAAATATATATATAAAATTAATATATTATAATATAATATTATATACATAATGTATGTTCTCCCTGTATCATAAGCATTCTTACAATTAACTACAGCAAGCACAATCAATTAAACACCTACAAAAAACAGCACTCATTTTTTAAATAAGATAAAAAATGAAATATCCTAGAAGAAATTGGTAGAATTTTCACATTAATGTAAACAATAACAGCAGCTAAAAAGTGTACCGTATTTCACATGTATTTTTTCATTTCTTGAAATAATAAGGTTGTAATTCAGCAATGTACAACTCCTAATAAATGATTCCCTTTAACAAAAAGATGAAAAGGACCTCCCCACAATAGCTAAACTTTGTTTTAAGTTACTGACAACCTTTGTTAAAACTAACAAAGTTGGGATGAAGTTACACTACAGAACTCAAATAATTTCATAAATTCTGTTAAAATATAAGGACTACAGACAACATCTATTGTGTGTAGGTTACTAACAGAATGATTTTAAACTATAATCTATAAACAAATTTCAAAATCTACACATGCACACACTCCACCATATAACCATAGTCATTTTTTGTAACTATTTGAAACTATCATAATTGTTCAAAGTACCGAGTACTATTTAATTGGAAGAAAGGTTCTCACAACTACAAAAAGCACAAAAGAAACCATTGTAATTTTTAAAAATATGTGTATTGAAGGATAAAAGTTTTACAAATAGCATTACGTCGCCTTCTTTGCTGCTTTAACTGAAGACTGCTGTGCTTTCAATACCTTCTGCACAATCTTTTGTTCTTCAATCAAAAATGCACGGACTATCCTGAAACCAGAAACAGAAGCAGGATTAGCAACATTAGAAGCAACAATTTCTAATATTTAATTAATATTCCTGGATGAATACCATTCTTAAAATAATGAAGTTACAATGTCAGAAAACAATTTTGAATAAACATTCTTAAATGGGACATTTCAAAATTTAATTATTTATAGTGGATTACAATAAATAATACTGATAAAATAATCTACATTTTTCATGTTTCTGTAATGTATTTGAATTTCTTTTATGCTGTTACTTCCAAATAGGACTAAAATTTTAATTTATGTAGTCATTATAAAATTAGGCATTTAAAGTAAACTATGGCCATTAAACATCAATGCTTCAACAGAAGCAAAAATGATGGCTGTTCTCTGATCTCTGCAAAGTGACCAGAATTTCCAATGTTAAAACAACAAGCGATGAACATTTTATAATTATTGTCATTGCCTTAACCTAGAATTCATGCAAAAGATAAACTTCTAGAGTTGTGTCACTTAAATGCAGTTATTCAGAAAATGTTGAAAATTCATTCTGTTCGGTGTTTTGGGCTGCAGATGAAACAAGATAAATTGCACCTGTGAATACCACTCATTGATCTCTGCTCATGAGAAAGTGTTCAGAATATATAATGCTAAACATCAAGCAATGAGCATTCTCTTATTATTATCATCCCCTGAAACTAAGTTTCATATAAAAGATCCACACCCAGCCTTTTCTCATTTAAATGTAGTTATTCAGAAAATGTTTAAAATTCATTCTGTTCGGTGTTTTGGGCTGCAGATGCAACAAGATAAATTGCACCTGTGAATACCACTCATTGATCTCTGCTCATGAGAAAGTGTTCAGAATATATAATGCTAAACATCAAGCAATGAGCATTTTCTTATTATTATCATCCCCTGAAACTAAGTTTCATATAAAAGATCCACACCCAGCCTTTTCTCATTTAAATGTAGTTATTCAGAAAATGTTTAAAATCCATCCAATCTGTTCGGTGTTTTGGGCTGCAGATGCAACAAGATAAATTGCACCTGTGAATACCACTCATTGATCTCTGCTCATGAGAAAGTGTTCAGAATATATAATGCTAAACATCAAGCAATGAGCATTTTCTTATTATTATCATCCCCTGAAACTAAGTTTCATATAAAAGATCCACACCCAGCCTTTTCTCATTTAAATGTAGTTATTCAGAAAATGTTTAAAATCCAATCTGTTCGGTGTTTTGGGCTGCAGATGCAACAAGATAAATTGCACCTGTGAATACCACTCATTGATCTCTGCTCATGAGAAAGTGTTCAGAATATATAATGCTAAACATCAAGCAATGAGCATTTTCTTATTATTATCATCCCCTGAAACTAAGTTTCATATAAAAGATCCACACCCAGCCTTTTCTCATTTAAATGTAGTTATTCAGAAAATGTTTAAAATCCAATCTGTTCGGTGTTTTGGGCTGCAGATGCAACAAGATAAATTGCACCTGTGAATACCACTCATTGATCTCTGCTCATGAGAAAGTGTTCAGAATATGTAATGCTAAACATCAAGCAATGAGCATTTTCTTATTATTATCATCCCCTGAAACTAAGTTTCATATAAAAGATCCACACCCAGCCTTTTCTCATTTAAATGTAGTTATTCAGAAAATGTTTAAAATCCAATCTGTTCGGTGTTTTGGGCTGCAGATGCAACAAGATAAATTGCACCTGTGAATACCACTCATTGATCTCTGCTCATGAGAAAGTGTTCAGAATATGTAATGCTAAACATCAAGCAATGAGCATTATGAATAATATATGATGAATTTAATAATGTTTTGTTCAATGAAGAGTTTTTGTTTTGTTCAACTGTTTGGCAAACATTCAAAATTTTTAACCACACGGCCATAAGTACTGCAAGTGACTGATTGGACTATTTTCTCTTTTATATTTCAGCATGATGCACTAAGAAGAATAATTCTGTAACTCTACCACATATTTTCAACAATTTAAAAATCCTACAAGAAACTCAACGTTCATAGTTTTGTTCTTATAAGTCTTGATTTGGTTTCAACCCTATTTGTTCCAATGAGTCTTTGCACGCATTAACCTTTTCTAAATTGCGGTTTAAAGTGGAATGTTTTCCTTTCTATGGATCTATTTTTCTGCACTAAGAGACCAAAACCAAAAAGGTACCCAGCATATTTCTGAATGAGAATAGAAATTAAAAAATGTAATGAGTCTCAAAGGGTCAGTAAAAATACACTTTAATGTTTACAAATATGTTAAGTTCTTTACATTGATGATCTATTATTCCCTGCCTACCTTAACTAATTTATCATTTAGTACAAATGAAAAATTGAAGCAACCCCAATAATATATTCACATAGGTATCCTTTAATTATTTGTTGATTGGTACTCACTAGTCATGAATACTGTAGAATTATTGACAAAATATTTTAATGTTTTCAACTGAAGTGTAGTTACTTTTTTGATACATTAATTTATTTTCAATTGAAAATTAATTCATTTCTGATCTTTCTTATCCTGGCTTGAGAAGCTTAAAAAATTTCTTATTTCATACATGAACTCTAGTTTGATTTTATCCAGGTGGATATTGACCGGTTGATGTGAACACCCATGGCTCTTAAGGAGTCATCAAATTGGACTAAATCAATATGAAATATTGAGGGGGCGAAAATTTGAGAAAGCAAACGGATGATCAATGCGGCGTAAAGGGATATAAGGGGGAACATCTGATCAGGCGTAAAATTGATGTACTGGATATTTACCTTTCCTTGACACACTTGTGACAGAGTACACCGCCGTACGCCCTCTTGACAGTCTGCTTTCGCTTGCAGATCCTCGCCCTTTCCATCGGCCTAGCCGGCTGGATGCCCCTCAGCTTCTCCTTGCACTGACCGCACTTGGGGATGCGCTTCGGTTTCTTCAGGTATTGGTAGACGAGCCGCCCACCGGGAGTTCTTACACTGCGAAATTTCAATACAATTTTTTAACAAAACCCTAGCATTCTGACCTAATTGAATGAACATGCCAAGCATAACCTTTTGAAGGCATGATCATGATGCTCCCGAATAACTTAAATTTCGATAATAAACTTAAATTTAAACACTCGCCAATAAAAGAACGGACGAAAAGCTGATGGAACAGTACAAATATTGTTATACTTACACACGCCTCCTGTTACTTTTTGTGTTGTAGGATAGCCTACGTCTATAGACCAGACGTTGTACCATTTTGAACTGTAAAGTAAAATACGGGAAATCAGCGACCGAAAGGTCTACGGATAAAAGGCAAAATAATTGCTCGAATTGAAAATTAAATCTACACCGAAATTGTACTTAGGATGCGGTGAAAATAAATGGATTACAAATAAACATATTCGTACCTTAGAGTAGCCTGCAGGAAAGGACTACCGACGTGCGCTTAAGAAGGGGTACCAACACGAATTTAGCTTTACGTTTTCGCTTCGGCTTGTTCATTTACGAATGGTTTATAATTTAAAAATTGCAAAATAAAAAATTGATATACGTATTAATCGATTTTTTTAAATAATTTATTCGTCAAATAAAATAAACGTGTCGTGAAAATTATTAATTACATCATCGTAAAATTATGTATATGTACTATACACAGAGGAATTCCCATCACTTTGTTGTATGTTGGTCAAAGAATGTGAGATTTATCATTGATTTTAAACGAAAGAAAATATGAAATGAATAACTTTTGAAATTATTTTATAATAAAAAAAAATTATAATCTTTGTTTATATAGCGCCATTGGCAGCCGTGGCCGTTATATGCTTAACATTTTGATTTGAATAACTACTTCCAAATAAATGTATTAGGTACCCAATATTTGTATTTATAATACACTCATAATAATTATAATGTAATTTTAAAATTTACGTTAGTCTATTTAGTGACTTTTTAACTTCAGCAAGCTTCGTTAAATAAAGGCAGTTTATGTACAACAGTAGCTAAGCTGTTTGTTGGTTGATGAAATTTAAAATAGAAAAATCCACTTTAAAGTAGAAAAAAAACTTTTTTAAAAAACTATTAAAAAATGCCTTATAAGTATCTGATGATCAACATTTGTGGGTTGATGTTTTCAACCAATTAAACCAAACCAATAAATAATAAAAATAATAATAAATTAAATCCCTGAGCAATGTATTCATTGAAATCAACAGCTTAAAAGAATGGCCACAATTATAATTTAAATTCTAGAAATAATGTACAAAGAGTAACTAATTAAATTAGTTATGAGCTACAACACTAAAAGGATAATTATAGGTAGAATAGTTAAAGGATAAGTCTGGAGGTAGCTGGTTTTTATTAGAAAAATTGAAATAAATACAACTTTATTACATCAAATATAATATTAATTAATTAGTAATACAAATTAGTAAATAAGTAGTGAGTTTTAATTATCTATTAACAATTCTTTACACTTTACATTTTCATTACAATATTAAATAATAATTAACAACGTTCAAACACTTTGTACAAATCGGGCAAATTGGCAATCTGAAGTATGGTTTCGTCTTCTCCAAATCGTTTTGGTGGAAGTAAAGTTGCCTTTATGGCAGGGTAGACAACATGTTCAATGGTCCAATGCCAATCTTGACCATCCTGAATATCGAATAATTATTTATAATGGCTAAACTGTCTCAATGATATATTAGAATGAATCAATCAATTGTGCAACATTTTACACTATCAATCTTATATAAAATATTGATGACTAACAATAAATATTTACTTCATATAAAAACATCATCCAATACAAATAAAATGTTTTCCACAAGAAAATAAATAATAAAGAATTTTAACTTACTCTGATGTCAAGAGGTGAGACATAACTATAAAATCTGGCTGTTTCTCTGCATATTCCCTGAAAACATGATTTCTCAACATTCCAATCAACATCACATGCCAAGCGGAGAATATACAATGGCAATCTGCTCATGTCCGGAATATAGTTATCTGAAATTAAATATAACACTTAATTCAATGAAATAAGACACAAAACTATATTTTAACTGATTCAGCATTAGGTCTATTGATATTATAGACATAAAAATTTAAATTTACCGATAAGAAGTGGCAGAGATCTCAAAATGTTTTTGTTATCTATTTCAATTGAGAAATAATCCTGAAGCATTTCTGATTTAGAGGACAACAATTCTGAAGCCAGTTTCGCCAATTCTTCCTTTGTTCCATCCTCTTCGGACCAATTTGAACTTGGGTCTTCTAAACCCAACATGGCTACGTCATAAAGTGGAAGCCCAGACTAAAATAAAAGAAAAAATAATAATATATTATTATATAATAATAATATAATAATACTCAACTTTTTAGGCTAAACATGTTAAGTTAACATAACATTATTTGCTTAATTGTTATTGATCAAATATATGTCATTCAAAATATAAAATGTTTTTAAACAAACAAAAAATTAAATCTAAAATGTTAACATATAATAGTTGATTAACATGGAATAAAATTTTTTATTAAACTATTATTTGATTTTAAGTTCTGATAAATTTGGCTTTATAGAATGTTACTTAAATGATGATGAAAATGAAGAAAATAAATTAGTGAATATTAATAATTTTTTAGTGTAAATTGTGTATCTCTATAATAATAATAATTAGTTGTAAAGTAAAATATTAGATTATAATATTATTTGATAAAATTCTGATTAAATACAGAAGTAATTTCAAAATTAAATTATTACTAACCTGCAATTTTATAATGCCAAAATTTCCAAAGTCATAGAGCATCAATTGGTAAAGATGTTCTTCACTGAAACAACGGATGAATTTAAGTTAATAATTAATGATTCCAGACAGCTTGAAAATAACTCATTCCATTTAGAGCTTATTTTTCTATTTAAAAATATTTTTTTCTAATTATGATTGAAAAGTTAAAATTAAAATATGGGACATTAATAATTTTATTTTCAAATTTTACCTATAGATCTTGTGCTATCTACTTCCTTTTGTCTATAATTTTATAAATACACATAAATTTTGTTTCAAAATTAAATTTCTTGAATTTTAATTTACTTACTTAAAATACTTTTTCAATAAATTTAGGTTATTTCAGAAAAATCTAAACTGTTAGATCTTTCACTATGACCAAATCAATTTTTTTTTTAAATAATTAAATGATTCTCATTTTTATTGGAGAAAATCTCTGTTCAATTAATATTTTTAAATTGATAATAGAAAGAGAAAATATATTTTATCAAGACAGATACAGAGTATTAGATTTTATTTATAATTTCTTAGGATAACACCTAAAATTTATAAAGGTACTTACAAAAGCCGCTTTGTATTGAACAAAAATAGCATTGTATTATGCTGTACAAGAGCAGTGTTGGTGTCAATCGAGCCGACGTAGCTCAAATTAGCGACAATATCCCTCAAAGCGATGTTGCACTCTTCTTCCATCGCTAGCCTCAGAGTCAACACGCTGGTCAGTTTTATTTCCCTCCTAATAAATAGATGAATTACAATATTTTAAATATCTTCCCAACAGTGAATTCATAGCTCGAATTTACAATTTCAAGGGAAACTTCAATCCGTACAAATATAACGTACTTTGTCCCGCTGGAGTTTGATTCCTGAGACGATTGTGAGGAACTTTGTTGCGAAAAAAATTTGTCCAGCTTCTGAGCCGCCGAATCCGTCCTTACCATGTTCTTCTGTGCTGGAACTTTATCCGCGCAGGCTTTTTCAAGTACAGCTGAAGTCAGATTGAGATCGACTCCGGGCAGTTTGGCCTTTTAAATATAATTAAAATTGGTGTTTATAAACTAAATCCTCTTAATCCTCCTAACAGGATAGACAAAATTATTTATCCTCAGGTTGTTTACCTGCGTGTAAAAAACCCTAGAAGTGTTCGCGCCGAGGAGTTTAGATTCGACCGCCTGTTTCGTATTTTCGACTATCGAATCTTCGTGCAGGAAGTGAACTTCGTGCTTCGTCGGATGAACATTGACGTCGATATTTCGTGGATCCAAAGTCAAACTCAGATAGATAAAAGGGTGGGCCCCCTTGGGCAAGTACATACTGTAAACGGTTTCGAGAGATTTTCTCAATGCTGAAAAAAAAATGCATGCAATTAATCGGCGGAAAAAAAATTGAAAGTGTGAAAAATTATTCGGGGGAGAGAAATATTTAAACATATTTGATAATAAAAAACATAATATTTATGAAGGTTTCTTAGAAAAAAATTAAATTAACATTAATTTAAATTTCATGATGGTCAACATAAGAAAATTTCAATTTACATAATTTTGCATAACATTTTTGAAAAATAATCTTACCCAGAGAATCTACCAATCGATTGTTTATGAACAATATGAAAATCTGTTTCTTTGTTGAATAATTAACATTAGATATATAACCTGTGACATTAAATTTGAAAACATCGTCTTTGAGTTCAATTTCCAACAGTTCCCTAAAAACAGAAAAGTATAAGTAATAAAGAGGGAAATAACAACTAATGCACTGTTTTATTTTGCACTGCTCTAAACCTTAATGCTATATATATAATAATAATTTTTATTATTTAATATTGAAACAAGGCAATATAATTAAACGAGGTCAATACATTTTTTAAATCACGTAATAATTTAAAAAAATTATTTGTTTAAATTGTTCTATTTCATAGAACCGTAATATATCACAAAACATACCTGGCTATATTGTTTCCATATATAAGGCGTATATTATCTATATGATTTGAATTTGGATTGGTCTTAACATCGGAGATGTGATCACCAAATTTCTTTAAACTGAAACCAACGGATGGATTGTGTACAGCATATTTTCCAACCTGAAATTTATTTACATTATATTTATTGATCTGAAACGGTTTAAAATTCACGAAAATAATATAACACAATTGAATAGTCATCTATTTATTTGCAAATGAAAATTAAGAAGTCAAACCATAAGGGACAAAAAAGGCATAATATTAATTATAATTTGTCTATCTTTCATTTATATATATATATATATATATATATATATATATATGCAAATTGTTACAAAAAGGCTTGTAATGATATATTAATTTTGCATTTTCCTACAAGTATTTAATTTTAATATCTACATTTATATATAGTACTGTATGGTATTTTTAAAATGTGATTAGATCCCAACAATCTGCTGAATATATAAATAAATAATTAATTATGTTTTGTCTACAAATGATATATCTATTTATAATTGACAAACCATGCTTCATACCACATCAGCAACACGAGTGTATTCTTCATTCGGGTTTCTGAAAGCTTTCTTCCTCGTCGGAACATTATAGAACAAATCTTCGACCGATATGAGTGTACCTTGATTCGAGGCGCAGGGTTTCGGTGTACCGTTCAATTTGCCGTCAGTGTACAAAGCTCTGAAAGCACACAACATAAAAGTCATTTGTTTGCTGGTAGGAATTTAATTACAGGATTACAAATTCATTGATTACAATTTCGGTATTATTATTAAAAAACCAACATAAAAGTGTAAAACTAAAATATCATTTAAGACCCAGTTTGTAAGCCTTTAAAAATTTCAACAGAGATGTTGACTTCTGGTTGAAAATTACTGGTGAAAATAAACCGGCGAAATAGAAGCTGCATAAGGGATGTAAGAATGATGAAAAATATATAACAACCAATATGGCACAGGGTAGTGAATTTAGAGAGGGATTTTTTAACCCTCTATGGGCCCGTGTAACTTTCAGGTCACATTTCAATTTATCGAGATTTTACCAAATAATTATAGCTTTTTTCGTGAGATGGCGCATATCCTTACCCTATAATTTTGTCAAGACAACCAATATCAATATCAATTTTTTTTTTCATTTGCATATATAGGTTTATAATTGCTGAGTTTTCGTTCCCCCAATTTTTTGGATTTAAATTAATGGCTTTTATTGAAATCAAAGTAGCACGACTGACTTGTAAGCGCACTTTTCAGTGGCTGTTTTGGTCGTTATCGTGAGATGAGCGATGTGGCTGATGCTGGCCAAAGCCTCACCGCGAAATCCGTAAGTTGATATACTGCCCAGATCGTCATAATTGGTCAACTTGCTCGTCGTAAATCTTTCGCAGACAATTTCCAAATCTTCTTTCCTTATACCGGAGCCGTTGTCCTGAATCTGTCATGATAAATAAAAGGAGGAGTCTTAATTTTTAATAGGAAGTTTGGGACAACAGGAGGACATGTCGATCTACTCATAGTAATAGTAACATGCAAACTTTTTTGGCAATTGATTTTAATCCTCCATTTCCTGGACTTCTACAGAGAGAGAGAGAGAGAGGTGTTCTTGTAGGGAATGTGATGCTAGATAAGGATCAGAATTAGTAGAGAGGCTGTGTCATCTCGACTTGGTCTCGACTACTGTTACTTACCTGCAAAAGTTTCAATCCTCCATTTTTAAGAGTGATGTTAATTGCCGAAGATTTGGCATCCAAACTGAAAAATACAGCGAAGACATTAGCAACAGTCTGTTTTACTGTAAATTGAAAAAATTTAAAATCTACGCACAATGACCATACCTGTTTTCCAATAATTCTTTAACAGCGTTAGACGGCCTCTGGATAACTTCGCCTGCGGCAATTCTGTTTATAACGACCTCATCTAGCTTCCTTATTTTCGGTGGCAAGCTCATTTTGAAATGTACTTATCATTTAAGCAGAGTAAATAACAAAATGATTCGATTTAAAAAAACCAACAATTGAAACCTTCTCGTTGCCGCCTCACGAATCGAGTGGGACATACAAGTATGGAACATTCTATGCTATTGTCGAATATGCTTAGTATTAGTTTAATTACTATTAATTGGATATTGTATAGATTATTATTTTATCCATTTTCGTGCATATTTTATGTTAAAATTATAACCTTCCATGAGAAATGAAAAACGAACATGTATGATGTACATACAGTACATCAAAAATATTTGAAACTTTAAGAATTAATAAAATTGCAATAATAATTAATTAATTAATTTCTGCGTAAAATTAACTTTCTTCAATTTCAATTTAAGCGATTTAAACAAATAATTGACACATATTAGCCATTCGTACCTGTGGTGACCAGCCAGTGGGAGGTCTTAATTTAATTAATTAGCGCGTTTATATTAATTTATTTTAAAATATTTACGGTATTTTAAAATCCATTAACTTCAAATTATCTTTAAAATATATCATAAATACAAAATTTCCCTTTCGTATCAATTACGTTACCGGCCGGTAGAATGCGCCGGTCACGCTTGTCAATGTGCCTAACCTTACCTGTAAATTTTTATTAATTTAGTGTAGATTATTTAGTTAAAGAAAACATGATTTTGAAAGTAATCCAGCATTTATCAATCATTCTTATTGTTGCGTTAAATTTGTGTTCTTGCTTGTACGAAGATCAAGTTGGAAAATTCGACTGGTAATTTTTGATAATTTGTACACTGGCCCTTATTTGATTCTCTGCCGTTGTGTTCAATTAATATTATATTCAGTCGCCATTGGACTGCAAGGACTTAATGTTGGAGTGCAAAAGCTTCCATTTTTTTTATTCATATATTACTTTTTTCAGGAAACAAAAATACGTAGGGAAAATAAAATATTCGCACATTGATCTCAAATCCAAAGAGAAACGAGTGTTCGTGGCCACCGAGAGTAATGTAGTGTCTGCTTTGTCGTTAAAAACAGGTAACTACTTCTTATAGAGTAATTGATGAAGGTTTCTGTAACGCTCAGTTTATTGATTTGAATTTATTTTGCAGGTGCAATACTTTGGCGGCAGATTTTAGAGACCGATGAAACGGGTACAATAAGGCAGTTTTACGTTGGTACCGAAGTTGTCACAATTTCCGGAAGCGGTTCCTATTTGGTCCGAGGCTGGAATCCAAATTCGGGCACTCTCGTTTTCGAGTGGCCAGTTCAAATCGCCGAAGGGTAAAGTCCATTTACTTTTTGTTTTGTATTTGCATTACAAATCAGTTCTTTATGTTTGCAAGGTAAGACTGATGAATTTTTTTTCATAATATTAACTGAACATTAATGAGAAAAGGTTGTGTTTCAAGTTTTCTCAATGCAAAGAATTGCTCCCTTCCAGTTTAAGACCCCCAGCTGAGGTTACAATTTAATTATATATATATATATTAATAATATATGTAATTAATAATAATTATGCGTATAATTATATATAAAAAAATTCATTGCCATAGTTTAGTCATATAACTTGTTCAATCTATTGATTGGGGCATTTACCATTTCACCTTCATGCTCTACATGTTAACAGTTTTACATAGCTTACATTTTTATGTACTGTTCTTACATGATTGTTTATCCGGGTCATGTATTTGTTCACTCTATTCTTATGTGTAGTATTTTATCTGGCAGCAATTTGGTAAAATGAATGCCCATAAATAGTGAGAACATAGGTTATCCCGAAGGTTTTAAACTGGAATCATCGCTCAGAGAGTATTGATTCGTTTATGTTTTTTTCTTAACAATGTTTTCGTTTGAATTTCCAGCGTTCAGAGGGTCTACTGGGATGTTGATCAGTTGAAACTCGTTCAGGTTCAGTTCGTCGGAGACAGTTTGGAAATCGGCAGCTTCAACATTCGGACTGGCGGCCCTGGAGGATTTAAAACAGTCAGTGTACCGGGACTTTCTCCCAGTTCCTTGTGAGTATTATTTTTATCTCAGCCGGAAGAATCATAAAAAATGTTTCATTGTGGTCACTGTGTTATGGACAAACTACATCTTGATGAGAGAAAATCCAAGTAAATAACTTAAAATAATGTTTACACATCACATTTTTAAAAGTAGTTTATCTGTTGACATTTTCAGCATTGGCTGTACAAATTAAATCAACAATTTATTACATAATCCCACTGGAAACTAGTTAATGACTACCTAATAAACCGTTAACCTAATAAAGAGGTAAACTACTTTTAAATATGTGATGTTTAAACATTATTTTAAGTTATTTATTTAGACTTTCTCCCACTTCCTTGTGAGTATTATTTTTATTTCAGCCGGTGGAATTATAATCGGTGGAAGAATGTTTCATTGTGGTCACTGTGTAATCAATGGACAAAATACATCTTGATGTGAGAAAAGCCAAATAAATAATTTAAAATAATGTTTAAACATCACATATCTAAAAGTAGTTTATCTGTTAACATTTTCAACATTGGCTGTACACATTAAATCAATAATTCTTTAGGTAGTCATTATCTAGCTTCCTAGTAGAGGGGGGAGGGAAGAACCTCTGTTGGCAGGAGTTGGCTACAACTAAATTATTCCACAAAACGTAAAAAGTAATTGTACCTTTCAGGTGCGCGCTAACAAGGGGTACACTGAGCTGCCTTTCGGAGTCGGGAAATGAGCTCATCGTAGTTCCGCTCTCCGATCCTGTGCCGAAGACGATTCCTCTCGACTTCTGGAGCGCCGACATCTCGCCAGTCGTGTCGCCTGTGCCGTCGCTCCTTTTGACCTCGGCCGACGGCGCCCAGAGAGTGGTCAGCCTGATTCACAACGAGACTTCGTCGTCCGACGTACCTCCCAGCACTTCTGTGGCTCTGTATAAATACGGTGAAAAGCATGTTCAACTTTCAGTCACTGCTATAGACGGTGTAAGTACAAAATTGGCAGTATGTATAGTATAATTTATTTACTACAAACTAAGCAAGTTATATTTAAATAAAAGACATTACAGTGTTATGTATAAAGCAACTAAATAACTGGAAGTGCAATATATATTGTAGACTTTATTTACTACAAACTAAACAAGTTATATTTAAATAAAAGACATCATAGTGTTATATATGAAGTAACTAAACAACTGGAAGTACAACTTGTAATATTGAGATACACGCATATAAAATAATTTTTAGATAATTATTAACTATGTTGCATGATTCCATGTCCATTTTGTCTTATTTTTAAATATTTACATTGAATATATTTTAGTATAAAATTAATTTTAAAATATTCTAATATTTAATATTGCACTATTTTAATTTCTTTAATTATAATGTGTCAATTAATCGGCATTCATTAATTTTTTCTAGTGTTCCAATCAAATCACTTTTGTGAATTTTGTTTTTTGAATAAAGATGTTTTTTTATTTATTTTTATGCTATTCAAACTCTTAAAAATCATAGAAAATAATGCAATGTATAATGAACAACGTTTTGTGTCCAGTTTTAACTTGTGAAAAATGCAGTGCCCTCTATATTATACAACATATCTGTGACTACACTTAACTATTCATCTACTTACCATTAACCGTAAGTTATGTTGTACTGTTAACCTATGACCTCCAAAACATGTGTGGACATTTATACAATTCATTCATAAATATTATCTCTGTCGGCAGGCTTATGATATAGACGGTAAATTCCTCGAGAGCGGTAAATCCATCGATGATCTGTCCGGTAGGGTCTACCACGTATTTCCTATGGCCCCCGCCTCGATTTCGGACACGGCCTGCGGCTCGATAGACAACAGAATATCGTGTTTCATACTTCTCACGGCTGAGGATGACTCCGCCATACTTCTTAGCCCCAGTGAGTACCTGAAATACTCCGGTACTGTAGTTATCTACCATTTAATTCAGCTGCCAGCAGCTGAGCAGGTTGAAATTTGTGAAAACGATTCCTACCTTCAAAATAATACAACTGTACTAGAAATTCATTCTGTAAGAACTCATACATTCTCAAGAATTACTGTATTCTAACTGTTTTATTTACAATTGGAAGAAAACTGAAATTTTCCTATAACATTTCCTGCACTCAATGGTTTATTATGACAATCAATAGATCTTTAAATACTTGGTCGATCACTCAAGAGGAAATACATTTTTTTTGTAGAATTAATTGGCAAATTAATTATTCTTTGTTTGTCGAGAAAAGTATTGAACACAGTCAATAAAATTCTAATATACTAATCTGTTTTATCATCCTTGTTATTTAAAGTTTCTCTCTCACAATCACGTTGCAAAAAATATCTGACACAAGTAATGAAATTATAGAGAAGCAATTATTTATATATTTTGGCCTCCGGCCTCCAGGTGTAGAATTCACATAAACATATTTATATCTATCCTCGATTGTGAAAGTTCATAAAAGAAATATCGTTTAAATTTTCATTTTAGGCCGTGTCATATGGTTAAGGGAAGAGGCGTTGGCAAGCATAATATCAGTGGAAATGTTGGACCTGCCCGTATCAGATGTTGAAGCGGCCATTGAAAAGGAATTCGCCAGTAAAGAAGGTAACATCTTTTAATTATTCACAAGCATTTAAAATACCAGAAAGTTCAAGTATATATTAAAAGTTTACTTTGTATAGCTCTGCCAGGCGAGACTAAACTACAATATGCTCAAATAATAATTATGAATACAAGTAATGAAAGGCTATAAGCTTTGTAAATTGGATATTTCCATTTAAATTGTTACAATTAATTTTCAAAGAACAAAGTTAATATTATATATGATATATGTGATGTATTAATTGTCTAATTATAAATTTGGTTATCTTTGAAGCAGCTGTGGATCTTGGATTGCCGAGTAAGTTTTTAAATAGTGTTTGGATCTGTTATTTTTTTTTCCCCCAGTGTTAACGAAATTTCTAAGCACGCTTAAAAGAAAGGCACCATTCCTAAATGTGTAATTTATTTTTTTACTGCATTTTATATAGCTCAAGTGTCAATTGAGGACATTGTGTGCTTGAAATTGTGTAAGATTTATTTTACTCCAGGATTATAACTTGTAAACTTTGTGGGATAATATGAATGAATTTATTTTACAGAATTTAAATATTTTTTCTATTATTTTTGTGATATGCATGAAAATATTTGTTTGATTTCTTGTAGGAATCACGTGTCATCTGTGAGACATTGACGCGAGAGTGTACTTTTGTGTGTGTGTGTGTGTATATATATATATATATATATATATACATACAATTAAAAAGAAGTATTTTGGTATTGTGTTATTTTGTTTTGTAAATCAAGATATGTTATTATTTTTCAAATGCATGAGGCTGCAACAAGAAGAATGCTATGAACACTTTTTGAATTTTCTATTTATTTAATTGTCTTTTAACTGTGGTTATTAATCAGTCATTGAACACAAAATGTACATTTTCAAAAATGCACTATAATAATGCTTACATTTCAATATAACCTTTCTGTTATATAAAGAAATTCAATAACAATTTTGTTCATTAGGCTTTACCCTTCTTTAAGTGTTGAAAGCTTTATCAAATGAATTAAAAGTACAATGTAAAGAATAATAATTTAATAATTTAATTATTCACTTATTTATTATTATGTGAATGAATCTCATAATCTCATCACCTGTGATTATCTATTTCCTCTTGCTTGTTTGCTGTCATCTTTTTTTTATGATCTTTATTCCTTTTTTTAGCTGGGTTTAAATTTGTTTTTTAGAAAATAAAATGGGTATTATTTGCACTATAAAATATAATCATTTAGAAGAAAATATTGTAGTAAAACATTTGGTTATTTTTTGCCTACATATAGTGTTACAAATAAAACATTTTAATTACTTACTTTGGTACATCTGTGTTCCTGTAGGATTGCTGGTCTAGCACAGTACCAAATATAGGAGGCACAGTATCACAACAGACAATAATTGTTTTATGAACGTTTTAATTTTATTATTACCGGATTCAACCAATAAATGACACTAAACAACACTAAAATGAGCACACGGGACATACTGTTCCAGCGCATGTAAAATGCACTACAACACTAAAACTACAATGTCTTTTTATTATGTTCAGCTGTATTTTAAAAAACAGTGTATACATTTATTTTTTAGAGATATTTAAAATCTCAAACACATTAATTGAATATATTGTTATTATTTCATATCAGCTTTTAAATTAAAGGATTTAAAAAAATTGATCTCCATTTGTTGTGCCAGGCGGAATGTTGGGAATG